>CM033638.1:20040316-21240316 GCA_019453435.1 Rhinogobius similis
CGCAAAGGAGCCGGAGCAGCCGCTACACAATGGTGCCACCTTCTGGACAAAGAGTGGAAATCGATCAAGGCCAGACAGGGAATAATTCACACCACATTGCATTAACTACTGGCTCTTTGTTGGTGTTTGGATTTGTATTTAGTGTTGGAAAATGTATTATAACTAAACATAGGTCTACATCTGATAAAGTTCCATTAAAACACGAAATGCTGAGTTGAAAACTGTGAATAATCAGTGAGATAGAGTGAAATATTATTGTACCGAGAGGGAAATGACTTGAATTTAGGTCTGAAACTATTTATGTGATTGATGCATTGAATTATTAATTAAATAATTAGATTAGTGATCAGTTTATTGATCCTGAAGAAAGTCATTGTTCCAGAGAAGCCATTACAGTTCCTAAATAATATTGTTAAGAAATTCCTTTAAAAGACAATTAAATAATCAATAATTTAGTTATTGATTAATGTTTATCTGGACTAAACATATTTATTTGTTGAAAAGAGGTTTTATGACTCAGATAGAGCACGAATTACAACAAAATGACACATAAAACGTGTTTATTTAGTGTTTTGGATGAGAAAGCTGTTTTGTCTGTAAATATACTCCATAAGGATGAAGTCATGGCTTTAAACGATCTTATTATTATTATATTTTCAATCTTAGAAAGTTTTAGGTTTAGTCTTAGTTTAGTCCAGATTTAATGTTGGTTTAGTCCAGGTTTAGTCCCTGTTTGTGCTGGCTGAGTCCTGGTTTAATCCTAGTTTAGCTTTGGTTTAGTCACGGTTAAATCCAGATTAGTCCTGCTTTACCTCTGGTTTAGTCTTGGTTTGGTCTTGATTCTGCCCTGGTTTAGTCATGGTTTGGTCCAGATTTAGTCCTTGTTTAGCCCTGGTTTAGTCCTAGTTCAACCAAGGCTGGTTTAGTCCAGCTTCAGTCCTGGTTCAGTCCTGGTTTAGTCCTGTTCTGGTTTAATCTCTGTTTAGTCTACTCCTGGCTCAGCCCAGATTTAGTCCTAGTTAAGTGGTGATTGAGTCCTGGGTTAGTCTTGGTTTAGTCCAGGTTAAGTCCTAGTTTTGTCTTGGTTTACTCTTGTTATAGTCCTGGTTTAGTCTTGATTATGCCCTAGTTCAGTCCTGGTTTGGCTCCTGTTCAGTCCTGGTTTAGTCCTGGCTTAGTCCCTGTATAGTCCCTATTTAGTCCTGATTCAGCCCTGGTTTAGTTCCAGTTCAAGCCTGGCTTAGTCCTGCTTTAACCCTGGTTGAGTCCTGGTTTAGCCCTCGTTCAGCCCTGATTTAGTCCTGGTTCAGTCCTGGTTTAGCCCTGATTTAGTCCTAGTTCAGCCCTGGTTCAGTCCTGGTTCAGTCTTGGTTCAGTCCTGGTTCAGTCCTGGTTTAGTCCTAGTTCAGCTCTGGTTCAGTCCTGGTTCAGTCCTGGTTCAGCCTTGTTTTAGCCCTCGTTCAGTCCTGTTTTAGTCTTGGTTCAGTCCTGTTTTAGTCCTGTTTTAGTTCTGGTTCAGCCTTGTTTTAGTCCTGTTTTAGTTCTGGTTCAGCCTTGTTTTAGCCCTGGTTCAGTCCTGTTTTAGTCCTGGTTTAGTCCTGGTTTAGCCTTGTTTTAGCCCTGGTTCAGTCCTGTTTTAGTCCTGGTTCAGCCTTGTTTTAGCCCTGATTCAGTCCTGTTTTAGCCCTGGTTCAGTCCTGTTTTAGTCCTGTTTTAGTCCTGGTTCAGCCTTGTTTTAGCCCTGGTTCAGCCTTGTTTTAGCCCTGGTTCAGTCCTGGTTTAGCCCTGGTTTAGTCCTGTTTTAGTCCTGGTTCAGTCCTGGTTCAGCCCTGATTCAGTCCTTGTTTAGTCCTGTTTTAGTGCTGTTTTAGCCCTGGTTCAGTCTTGTTTTAGCCCTGTTTTAGTGCTGTTTTAGTGCTGTTTTAGTCCTGGTTCAGTCCTGTTTTACCCCTGTTCCAACCCTCATTATCGTGACATTCTGACCTCACACCATTCATCTAACACGAGTCCCGTTTCCGTCTGAACCGGGGTCAGATCAGTTGGCCGTGAGCACAGACGTTGCACAGTATTTTTCAAAACAAATCCCATTTTTTATGCATGCTTTCAGGGCTCTTCACCCCACTTGTGCCGCAGAACCCGGCTCTGGAAGATGCATTTCCAAACCACTTCTGCTCGGCTAATTTCTCCTGCGTGCACATCGAACCCAGAAAATCATTACTACAGTATGTACCATCCGCCCGCATATGCATCTGCTCGCTTTTTTTGTTCTCTTTCGGCGCTATCCATTACCAAACCATGCTCTGTGCCACTTTAAAGTAATGCAGGGACCCCGCTTTCTGCATTTAGTGTTCAGACATTAGCTTAGCGTGCATGTATTATCTATTTTTGCATGAAAGATCTATACATACTGATATTTTCACACGTAAATATCAAAATATCTCCGTACACAGTTTTATTCAATACTGTAAGGAAATATACAAAGATCCGTGTATTAATAATGACTTCTTTGTTTGTGTTGACGAGTAATTTGGTGTAATTATAGCGTGGCTTCACCTTCAAAGCCGGGTTTGACTGTAAAAGGTACAAAGCTTTGTTCTCGTCAATGCTGTATTGTTGCCGTCAGGTTAAAAACATGGGTCGGAAAGGGGCTTATTACATGTACAGTGCATCCTTTTGTTGTTTTAGCGGGAAATTGTGAATAGTTGGCGATATATTGTAAATAACTTGTAATGTTGTAACGTAGCGATAGTGAACAATGCCATTTTACCATAAAAAGATGAGTCGATGTGCGATATGGTCATTTTTTTCGGGTTTAGTTAGTTTAGACCTGGTTTAGACCTGGTTTAGACCTGGTTTAGACCTGGTGTCATCCTGGTTTGGTCCCAGTTTAGTCCTGATTTAGCTCTGGATTTGTCCTGGTTAAGTCAAGGTATGGCAGAGCGGCGCGATTTGGAAAAAGTGTGATTTTTCTGACCAGTATTGTCAGTGTGATTATCTTTGCAATTTATGTTTTAATAAGAGGATTTTTTTCAAAGTTCACGTTTTAAAAATAACCAGGAGAATTGACAAAAAGACCTGACAAAAATATGACCTGACGAATGAATAAAAGGGTCACGTGTTTCAGAACGTTTTTGGTGCTTTCTGTCACGTTTTTTTGCTCATAGTGTTTTTCCCATTTTCAGTGTTGATTTTTGTGCTTTTTGCCGCAGTTTTGTCACTTTTAACAACAGTTTTGTTGCTTTTAGACGCCTTTTTTTTGTCACCTTCTTATAATTTTTTTGTCTTATTTTTGTCACTTTTAGTTGTATATTTCTTGCTTTTAGATGCACTTTTGTCACTTTCTGATGTGTTTTTGTCACTTTTAGTTGCCTTTTTGTCGCTTTTAGGTGCATTTTTGTCACTTTGAGTTTCGTTTTTGTTGTTTCTGAACATGTTTTAACGGATCTAAACTACAAGGTTTGCAGTTTTTATGCAGAATAAAACGTAATATTTAACGTAACTTTTGTGGAGGAAATAATTGCAGTCTTTGTGATTTCAGACATGCGTTTGAATAGTCTTTGTATTTTCAATGGCACGTCACCTACTGATGACATCACAGAGGGATTCAGTTTTAGAACTCAGCACTACTTACAGTCATTTAAATCTTTCATCGTTCAAAATTTCCTCACAAACTGCAACTTCACAGACGTAAAACTGTGATAAATATTCACCACGGATGCAAACTAAGTCATAAATAGAAAAACATATATATTTCAGATGCACTTTAACTCCAGAGATCAGAGTTTTTAGTCACAGTTCGTGTCTCCCCCTCTTCCCAGGCTCCCCCACTCTCACCCCCGTCACCCGAACCCGCCCCACCTCGGTCCCGGCGCGGTCCCGTTCCCAAAGTCTCTCTGGACATTCCTGGGGGCCACCTCTGGAGCGCTGCACAGGCCGAGAGGAGCTGCTCATGGGTGGCCCCCACACAGGCCCCGGAGGAGGGGACGATGTCTTAATAATTGACTGGGCGTGTTGAGCTGAGTGCAGGAATTTAAGGGGGGTCCCGACAGAGAGAGCGAGAGCAGGGGGGCAGAGGGGAGAGGATGGATGACCTCCTCAGTCACTGCCCTCAAAGATTTATCTCTGTTTGTTTTACATCCTCACCGCTGTTCAGACAGACGAGGAAAGAGATGAGATGACGAAAGGTTAAAGGGCACATGTTCTGCTACAGTGACTTTTTTGAGCTTTAAACCATGTTCTAACAATATTCCGTCATCAAAAGCACACTTGGAGTAGCATTCAGTTGCATTCACGCTGTTTTGAGGAATGTTTATTAGAAAATCCTCTCCCTCTGAGCATCAAACACACTTCCTGCTGAACTTCCGGGATTTCCGGATGTATTTTCAGACTTCATCCATCACTTATCAGAGAATATTCCACTGTTTTAAGTCCTTAAATCATCGCTAAACTCGTTCTGAGCATTTCTGCCTCTAAACACGATAACTGCTGCAACAAATCCACACAATGACGTCTTTTCAGCGCTAACTTCACTAGATTGTATATAGCGCTGGCGCCATCTGCTGGCTGGATGCACTCAGTAAGCGTCATTTCACAGTGACTGATAACACAGGTCAAAGAATGAATAAGAAACTTTTTTTTTTAAACATGAGATGGCAAATTTAAGGCACTCGAGCATGTTTAAAGGCTAACAGCAATATGAAAAATGCAGAATATTTTTCCTTTAAATTACATGTTTTTATGATTTTCTCCACTTCATTTGATGCAATAATACCTGTTGTAAATATAAATGAAAAGTAATGCATAACAATTGATGTAACACACATAACAGTGTTTTGATCCTATGTTGCATTTTTATTCCATAATGATAAATACATCGTAAAGGGGAAGTATACAGAATACTACCCAATTAGATCATATAATCATCACACTGAATGAATATTTTCCATCTCTATTTACTTTCGATCCGGATGTTTTTCATCACTCTTCACCAATCCTAATGCATCTCCTACAGTGAGATGAGTAATCAGGTGAGAACACAAAGCACTGTTTGGACTAATACTTTACAGAATACCTTTTAATTCAGTATTCTGCAACTAAATACATTCTATATTCTTCCCAGTACTTCAAATTCCTGAACAAGATCCATGAAAAGTCTGTACAGCACCCATGCTTTATTAATTCACTCCACACTGGGGCTGGATTTCAGGATATTCATCTTAATTTCAGACGGTTTGACTAGTTAAGTCTATGTAACCCCCATTAATTTGGTTATTCTATTATTGATTGTTTTGTTTATTTTAATTTCACTGCAACAATAGGAGCTGGTAACTTGTCCAAATATATTTTTTAAGTGTAGTTACAGTCATCCTCCTGTAGATGTCACTAGACACCATACTGTTACAAATTGGGTTGCGCAAGTGAGCGCAAGTGCAGATAAGGAAAGAAACGTGGCAAGGTAAAGCACATGTGGTGATCTTGGTGGCTTCTTATTAAGAAATATATGTTAAACCTTTGTTTTTTCTTTGTTAAAACTTCAGTTCTGGTAAACTGATGTAAATCATCCCTGCAGTTACAGTTTTCTGCAGAGATCTTCTCCGGTGAGTCCGTTTGTGTGTTTTGGTTGAGCTAATTCTGCTATGCTAACTCATGCTATTCACAGTGTAAAAACCAATCGGAGATCACTGTATTTTTTGACAATGAGAAATATCAGAATGTTGTTTTGTTTAATAACTGTGGTTTGCTGTTAAATCTGGCATTAGGACTATGCCATTCATTTTATTTTTTTTGTAAACTGTAGCAGTTAATTTGAAATTAATACAAGCTTGTAAATGTGAATTTAGAGATTAGATAATCCTGCATGGACTGTGATAGTAATTTATGATTCGTAAATATGCAGGTTGGTTTTTTTGAGAGACCACATCGACTGAGGACCACATCCTGCTGCTTGCTGCCTTGCCTGGACGCTGCAGCCTAGGACGGGCACTAAGGATCCTAAGCGCTGGAGCCCTCAGCACCGCAAATTGTTGGATTTGCAGATAAGAACAAAGAAAAAGAACTAAATGGCCATTGACTGAACTAAGAAACGACTTGACTGACTATTTCTAAGGAACTGAGGAAAAAACTGAAAAGGAGGTTACTACCCGCTTTACAAAACAAATAGGGGTGGACACTTTATGTTATAAAAGGAAGAGATACATTTTATTTTTATTTTTTTGCAGTATTAAACAAATCTTATTTCTTCTTGGTAAACGCTAAGTTGTTTGTCTTTACTATTCTCCTTTGCGAATCTATGAGAATAATAATAGTAGTAAATTCCCCATTTGGTTCTAACCAAGTGTTACATCAAGCTTTTCTGTGGCGAGCCAGCCAGGAGAATATTAAGGCAAACACTTATTGTTACAAAGAGTTTTCAGAGTTTTTCAAATAATCCTTTATTTGTTTACCTCGAAAATGGCGTCTGTTATTGATATTGAACATGACTATGATGTAAATGCCAAAAGATCTGTTCTTCTACAAGGTATTACCAGTAGTGACTCAGATGAGAATATTGTTGAGGCTGTTGCGACATATGGCAATGTTATAAAAGTAGTGAGACCCACTCAGTTTCAAGCAATCCTTGAATTCGATTCAGAAGAGGCGCTTAAGCAGATTAGCTTTCCCTCTGTGATAAACAGTCCTGATGATCCCACTACAAAATGGTGCATAGATAGTGTTGAAATCTTACTTTCCCCTTCACAATCTGCAATAGATGGTGGCCCAGGCTCCTCATCAGCTCAAGATGACGAGGACAGTCAAGACAGTGGGGGAGTTGACTCAGACAGTAGTGGGGCAACTGTTGTTTCAGTACCTGTTACCGACCCACCGACTCAAATGAATCCAGTGCTGACTGGACCTCTAAAAGCTAAGATAAAGACAAATCACAACCCAGACTTGACAAGAAAACCGAAAGAAAGGCCTAAAACCAATCCTGGCACGTTAGACTCTGACGTACTGAACCCCCAAGATGTGCAACGCATAATAGTGGAACATGTAATTAAAAGTGAAGCCTCTACAGGCATTGGTTCTAAGAGACTGCGTTCCTTCTCAGGCAGGGTGCCAAAACCGCCTGGTGAAGTAGACTTTGAGACATGGTGCTTACATGTTGAACTTATGTTCCAGGATGGTTACTCCACTGATATGCAGAGGCGACTAATACTGGAGAGCTTGCTGTCACCCGCAGCAGATGTTGTGAAGCAGTTGGGCTCCTACTCACTTCCACAAGAGTACGTTAAGCTTCTCCAGTCTGCCTATGGTCTTGTTGATGATGGGGATGAAATATTTGCAAAGTTTCTCAGTACTCATCAAGATGCAGGTGAGAAAGCATCAGAATACATTCAAAGATTACATACACTCCTGAGTACTGCAGTCAAGCGAGGTGGTGTGAGCAAAACAAATGCCAACAGGCAGCTTTACAAACAGTTTGTACGAGGTTGTTGGGACCAAACCCTCCTCCTGACCCTACAACAAAGACTGAAAAGTGAACCTGCCCCAGACTTCTCAGAGCTCCTCCTAGAATTAAGAACAGAAGAAGAAAGACGTGCATTAAAGGCAGACAGAATGCAGCGTCATTTTGGAGGCTCTAAAGCTAGACCCCTCATGCAGTTTCAAGGAATACCCGAACCTGTCCCCACAACAAGCATTGATTCAGACACAATGCAAAGATACATAACAGAGACTGAAAACTTAAGAAAACAAGTGGCAGACCTAAAAATGCAACTAACTGAGAAAAGAGCCCAAAGACAGAAGAAACATGAACAAAAGCCCACTGCTACCTCACACCCTCCATCAGCAGCTGTAGCCGAGCTGCACGCACACCAGCCAATACCAAAATCTGCCCCAAAAGCATGGTTTTGCTTTAAATGTGGTGAAAATAGCCACATTGCCCGAGAATGCCCTAATGCTCCAAACAAAGAACTTGTTGACAAGAAATATAAAGAGTTGAAAACAAAACAAAAGGAGTGGCAGGCCAAGTGTGGGCAAACTTTAAACTGGACAGGGTTTCAGTAGAGGGACAGACTGAGGCCTCAGCAGAGCAATGTCCCAAAGCAGAACAAAGTAACAAAGAGGGCAAAAGACCACAACGCATTAACAATAAAACTCACTCAGCACTCTCAGGTGAGGCCCTATTAAATGCCCTTGTTGGGTCAAAACGAACAGCTATGCTTAACATTGATGGCGTTCAAAGCATATGCCTCCTTGACTCGGGCTCCCAAGTGACCACAGTGTCTGAGACGTTTCACAAGCTACACCTCCCTGCCCGGCCCATCCAGTCAGTGGCCAACTTACTTGACATTGAGGGAGCAGGGGGTCAGCCAGTACCCTATGTAGGGTATGTGGAGATAAACCTGTCGTTCCCGAAAGAGATCACTGGGAGACCCGAGGAAGTGAATACACTAGCACTTATTGTACCTGATTGCAGATCCAACCAACAAATTCCTGTGCTAGTTGGAACAAATGTTCTGGATGTGCTTTATGAAACGTTCACATCCTACAAAGAGTACCAGAGTAAGATGCAAACAAATCCTGGCAGCATTCCACTGATCCAGACAATTTACCACAGACAGAACGTTGACAGAGAAAGTGGGCGCGCAGGCAAAGTAAAGCTGTTGAGTAAAAAGTGCCTCACCATACCAGCTGGTGAAAAAGCTGTCCTAACAGGTTATGCCCGTAACATTGACGCAACGCCTGGGGCACCCCTGTTAGTTGAGTCCCTCGATTCAAATTTACCTGGTGGCTTAGTGTTTTGTAATTATGTGATGTCAGCACCATCTCAGACACATTTTAAAGTCCCGATCTTGGTTAAGAATGAAAGTGCTCACACTGTTAGAGTACCTGCCTGTAAAGCTATAGCAGAGTTGTATGTACCTCTCTCAGTCACTCCTCTTTCCTCTGACCAAAACACTGACGAAAAGGATGCCCGTCAGCCACCCAAGTCCAGTGCTATGTGCCATAACATCAGTTCCTCTGCAGTTAGCACTCTCCAGTTTGATTTAAATGACACGCCCCTTTCTGAAGAGTGGAAACAGAGAATCACAGATAAGTTGAACTCCATGTCCGATGTTTTTGCCACACATGATCTAGATTATGGGCACACCACAGCTGTGAGACACCATATACGGCTTTCAGATCCCACCCCATTCAAACAGCGGCCGAGGCCCATACATCCGTCAGATTATGAAGCAGTCAGGCAACATTTAAAAGAGCTCTGTGATGCCAACATAATCCGCGAGTCAGAAAGCCCATTTGCATCCCCCATTGTGATTGTAAAAAAGAAAAATGGGGCAATAAGGCTATGCATTGATTACAGGCGATTAAACAATCAAACAATCAAAGACGCATACGCCTTACCTAACATCGAAGAAGCCTTCTCTTCCTTAACAGGCTCAAAATGGTTTTCAGTCATGGATTTAAAATCCGGGTACTATCAGGTTGAGGTTGAGGAAGAGGACAAACCCAAAACGGCCTTTGTAACACCAATGGGCTTTTGGGAGTTTAATAGAATGCCCCAAGGGGTTACTAACGCGCCCAGCACGTTTCAACGTGTTATGGAAAAATGCATGGGCAGCCTCAACCTGAAAGAAGTCCTCGTCTTTTTAGACGACCTGATTGTGTTCTCGAGAACCTTAGAAGAGCATGAGGCGCGTCTTATGAATGTACTTGGCCGACTTCGGGAATTTGGCCTCAAACTTTCCCCTGACAAGTGCTACTTTTTCAAAACATCAGTAAAGTATCTTGGACATGTTGTCTCGGAAAATGGAGTGGAGACTGACCCCTCAAAAATAGCTGCTCTTACCACCTGGCCAACACCCCAAAATGTAAAGGAGCTAAAGTCCTTTCTAGGGTTTGCGGGGTATTACAGGAGGTTTATCCGAGACTATGCCACAATTGCTAGACCCCTAAATGACCTCACTGTTGGATACTACCCACCCAGAAAGTCGAATAAGTCACACACCAAACACAGCCCTGCCATAGACCCAAAGAAACCCTTTGCTGACAAATGGACTGTAAAATGTGACGAGTCCTTTAAGACACTGATCCACAAGCTAACAACTGCCCCAGTGCTTGGTTTTGCTGATGTTAAAAAGCCCTATATCCTGCATACAGATGCAAGCATCCATGGCCTTGGTGCTGCTCTTTACCAAGAGCAAGATGATCAGTTGAGGGTTATAGCGTTTGCGAGTCGGGGCCTGTCAAACTGTGAAAAACGTTATCCCACACATAAACTTGAGTTCCTTGCCTTAAAGTGGGCAGTTACAGATAAGTTCTTTGATTATCTTTACGGGGCCAAGTTTACAGTTGTGACAGATAATAACCCTTTAACTTATGTCCTGACCAGCGCTAAGTTAGATGCAGCAGGGCATAGATGGCTGGCAGCTCTTTCAACTTTTGACTTTCACATTCAGTACAGGGCTGGAAAGAAAAACCAAGACGCAGATGGCCTGTCACGTCGACCTCACATCCAAAATCAAACAGACAACTCAGCTCAAGATGAGGACAGCTGCATTGACCATTTCATGACTCGTATAACCCAAAGCTCAAACGAGTCAGTCCCTCCAGAGGTAGTAAGAGCAATATGTCAAAGACATGCAGTCGAACTAATGCCCCAGTCGCAGTTAGAATGCCCACACCTTCCCTGTTTAGTAGAGTGTGTTGCAATAGATGCTGATGTCATTCCACCAGAGTTCAGCAACACAGATCTTTTACCTGGTTCATGCACTTTACCCCGAATGTCTCAGCAGGACTGGGCTCTTGAGCAAAAGAAAGACTCCTCAATAAGTAGAGTCATCACTCTTTTAAAAACTGGAAGGAGGCCATCTTACAGAGTAAGGCAACATGAGGACAGAGAGGTCCAGCTCATGCTACGCTTGTGGGACCAGCTAGTTCTCAGAGAGGAAGTGCTTTACAGAACAAGAACTTTGAATGGAGAGCGTTCTTTTCAGTTAGTTCTACCTCAAAGCTACAGAGATTTAGCCTTGGAGGGACTACATGACTCCATTGGTCACATGGGAGTTGATCGCACCTCAGATTTAGTGCGTGCACGTTTTTATTGGCCACGAATGCTCACGGACATTACTGCCAAAGTCCAAACATGTGAGAGGTGCATAAGACAAAAAGCCAGAGCTGAGCGCAGCGCCCCTTTAGTGAACATCCAGACAAGCAGACCGCTGGAGCTGGTCTGTATGGACTATTTGTCCTTAGAGCCAGATGGCAGAGGTACAAAAAACATTCTCGTGATCACAGATCACTTTACCAAATATGCTGTGGCCGTGCCTACAGCTGATCAAAAGGCAAAAACAGTTGCCAAAGCATTGTGGAACAACTTTTTCATTCACTATGGTCTGCCAGAGCGGTTGCATAGTGACCAGGGAAGGGATTTCGAGTCCACACTGATCAGAGAGTTGTGCAGTCTGCTTGGAATCAAGAAAACCCGGACAACACCGTACCATCCACAGGGTAACCCTGTGGAGAGGTTTAACAGAACACTCCTTGCCATGTTAGGTACCCTGCAAGAGGAAGATAAGGTGAAGTGGAGGGACTATGTGCAACCTTTGGTGCATTCGTATAACTGCACAAAAAATGATACCACTGGCTATTCACCTTATCAGCTTATGTTTGGGAGGCAACCAAACTTACCCATTGACATTGCATTTGGACTCAGTAAGAATGACAAAGGACACGGAATTCACAATCAGTATGTGAAAGACCTCAGAGAAAGTTTGACAGAGAGCTACAAAATAGCAAGGGAACATAGTGAAAAGAACGCTTTGCATAACAAACAGAGATTTGACAAAAAGGTCAGGGAGTCAAAACTAGAGGCAGGAGACCGTGTGTTGGTAAAAAATGTTGGGTTGCGTGGTAAACACAAAATCTCCAACAGGTGGAGCCAAACCATTTACAAAGTTATAAAACAAGTGAAGGACCTGCCTGTTTATGTGGTTGCTCCTTTTGACTCTGATGGCCCTGAGAGAGTCCTGCACAGAGATCTGTTGCTCCCATGTGGATTTCTGACAGTTGCAGAGGAACATATAAAAGACACAACACCCACACAAACAAGGAGATCAAGGGAACTACAGTCGACTGAACCCACTGACTCTGAAAATGGAGATATGGAGGATGTGATGTCAGAGGATGAGGGTGTGGAATTTCTACATTTCTATTCTCCTGTGGAGATTGTGGAGATTAAGGAAACTGACAATGGAATTGGACAAATGGATAATGACACACAGCGTGAGCCTGCGAACAGTGTGGTGGAGACAAATGAACCAGTTGTGCAAACCACAGAAACCAGATCAAACAAAGAACAAATCCCTGAACAAGCTGTTGAAACAGAGCCCACTCTGAACCCCGAAGCTCCACCATTTCAGCCACATGAACTGCAAAGGCCCAATGAACTGCTTGTTGATAATGAACCCAATAATAGTGACTCACCTCAAAACCTGTCACAACAACCTGAACAAGTAGATCTGGGACCTGAAATAGTTAATGCCCCAAACAATCTGGAGGAGGAACCTCAGGTTGGGGATGTTCAAATCAGGAGATCCAGTAGAGACAAAACTCAACCAAAGAGATTGACGTATCCGTCCTTAGGAAACCCTATGGTGGTAGTTATGCAGTCATTACTTGGTGGCTTAGATAAAGCACTACAAGTAGCTTTGGAGACTAACTTTTATGCCCAAGTTTTGGAATCTATCTGAATGTTGTCATGCAGGGACGCATGCCAGTTAAGGGGGGGAGGGTGTAACCCCCATTAATTTGGTTATTCTATTATTGATTGTTTTGTTTATTTTAATTTCACTGCAACAATAGGAGCTGGTGACTTGTCCAAATATATTTTTTAAGTGTAGTTACAGTCATCCTCCTGTAGATGTCACTAGACACCATACTGTTACAAACTGGTTTGCGCAAGTGAGCGCAAGTGCAGAAAAGGAAAGAAACGTGGCAGGTAAAGCACATGTGGTGATCTTGGTGGCTTCTTATTAAGAAATATATGTTAAACCTTTGTTTTTTCTTTGTTAAAACTTCAGTTCTGGTAAACTGATGTAAATCATCCCTGCAGTTACAGTTTTCTGCAGAGATCTTCTCCGGTGAGTCCGTTTGTGTGTTTTGGTTGAGCTAATTCTGCTATGCTAACTCATGCTATTCACAGTGTAAAAACCAATCGGAGATCACTGTAATTTTTTTGACAATGAGAAATATCAGAATGTTGTTTTGTTTAATAACTGTGGTTTGCTGTTAAATCTGGCATTAGGACTATGCCATTCATTTTATTTTTTTTGTAAACTGTAGCAGTTAATTTGAAATGAATACAAGCTTGTAAATGTGAATTTAGAGATTAGATAATCCTGCATGGACTGTGATAGTAATTTATGATTCGTAAATATGCAGGTTGGTTTTTTTTGAGAGACCACATCGACTGAGGACCACATCCTGCTGCTTGCTGCCTTGCCTGGACGCTGCAGCCTAGGACGGGCACTAAGGATCCTAAGCGCTGGAGCCCTCAGCACCGCAAATTGTTGGATTTGCAGATAAGAACAAAGAAAAGAACTAAATGGCCATTGACTGAACTAAGAAACGACTTGACTGACTATTTCTAAGGAACTGAGGAAAAAACTGAAAAGGAGGTTACTACCCGCTTTACAAAACAAATAGGGGTGGACACTTTATGTTATAAAAGGAAGAGATACATTTTATTTTTATTTTTTGCTGTATTAAACAAATCTTATTTCTTCTTGGTAAACGCTAAGTTGTTTGTCTTTACTATTCTCCTTTGCGAATCTATGAGAATAATAATAGTAGTAAATTCCCCATTTGGTTCTAACCAAGTGTTAGATCTAGTTAAGACAATTTATTTGATGGAACTAGATTATTTGACTTGTTTAAAACTGTTTCTGACTTCTTTCAAAACATTACTTTCTCACATCAAGCCAAATGATCTGCCAGTGGTTAAGATCATTTTACTTATCCCATTGGCAAATTTATTTTCTTATTAAGTCAGAAATATCTTGAAACCAGCAAAATATTCTGCATCACATCAGCAATTAAACATCATTGAGTCAAAACTACTCAACTCCAGATAAAAATGATAAATTCAAGTAATCTTAAAATAGACTAGCACTGTCACACCTCATTCATCCAACCAAGGTGAGAGAAGTGTGTGCAGTCTAACTAATCTAGGTTTAATGTCCAACAGTCTGACCATAGAGCCAGCACTAAAGTAATAAAACAAAGAACATTTACTGGGAATTGAACCAGAGACTATTAAAGTCTGTATGACAGGTTAGACGACACATTTCACTTAAACGTTATGAACATGATTATATTTAAGATTTTGCTAAACATTTTGCCTTTTTATCCCCAGTTTGACAGTTTTAAGAAGATTTAAAATGTTACTTCCTGGTTGGACATGAGCAGCAAATGTGACATAGTTAGATGTAATTCCACAGCTGTTACCATAGCAACCATTTTGAAAACAAGCTCCAAAATCCACATAAATCACACAATAGTTATGATTTGACAAATAATAATATAACAATAACACCTTTATTTTGTTGAACGACCGTTTAAACTGTCAAAGTTTGTCTGTGAAAAGTCTGTAAATTGTTTTTTCCATGGCATGTCACTTTTTGATGACATCACAGAGGGATTTCACAGGGGACTTCCTATACTTTTAAACTATTATTTTTGAACATTTCATCACAAACTGCAACTTCACGGATGTAAAACTACAACAGATCATATCCACAAGTGCTCTCCCACCAAACTAAATCGTAATTAGAACATTATGAGAACCTGCCATATAGACTTTAACCTTATTCCGTCCAGCCTACTTTTGCCTCTTTTTACTCCACGTGTAATGGCACTTCCGGTTTGGCTTCAGCTCCGTTCAGGCAGATGGCAAACGAGGGAAAAGATTTGCCAGTAAAATATAATATAAAGTAGATTGATTTGTGTAAAATCTTTAATGAACACATGTAACAAGTCAGCAATGCATCGATTTCCTGAAAACAGCTCTGTGTAGAACTTATTTTATGTTGAGCTCGTCTGCCTCGTGTGAACTACAACGGAAACAAGATGGCGGCGTCCACGACAAGTTACGGAATAAGGGCAATTGGTAGAACTATAATAAAAGCTGGAAGATGATTTTAAAATGGCGTCCTGTTTATCCCTGTGGCGTCTGCTCAGTGGTGCATGAAGCCAGAAAAGTTCTTTACTTCCGCGTTACTTCCTGATACGGAGGCTGCCATCTTTGCTTTAGGCGCACCACGTGACGACAATCCCCCATGATGCTTTGAGTGATGGGAGCAATCACACAGCTTGTGGGTTTTTGTGTTAACGTTAGCTTGTGTGATTGTAATTGTATTCTTCATATTAGATAAAATGTGAAAGTGTCTGAAATGAAATAAAATACAACTTACAGGTGTCTCTAGTCTAGCCTTGTCCACGTGCTTCTGTTTGTATCGCCCGACGCTCGTTCACGCGGCTCACACATGTTTACCATGATGTCACTTAATATAGAAATGGTAATTTCAGTGACTTAAGAGACGGTTAAAAAGAACATTTCCTTCTATTTTATTTAAATACTGAAAATAATGAAGTATTGTCTGCAATTATAATACGCAATTATACAAAAAGGCTGGGCCCAAGAGGCTGCAGTACCTCGCACGGCCACTAATCAACCTGGGACACGGACAGTGTCTTATCCAGTTCATTTAACGCATGCGTGAATCTGGCTGCAAGATACTGACCTGTCACGCTGCTTCAATAATAAACAATTGGTCGTTTACTTTCACTTGTTGGATCTATATTTACGTCATCACTTCTTGTGCGTTTCCCTGATTATACCACACCTTCCGTGGACTTTATCTGGAGGATGCGGGTCGTGGGGGGGCGGTCCTGTCAGGGGGGGGCGGTCCTGGCAGGTCGGGGGTCCCGTCTCCCCATGTGGTCCCCTCCAGGTGCCCCGCGTCTCGTCTCTAAATGTGTCCTCTTCAGGCCTAATGGAGCGGCTTTTGTTCTCTCAGAGTCAGTAAAGTCAGAGGCTGAAGTTTGAGCTGCTTCCCACAGACGCCGGTCTCCATGACGACGCACACCCCCATTACACCCCCATCCCCGGGCTCTCTCCCTCGCTCCCTCTCGCCCGGTCTTTCTCACCCTCAGCTCCTGTCCCCTCTCCCCCTTCTCTGCCCCTCTACAGCTCCTTTATCTCTGTAACTCTTATCTATTTTCCCTCTCTTATCTTCTCCTGATCTTCTCTCTCCCTCTTTCTCTCTTTCTCTCCCTCTCTCTTTTACCCTTTTTCTTTCTCATTCTTTCTCTTCCTGTCTCTTTCTTTCTCTCTCTCTTATGCTCTTTTTTTCTTTCTCTCTCCCCTTTCTCGCTCTACCCCCTCTCTCTCTCCCTCATTTTCTTCTCTATCTCTCTGTCTCTCTCTCACCCTTTCATTTTTGCTCCCCCCCTTCTCCCTCTGTCTTTTCCTCTCATCTCTTTCTCTCTTTTTCTTTCTCTTCCTCTCTTACACTCTCCCTCTCTCTTTCCCTTTCCTTTTCTTTCTCTGGCTTTTCCTTTCTTTATCTCTCTACCTTTTCCTCTCTCTCTGTCTCTCTCCCTCTTTCTCTCTCTCTCTCTTACCCTCTCTTTTTCTCTCTCTTGCTCCCCCCTCTCTCTCTCCCCTCAATTTCTCCCTCTCTTTGTCCCTCTTACCTTTTTCTCTCACTTTCTTTTGCTCTCCTTCCCTCTTTCTCTCTCTTCCTCCCTCTCTTCTCTCTCTTTGACCCTTTCTTTTACTTTCTCTGGATTTCCCTCTTTATCTCTCTCCCTTTGCCTCGCTCTCATTCTCCCTCTTTACTTCTCTCTCTCTCCCTCTCTTTCTCATTCTCCCTCTTTTCTTCTTTCTCTCTTGCTCTCTGACATTTTCTTTCTCCAGATCTCTCTTCTTCTTTGCCCCCCCCCCCTCTCTCTCTCTCTTTCGCTGTCTCTCGCTCTTCCTTTCACTCTCTCCCCTTTCTACTTCTCTCTCTCTTTCTCTCACTTTCCCTCCTCTTTGCTTCCTTCTCTCTTTCTCTTACCCTCTCTTTTATTTTTTATGGCTTTTCCTCTCTTTATCTCTTTGCCTCTCTCTCTCCCTCTCTCTCTCCATCTCTCTCTCTCTCTCCTCTCTCTCTCCCTCTCTCTCTCCTTCTCTCTCTGTCTCCTCTCTCCCCCTCTCTCTCTCTCTCCCTCTCTCTCTCTCTCTCTCTCTCGCCCTCTCTCTCTCACTCTCTCTCCCCCCCTCTCTCTCCCTCTCTCTCTCTCTCTCTCTCTCTCTCTCTCTCTCTCTCTGTCTCTCGCTCCCTCTCTCTCTCCCTCTCTCTGTCTCCCTCTCTCTCTCTCTCTCTCTCTCTCTCTCTCTCTCCCTCTCTCTGTCTCTCCCTCTCTCTCGCCCTCTCTCTCTGGCTCTCTCTCTCTCCCTCTCTCTCGCCCTGTCTCTCCCTCTCTCTCTCTCTCTCCCTCCCTCCCTCCCTCTCTCTCTCTGTCCCCCTCTCTCCCTCTCTCCCCCCCTTCTCTCTCTCGTCAGGAGAACATGCATATTTAGAATTCCACAGTGACATTAACACACTTCCTCTCTGCTGCTGATCCTGGTAAAAGTCATTTCTAAATACAGGATCCTAATGTTTGAGGAGATTGTAACTTTACTTACTCCTCATTAAAATACAATTCAACATTCTTTGACGTGACTTTAATAAGAAAACCCCGTCCTGACAACACAAACGGGTGTCATAAACAGGGCTTGAGAAATGTCCTGTCGCGTCGCCGTCTTGTTTGGGCCGAATCCATCAAACTGAGAGCAGCCGGTCCTGCCCCGTGACCCCGGCTTCCTGCTCTTTATGTCCCGCACAAAGCTCCGCAGAAGAGGCTCAGAGGAGGTCCAGACCAGGCCCAGGGTCCACACAAGGTCCAGAGGAGCTCCTGCAGCACACCACACCTCTGCCGGGACGTCCCAAATCAGAAACCATCACTGCTCCTGACAGTAAGGACATTTAAAGTCTGTATGACAGGTTTGACACACATTTCACTAAAATGTACTGAACATGAATATATTGAAGGTTTTACTAAACATTTTGCCCATTTGCTGCCAGTTTGACACTTTTGTAATGTTTATAATGTTACTTCCTGGTTGAACACAGGCCGCAGCTGTTACCTAGCAACCAGACTGTAAACAAGGGCCAAAATCCACATAGATTACACAATAGTTATTATAATAGTAATTGACAAATAATAATACCTGAAAAATACTTTATTTTGTTGAATGACCGTTAAAACTGTGAAAATTGTATTTGTCGTGTGTAAATTGTCCCTGTGTGATTCGTTGCTTTTTGATGACATCTTTATCTCTCACCCTCTCTTTCTCTGGCTTTCCCTTCTTTCTTTCTTTCTTTCTTTCTTTCTTTCTTTCTTTGTCTATCTTTCCTTCTCTTTATCTCTCCCTCTTTCTCTCTCCCTCTATAGTTCTGTCTTTCGCTCCCTCTTTATCTCTCGCTCTCCTCTCTCTGTTTCTCTCCCTCTCTTTCAGTCTCTTACTATCTCTCCGTCTCTTTATCTCTCTCCCTCTTTCTCTCTCGTTCTCTCCCTCTCTTTTCTTTTTCTCTTTCTCACTCCCCCATCTCTCTCCCTCTCCTCTCTCTTTGTCTCTCTCTGTCTTCTCTTTTTCTTTCTCTCACTCCCCCATCTCTCCCTCTCTCACCCTTTTTCCTCTCTCTATTTCTCTCTCTGTTTCTCTCCTCTCTCTCTTTGTCTCCCCCTCTCTCTCCCTCCCTCCCTCTCTCTCTCCCTCCATCTCTCTCCTTTCTCCCTCTCTCTCTCCTCTCCTTCTCCTCTCTCTCCCTCCCTCTATCTCTCACTCCTCTATCTCTTTTCTTCTCTCCCTCCCTCTCTCTCTCCTCCCTCCCTCTCTCTCCTCACTCCCTCTCTCTCCTCTCTCTCCCTCCTTTCCCCTCCTCTCTCTCTCTCTATCCCTTCCTCGCTCTCTCCTCTCCATCTCTCTTTCCCTCCCTCTATCTCTCACTCCCCTATCTCTCTCCCTCTCTTGTCCCTCTCTCTCTCTCCCCCCTCTCTCTCTCCCCCTCTCTCTCTCTCCTCTCCCTCTCTCGTCCGCTCCTCTCTCTCTCTCTCCTCTCTCCCTCTCCCTCCCCCCCCTCTCTCTCTTTGTCTCCCTCTCCTCTCCCTCCCTCTCTCCTTCTCCTCCTCTCCCTCTCTTGTCCCCCCCTCTCTCTCTCTCTCTCTCTCTCCCCCCCCTCTCTCTCCCCCTCTCTCCTTCTCCCCCCCTCTCTCTTTGTTTCTCTCTCCTCTCCCCTCTCTCCTCTCTCTCTCTCCTCTCCCTCTCTTGTCCCTCTCTCTCTCTCTCTCCCCTTCTCTCTCCCCCTCTCTCTCTCTTCACATTCACTCACACAGACCTTCCCTCTGCGGAGCGTCTTATTAGCTCTGGTCTTTCTCTTTTCCGCTGCAGAGCTCTGGGCGAGGGACAGGCCAAAGCGCAGAGTCCCGTCCTGAAGTGGGACCTCCTCCAGCGGGACAAAGCTTCAGGGGACGAGGAGGTGAAGAATGTCTTTGTGCCGCGGCTCGAGGGCAGCGCAGGGAGGACGGACACTCCACGCTTTTGTCCGCAGAGTTTAAAGGGAGTTTGGTTCTGTGGCTGTGAGAGCGGAGAGGCGGCGTGGCACTTTGAACATTAGCTAATTACGATTTGGTTTTGTGAATAAAGAAGGTGGAGGTATTTAGTTTTATTCAGTGTATTAATACCTCCTGTAAATATAAATTATAGTTTTACACCAATCAGGTCGCTGTTTGTGGAGAAAAGTCGAAAAATATGTTAACAAACTGATGACATCACACCAGGGACGCACAATTCACACAAAAGAAATGACTTTTTTGACCCTTTAAACATTGATTCCACAAAATAAAGTTAAATAAAATCTGTGACATTAGAGGAGTTTTGGTGCTCTGTACAAGACGTTTCTTGGTGATTTCCCAGTGTGATGTCATCGTTTATAACCAGGAAGTGAATTTTAAAACATAAAAAATAGCTAAACTGAGTTACATTTTTTTAAAGATTTTAGCAGAATTTTAAATATATTTATCTTAAGGCAAGACACTACTTTTTTTTTTCTTTTCATTTTTTGTATATTGGTCAGTTTGCTCTCTCAACTTTCATGTGGAAACAACAAACTTGTCAAATTTTCTCTTTTTAAATATGTTTTATTACGGTACTTCATTGAATCCACTTCATCCATAGATTTCTCTGGGACATTGTAACTTCAAAGGTCGTTTTCTTAAAATGCATTTTTCTCCCTCAAGACATAAAGATCAGCCTTAAAGTAGATCCTACACCAAACTGTACAATCTGGACTCAACAAGATTTTTCGAAACGTACAGAAGGATTTTTTTTTCTATTTCTACGAGACACTACAGGCTTTTTTTGTCAATGTTTTGGTCAGTTTGCTCTCTAACAAACTGTATGAACAACGTTCAATCTGCTCCTAAAGATGTTTTATTATCTCATTTAATCCACTTCCATAGATTTAGATATGGGACTTTGTAACTTCAAAGACTTTAAATATCTAATTGTGATTTTTCTAACCAGTGCTGTTGTGATTTATGTTTTAAGAATCTGTTAAAATTCCCATTTTAAACACAATTTTGTCACTTTTAGTCGCGTTTTTGTCACGTTCAGTTGTGTTTATCATATTTAAACACGTTAAACACTTTGTCACTCTTTTAGTCACATCTTTATTGTTTTTGGTCACGTCTTTTGAACGCATTTTTGTCATACTTTTGTGGCTCATTTCAGAACATGTTTGTACAAATCCGAACTACAGTGTCAGCAGTTTTTATTCAAATCAAAGCAAGACATTTTGTTGTTTGTGAAAGAAATTATTGCACTTCAAAAACTGTAGCCTTTGTGATTCGCTAATTGCTTCCATTAAAATTGGGATTTTTGTGTGGATTTGGTTTAATTGTGCAGCTCTGGTCTTTAAGAGGTAAATAAAGTCATCTGCTCAGAGGCTTCAGAGGCTAAACAACAGGAGAAAAAGTGTGTTTGAACAGACAGCTGCATTAAAGACACAAACAGTGAATCACGATACGACGATTTTACAAAAATAGCAGATTGTCACAGGGACCAGCTCCATTTTTATCACCGTATCACCCAGACCTAGTTTCCGGCTCTTTGGACAAACTCCTCCTGCTCGGTTCATTCGTGTGGCTCCGTGTTTCTGTTTGGGATCACGAGGAGAAGAATCCATGTCCTCGCTGCATCTTGAATACGAATCGATACTCGGGGCATTGATCGCCGCCGCAGCTTCAATGGGCCGTTGTGTTGTGTTTGTGGAGGTTTTTTTTCTTCCCCTGAGAACAGACGTGCGCTGAAAAGAGGTTTGTTAATGTGGAGCGGAGACCAGAGCGAGAGGATAAAGACATAATTGGTTTGAAAAGGGCTCGGTGATAATGAAGCCCGGGAGATGTTAATGTTAAAGTGCAATCAAAACTCTGATTGAGACGAATCAAAAATGACCAAATGTAACAAACAAAAACTGTGGATTTATTATTGAAATGTGGGTCTTTTTTACATTTCTGGAACAGGGATCGAAGGAAGGTCATTTGGTTTTGTTTAAATGCTGGTAAGATTGTCTTTATCTTGAAAAAAACACGTATGAATTGTTTTTGTTCTGAATTGAACACACTGAATTTTGAATCAGATGTGTGTTTTTGTCAGTAAATAATGAAAACCTTTAAAAAATCCAGTGCGTTGTTCAAATTCAACAGTCTAAATCCAAAAGTTCTGAATTTAGACTGTTGTATTTGAAGGCTTGAAAATATTTGCACTGAATATTTAAAAAGTTAATTTGTGATTTAAATCTTTGTTAAAGATGTGCCTTTGCAAGATATGGTCACTTTTTAGAGATCATTAAAGAAACAATTTATAACTTTATAGTTGTTTATTCATCAAAACACATCCCTGACATTTAAAGTCGAATTAAGTAACATTTTTTCCTTATTAAATGTCATTGTAAGCCCCCACCGTCGCCCCCTGCTGTCTCTGAACGGAAAACCAGCTGCAACTTTCCTGACGCCGACCTGAAGACAACTCTTTTTTATATTTGGAGACATGAAATATTTTGTATGTGATTGTACTTCCTTATTTCTACAAAAAGGAAGGGGAAAATAAGAAAAAAAAAACTAAAGAAAAGCTTTTGGCGTCTTTTACTGGCAGTGTATTTTCAGAAGAGACCTGGAGGGGGAGCTCTGTCGCTGAAATTACTTAGTTCTACTTTAAAGGGGAACCTGTTGTTTTGTTTTTTTCTTGTAAATGAGTTAATTTAGTTTTTCCCCCATGTGATATTTTATAAAAGCTGCACTTTTATAATCTCATCGCCGTCGAAGTCAAGAGGTACGTTTGGGATCATTTTTGCTAATCCAGAACGTGCCTAAGGTCTAAGGTTTCAGAAGCTGTTTCAAAATGGTGTCCAGTTGGTGAGCGCTGAAGCCTTGACGGATCAGTCCTGGACGAAAGAGAGACAACACCGACTCATTTTATCTTTCACAAACCTGAGAGTAAAAGCCTCGCGACTTCTGTGAGTTCAGAAACTCTTGAGTTCTGGAGCAGCTCCTGCTGTTTGTGACTGAGCTCGAACCTCGTGATGACACTGGACTAGGGCTGAAACAAGTTAATCGATGAATCGCAGCTAATTGATTATTGAGATAATCGTCAGCTAATTTAGAAATTGAATAATCGTTGTCTGGATTATACACAGGCTTCAAAGCAGGCCATGTGCTCAGAAAAGAGGTTTATCACTCAGACAGATCAGGAATTACATCAAAATGACAATGACAAAAATGTGATAATTTAGTGTTTTTGATCAAATGCCAGATTTTCAGAAGCAACAAGTGACAAAGCCTTTGAAAAACCAGCCTAAAACAACCTAAGATTCATCAAAAATGAGACAAAAAAATAAGCAACTAGTTCAACATCTGTATTTCAGTCATAATTGCATCTATTAACACGAAACAGAACTGAAAAACAGCTTAAAATGTGCTCTTTTTATGACGTAAAAGTGCAGCTAAGAGGCCAAAAACTCTCAAAATTTGCAATGGACTTTCAAAAAAGAAGCCAAAAACCTGTTTTGTCTGTAAATACAACATCAGGACGTCCCGAAGCAGCAGCATCTTAGGTTCATCTGGGGCAAAATTTAGTAAAACTCTTCACTTTCTAAACAACGAATCGATTAATCCAAAGAATAATCGCTGGACTCATCGATTTCAAAATAATCATTAACAAACACGACGATGGACGTATTTCACCAAAAATATGGACTATTTGTTTCTTAAAATGAGCTTACGGGATCTCTTTGTGCATTTGTGGATCCAAGATGTCTGTTTTCTCTCAACTGGATTTAAAGTATGACAGGTTTTTATGATTTTCTCATTTAGATTTTATTCAGTGCTTTAATAACTCTTGTAAATATGAATTATACTTTTACACCAATCGGGTCGTTGTTTGTGAAGAAAAGTCGAAAAATATGATGAAAAAAATTACAGGAAGTAAACGAAATGATGACGTCACACTGTGGAGACAAAGTTATGCATAATTTACACAAAAGAAACAACTTTTTTTGACCCTTTAAACATAAAATCAACTAAATAAAGACGTTTTTCTTTGTCAAACGAAAAAAATCAGTGACATTTTTTGGTGGTGCAGTGTACAGGATGGTTTCTTGGTGTGATGTCATCATTTACAACCAGGAAGTAAAACTAAAAACCTAAAAAAATCGCAAAACTGGGGTAAAATGTGTAAAGATTTTAGCAGAATTTGAAATATATTCATTTTAGTCAAATTTAGTCCAACCTGTCATAAAGACTGGTTTTATTTCTGGGCTTGTTTCGAAGCTTATTTCAAAAGCATTTGTGCACATCTTTGTCGAGAGTCTTTCCGGATTGAATCGTGCGTCAAACTCAAATCTCCGTCGGCAAAAGCTGTTCCAAAACCGCGCGCACAAACGTTAACTCCTTTCACAGTTAAATAATCAAGCACCTCGGCTTTAAATATCTCTTTTGTCCTCGCCGTCGATAAACATTTCACCTGCGAACCTCGAATCCTGTCCCTGCTCCTTGTCCTTCAAATCTGCAATTCAGATGCGGCGAAAGCGGCTGTGTGCGGGTCAGAAAGAAGAAGAAAGAAGAGAAAGAGAAGAAGAAGAAGACGAGGGAAAGGAAGGGGAAAGAAAGAGAGAGAGGAACCAAAAGTGCAGAGTAAATAGGCCGCCCTTTCTCTTTTGGCCTTGTTCGCTTCTCAAGAGCTTCGGATTTCAATAAGGGGAAAAAAAAAAAGCGAAATCCTTTCAAGCCAAGAAGAAAGAGGCTTGATCAAATGCGGACGGATACCGACGCAAACGAAGGAAAATTAAACCCGGAATGAAGTTTGTTTTGAGTTGGCGAGAGTGCGCTTGATAAAAACTGGCACACTTGTGGGAGATACTTCATTTGGTATGTAGAGGCCGCGCTGATTACTGCGTTTGTACTTCCGCGTATTGTCTCGGCGCTACGAGCCACTAGTGCGTCCGTCCGGTAATTGATATGCCCTCGGAAGAAGCAGCATTAATTTAACCTGGCTCTCCTCGCTGACTCCTGCCTATTATTCCGAGCAGCGCAGAGAAGATATTTTCATTAAGGGAGGACATGTTCAGAGGAGACGCGTCGGGCTGTTGTGCTTTCTGTGCGCAGGAAATGAGAAGGTCGCGTGGAAACGGGGAACGCGCGGGACAAATCAATTAAATTATGGACTGTATGGAAAGAGGGGAAGGTTCAAAGGGTACGACGCATTATTTGTCACTTTATATAGATGAAAAATGGCAAAAATTTGATGTTTTTGGAGTTGGAAACCTGCATTTAGGTGAAAGAATATTCAAATTTCATGTCTGGGAAATTGGGAATGGTCAAATTTTGGCGTAAGGGGAAAAAAAAGATTGTAGATGTATGATTTATTTATTTAGTTTTTGTTCTTAAAGCTGCAGTACCTGATTTTCACATTATATAACCAGAAGTAGGTTTTTAAATCTATCTAACTCGTCCTTCACTCTCACAAACCCTTTGGCTCATCGTTAAAATTCACATTTTCGGTCCTGTGCACAGCTTTAAAATTACTTTTTTCAGGCGCCAAAGTGAAACTGGGGAAGCCCACCCAAGCACGACCAATCAGAGCGCTGCTTTTAGCTCTTACTGTGAGACAAAATACTTTATTATTAGTCGCAGACAGCACACAGAGGTCTAATTTTTGCAACAAAGTGCTGCTTTTACAAGATACTCTTTGGTGGAAAACACAAAATGTATTAATTTACACCCAAGAAAGTCAGGTACCCCAGCTTTAAACACGATATCATAACAATAATGATCACATATTATAATGTTCAGGGTCTTTGTGGACACTCGAGCTCGCTTTACAATAATAAACAACTTGTGCTAAGTGGTGGCACAGTGGTTAAAGGTGTTGCACATGTGTAGTTACCATCGCAATGCGTCATTTCGGGGGGCGTGGTCTGCCGTGGGGAAAACTCTCTTTGGATTCAACAGGAAACTCAACTTTTTCTCTCTTCTAAAACATTTCCCTGTGGTTTATGTGTATTTTAAGCGCAACTAACTCAAGTCGAGCCATAACCGAGTCTTGATAGTTCTTGATGACCTGAAAAGTAAATGGGTTGTTCTGTTGATGTAAAGATATGGCAGGTGACGCTAGCATTACGGCAGCATTTAGCCTGCAGTTAACGTTAGCATTCTTGGATAATTAAACATATTTGAGCGGTTCGGCGACTTTATTCTTCTCCATATCTTCGTGTCTGTGTTTGACACATTATAACTTCTAAACTCGTGTAGTTCTTGTATTATTTGAACAGAGGGTCGAAGAGCAGCTCTGAAACATTAAAATGAATGGATTGTTTCCCTCAGAGGCCGACTGTGTCTATCGTCTCTATCACACTTCACGCTACTTGTGTCCACGCAAATAAAGCCTTTGGCCAGAAAATTCAAAAAAAGAAAAACAGTGAACGACACATGACTTTGCCAGCAAGATGAATTCTCATGTTTCTGTGGAAAGTCAAATCCCCTGGTCATGGAAAAGATGTCAGTGAGTTTGAGAAGAAAAGAAAACATCTGAGGAGAACTGAAGAGCTTTCCAATGCATGATTAAAAACTGGAATGATGCAGAGAACCATCATCATTGAGGAAGAACTGTGGTCTGCAAAAAACGCAGAATCCACTTCTGACGTTTGACACAAAATATAAGAGAAAAACAACTGGTAACACTTTATAATAACTGCACTTATTTTTGCCTAAATAAAGCATGAACAAAGACTTAGTTTGTAATCAACAACCAGTTGCTATTCTGGCGTCCCACCGGTGGGACGCTAGATTTTAAAAATCAATTTATTCCTTTTTATCCACATCTGATATGAGGATCAGCTGCTGGACGTGTTCAAAATGAAAAGAAAGCTGTGACCCACTAATTTTCAGTCAAATTAGAGTCAGTTTCTACTCCAAAAGCACACTTTTAAAAATTACACTAAAATTTTAAAATTTTTTATAGGACTTTTATATGGATTCCGCCTGGACTTTTTTACTTTATTAGTCTCTAAAACTATTTTTTTGCTAATTTAGCTTCAGCTTTGAAAGAGGAATTGTCAAAACCAACAAAAGCCAAAGTGGTGTAAATAAGGCAAAATCTACAAACACCAGCTTCACTTCTTCATATTTTTAACAAAGAAAATGTAGGCGAGTTTAAAATCTGATATTCCTCTTTGAAAAGCTTGTTTCAAAGTGGAATCAGAGTAAATCAGACTCCAGAGACCAAAACACCAAAACTACAGAGTCTCAGCTTCACAAAGAATCCAGACAATAGTTTGTGCCCAAAGGGTTCAGAAACAGCTTCAGTTTGAAATGAGGCTCACTTTAGTCACACGTTTGAGGAAAAACAGATCAGAGTGGCACTATTTAAGAATGATTCAAGATTAGTAACATACTCTAACCATAACCTTAATTAAGTACTTACTAAGTCTGAATCATGTTCAATAAACTATATATTCTTTATTAATTAAGTCTTTGTTAATGCTTTATTAAGGCAAAAATAAGATGTGATTATTTTAAAGTGGCACCAAACAACTGTTAAACTCAGGGCTGTGATCGTGCAAGCAGGACATTTACACAAGAACAATGTGAAGGGAATTCAAGGGATTGGAACTGAAAAGCTGTGCGACCGCAAGAGAACCGGAAAAATGAGAGACTGTAACCTTTGTTGAGTTTTCTTTGGTCGGCAGTATGCATGTGCCAGAGTTAAAACTGTTCAAGAGCGACAGCGCCGTCAGAGTGAGTCAATCTAAAGAGATGAGTTTTTAATAAAGCACTGTTTAACTTTAAAGAGAAAAGCAGAAATGGGTCTTTGATGGCAACATGAATAACACTTTGTCTTAAAATACTGCACCAAAATTCTCACGTTAACAGCACCACCATTGTCAATCAAACTGCTTGTTTAGAGAATCATAAATGTTGAGATTTTTGGAACAATTTATAAAGTTGAAAACAACAAAGACTTTTCCCAGATTCTGTAGACTTTAGACTAGACTGCAGTCCAAAGATTAGACTGTAGACTAGAAAGTCGATCATTTTCCTTTTTCTTTGTAAATTTGTTTGCATTTTTTGTTCAAGCTGAGGCACACTTTTTAGGTTTAAAAGATGCCACGGCACACCATGTTCAACAAAAACATGACCAATTCAGACCATTAAGTGAATAAAATGTGGCAAATAATGAACCAAATCATGTTTGTGCCACTGTCTGGTGCTTTAAATTCGGCAATAACGGTGGTTTGACATTATTTTTTGGTGCAGAAGTTGCTCAAGACACTCTGAAAAAGATAAATTACTTATTTACATCTGCATTTGTGAACCTGTTAACTCAAATTGGACATTTTTCAAGGCACAGGTGGAAAAACTTCAAGGCGCACTAGTGTTCCCCGGCACACTGTTTGAAAATCAAGGGCTTAATGTGTCCAGTGAGCCATAGTTATAGTGCACAATAAAATGAGAAAAGACTATAACAGACATAGAGAAGGAAAGAAAAGAGCAGAGGAAAAAAAATAGCAACAATAATAAAATAGTAAATGGTAACAATTTAAAAAAACACCAATCTTTTATCAATGAAGACGCCACTAAAACCTAATCATGTCGTTTTAACAGCGCTATCATTATGTTCAGTCAAAACACAGCGCCCAAATGGGTCAGACCTCGGCCTCCGCCTCGGCCCGGGCCTCCTTTAAGCCGCTGCGTGTGAAATGAGCTGGAAACCAATCCGAAAGTGTGCGGCGGAGGGAGGGGCCGGGATAGATTACAATTTAGGATCAGCCGATTGTTAAGGAGCAGTTAGTTACATGTTGCATCTCGCAGCGAATCGCCCCGAGAGCCCGTGCACCTCCCGCGTCCGCTAATCCTCTGCCCCGGGCCGGTACATCATTATTGAGACTATGATTCCAGGCGCGGTGAAAGGGGGAATTAGCCGGGAGCCGGGCCCTCCACCTCCGGGACAATGCGCTGAGCCGGGGGGGGGGGTCGGCGGCTCCATAAAGGACATATGGGGCGAACAGGACGGGGACAAAAAGGCGGACAAAGAGGAACAAGGCGAGCGGGGAGGGAGCGGCTGTCCCACAGGATTACAGCGTGTAGATTTGTCGGATAAATGTCCAGCTTGTGTGGCGAGCGCTGAATAAACATGGGCCGCGTCTGGGATTCTGAGAGCGAGGACGGGCCGGAGATGTTCAGACGCTGTTTCTGAGATTTGCTTCGTGAAAATGACGGAAAAATGTAAGAGGTTTGGAAATGAATGATTGTCCACACGGATTTAACCAGGTTGTAAGTAAACCAGGCGTAAACAAGGACCAAACCAGGACTTTGGGACTCAACCAGAGCTAAATCAGGTCAAAATAGGTTTAAACTCGGACTATTTGTTGCTGTTCACATGTTGTTTCTTTCGCTCACTCCAGGGCTCTACAAAAATAATTGTATTGATTAATGGCATGTCCAAACTAAGGCCCGGGAACCAATATTTCTTGGCACTTCACACTTCCTGGTAAACTGGCCCACATTGTCCCGTACTTTTTAAACCAAATTTAACATTTTTACAGCAAATTTAACATTTTCTAGACTTATAACCTAAATAACTAACATTCTGTATCACGTCTGTGTCGCACCAAAGGCACTGAGACTGAGTTTAGGTGTGGAGGCACGTAAACATCGGATAAATGCAACTTTTTTGAGCGTTTCACGGCTGATTTGTGGCCCTCTGCTTGGCCTGTATGTGTGCCCCTCGATGGAAAAAGTTTGGACACCCCTGAAATAAGTCTTAATTTTGTCTCATAAACTAAAACTAAAGACTGAAAGTGTGAGTATAAAACCCTTCTCCCTCTTGTTGTCTTTCTGATACGTTTTTGATACTAATTCTTCTAAAATAAAATGATCTGATCCTGAAACTTTGAGAATACATAATACATTAATTTCTGATATGACAAAACATAGCACCTTTTGAAGTTCTCGCTAAGGATAATGAGGCACAACTGACTTTTGGCAATGGATTTAAATGTATAAAGTTCCACAGAATGACAATAAATGTGTTTGTGGCAGTGAAGCAAAACGTGGGAGATACTGGAGACAAGCAGGAGAAAACAGACGAAAGTTAGATAGAGAAGCTGCGTTCTTTTGTCGTTTTTTAGTCCTAAATTAAGCCCATTTTAGACCTGATGTGGACTTGATTTGGTCCTGTTTAAGTCCTTGTTTAGTCCTGGTCTAGTCCACGCTTTGCTCTGGGTTTAGTCCTAGTTCAGCCCCAATTTATTCAACCCAGGACTAAACTAGGACTAAACCAGGACTGAATATGCCTTGAAACGGTCCCTCTCGAAGCAGGAAGTGTGGGTCCACAGCAGGTCCCCGCCCCACGGTTTGAGAAGCACTTGTGATGACAGCTCATGTATTTAAAGACACAGCTCGGGACAAAAGAGAGCGAGAGCAGAGGAGAGCCCCCCGCCAGGACCCTCTGAGGGACTCTGTGTGGGGCAAGAACCACACTCCAGACCCCCAGACCTCCCTGTTCAGATAGACCGGGTTTAGACCTGGTTTAGACCTGAATTAGACCGGGTTTAGACCTGGTTTAGATCTGTTTTAGCCCTGGTTTAGCCCTGGTTTAGCCCTGGTTTAGATCTGGTTTAGATCTGTTTTAGCCCTGGTTTAGACCTGGTTTAGACCTGGTTTAGACCTGGTTTAGACCTGGTTTAGACCTGGTTTAGCCCTGGTTTAGACCTGGTTTAGCCCTGGTTTAGCCTGGTTTAGCCCTGGTTTAGACCTGGTTTAGACCTGGTTTAGACCTGGTTTAGACCTGGTTTAGATCTGTTTTAGCCCTGGTTTGGATCTGTTTTAGCCCTGGTTTAGATCTGGTTAGCCCTGGTTTAGACCTGGTTTAGATCTGGTTTAGACCTGGTTTTGACCTGGTTTAGACCTCTGTTTAACCACAATTTAGTCGTCCTTTTAATTTGAGTTCTTTTTTACTCATTTTAGTCCTTTAACTGAGCAAATAACACAAGCTAAATCTGATTAATTGCAGTTCTGTTTTGCTGAAATGTTGCAAACGCAGAGTTCATTTTGTCGACTAAATATATTTAATATTTAGCCACAATTAGGGCTGCAACTATCGATTATTTTGGAAATCGATTAGTCCAGCGATTCTTATAAATAATAATATAAAATATAATATAAATATATAATAATATAAATAATTAATCGAACCTGTGCCTGTGAAGAGTTTTACATATTTTTTACCCAGATGAAACTAAGATGGGACGTCCTGATGTTGTATATTTACAGACAAAATAGGTTTTTGGCTTCTTTTTTATAAAGTCAAGTGCAAATTTTAAGCCATTTTTCACTTCTGTTGTATGTTAATAGATGCGATCATGACTCAAATACAGTGGTTTTGTCTTATTTTGATGAATCTTAGGTTGTTTTGGGCTGTTTTTTCAAAAGCTTAGACACTTAAACACTAAATTATCACATTTTCTTTGTCATTTTGATGTAATTCCTGATCTGTCTGAGTGATAAACCTCTTTTCTGAGCACATGGCCTGCTTTGAAGTCTGTGTATAATCCAGACAACGATTATTCGATTTCTAAATTAGTCGACAATTATTATGAACTTGTTTCAGCCCTAGCCACAATTTTAGTCAATGTATTGTTTCTGCTGACTAAAACTAGATAATGTAAGAAGCATCAATAATGACTAAAACTATAATTCAGAGGAGATATTTTTGTCGACTAAAAGCGCTAATGTTATTCGTCAATAAAACTACACTAAACTGATCAAAATGGGCAAGTATTTTAGTAAGTATTTAGATTGTATCTGACTAAATCTTGACTCAAACGGGTCAAATGAAGAGGTTAAAGACTTTTATTACAGTGTTATTTCAGCAGAAAACTCCAGCTGCAGGTGTCTTTGTCTTCGCCACACAATGAAGTACGTTTATGACGCGGAATTAAATATATTGCTCTCAAAGTGGGATTGTTGAGTTCACAAACCAAAGTTCATCTTGGTGGGTCTTTGTGAGTCAAAGTGTGGACTGTGTGAGGTCTGCGTGGAGTTTTAGTTTCTTTTTCTTTCATTTTTCAAAACATGACAAACAACACGAAGAAAAAATACAAGACGAACAACAGAACAAGACCAGAGGCAGCACTGGAAGTAAAATATAGAAATGTGGACATGTTTGACCTGGGCATTTGGAGTCGTTTCAGTATAAACTACAAAAATGCCACTTATTATCTGCTCTGCAAAGACGAAACCACAAATGATCGGATAATCACAACTGTATTCACCTTATTCTGAAGTTGTCGTGGGCGCCGCCGTCTTGTTTCCGTTGTAGTTTACACGGGGCAGAAGAGCTCAACAGAAAATAAGTTCTACACGGACTAAAAAGACGTTTCAGGACGCCCAGGAAATCGTTGCGTTGTTGACTTATTGTTGCTCGTGTTCATTCAACATTTTAGACAAATCAATATACTTTACTTTATAATAATACTTTATAAAATGTTTTAGCGAGAGACTTTTCCTTTGTCAAACTGGAAGTGCATTTGCAACAGGAGCGTGGATCTGCGGCAAAAGAGGCAAAAGTGGGCGGGGCAGATAAGGTGGATAAAGAAATGTCACTGCAGAGCAATCAAAAAATGTGGCTATAGCGGAAGTCAATGAGGGGAAAAATGGCGTAAGAGGAGAAGTGGGGAAAAAAAAAAAAAGCCAATGTTGTCACTAATCTTTAACATGTCCAAGACTGTACTAAAAAGTAAAGTCTGCCTAAATCCATTTTTTAATATGAATAATTTACCATTTTGTGAGATATTTTCAGTGCTGGACTTATGATTAGGCAACGGGTCACAATTGTGTTGGGCCGACAACCTGAAGGGCCGCAATAAGATGCCCCACGATCATTACAGACGCAATGTTCTGAAACAGTTGCTATTCTCTCAATGTCGCAGTAAAAAAGAAAAAAAAAAGAAAAAGTATGGCATGGTATAGAAAATAAAATATAACATTATAAAATTACAAATGAAAACCATGCATTTAAGTCAGCATGTGTAAAATGCACTGACAAACAGGAAATATGTGTGTGTGTGTGTGTGTGTGTGTGTGCATGTGTATGTACGTGTGTGTGTGTGTGTGTGTGCGTGCATGTGTATGTATGTGTGTGTGAGGGGGTCTGTGTGTGTGTGTGTGAGGGGGGTCTGTGTGTGTGTGTGTGTGTGTGTGTGCGTGCATGTGTATGTATGTGTGTGCATGTGTATGTACGTGTGTGTGTGTGTGTGTGTGTGTGTGCGTGCATGTGTATGTATGTGTGTGTGAGGGGGTCTGTGTGTGTGTGTGTGAGGGGGGTCTGTGTGTGTGTGTGTGTGTGTGTGTGTGTGTGTGAGGGGGGTCTGTGTGTGTGTGTGTGTGTGTGTGTGTGTGTGTGTGTGTGTGTGTGTGTGTGTGTGTGTGTGTGTGTGTGTGTGAGGGGGGTCTGTGTGTGTGTGTGTGTGTGTGTGTGTGTGGAGCGAGGAGCGTCCGGCGATGGAGTCTGTGTCGTACAAATGGGTTTGTCTCTGATGTGAGACACTGGTGCTCAGCTGCACTGAGTCTAATTGGAAATGTTCAAGAGCAAAGAGAGAGAGAGAGAGGGGGGGGGGGGTAAGAGAGAGAGAGAGAGGAGAGAGAAAGAGAGGGGGGGTAAGAGAGATAAAAGAGAGGGAGAGGGGGGGTGAAAGGGAAAGAGAGAGAGAGAGAGAGAGAGAGAGAGGGAGGGTAAGAGAGAAAAAAGAGAGGGAGGGGGGGTGAAAGGGAAAGAGGGAGAGAGAGGGGGGGTAAGAGAGATAAAAGAGAGGGAGGGGGGGAGAAAGGGAAAGAGAGGGAGAGAGAGAGAGAGAGAGAGAGAGAGAGATAAGAGAGATAAAAAGAGAGGGAGAGGAGGGGGGTGAAAGGGAAAGAGAGAGAGAGAGAGAGAGAGGAGAGAGAGAGTGGGGGTAAGAGAGATAAAAGAGAGAGGGAGCGGGGGGTGAAAGGGAAAGAGAGGAGAGAGAGAGAGAGAGAGGGGGTAAGAGAGAGAGAGAGAGAGAGAGGGGGGGTGAAAGGAAAGAGAGAGAGAGGGGGGTAAGAGAGATAAAAGAGAGGGAGAGGGAGGGGGGGTGAAAGGGAAAGAGAGAGAGAGAGAGGGGGGGTAAGAGAGATAAAAGAGAGGGAGAGGGGAGGTGAAAGGGAAAGAGAGAGAGAGAGAGAGGTGTGGAGAGGGAGAGTAAGAGACTGAGAAGAAGGGGAAGAGGGAAAGAGATAAAAGAGAGGTAGAGAGAGAGAGACAGAGAAGGAGGGGGGCAGAGAAAGAGCGAGAGAAGAAGGGAGCGAGTGAGAGAGAGAGGGCGAGCGAGTACAAAGATAGGGAGAAAACAGAGGAGGGAGAGAGAGAGAAAAAGAGAGAGAGAAAAAGAAAGAAAACACAGAGAAAAGAGAGAGAAGAGGGAGTAAGTGCGAGAGGAAATGGAGGGAGAGAGAGAGAGAGAGGTAGAGAAGGAGCGAGAGAGAGAGGAGAGAGAGAACATAGGTAAAGAGAACAGAGAGGGAGAAAGAGAGAGAGAAGGGAGGAGAGAGTGAGAAATGAGAAAGAGGGGGAGAGAAAAGAAAAAGATGAGAGAGAGAGAGGGGGAAGAGAGATCAGTGGGGAGAGAGAGAGAGAGCTGGGAGGGGAGAGAAAGAGAGACAAACTAGAGAGAAGAGAAAAAAGGGAAAAGAGCTGATGAGAGAGAAAACAGAGTGAAAAGAGAAGAGAGATGGGGGAGAGAGATGAGAGAAAAGAGTAAGAGAAGAGAGTAAAACAAAAGCAAAGAGAGAGAAGAGGGAAGAACGAGAGAGAACAAGAAGAGGGGGAGAGAAAAAACAGAGAAAGAGAAGAGTGTGTGGTGGAGAGGGGGAGAGATCAGTCAAGAGGAGGGAGAAGAGAATGAGAGGGAGGGGGAGAGAGACTTGGAATGGTTTCAGATTTACAAAAATGTATTAGAAATGTATCAGTAGAATTTAAAAAACAGCTATTTTTTATATCCTTTATAATATTTTGGAGGATTTGGGCATCAGTATTATAAAACAAGAAAATATAGAGTTCATTTTGAGGAGAAAAATCATGACTCTTAAACATACAATTCTAAATAAAATGTTTATCTGAAATTGTTTAAACAGCAGCAATTTGTGAAATGAATTGTCCCAGTTTTATAGATTAAAAAACAAAACAAAAACAGTGCTTTTAAAAGCTTTTGTAATAATTAAAAGCTGTTTTCAAGTCGACCTCAAAGGATTTTCAAATACTTTTCTGATCTAAATATATTTGCTTTGATTCACTGAAACAAAAATCTGCCTCAAAGCGCCCCCTGCTGTTCATAAGTGAAGCTACCCACAGTTTTTTAAAGAAATGTTTAAAAAGTTATATGAAACTACTATTTTCTGAGTCAAAATTATGATTTTCAGAGCACAATTTTACATCGTGAGGTGCAAAATACATGACAAACAAACAACAGAAAGACAAATTGTCAAACTTTTATTTCGAAAACACACATTTATTTTCCATTTGGTTTTAAATGCATTAATGAAGCACAAGCTCTAGTCCGGCTAGACACGTGAGAACAGCTTCACTCAAACCGGGTCAGAACCGGGACTGAACCAGGTCTAAACCCGCTCTAAACCCGCTCTAAACTAGGACTGCATGAGGGTAAAGCAGTGGAGCCCCGTGTGGCGGCGCGTGGTACAACAGCGCCACCTGCAGGACGTCTCTGTAAAGGTTCAACACTTCATTATAAAGCCTTTAGTACAGTTTCTACTCTAAAACAAGCTGCTCTGAGCCACTTTGAGGGGAAAAAGTGCAAATATTCTGACGGTTTATAAAGTACCAGCGTCTCTACAAATAAAACGGAAGGATTTTCACAGTTACATTCAGATCAAAATAATGATTTAAATGATTGAAGACATTTTAAGTGACAAAACAAAGGAAATTGGGTCGTATTTTTAAGGTGCACAATGTCACTTTTCCGCTTTTTGCTCGTCTCAGTGAAGATGTTATGGCTTTTCCAGAAATGTTCCACACTGTGTTCAGATACAGACCGGAAAATGGATCATAATTGGATTTCTGGAGTTGTCAGATTATTGAAATGTCACATTAACAGTTGTATGGGATGTGAGTAATCGGATTTCTGTTCGATTGTTCACATTTGTGCAGGTTGTGGAAAGGAAAATGGTGCAAAAACGACAAAAATGAAAGAATAATGTTTAAGATTGAAAGAGTTATTTTAAAATCCATTGTACTTTGTCTTCAAAATGAAACAGTTGCTTTAAAAATGCGTTAATTATCAACTGACAATTGTCAATAAGTGTTTTTTTTAACGAATTTTGTCTTCTGCAAGTAAACACAGACCTAAAGAGGCAAATCACAAAAACTTTCACAAATTTCCATGTTTTTTTTTCTTGCAACTTTCCTTTTTGTTTCTAGCAAATTTGCACGTTTAAAATCTCATAAATTTGTGTATTCTCTTACAAATGTGTTACTTTTTTCTCTCACAAGTCTCATAAATTTGCAACTTTTTGGTCACAAATTTGCACATTTAAAATCTCATAAATTTGTTTGTTTTTTGTCACAAATGTGTTACTTTTTCTAGCAAAGTTGCATGTTTAAAATCTCGTAAATTTGCAGATTTATTTTCACTATTTTGCAACTTTTTTCTCATCAATTTACATGTTTAAAATGTTGTGAATTTTCATATTTTTTCTCACAAATGTTGTACTTTTTTCCTCACAAATGTGTTACTTTTATCAAGCAAATCGCATGCTTAAAATCTAAAAAATATGCATGTTTTTCTCTCAACTTTACCAGGTATTTCAGTAGCAAATGTTGATGTTTTTTCTCACAAATTTGCGTCTTTTAATCTTATAAATTTCCATGTTTTTACTCACTAATTTGCACGTTTAAAATCTCATGAATTTGTTTGTTTTGTGACCCAAATGTGCTACTTTTTCTAGCAAAGTTGCATGTTTAAAATCACTATTTTGCAACTTTTTTTCTCATCAATTTACATGTTTAAAATGTTGTGAATTTTAATGTTTTTTCTCACAAATGTTGTACTTTTTTCCGTCACAAATGTGTTACTTTTATCAAGCAAATCGCATGCTTAAAATCTAAAAAGTATGCTATGTTTTTCTCACAACTTTACCAGGTATTTCAGAAGCAAACATTGATGTTTTTTCTCACAAATTTGCATCTTTTAATCTTATAAATTTCCATGTTTTTTCTCACAAATTTGCATCTTTTAAATCTTGTAAATGTCCATGTTTTTACTCACAAATTTGCATCTTTTTCCTCACAAACGTGTTACTTTTATCAAACAAATTTTCATGTTTTTCTCACAAATTTGCACATTTAAAATCTCATAAATGTGTGTTTCCTCGTGCAAAATCGCTACTTTCTTATGACAGATTTGCGTGTTTAAACAAAAGAATACAAAATACCCTTTCGTACAGATCTTTTTCAGTTTTTGGGACTGAACCTTTCGTTAAAGTAAAGTTGTCTTCCAAACGAAACAAAAACGTGAACTCTGTATTTCATAAAAAAGACCCAGACACACCGTGGAACATTCTTAACAAGCGACAGTTTCACAATTCACCTTTAAACGTTTGCTTTTCCTCCTCGAAGTCGCCCAGAGCAGCTCCGTAGCCTAAAGTTTCCACTCTATGGATAATTGTACACATGTAATAACTCCTACATTTATCAACAACACACACGTCAAGCCTCGTATCACAAAATATCGTTGGATCTGTTCGTTTCAGCGACACATTGAAGCGATTTTTATTGAAATGATTCACAGTGAGTTGAAAAGAACCGGGACGTGGAGCTGAAATCGGTTTGGAAAAATGACAAACACGGCCGGACTTCGCCGAAAACAGACGACGGACGTTGCATGGTTCGAGCGAGTGCAAAGTTCTGCTCTTAAAGTCGGATTGCGTTTAAAGCGTTTTCCGTTTTTCTTTTGGACCAGATCTGAAAGGGAGAAGCTGCTACAGTACTGAGGACGCACAGAGCTCCACGGCGCCCCCGCTCTGCAGCAGGAGGCGGGTAACGCTTGGGTTTCCATTGACTTTTTCAGAATCTGTGACGTAACAAGCAGCGGTGGCTCGTTACATTTAATTGTTTTCGGACTGAACAGATCCTTTAAAATGGGATGTCGTAAAAATTCCAGAAAGGAGGCGAAATAAAGAAAATATTTCAATGATTCGCTCACATTAGATCTAAATTCTACTGGTTTTACGCAACACATTTAAATTTCCAGGGTAGAAAGGTCAGTTAGTTTGCTTTTTTATAACAAATGATGGAATTTTCTAGTCTGAAATTTGTATTTTAGCTTCAAAATAATCAAATTTATGGAATAGTATTTAATATTTCTTTAGATAAAATGAAAAATTATTGTGGGCTCAACATTTCTGTGAGTATTTTTCCAGTAAAATCCATAAATCTGGATTGTTCCTTCATCAAAAATGCAAAGAGTTGATCATAATTTTCTAAAACATAATGTAAAATACAATAATAAATGTGTTTAAAGCAGCTCTGATGTCACTCACATGTGTCTGAGGCTTTTACTTATTTACAATATTTTGTGATATTCTGAGGTTAATCCCAGTTTCTCCAGTGAAATCACATTATGCTGCACTTCATTTTTGCCTCCATTCTGAATTTACAATGTTTTTGTTTACAAATGTTTAAAGGATCTGCAGAGATTATGCCTCACGACGTCTGAATTTTAGCAACTAGCGTCAAAAAATCATAAGAATAAATAGTGAGTGATGACATTTTCTCTTGTATAAACTTAAAAGACAACTAAAATGTGAAAAAGCTGCTAATGTCTGATAACATACATAATAATAATAATAATTTTTGTTAAAATAAGAAAATATATTTGTCAGTGGGGTAAGTAAAATTATCCACTGACGGATCATTTGGATTGAAATAAGAAATAATGTGTTGAAACAAGTCACAAACGTTTGAAACAAGTGAAATAATCTAGTACCATCAAATAAATCTTAACGAGTCAAAATGTCTGAAATTCAGATTAATGTCCTGAAATCAAGACATTTTAACTCATCTAGAACTTCATTTTCTGCGTTGTATTGGATCAAGATCGTGAACGGAATCAAAATCACTGCCATTTGATTTGTTGTGCCTCATGTTTTAATGATATTGTACGTTTGTTTATTGGGATAATCCTTCTGTAGATTTACTGTCAGTGGCATTAAGTGGTTTATTTTATTAAGTTTATTCAGATATGTTTCTCTGTCATTATATCAAAATGTGTTATTGTGACAGATTAATGCACAAATGTGTCTCAGTTTTTTGCGTCTAAGCCTTAAACACTGCAAAAATTCAATATGTAGCATTGCTTAAAATTACCTGAATCCTGAACATTAATCTTAATTTGAGCCGTTTTGACCACAAGAGATTGAATCACCGATTTGATGTAGACAATTTCACTGGTTTCAAGACAAATCTGAATGTTTATAAGATAATTTAGTTTAAAATAAGAAAATGTATTCGCCAATGAGGCAAGTAAAAAAAAATCTTACCTCATTGACAAACAATTTGACTTGAAATAAGAAGAAATGACCTGAAACAAGTTAAAAAAAAACACCTTTAAACAAGTAAAATAATCTGGGTCCATGAAGAAAATACATCTTAACTATTCAAAGTTGTTGAAATTAAGATTAATATCCTGAATTCAAGTCATTTAAACTTATCTAGAAATATCTTTTTTGTAGTGAAGATACTAGATGGAAAGTTTTGCTCCTCAAAATCCAGACGGTTTCTTTTACTTGAGCAGAAGTTTCCCCAAACACTTTTTGAGTCATTTCTTCGACAATTAGTTAGTCGTGATCGAGCAATATCATTTGAAGCGACAGATATCTAACTTTTACCGCACAATTTTCAAAAAGTCAATGGAAAAACGATGAGAAAATTGCAGTCTGGGCGCGTGTGGAGCTCCGCGTGAAGATACAGTAAAAACACAAAAACAGTGCATGCGACACAAACCCCACACTTACAGGATCATTTCGATTACGCAACAGAATCTGAGCGTTATCTCCTCTTACATTTTTAAATCGATGCATAGTCAAAAAAAACGGTGTCCTTAAAGGCGCACTGTGTCACTTTTTTGGTGCTCGCTCGTCTCCATGGAGATGTCACTGATGTTCCACCGTTTGGTATTAAACTTGTCCATTTTGCATGTTTTTATTGCTCGAAAACGCCTCGAAAAACATGTATTCTTACTCTCTCTCCACAGATCTGACCCGTAGCTGGATAATGCCATACTGTGGGACATTCCAGGCAAAGCATTAATCCATGGAGACGAGCAGGTGGCCAACCCTACACCAGAAAGTGGGATTAAAGGTGGGCAATACGTCGAATTACTGATAATATTGTGAAGATATGCAAATACTTCAAACAAAAAACAAAAACAAATTAAAAAAAAGAGCAGATTAAAAATAAAAACGGAACAAAGTTAAGTTTTAATCTTTCAAACGAGCGTACGACGTGATATTTTTGCTCTTTTGTTGCCGTTTCACAATGGTATGACGCTTAAACTTCGTCTAAAATCCCGTTTTCGCGCATTTCTGTTGGATTTCCTGGATTCTAATTATCGGGAAACTGCAAAAAATAATTAAAGTAGAAGGAAACATCAAGATATGATTCAGTTCTTATGATTATATTCTGTCTCTCCTTTTCCCTTTCTTCCTGTTCCTCTTCTCCGTCAATAAATAAACTTCAAAACAAAACAAGAACGACGCAAAACCAACTCAGACAAAACCTGAAACTCGGACCAATGTTTTCACACTTTCAAACTGTATAATATGTTGTTTTAAATTGTAATTCCTATGCACTAGCTAGCAATAATGAAGTATTTTATTAAACAGGAAGTACAAGGCGAAACGCAGCGCTCTGATTGGCTGTGCTTTGGTGGTCCTCCCCAGTTTCTCTTCGCAGACAGAAAAAACCTGTTCTAAAGCCGTGTACGACTGAAAATGTATAATTTTGGATATTAATGAAGTGCTTAAGAGTTTGTGAGAGCTAAAAACATGTTAGATTGATAGAAATACCCGCCCAGCCGTCCATCAGAAAAGCTACATAGTGCATCTTTAACAAGTACAGCTCCCTGCCGCATCTTTCTTTAATATTGATATTTTTAGTTTTGAAGAAAATAAAGATATGTTGTTGTTTTTTTTCATGGCTGATGCAGATTATTTATAGAATCCAGAGGCGGTTGTAAATGTGTTTACCGACCTGAAGACAACAACCGTGGCTCTCTTTTTTATATTTGGTGACATGAAAAGTTTTTGTATGTGATTGTACTTCCTTATTTCAATTAAAAAAAGAAGGGAAGAAAAAGAAAAAAGAAGCGTTTTTTCACTTACAGTGTATTTTCACAAGAGACCTGCAGGGGGCGATCTGTCGCTGGAGTTAAGGGCCATTTTTTTCAGAGGGTTTTGTTCTCGGAGCCAGAAACATGTTCAACGCTTTTGAAACACGAGAACGATTAAAAACACGAAACAACATCTGCAGAACCGAACCAGGACTAAACCAGGACTAAACCAGGACCAAACCAGGGCTAAACCAGGACTAAACCAGGACTAAACCAGGACCAAACCACGGCCAAACCACGGCCAAACCAGGACCAAACCAGGACCAAACCAGGACCAAACCAGGACCAAACCAGGGCTAAACCAGGACCAAGCCAGGACCAAACCAGGACCAAACCAGGACCAAACCAGGACTAAACCAGGACCAAACCAGGACCAAACCAGGGCTAAACCAGGACCAAACCAGGGCTAAACCAGGGCTAAACCAGGACCAAACCAGGACCAAACCAGGACCAAACCAGGGCCAAACCAGGACTAAACCAGGACTAAACCAGGACCAAACCAGGACTAAACAAGGTGCAAAGCAGGACTAAACCAGGACTAAACCAGGACCAAACCAGGACTAAACAAGGTGCAAAGCAGGACTAAACCAGGTCTATACCAGGACTGTATGCATAGTTTAAAGCATGCGCCCAAACGATTTCCAAACACGAACAACACGTCGAAACCGAGACTGGACCCGGACCAGATGGTTCTGGACCAGATGGTTCTGGTCCGGGTCCAGTCTCGGTCTACGTTGGGACTAAACAAGGACGAGTGTGAACGCAGCCCAAGAAGCTCTTTCGTTTTGTTGCATATTTGCGTATAAAATAAAATCCACTTTTTGCAGAAGAAGCAGCAGCTACGACGGATTCGACGCTTTGGTTGAGTTTTTTCAGAAGACGAAAGAAGTGGTTAAACAAGGATTCTTCAATAAAAGGAGAGAAAAATATACAATAAAGGACTCTGCGAAAGATAATTATGTTCCTGTTTTGTTTAAATGAGAGCAATTTGAAGAACAATTGCTCAAAAGATCGTATTTAAAGGAGCTGAATTTATGTATTTTTTAACTGAAATGTAAAAACCTCAAATCAGAACTGTAAGTACAACTAATTATCTTTACAACGTACAACTAATTAAACGTGAGATATGTTTTTCTCACACTTTTAAACATGTTTACAACACTTTATAATAACTAGACTTCAATAAATATGAACAATAGAGCTGAAACTAACGATCATTTTAGTAATCAACTGGTCAAAATATTATTTCTGTTGCACACAGAGACATTTTAAACACATTATCAATTAAATAAATGTTAAATTATGATGACTGAAGGTTTCTAGACAGAGAAAATTAATGAATAAAGTGTATTATTGATGAAAATCTGAAATTGCTCATTCGTTTTTAACATTTTGATGTAATAGTATACAGCTTTATTTGTTATAAAATGTCTTTTTGTTTGTGTTTTAGAGTCTGTTTTGTCCAGAATCTTGATTTTCAAACCAGGAACACCAGCGTGCTTTGAAAAAAAAGTCAGATTCATGGATTTAATTGAATGATTTGCCGTTTTGGAGAGTAATTTAAATAAGCAAAACCATCAGCACTGCAGACATGGACAATATCTGTTACTTTAAATACAATTTTTTCCCCTAAAAACTGGTCCAGATCTAAATAGGACAAGGATATATTTTTAGTCACAATTAGTTACTGAATCCATAATAAAAAAGTAATGTCTTCAAACAAAAGTTGAATGAATCGTTGCAGCCCAAATGAGTCAAGCTTAATACCTACTTAATATAGTGAAGCCTGAATCATTTTTAATAAACTATTTGTTCATAATTAATTAAGTCTTTGTTGATGCTTTTGAAGTCGAGTTAAAGTGTTGTTATTATAAAGTGGTACCAATGTATTAATTAATTGTTTACTAAATTTCTTAATTGTCGACTAAAAACCTGATAAATAAAATCTTCTTTAAGGCGAGACACTACAGGCAAAACGCTTTTTTTTTTCCTTCATTTTTTTTGTTTTCTGTCAGTTTTCTCTCTCAACATATTGACGTTCATGTGGAAACAACAATCTGCTCCTAAAGCTCCTGTTTTATTACTTAATTTAATCCACTTCATCTGTAGATTTCTCTGGGATATTGTTTTTTTTAAATGCATTTTTCTCCCTCGAGACATAAAGATCAGCCTTAAAGTAGATCCTACACCAAACTGTACAATCTGGACTCAACAAGATTTTGATGAAACATACAGAAGGAATTTTTTTTTTTTAATATCTCATTCTAAAACTGATTTATTGAAGTTTTAAGTTTTAAAAATTAGGCATAATTTGAATTTTTAGGACAATTTTCATTCAAATCATGTTTACTCAAAAACAAAATAAGAAATACATAATTTTTTTTTGTAACTAATATTTGTACAAAATGAACCAAGAAATTTAAACGTGGCTCTGTCCATTTTTCAGATTTAAATGTCCCATAACATGGCATGATGAAAAACATAAAGTAATACATTTTTTTCTTACATTTATGTGAGTAAACTACAGGAGAAGTTTCAAACTGATATCTTTAAATGTAAGATTTCATCCTCTTCACCTGCAGCGTCTCGTCTTAAAAGGGGCTAAATTAATACATTTTGTTGGGAAATTCAAAAAGCTCAAATCAGAGCTTTAAGTACAACTAATTATCTTTTTAACTAGACGTGAGATATATTTTGCTTGCATACATTTTTAATCAAATAAAGATTGAATTATGCTGACTGAAGGTTTATGGACAGAGAATATTTATGGAATAAAGTGTATTATTGATAAAAATCTGAAATTACTCATTCTTTTTTAACATTTTGATGCTATAATGCCGCTGTCGTTGTTATAAAATATCTTTTTGAATGCGTTTTAGAATCTGTTCAGTTCAGATTATTCCATTTTTCTCGCTGACATGTCACGATTATCTGATAAATCATTGCAGCTTGAATGAACAGTTTATAAAGAATTATTCAGGCTTAACGACTAATACAGTGACTCAGCCTGAATCGTTCTTAATACACTATTTGTTCATAGTTAATTAAGTCTTTGCTCATGTTTTTTAAGGCAAATTAAAGTGTTGTTATTGTAAAGTGGCACCAAAATATTAATCAATTGTTTACTAAATCTTTTAATATTTTATGTGCAATTGTCGACTAAAACCTGCAGCCACAAGAGGTCACTATCGAGCAGGTCGCCAACGTTTGCATTCGATGTAAACATTTTGAGTAATAAGTCGATTAAATTGCTTTATCTTACTTTGATTAGCGCATTAGTAATGATTAGAGGTGAGTGATATGAGATATAAAAGTGATAATAACACAATTTTGAGATATGCAAAATGATATAAAATTAGAATATTAGCGTAATCTCCCAAACGTCGCAAAAAAGTGATATTTCTGCACTTTTGTGGTTAATTTGAACCAAAACCAAGACATGTTCAGACAGTTTAGCACATTCTTGATGCGTTATAGGCGTAAATATTGTTATTGAGATATAAATTCTTGTCAAAATAACCCTCTTACTATTAACGATGCAGAGAAATTTTCTTTTTTATAAACGTCAATTAACTTTTAACTGTTTGTCTAATGAAGAATCTCTGGTTTAAACTCTTCAAAGCAGAAGAATTTGCATCCAAACCAATTCTTTTTTTCGACAGATTCACAAATCCTACAGAAGACTCGTTTATGCGCGGATTTTACAAAAGAAACGTTCGCAAAAGCAATTTACAAAACACAAAAACATTCAGTCGTTCCAGTCTTTTTAAACCATCGGAGAAAACTCATATGTGCCATTTCTACATTTAAGTAACTTTTTAATGAAATTGTACTTCTCAGAGTAGGTTTCAGACTCCATACTTTTACTTTCATTGATTAATATATTTTACAGTGTAACAGTCTCTCACTTGAGCAAAAGTTTTGGTTCCTCTTCAACTTTGAGTAAATCTAAAGTGACAAAACAAAAGCTTTATGTTGACAATATTAAAGATTATTATGGTTTATTTATTCAAAATTTCATTTCTATCCATTAAAAATACCAGATTCTGTGCATTTATTTTTACATTTTGTCCTTCCAGTTACGTAAAATTCAAATTATAAATCAGATGTTACAGTATATGAATAATTTCTAGGATGACTACTTTTTAAAGTAAAGTAAAGTTATTTTAAAGTAACTGTACTCAAACTCTGTCAATAGAGTCAATAAAGTATTCCATAATTAAATGTATGTATATTGTATATTTAAAAAAAATAGAGTAATTTTCTCAAAGCCATAACTTCAATTTAATTGTGATTCTTGTATCTTAATGTTATATTCTTCTTACACCGGACAAAATGACCATCTAAAATAAGATAATGAGTTAATAAGTGCGAGTTAATAAGTGCTTAAAATGAGTCTTATTTATCGCATTTTGAGCATGTTTGGATTGCCTAGAAGTAAGACTGCAAATGGAACAAGCATAAAAAAAAAACTTAAATCAAGATAAATATTACTTGACTCACTAAAATTTCCATCTAAAATTGGATTACAAGTATTTAAGTGCATGAAATTAGTAGTATGTATTGTGTTTTGAGTATATTTTGACTATCTTTCATTTAAATTAAGAAAAAAGAAAAAAAAACAAGAAAACAATTGCAACTTCACTTGAAATAAGAACAAAACGCACATGTTCTGTTGGCAAATCTTATTTTAAGACCTCAGACTAATTCAAATCAAGATAAATATTACTTATATGACCATCTAAAATGAGATTACAAGTAAATAAGTGCATGAAATTAGTAGTATTTATTGTGTTTTGAGTATATTTTGATTAAATAAAATGTTGCCTTAATGTAAGAATGTGAATGGAACAAGCATAAAATCTCCTGTGTTACTTAAAATAGGAAAAGTACAAGCATTTTCTAACTTAAAATATGACATGAAAATGCTACTACACTTGAAATAATTACAAAAACATACTCGTTCCATTGACAAAGTGCAAATATACTTAAATCAAGATAAATCCTACTTAATTAATCACTTTTTACTGACTATTGTATTAAAGACGGTACATTTTTCCAGTGTAACGTGTAATGTTTCTCAGCTTGTATTTATATTCCAACAAAACAGTCTTAATTACAGACAATGTAGGACATTTTGCCACCTTTTTTTTATCTTATTCATTGCTGGTTGATGGTAAAAATGATCATTAACACCAAGCTCTTGTTAAAAGGATGTTGTGTTCCTGTGAAGTCATAATAACAATGTTGTGCAATCTCATTATAGTCACGTTTTCAGAGCAAAGCCAGCCTAAAAATAGCTGCTCTTTTGGGTCAAGTCCCTGCGGCGGCTGCGGTAAAGAATTAACATTGGGCTGAGCGTGAAATGCTGTTTAGAAATGTGTGTTGCACGAGCCTTTGCCAGTGTTACTTTAACGATTAAGTGCTCAGATTAGTCCAAAAAGTGGTTTTCTGAATGCTCCGAGTCTGCATTTGTGATTCTCAAACTGTTCACACACAAAAACGAAACTAAACCAGGTCTAAACCAGGACAGAACCTGGTCTAAAACTGGACTAAACCAGGTTTACAGACAGCTCTAACCCAAGTATAAATAGGTTTACAATAGGCATTCAAAATCATTGCAAAACCAGGCCTAAACCAAGTCAAACCAGGTATAAGACAAGACTAAAACAGATTTTTAAATATGATTAACCTTTATGTTTGATAATAAGGTCTAAACCAGATCTAAACCAGGTCTAAACCAGGTCTAAACCAGATCTAAACCAGGTATAAGACAAGACTAAAACAGATTTTAAAATATGATTAACCTTTATGATTGATAATAAGGTCTAAACCAGATCTAAACCAGGTCTAAACCAGATCTAAACCAGGTATAAGACAAGACTAAAACAGATTTTTAAATATGATTAACCTTTATGTTTGATAATAAGATCTAAACCAGGTCTAAAACAAGACTAAAACAGATTTTAAATAGGATTAACTCTGACGTATAATAATTAGGTCTAAACCGGGACAAAGCTAAGTCTAAAACCGGACAAAACCAGGTTTAAAGCGGGATCTAACCCAAGGATAAACAGGTTACAATAGGTATTCAAAAACATTGCAAAATCAGGACAAAATCAGGGCTATACAGGTCTAAACCAGGTCTAAGACAAGACTAAAGCAGATTTTTAAAAATACGATTAACCTTGATGTTTATTAATAAGGTCTAAACCAGGTCTAAATCAAGACTAAAACAGACAAATCGGATTAATTTGAAATTAATCAGGTCTAAAACTGGGACAAAACCAGGTCTAAAACCGGACTAAACCAGGACTAAGACAAAACTAAAACAGATTTTAAATGGGATTAGACTGATTTTTTTAATAATAAGGTCTAAACCAGGTCTGAAGTAGGAATAAAGTAGCTCTAAACCAAGTCTAAACCAGGATTAATCCAAAGGAGGACTAAAGCATAAAAAATTAGAGGAACCTAAGAACCACCAAAAGAACCCTACACACCACATTTTGAGAACTATCGTCCTTTATCAGTCAACGTTCAAAAGACTTACACCTAAAAACTGCATTTCGATTGAAGCATGATAATGACAAATACATTAAAAACTCGACACACGAACGATAAAATATCTCTCTACGCAATAATTCTTCTCTTTTCTGTCTGAACCATAAATAAATTAATAATAACAGTGACGTAGCTTATTATAAAAAACAAATAATCTTTAAAATTCACATATAAATACGCTCACGATCGCAGAAACTCCTCAGCGACAGGAGACGTGGACCCATTATCTCGACTGCATAACTAGCATTTCCTTTTTTCCCCCCGACGTAAACACACGACTGTTCCCTTTAGACGCGAGACGAAAGAAGACGCCAGATGTCACGAAATGGCAGCAGCCCTTGAAATATCGCTATTGTACGTGTAATTTCCCCCGTTTTCTGGACGACGACGACAGCGCGAGCCTCCCTGAAAACACGATTACGATGTCGGGACACGGAAAGCAGATAATCGGCTATTGCTAACGACGATTTTTGAGGTTACAGCCATTGCTTTCGCTGCATGCTTTGGCGTTCTCATGCAGATTCCATGCAATTATTGAGCCAAAGGGGTTAAAACGGGCTACTTTTCGACTCTCCGTCACCGCGGAAACGCTCCCCGGACCGTCCCATCTGGCCTCGCCGCTCATTGTCCTTCTGTAAAGCGGAAGGCGGGCGGCGCTGGCACGCTTTCGTCCGAGTTCAGCGCCAGGGGAGTGTTCACGGGCGTGGTCAGGGGCGTGGCCGGCTGTGTGCTGCCGCTGCTCTGGAAGTTCTTGTCGTGCGACTGCGAGGACGAGGACGAGGAGTGCGTGGACTCGCTGGAGCTGCTGCGCGTCTCTGTGCTGGTGCTGGTCTTCTTCATCTTGCGGCGTTTGGCGAGCGGCGCCTTGTCCACCGTCTGTAACCGGAAGCCCTCGCGTTTGCACTTGTTGAAGGCCTGCGAGAGAGCACATTTTCGATGATTAACTGATCTAAATGCTACTATAACGAAAATAAGCAACAATTAAAACAGATTTCCAGGGCAGTTTGAAAGTTCTATTACAAGGGGAAGAAAAAATACTACTTTCTAGCCTCAAAATTACATTTGAGCTTCACAAAATGTATTATTTGTAAATAAATTATGCAATATAACTAAAGTTGAATGTTGCCTTCGGTTTAATCTATTTTTGTTGTCATAAAATGCATTGTGGTTGAGTAAAGTCCTTGAGAGACTAAACACAATTATGCATGACAGCTCAGGGCCCCATCGCCTCAAAAAGAGGAAAATCATTGCTCACATTTTAGACAAGTTGTTAACAAACAAAACTCTTAAAATTTTACAATTTCTTACTGTAATAATGTAAGTTTTATGCTCAAACATGTTCTGAAGTGACAAAAACACAACTAAAAGCAACAAAAACGCAACGGAAAGCAACAAAAGTGTGACTAAAAATGACAGAAAAACATGACCTAAATCAACAAAAACAAAACTGTGAGCAACAAAAAGTGACTAAAAGCGCCAAAAATGCAACTAAGAGCAACAGAAATGACACTAAAAGCCACAAAAGTGTGACTAACAGCAACAAAAGCGTGAATTAAAGTGACATAAACACTTAACCTGCTCATGCCACATTGATATGAGCATCACGCTGAATTAGTTCTACACATTATCAATCTGGACAGGCCCCGTTGATGTCGTTCGGGAAAATGCGTAACGTCATGACAAACAACTTGAACTGAAGGTCGCAGCGTCGCAAAAACGGAACAAGCCGAGAAATCAATAAATCCAGTCAGAGAAAAGCGCAGACTTCTTCCTCGTCCTCAAATGCACTTCTATGTGCACGTTATAAAAAAGCAAAATAGTCTGTAAATATGTAGGGATGTAACGGTACGGGCGATATCATGATATTGTAAAGTAAAGTAAAATTGTCACGATATCGTTGTCGTCATGTTATGATATGAAAAACGGCATGTCTATGTGAAAAAAACCCCCAATGGTTTAGCCTGCTCCGTCAGATTAAAGCATTATTGAATAGAAATGTTTAATATTATAATTATTATTAATAAGAAATAACAAGGTACATCACAGGATTAATAGCAGTCATTATTGTTGTTCCTGACTTAACTTGAAAATTGCCTTCATTTCTATTATTCTGGTTCTAAAATATGACATAAAGGCCTAATAATTAATGGTAGGAGCATATTTCAGTCAAATCAAATCAAATGAATTTATTTTTATAATGCCCAAAAATGCTCAGTCAGTCTGTTATTATGAACAAGGACACATCGTTTGAGCTCTTCTACAACATCATAAGCTTCTCCATGATGTCGCAAAACATATCGTATCGTGAGGTTCATATTGTGATAATATCGTATCGTCAGATTTGCATATCGTTTACATCCCCAATAAATGTGTTGAAATAAGTAGGTCCGTCAGCGCCGCCATGTTTGTTTAGGTTAATCTATTCGACTCGACCCAAACCAAAATGCAGCGCTGTGATTGGTCCAGCACACAACGGCTGGTGCAGCCCTGAGTTTGTGAATTCACAAATATTGTGAAAATTCATACGGCAGGGCCAGGTTAATGAACTCTACCAAGAGCGATTAAAACGTTCTGAAACATATTCATATACAATGTTGTGTATTAGGGGCCCACTGAGATGGTTTGTACCTGGGGCCCAGAATTTTGTGCTACGCCCCTGGTTGTAGAAAATATCTACTCTATCAAGGTTTAAACTGATCAAATGTTAAAACAAATAAAAAAAACATGACTAAACTAGACACAAATTACAAGTGGAACAATTTCTAGGTTACAAAGTTCACAAAGTGGGACATTCTTTGACTGAAACCATCGTTTGGGGTCAAACACAAACCACAGTCCCAGCTGCGCTCTCCATAAAACCGTGTCATGTGGTGTTTCAGTGTTTGGTCGTACGTTGAAGGTGGCTTTGACGTAGGTGTGCACGGAGGCGGTGGACGAGCCCAGGATGTCGGGGGTCATCAGGGGGTTGGAGGAGAGCTGCGAGTCGTCCTGGAGCCACGCGTTGTACCTCAGGCCACACATCTTTATGCGCTTGTTTGGGTCCACGGTCAGCAGCTCTGTGCGGAAAAGGAAACAGTTCAACAAGTACAATTAATATGTCATGTATGTCAATTTATTCTGGAGGTTTCAGGATCTAACCCAACTGACCAAACTATTAGAAAACTATTAGCAAATTAAAGGTGCTGTACCTAATTTTTAATGTTTTGAAACGTGAAAAACAGAACTAGTTAATTTTAAAGTCTTTACATCAGTCAAACTTTCTTAATGCAGTCCCAGCATCCTAAATATCCACCAACAGCACTTTTCCTGCTTCTCGTCGAATAAAAAGATCTATAAAAAGATGCAGAGAACGCAATGTGGTCTCAATTTTACCCGAATAGAAGCTTTTACATTAAATCTGTGCTGGACCAACACAGATTTTACTTTATCACAAGCAAAAACAGGATCTAGTTCTGTTTTTCCCGTTTCACAATAACAAAAATCAGGTATAGCCCCTTTAAGTATTTTTATTCAATCTATAATTCAAAGTTGACAGAATTACTTTCTTTTATCATTCAGAGAGTTTTTAAAACTGGTCTCAAACATGACGTGTTGGACGACGGAAATGAAAGAAAATGAAAGATTTCTCTGTTGTTTGGTCACATCTCTGGCGCTGTAGTCGACTAAATAAACTCCTGGTCGACTAAAAACGAGCCCTATCAACCAATTAGTTGATTAAAAGGGGACACAAATATATCTAAACTATAAAGTATCGCAATGTATCTGACCATAAACTGCACTCAAAATACCACAGCTGCACAGGAATTCATGCTAAAAAACAAAACAAAACTGTATTTATATTTTAGACTTTAAAATCTTCAGCTAACTCAACCTAACCCTATAAATTATTTTAATCCAGATAAAATGCTTAGCCGACTAATAAAAATCTTGGCTGACAAAGACAACATTAACCAATTAATCGACAAAACGACTACTACACGTCTCACTAATACTATAATTCCATATCCCAACACTTTATCATTTAGTCTGTAAGTGAACTGGACATGCGCTGGGACACCACAACTGCACAAACCTACATAACCCGTCGTTCAGTTTGGTCTGCCGGCATTTGTTCTGTGTTTGTACCTTGTATGAGGTCCTTGGCCTGCTGGGACACGTTCCTCCAGGCCTCGCTCTCGAAGGAGAAGTCTCCATGTTTGATTTTCTTCATGATCTCCTCTGCGCTCGTGTGGGTGAGACTCTTCTCCTGGCACTGGAACGGCACCTGCCCCGACAGCATCGTGTACTGGAGGAGACAACACGCAACAGAACGTTCAGAACGGAAGGAAGTGTTGAATTAAACGTAAATAAAACCTAACAATTCTGTAGTTTCGAACTGTTGTTCTGAACCATAGACATTCGTAGATGCGAAATTGCCGGCTCTTTATAGTTGCTACGATACAGACAGCGCCGCCATGTTTGTCCATAATGGCGAATTTTGCAATTTTAAGAATAAAAAGCACTTTATTAAGCAATCCCTGCATAATCATGAGCAAAAAGGGCAGATTTGTTCCTTTTTGAAACATTTTTGAACATATTACTTTATAATAACTACATCTTATTTTGCCTTAATAAAGCATTAAGACTTAATTAATAATGAATATATAGTTTATTAAACACAATCCAGGCTTAGTAACTACTTAATTAAGGTTAAGGTTAGGGTTAGAATGTTTGTTGAATACTTTTGAATACTTACTAAGCCTGAATCATTCTTAATAAACTATTTGTTGATTATGAATTAAGTTTTTGTTCATGCTTTATTAAGGCAGGAATAAGTGTAGTTATTATAAAGTGTTACCCATATTGTCAACATTTAAGTGCCTCTGACAGGTTGGACTACATATTTGACAAAAATGCAGTTAAGATAAATATATTTCAAATTTTGTTGAAATACTTAACAAATTTTATCCCGGTTTAGCCATTGTTTAGGTTTATTGTTTTACTTCCTGGTTATAGACGATGATCAGACTAGGAAATTACCCAGCGATCACAGTGTCACAATTTTTTAATTTATTTTACAAATAAAAATAGATGTGAACACATTTATTTTGTTGAATTAATGTATAAACTGTCACTTGTGTAAATTATGCTTTGTTCTGTCTCCCTAGTGTGATGTCATCAGTTTGTTTACTTCCTGTAACTTTCTACAGATTTTTTTGCCACTTTTCGCCACAAACGGCGACCTGATCTAAAATTTATATTTACAACAGGTATGAATACACCAAATAAAATCAAAATTTTAAAATCATAAAAACTTGTCAAACGCACTTTAAAGTTAGATATAATGTTGAACTTTCTGCATTTGGAGCCTGTTTGTGTTGACTCATGTCTTTAACCATAACCATCGACACATCACTGATTCTCTGTGATGCAGCTGTAGGTTATTGTGTTTTAGGAGAAAACCTTTACAAATCCACAAACACTCATAGCGTTTCTATCTCTCCGATGCTGAGACTCAGACTTATGACTTGCCGATGCTGCTCAGAGTTACATTAAACACTTACAAACGGTGAGGCAAAATCCCCATATTAAATGTTTCTTTCATGATACTTATGGCATTTATCTGGTCTCCAGCTGTAACATGTAAAAGAGGATGTTTTGTGTCATTATTAATGTGTGTTCTTATAGTAGCACATCAGCTCAGAAATCTCAATTTAAAGTGAGCTAGCCTTTAGCTCAGATGACAGTTTATCATATGCCAATTATCATCTAAATTAAAACACCAAATGGTTAATACGCTCAAAAATTACTTTTAACGAGGCTCTGACTTCAAGTAAATGTGGTCGATGGGTTGGTACCAGCTGACACTCTCTGGATTATTCATAATTGGCGTTTTTTGCAGGCTAATGCTAACGGCTATTCACCTTATTCCGCCCCACCCACTTTTGCCTCTTTTCATATCTATGATCTGCTCTCCTGTAGTAAAGGGACTGACGCTAATTGTGGTCGGCAAATGGTGATCGAGGTAAAAGTCTCTCGCTAAAACATTATATAAAGTAGATTGTTTTGCCTAAAATGTTTAATGAACACGAGCAAAAACAAGTCAGCAATGTACCGATTTCCTGGGCGGCCTGAAAATGGCTTTTTAGTCCGTGTAGAACTTCGTCTGCCCCGTGTAAACTACAACGGAAAAACATGGCGACGTGTACAGCAACTTCCGGAATAAGGAGAATAGAGAAAATACGTGAGACTTCCACCGGAGTCCTTCAAATCCTACCAGACTTGCCGCGTGGCTAAGTGGTTGATAGCATGGGCACCAAACGCCGCGTCTACTTATTTATATGTGTATGAAATGCATGAAATTCTTAGTTAAACAGTTCATATTTCATTCTTCTCCAATGTTAAAGCTCCTGGACGTGTTTTAATGTGGACTCTGAACCGAATCCTGATTTTAAAACATAAATTACTATTCAAATCATAATTGCAATACTTGTCTGAATAATTACAATTAGATACATTCTCGAAATCTTTCAGGCTTATTAGAAAATGTGCTCGTTGTAGCTTTTGTTGTTATTTTCAATGACCGTTCTGAGCACCCATTTCTCTGCTCATTATGACACAAACGAGCAATAATAAAAACCCGTACGAGAAGAGCTCTTGACCGATCACGGCTGCCCACGTTTGCGGCGTTTTTGTAGATCACGGCCAAATTTTCAGTGGATTCGATGAAGTGGTTTTAAATGATCTAAACAGGCAGGACGCTCCCGCCTTCACCCTCGGCTGCATGAATCTAACAGCAGCGCGTCTGAGTAACAGTGAGGTACAGGTGCACTGGTGGTTCAGGGTTTATTTCACTCACGAGGAAGTCCTTTTTGTGCTAGTCTTTGTTGTTGCTGAAAAAGAAAAACAATTCTAACGACAATTCTATTTTTATTATTAGCATTCAAAATTGAACACGGTCTTTTAAATTTACACAGGAGACTCTACCTGGGAGAAGAAGAAAAGTGCAGGAGCGGTGCAGATATCACGCAGCTCCATTTACGCGTAAAAAGCATGAGTCTATCTGTGGACGAGTGCAAATCACCGAGCGGCTGATGTTTAAGAGTGCGGCGCGGCAAAGAGTGGATAGAGTTTGCTCGGACACCAGAAAACAAGCCAGAGGCGACACAGAGATCTCGTGTGACGAAAAATCAAGTCTGCGGTGAGTGCTGAAACATATAATATGGGCAAAATAGTCGACTAAACTACAACAGAACAATAGTAACCCCCAGTCCAACACCAGCAGCTTACGTTTAACTTGAAGCCATAAAAGCCAGTTACTCCTGTAAGCAGCAATGAAGGGCCCTGGACCTCACTGGACCAAACAGATTTATCATGAAACAGGACAGACTTCTGTCTTTATGGGGTTTTGTCCAAGTCAGTTGTGGTGGATGTCTCTCACAACATGTTAAAGACTTTAAATCCATCCATCTGCTTCTAATCCGGGCCGAGTTGCAGGGGCAGAAGTCTAAGCAAAGACTCACAGACTTCTCTCACCCCAGACACTTCTTCCAGCTCCTCGGAGGGGACCCCGAGGCGATCCCAGAGAGACAGTCCCTGCAGTGTGTCCTGGGTCTTCCCCGGGGCATCCTCCTGGTGGGACATGCCCAGAGCACCTCTCGAGGAAAGCGTTTAGGAGACTCCGGGAACAGAGGCCCGAGCCCCAGCTGCTCCTCTCGACGTGGAGGAGCAGCAGCTCCACTCCGAGCTCCTCCCGTGTGACTGAGCTCCTCACCCCATCTCTAAGGGAGCGCCCTGCCACTTGTATCCACGAGCTTATCCTTTTGGTCATTACCCAGAGCCCATGACCAGGTGAGAGAGGAGCTTTGCCTTTCCATTCAGATCCCTCTTCAGCACCAGGGGAGCCATTGATACAGCGGCCACATCACTGCAGGCGAACACTTCAGCAAAGGACACTTGTGTGTTTATAAAGGGATGTGTTTGTTCAATGCTAACGCTAACTCTGCTATTGAGGCATAATGTTTTAGTAAAAAAAAAAAAAACTAAAAAAAAACCTAATTAAAATTCACATAAAAACAATCAGTCTTTATTTTAAAAATGTATTGGTTGCTGAGCGGAGCGGAAAATGTGCTGCAGTCCTTGAGAAATTATATTGCAATATTCTAAGTTTCATTTTGTCCCAAAAACAAATGAAAATGTATTATAAGTAATATACTCTAGTTTTCATTACAGCAATATTTTTTCTGACACTAACACTATATACTAATGATAGGCCCACATTTTGAACATGAAAATAAGATATATCTTTTGACTGGAGCTGCCCAGTGTTCTACATTTCTGCCTCCAACATTTTACATTTATTTTACTAACATGAAATATGTAATTTTAATATCAAGATTTTTAGTTGCCATTACCTTTTGGAAATCAGATTTTAAAGACCATTTCTGATTAGTCCTATTCACGAGCCATCCATGTTTTTGAGTGAAGTGAATGAGGCTCTGTGTGTGTCTCCAGTGAAAGACTTTCCAAAGGGCCATGACCTGATTATTGATAAAGAAAAATAAACCCTTTGAAAAGCCACTGCCTTTCACCACTGCATCTTCCAAAACCACATTAATTTCAATCAGAATCAGCTCCACATGGATAAAATACGGTCTGCAATCAGCCAGTGTTGTTTGTTTTTAGTAAGGCTGTGCAGAAGGAGAAAAACACAGGATTTTCGAAAACTACATTGACTTTTGATGACGAGATTTTAATTTAGCAATAATTCCCAATACCATTTTTATGCAGTCACCTAAAAGGACTGTACAGTGATCCCTCGTTTATCGCGGGAGTTGCGTTCCAAAAATAACACGCGAAAAGTGAAATCCGTGAAGTCAGTCAGCTTTATTTTTTATTATTTTACAATGCAATACTGAACTATGGAATGAAACCAAAAATCAAAACCTGTTTTAAAGCCCAAAATTTGTTTAAAACAATAATTTTAATATAGTAATACAAGGTTGGAAACATTGGCGTATCACTGCCATATTTCACAGTCCCAGCTGTGCCTCTTGGTCCTGACTCCGCTCCGCTGTAGCGTCTGTTTCTACTGAAGGCGCACGAGAAGAACATTGTTATGGGGAGTTGTTGGCGCTCTTTCTTTTTCTGAGCAAGAAGATTTTTATAAACGGATATGCCACCTTCGATTATATTTGAGAACTGCAATGAACGACTCATCAAAGGGTCCCGTTCTTGTGCCGTGCGCTGAAGTTCAGTGGATGCACTGTAAAAAAATCCGTGAAGCAGCGAAGCCGTGAAAGATGAAACGCGATATAATGAGGGATCACTGTACCACATTTTTTAAACTGTTTTTAAACGTGAAAAACAGAACTAGTTCATGTTCCCGATTTTTTTGCATGTAATAAAGTAAAATCTCCAGCACAGATTTATTGTAAAAGCATCTATTCGGGTAAAAATGAGACCACAACACTTTCTCAACATCTGTTTATAAAGCGTTTTATCCAACGAGAAAAGCAGGAAGTGCATTGTTAGCATGCTAATGTTTGTTAGCTTTACTCGTAACTGTCCGTGGTGCTCTTGTGAAACTTGTGCTGTTAAACTCACGGCGTTGAATATTTATGATTGTGGGACTGCATTATGAAAGTGGGTGTTAAATGTGACTGACATTTTATCCCGGGCTCACACAGCACGCAGTCAGGCTCCGGTTGCTGTGTCGGAGCGTCTGGTTGCCGTGTACCGCTCACACGGAGCACGCAGCGCTGCGGTGCTGTTGCTGTGAAGACCTACAACACGAGTTCACGGGGGTTCATGCTCAGTTTAAAGCCCTGTTCAGACCGCAGCGACAAAATCGCACCTGTCACCCCTAGTTTGTCGCCTGTGCATTTAAGGACAGTCGCTTTAGTCGCGCGACTTGGTCGCTGGGAAAAAAAGTCACCAGCGGACACGCGGCGCGACCGGCGCGACCAGCACAGCTAAACTGCTGCTAGAGTTTAGATTCCTGGGAGCGGGCGTTCAGCCCACATTTTCCGCTCTGTTGTCGGGCTGGGCCGCGGACCTGGGCAGTGTGGGCTCGGTCTCAGGGGGCAGACACGAGCACGTGTGGTGTCACGTGTGTAACATGCGCTTCACGGCAAAAGAGTGCGGTGTACAGCCAGAACTGTGTTGTTTTCCTCCTCATCCTCCATTAAAGTGGTCAAAATATGTGACGGCACCATAATAAAAGTGTGCGGCTGCTACAGGGAGCAGAGGAGAGAGAGAGAGAGAGAGAGAGAGAGAGAGAGAGAGAGAGCCTCGGATGCCCTCCCAAAAAGCTGAAGAAAAGAGCGAGGGAGAGAGATCATTGGGCCAGCGTCAGCGGAGGGACAAGCACTTCTGGAACAGAAGACGTCCCATTGGTGCAGGTAGAACACTAAACACACAGCCCTGTCGCTTATTCTGCCGATAAAACTCTGCACGGAACTCAGTTTACGGTTCTACACCTGCGGGCTCGGCGATTTGGTCAATAACGTTTGTTTACGTCCTTCTTCCCGGACAATGAAATACGTAGTTACGTCACTCAAGCGTGGTCTCTAATTGGCGGCGGTCGCTGCGTTGGCCGCAGAAAGTTCAGCTTTGTTTATCTTCTGCGACGGTCGCCCAGTCGCGCGAATGAAGCGAATTTGCGGCCGCCGCAAAGTCGCTCTTGTAGCGTCGCGCCGCACGACAGAATCGCAGGATTCGCGCCGCACAGGTCGCCCCGGTCGCGCCGCAAAATCGCAGAAGGCTTTTGTCGCGCGATGCCATAGACTTAACATGTAAACTGGTCGCGTTGGTCGCTGCGGTTTGAACGCCCCTTCAGAGTTCACGCGATAAGCAAGTTATTAGTTAAGATTATAAGTACACGAACTCACCCTCCACTTCAAGAACTTCTTCCATTTAGCGCCAGGCATTGTTTTCAAATTCAAGCACCCGTACGAACCTTGAATTCCATAGTTGTGTATTGTCAGTTAAAGGGGCTGTACCTGATTTTTATTGTCTTGAAACATGAAAAACAGAATTAGTTCATGTACAAGATTTTTTAAATTTGTAATAAAGTAAAATCTGTTTTAGCCCAGTACAGGTATATTGTTAAAGCCTCTATTCGGATGAAAATGACACCACAGCATCCATTCATTCAGCGTTTTATTCTCCGAGAAGCTGGAAGTGCCCCATTAGCATGATAATGTTTGTTGGCTTTACCCGGGATGGCTCATGAATAGCCCTCATTAACTAATATTTCGGATTATGGGCCTGCATTAGAATGATACGTGTGACTGCTGTAACGACTTTAAAACAAACTAGTTCTATTTTTCACATCTCAAAACATTAAAAATCAGGTACAGCCCCTTTATTATTATTATACTGTAGTTATCAGCTCATTTCAGGATTTTTGCCAATTCTCCTGGACACGTTTAAAACAGAATCCTAAACAAAAATCGTAAATGTAATCATAATATTGCTCAGAAAAAGCAGAATTAAAAATCTTTGCCAAATCGTGCTGCTCTAACGTTTACATTTCAATAATCTGATAACTCCAGAAATCAGAATGAGCCTTAGTACATAGTCAGTGGTTAGTTGTGCATGAATAAACCTTTCTTTCCCCTCTTCCCTCTCCTTGCCCCCCCTGCTGTCCACTCACCAGAATGACGCCGAGGCTCCACAGGTCGCAGGACTCGTCGTAGCCGTCGTACTTGAGGATCTCGGGCGCAGCGTACTGCAGGGTGAAGCAGGGAGTCTTCAGCAGCTGATTGTCCGGAGGTTTGAGCCGCGCAAATCCAAAGTCTATGATTTTGATCTCCGAATTCTCACTCTCGTCGGTGAAGAGCAGGTTCTGCGGAGCAATTTCAGAAACACATACACACGGTAATCATTTTCTGTTTCACACGCCGCCGTCTGGGAGCACTTTGTGACGAGGCGAAATTGGACGAGAAGACTGGGTAGGTGGTTTTGATCCTCTGTGTCGGGGTCAGACGAGGCAATTCGATGCTACTGTTCTTCGGGAGTGACTTTGAAAATGGAAGTTCAGTAAAATACAATGATTTGGTTCAAAAGCCAATCGTTCAGAGCGCAGGTATCAACTCGAGGACTGGACAGTTTGGAAAATCAAATTCAAGACTTTTAAAGACGTAAAACTTTGGAGACTGGCTTTATTACCTCATAGCACTACTTTGGTTACAACGAAAAATACAGTTTTTGATATCCAGTGGTAAAAGTAGAGATTTGACTGACTTTAATGAGATGCTGAGTTGAACTTTGTGCATAAAGTGAGGAAAAACCTGACAAAACATTTCCCAACACATGAGGATTCTAGGCTTTATCTTGTCCTTGCAAATGATAACCAGAACCAATTACAGTCGCAGGCAATCTCCCATTATGTGCACAAAATGAACCAAAAAATGCAAACGTGGTTCTGTCCATTTTTCAGATTTAAAGTGACCAAATACGTGCAATTTTGTCCGTTTTTACACATACATTGCCTTATTTTTATATTAAAACATTACACGATGAAGATATTTTTCTTACATTTATGTGAGTAAACTACAGGAGAACTTTCAAATCGATATGTTTAAATTTCACACAAATCAATCTACTTTATATAAAGTTTTAGCGACGAGACTTTTCCCTCGTTCGCTATCTACCTGAATGGAAAAAAGGTCAATGAAATGAGGTCAATGAAAATAAAATTGCGAAAGTAATCCATAAATAATAAATTTAATTAAAAAAAAAAAAAAAAAAAAAAAAAAAGGTAGTCTGAAGTTTGAACACTCAAACTTCCAAAAGGAGAAGAGTGTCGTTAGGAGTTTATGATGAAATGAAGTGACAGGACTGACCTGAAATAACACAATAATGAGTTTGATATTAATTTAATTCCAATTGTTTATTTATGTTTAATGTGAGAGCTCCATCCATCTTAAGTTTTTTTACCCGACGGTCGCAGTTTGCGGTCTGGCTTTCCTCTAAAGTTCTTCATTGAAAAGCTTTTCCCACAGATCCATACAACATTTTGATGCTCTATGGATCTGTGTGCACTTGTCCGTTATCCGTCGGTCAGCGTGGGTCCTGCCGGGTATTTGTGAAGATTTGCACTTGAAACTGTCCCGAGCATCAACAAACTAGTGACGACGCGTTCAGAGTCTTTCTCATCGCCAAACATTCGATTTACCATTACTGGGTTCTAATCGGAATCTCTGACGGATGAGAAAAGACTCTTCTTTCACGTCACTCAATTTGTTCTCGATACTCCGGGATCAGCTTCCAGTGCGTTTCTTCACAAATATCCGTTTAGTTCTGAGTGGGGGGGTTGAGTTGGGCTTTCAGGTCTTCATATTGATCCTCTATTTCTCGCAGTTGGAGCTCCAGGTTCGCACAAGCTGTAAATTTTGCGTCAAGGGCAAGTCTTTTCTGCTCGTTATCGTATTGGAGAGCGTCTTTGTCCGCTTGGAGTTGCGCTATGATCCCATTTAACTTTATAATTTTGTCTAAGGACCAGTTAAAAGACGCTTTATCCGCAGTGTGTCTGTCGTCCCACTCTTTCTTTGTCTTGACTTTTTGGGGCTCTGCGTTTATCTTTGTGAGAGACTCCACTTTCTCCTCGAGTTGGTGTTTCTCAGATTCCAGCTCTGTTAATTTAGTGACCAGATCCTTTTTCTCTGATTCGACCTGCGCCTTTTCCTTTACTAAATAGTCTTTGTCGATTTTGAGCAGGTTTATGATCCCCTGGAACTTTTCGAGTTTAGTCAAGGACCAATTATATGTCATTTTGTCTGCTGTATGCCTGTCGTCCCATTTTTTGTTCCCTTTCTTAATGTCTGCTTGTAAACTGGCGTTTGTCTTTGTGAGGGACTGCACTTTCTCTTCAAGCTGTTGTTTTTGAGACTTAAGCTCTTCTAGCTCCAGTTCTTTCTTTGCATTCTCCTTTTGCAGAGTGTCCAGATCTGAAGGTAAATTCATCTTGCAATTCTCAGGCAGTTCTTTTTTGACTCCATTTAAAAGTCTAGAGTTCTCTGCTCGCAGTTGTGAATTTGCAGACTGCAGAGAGGTCAGCTGGACTCCTAAGTCTTCAACTTGAGCGGCCTTTTCTTTGAGTAGTTCCTGTTTCTCAGTATGGACTTGGTTTATTTTGGCCTTGAGGTTTTCTATTTCAGCTAATGAGGAGTTTAATGCTAATTTATCAGCTGAATGTAATTCCTCAACACGGCGGATGTGTGCTTGGTGTTCAGCGTTAATCTCTGCCAGCGAAACCATTTCCCTCTGAAAATGTCTTTTCTTAAATTCAAGCTTTTGTAACTTGTTTTCAAGAATCTCCAATTCTTCCCGTTGCAGAGCCTCCATATCTACATAGAAAGTGTTATCTGCCTTTTCTTTATTAAGTGCAGAGGTCAAAGCTTTAATTTGAGCCTCCTTTTCCTTTAATTTTTCCTCCAATTCAGTTTGAGCTCCTAATTTTTCCCTCAGAAGAGCCCCTTTCTCTTTGCGGAGTTTGTTTACTTTGGCCTTAAGGTTTTGAATTTCGCCTGAAGAGGAGTTTAATGCCAATGTATCTTCTGAATGCCTGTTTTCCAGTTCCTTATTCAGTTGCTTGATGCGGTGGATGTCGGCTTGACAGTCCCTGCTCATCTTTGTGACTGAATCCACTTCCTTCTCCAGCTGATCTTTAAGAGATTCAAGCTCTGTTATCTGAATCCTAAGCTTGTTAAACTCCAGTTCTTTTTGAGAATTCTCATTTTGCAGTGTTATTTCAAGCTCGACCACTCTGCTCTTCAGGGTATCGTTTTCCTGCAGCAGTTCGCTGTTTTGTGTGGTGAGTTTGTGGACATGGGCAATATAGTTGGTTTCTCTGCTCATCATGTCATCAACACTGAAACGGAGTTTGCAAAGCCTTGCCTGTAACTTAGCTGTCAGCTCGTTAACCATTTTACCGGTCTCCATCTTTGTCTGAGCGGGACAGTTGTTTTTACCTTCACCATGGTTGCCGGCCAGCAGCTGCTGAGCCACAGAGACACACTCCATGTTCTCAGACATTGTACCTGGTAAATCTGACTGGTTTGAAAGTCGCTCGGCTCTAATAAATATTCAGTGGAAATATTTAGATCACAGGTATTGTTTGTTGGTGTTTTCTCCAAAGTGGATTAAGAAAACTAACAAGTACGACTGTGGTTAGCTAAAAGTATTCACCTAACGCGTGTAAGTTAAAAAGTACGGTTCCTCGTCTCTCAGTGGGTTTCGTCTCTCAAGAGTAAAAATTACGTCAATATATAACCCCTGCTCTTTGACGTGTCACAAAGATCAAAGACGACAAGTGTCATGTGACCACACGTGTCACATGACCACATGCGTGACGAGGTCATGTGACACATGAGGTCAAAGATCATGTGTTCCGTTCTGTTCTAGAATGTGATGATGTCATCACCTCAGCTTGAGGGCAGGAGCCACTTTTCCCTGTTTATAACATTGGACTTTGCCATTAAATATGTAAAAGGTAAATTCACAAATGTTGAACCTGATGATTTTTCTGAGTGACTCGACCTAAGAACTCACTGTAAAACTCTGCATTTTGACAACATTCACTTTAGCTGCCCTCCATCTGTATTAAATATGACTGGGGGATTGAATGTTGTGATGGAACATGGATGGATGAGGAAATATCTCCATGAACCTATGTATAACGTGCATTTATTTTTTCGTTTTCTTCCCTTTATTTGTGTTGGTTTGTTTACAAAGGCATGTAACGATTATCAAAATGTTTAAATTGTGTCACATCAAGTGAAAAGTACATGTAACATTTGTCAAAACGATAATAAAAGGAAAAAACTGCAGTACAGTACATGGGTACTATGGGTCAAGTTCTATTAATGTCTAATGTTAAAATTGTGTTAATAAGTGTGACAAAGTGGGTTTTTTTTGTCCCCGTATTCACCTTTTATTTCATGTATTTGTTAATTTACCTTATACAACCCTATGGTTAAACTTAAACCCGGTTTAGTGTTAATTATCACACACAAAGTTCCTTTCAATATGCTTTTATTTTTACAACGTACTTTCATTCATTCCCCATACTTACCTGGCTTACCACAGGGTCTGGTCAAAGAGGGGGCAGGCCTTATGGCAGCCATTTTTGTAACCTCAGGAGGCGTTATGGGCCAGACCATGTGGAGGGGGAAACTGTTGGAGTTACATTGGTTTTCAGTTTATTTCTGTGAGCTAATTTGAGTTTATTTGTGTTTATGGTTTCTGTAAACCTTAATAAATGTTTTGGGGACTGGGGTCATTTTGGTTGGTGATTGCACACCTGCTTGGGAAAGGTAAAGATTGTGTAGTTCCCTCCAGAGAGAATGGACTTCCCCAGGAGAGGAGCCTTGCTAGATAAAAGAGGCCTCCAGAAGCCATTTAGGAGAGAGACTTCAGTGTAGTTGTGTGCACATGTTTGTTTGTTCGATTTAATTTGAGTTACTTGTTTTCTGTTTCCTAAGTCTTATCTTTTAAAAAACCTTGTCTGGTACAAGACTTTGTGCATGTCTGCCTCCTACTTCGACCACTTCGGGCCAGCTTCCCCACAATAAGTGGTAGATATTAAACTTTTGCAGTACAATTTTATTCAGTTGTGAAACACTTTAAAAGTTGGTAGCGACTTAAATACTTGGATGTAATGTTTTGCCATTATGGGGAGTATCAGCAAATTGTCCAATTCCATATTAAATATCTCCATCCATCCTTCTTCTTGCGCTTGTTCAGGGACTCCTGTCCTGAGGGACATTAAATATCTCAGACAGATATTAAACATCTGTCTGAGCTCGTAGAAAAGAGAAAGTACTTTCATAGCAAATTAAACCGATTTAACAGATCCGCGCTCCTGTTGTAAACGCACTTCCGGTTGACGAGAACCCCATTCACACAAATGACAAACGAGGGAAAAGTCTTGTTGCTAAAATATTATATAAAGTAGATTTATTTGAGTAAAATGTTTAAAGTACACGGGCAACAACAAGTCAGCAGTGCACCGATTTCCTGGGCGGCCTGAAAACGGCTTTTTAGTCCATGTAGAACTTATTTTCTAATGAGCTGCCTGCCCTATGTAAACTAATACAACGGGGAAAAGATGGCGGCGTCCACGACAACTTCCGGAATAAGGTCAATAAAAGGAAGATATTTTGTGATATTTGTATTGTTGTTGGCCTTTAAACATGCGCTTGAGAACCTTTGCTTTGTCATCTCATATTATAGAACCTACAAATAATGCTTCTACTAAAAATATACATTACTTTGGAACTCCATCTACTGGCAGCAGAGGGAATTACAAAGCTGAAATAAGCAAATCATAGCTTGCCCCTGAGAAGTTAAAGGGAACATATGCTACAGTGACTTTTTTGAGGTTTTAACATTAATGTTCTAACACTGCTCCATCATCAAAAACACACTGGAGTTGCGTTTAGCTTCATTCACGCTATTTTGAGGAATACTGGTTAGAAAATACTCTCCCATCCGACCGTCAAGAACACTCTGATCAATCAATTCCGATATTTGACATCACTTATCCGACAATCTTCTGCCATTTTAAGTCCTTACATCATCGCAAGACTCGCTCTGCGCATTTCTGCGTCTAAACACGATCACTGGAACTACTAGCTTAACTCGCATGTCTTCATAGTAACATATTTAGCTTGTGATAAGTACTACGCAGACAGTAGATGGCGCCTGAACTCAAATCCAAATCCACTTTATTTGCGTAGCACATTTTATAAACAGTTTCCAAAGTGCTGCACATACACAAACATTAAACGGCAAAACAAAATATATAATAACTCAATTTGATCTTACTGCTTATAAAACCAGTAAAATCAAATCCAAGCAAACTCGCAAAACCATGAAATACAAAATAAATAAAAAATAGAATAAATAAAAAGCACAGAGGACCACACAACTTACGCTGTGTTAAAAGCCAGAGAATAAAAGTGGGTCTTAAGACGAGACTTAAAACACTTCACTATGGGGGCCGTTCAGACCTGGGGAGGCAGAGCGTCCCAGAGTTTGGGGCCGACCACAGAGAAAGCCCTGTCCTCCTGGTTCTAAGTCTGGTCTTAGGCCCCACGAGCTGGAGCTGGACCTCAGAGCGCGTGGGGGGCAATCAATTTGGATGAGGTCCGAGATGTACCATTCAAAGCTATAAAAACAAACAATAACATTTTAAAATCAACTCTAAAATGAACAGGAACCCAGTACAAAGATGCTAAAATCGGATTAATGTGCTCTCGTTTTCTGGTTCCAGTTAAAAGGCGCGCTGCAGAATTTTGGACCGACTGTAAGCGGGAAAGTGCGTGGTGGCTAATGCCGTAAAAAAACGCATTACTGTCGTCTAAACGAGATGAGATAAAAGCGTGCACGACTTGTTCAAAATATTTAAAAGATAAAAAAGGTTTGACTTTAGATAAAAGCCTCGAATGATAAAAGCCAGATTGGATAACCGCGTACACGTGTTTGTTAAGTTTGTTCAGTAAGTGCCTTTATTTGTTCTAAAACATGAGATGCTAAATTTACGGTACTCAAGAGCATGTTTAGAGGTTAACTCCAGGTATTGTAGAGAAGGTTTCAAAGGTCGTCATCTGGAGACTGTTTTGAAAATCAAGATGTTTCGACTTCCATCCGAAAGCCCTTCTCAATCTGTGAATCTAATTTGATCTGGAACACTCCTGAACGAATGATGGTTTGCGCTAAGGCTGCACGATATTGGAAATGATTGCAACATGGCTATTAAGATCTGCGATATCGATATTATTGCGAACTACGATTTTTGACTAAAGCTGAAACTAACAATTATTTTAGTACTCACTAGTCAGCGATTATTTCTGTTGTAGACTGAGACTTAGAATAACATTTTTAACCAAATAAATGTTGAAATATTGTGAATGGAGCTTTTAGAGAGAGAATATTTATGAATAAAGTGTATAATTGAGGAAAATCAGAAATGGTTTATTCTTTTTGCCATTTTTCTTTAATAATCTCACTCACACGGGGGAGTCAGCCACGCCGGTGCGGGTACTGTTCTGTTCAGGTCGAATCGTGCCGGGTTGGGTTCGGACAGTACGTGCGCGGGCTTGGGCAGGTCGGGCTTGAATTTTTAAGCACGATCTAAACTCTACCCTAGAGGCTGTTCGCGGAAAAATACATAAATTAGCCGCATCACTGTATAAGCCGCAGGGTTGAAATCATGAGAAAAAAGTAGCGGCTTATAGTCCGCATTTTACGGTAATTGTTTCAGCACTATTTTTGATTAAATAATGTTTGTTCTATTAAAATAAAACCAACAAATACAAAACCAAAGCTAATTTAGTTTGACAAAGTTAGATTTTATTCATGATTTTCCCTTTTCAATGATTTCATTTTAAAAACAGAGCATTTCTATCAGATGAAGACTTTGGTGCTACTGCGGTATATTTTGCTTGTTGTGATATCGATATATCGATTGTGCAGCCCTAGCTTACACTGACCAACTCCAGGTATGTTTTTGAGGGAACAAAGTTTTGCATAAAATTTGTCCTTTTAAAGTACATGAGGAATTATCAGGGGGTACTTGGAATGCTTTCAGGTTTTAAATGAATATGAAATGTAGTGTTATCTGAATAAAAATGCGTATTAGTTGTAAATTTAGCATCTTTTTGGAGTATTTTGGACCTTAAAAATTGTTAAAACAACAACATAACAGCAATAATTGACAATATGTGACCCATTTATTTGCTAGACACTCAAGTTAAGGGGTACTCTGAGTGTGAGATGTTCCCGCCCCGTGCCCCAGCCCGTACCTCTGGTTTGAGGTCGCGGTGCACCACGCCCACGTCGTGCATGTGGCTGACGGCTGACACCAGTTTCCTCATGATGCGACTGGCCTCGGTTTCGCTGAAGTGCTGCTTCCTCCGGATCCTCTCCAGCAGCTCTCCTCCGCCCAACAGCTCCAGCACCAGGAACGTGTGCAGCTGCAGAAGAATCATACACTTTTATTTCACTTTACTCCCGAATATTTATGAGAGTTATGCAATTATTCATTATTGAACTGTCGCAATCATCAATCCAAATTTATTTTATTATTTATTTATTCTATATAGCACATTTCCAGTGGTGGGAAGTAACGAAGTACAAAACTAAACATACTGTATTTAAGTCAATTTTTTAGGTATCTGTACTTTATTTAAGGAATTTTACAGTAGATACTTTTACTTTAACTTCATTACATTTCAGAGCTGTATCTGTTTTCTAAAGGTTTTAGACCTGCTGAAAAGACTGACGGGTTTATTTTTTGACACGTTTATGGCGACATCTTGCCTGTTTTTTTTTTTCCTTTTGAGAATAAAAAATAGCCTTTATAAAGAAAAATAACCAAGAAAGTTGCCTAAAACGACCAAAACTCAACAGAATAAATCAGGATTATAATTTGATGCTTTAATAGTTCTCCAAACCAAAAAAGAATTACTTTCACTTTTTACTCTTAAAGTACATGAAATGTCAAAAATTAAATGGCAATCACAATATTTTAGCATTTAAATGTCTTCTTTTTTAATTTCTCTGAACCAGGACTCTGTTAGACTTACAGAGAGCAAAAAAGAGCATCAGATCACACAGAACATTAAAGGTTAAACCACAATCCAATCCTGCAACATGAATCATTGGATTGTAGACATCGGCAAAATAATAAAGTAAAACTGATCCTGTTGTGATCATTTTGACTTTGGACTACATTTTTAAAATAATTTGATCCCAGAAAGCCTACAGTGAAAATCTTATGTGGTCAAAACTGCACAAAACTGGATGAATTCTCCAACATATTTAGGTCTGAAAGTTAAATTAAAGAGCTATATTTAGGAACAAAACAGCCTAAATATAAAGGTTTACTGACCTTTGTCTGCAATCTGCTTTTAATCGTGATTAATCTTATTTTAAGTATGCAATAAATATCTTTAATTCTATTTGAGTAGCCTTGACTTTTGTGATAAGTTAAGATTTCTTTAGTTAATACAGTTTGTCTAGAGTAGATTTTTGGCCTTGTTATAATCTATATCTATCCATTTTACTTCTTTTGGTTGATTGTTTTAAACTTGCCAAGCAAAATTAACATCAGATATTCATGAATTACTTTTTCTGTGAAGCTTATATCTGTAAATTAATAACAAAGATGTTAAACTATGAATTTATGAAACATTTAGGACAGTTGAGACAGCTATATTTTCTGTTTAATTCAACTTTTTGTGAAGGTTTTAAAAGGACAGCCGCCTTCACTGTGTCAATAACCGAACAGGAAAACAGGAACTTAATCTCAGTTCAAAGCATCTTTTTGTGAGAGAACGAAGTCGTGATATAAAAGCTGGGTTAGATTCTCATTAGTGTCAGGTCGAAGGGAACAAAGGCAGCTCCGGGTTGAGATCTGGGTCACGGTCTGGACCTCGTTTAGACCGGATCGGGACTAAAAAAGCTGCTCCCGGGCTCAAAAACCAGGATTAATGAAGCTGGAGGGACGTCTTTTGGGTTTAATGTTGAGATTTTAGCGTGAGGTTCATTTTAGCGGCAGAAAAACAAGGCTACGACGCGAGCAACAGGTCAACTATGTTTGTTACGTATTAGAAGTAAACATGACATAACCATGTTCTCGTGGATCCAATCTCAGGTTTTCTCTTGTGGGAATTGTGTCTTGTCCTCTTCCTACTTTATCATTATCAGAATAAGAAAAGGAAAAAAAACTATACACTACTAATTTATGGTACAATTTGCTAAGTGGAAACACAAATCAGTTTTTCGCTCAAGTTAAAGAACACATATTATGCTCCAGTGACTTTTCTGAGAATTTACATGTGAACGTCAGTCAGGGGTATTGAAAAAACTTAAAATTCTCTTAAAATATAAATATGTTTTTGTAATTTGTGTGGCTGTTATTTTTCACTTTGCCCCAGGTCAACCTTGAAAAAGATGCTTCAAACTCAATGAATTCTTCCCTGGTTAAATAAAGGTTAAGAAATAGATTAATGTTTTTTAACCATGTTCTAACCATGTTCTGTTGTGCTTGTTTTGCTTCATTCACGCACGTTTGAGGAATCCTGGTTAGAAAATCCTTTCCCTTCCAACCGTCAAAAACACTTCCTGCTGATCTGTGATGTTTTTTCCGTTTGTAGACGTCACTTATCAGAGAATCTTCTGCTGTTTTAAGTCCTTAAACCATCACCAGACTCACTCTGAGCATTTCTGCCTCTAAACACGATAACTGGAATAGCTTAGCAAACTAAAAGTTAATATCAAACCATTGTTTACATGCACATGTGCAATTCCCTCTGCAGCCAGTAGATGGGGCCACAGCTAAGTTAATATGGCATCTCCTGACAGTGATAAAGTTAGATTGTGCTTAGTAAAAACATTTTATTTTTAGTTGTAAAACATGAGAAAAAGAAAAAGTACTCAGGAGAAGTTTAAAGGGAAAATATTCTGCATTTTTCATATTGTTATTATTCTTTAAACGTGCACTTGAGACTTTAAATTTGCCATTTTATGCTTTGAAGAAAAAAAAAAGTTTATTATGGATTAAATGAAGGGATTTCTCTGCTGTGACAATGCAATGACTGAGTGCATCCAGCCAGTAGATGGCGTCTAACACTATATACAATTTAGTTATGTTAGCACGGAGATGCTACGGTCAAGCTAGCAGTAGCAGTTATCGTGTTTAGAGGCAGAAATGCTTAGAGCGAGTCTGGTGATGATTTGAGGACTTAAAACAGCAGAAGATTCTTGGATAAATGACATAGATGATGTGAAAAAATGTCATAAATCGAAGGAGTTCAGCAGGACGTGTTTTTGACGCTCGGAGAGGAGAGGATTTTCTAATAAATATTCTTCAAAACAGCGTGAATCCAGCTGAATGCAACTTCAGGTTTGTTTTTGACGACGGAACATTATTAGAACATGATTAAAAGCTCAAAAAAAGTCACTGTAGCAGAATATGTGTCCTTTAAAGGCCAATAAAAATGCAAATAATGCTAAATATTTGTTCTTTAAGGTTCAAAAACTGCATGAAATTACTCTCTTTCTTTCAAGTCAAATGTATTAGTGTATGAGAGGCATTTTAAGTATCACACTTTCAGTTTATTCTCTGCTGTAAAAGTGAAAGTACTATTTGCAGGTCAAGGATAAACATCACATGGCGGTTTGCACAGCTGCAGTTTAAAAATATGCAGGTTTGAAGTATTCAGCACACGGACTTTATTTATGACCAAAACTTTACGAAGCAGAGAAAGCGCTGGAGCCGTTTTACATAAATCTGCGCCGCTCCATTTTGAGACTTAATAAGGCTACGACCCTGAGAGCTCAAATCACACAAGGCCTCCAAAGCACAAGGTGATTTAACGCGAGGAAAACGAGGCTCTGAACACGTGAACGAGCCGTACCTGGTCGTGGTAAATCTCGTGGAGCTTGACGATGTTTGGATGTCCATCGCAGAGTTTCAGCGCGGCGATTTCCCGTTGTGTCTGAGCCTCCATCCTAAAACGAGAAGAAGAAGAGGGAAAAGGGCTCAATAATCATGGTTTAAACTGTTAAAATGGGTTGAAAGGTGCATTGAATGACTGTAAGCTGTGTGCGTCGTGTAGAGCTGCACAATAAGCCGAAAAATAAGTTTGTTTATTATTTCGAACGTGCAAAAACATAGGTATCGAGACAGAACCAATGAAAACGATTACATACTCACTTTTTTCCGCAGACATTCAGCACCAAAGAGCCAGTAAGATCAAATTATTAACATTATTCATTCATAAACACTTGCGTATACTGTATACAAATAAACACATGTTCGAAATGCAGTGGAGGAAAGTATAAACTTATTTAATCCCACTCCTTTTCCTCATTGTTCGATAAGTCATATTTTATGCATTGTGTCTTGGTATCTTGATTCACTGTTTGTCGCAGCTGTCTGTTCAAACACACTTTTTCTCCTGTTGTTTAGCCTCTGAAGCCTCTGAACAGATGACTTTATTTACCTCTTAAAGGCCAGAGCTGCACAATTAAACCAAATCCACACAAAATCGCAATTTTAATGGATGCAATTAGCGAATCACAAAGACTGCAATGTTTGAAGTGCAATAATTTCTTCCACAAACAACAAAATGTGTTGTTTTCATTTGAATAAAAACTGCTGACACTGTAGTTTGGATTTGTACAAACATTTTCTGAAACACGCGACAAAAGTGATTAAAATGCGTTCAAAAGCGACAAAAACGCACTAACAAACAACCAATGTGATTCAATGTAACAATAACGTGTCCAGAAACTACAAGGACGTGACTAAAAGTGATACAATTGTGTTTAAAATGTGAATCTAACCAAAATCCCACTATTAAAACATAAATCGCAATCGCACTGGTCAGAAAAATCACAATTCGATATTTTTCCTACATCGTGGATAGAAATAGAATAGAAAAATATACAAAGTGAAGATTAATCTTTTTGCCACATCACCCAGCCCTATCGCAAAGTATCGATATTGTAATATTGTCTGACGCAATGATGATATCACAACAAACAAAATATATGGCAGTGACACCAAAGTCTTCATCTGATAGAAATGTTCTGTTTTTAAAATGAAAACACTGAAAAGGGAAAATCATTAATAAAAATATAGCTGTTTCAAACTAAATTGTATTTGTTGGTTTTTATTTATTAATACAACAGACATTATTTCATCAAAAATAGGGCTGTAACAATTAGTAGAACAATCGTGAAGTCGACTATAAACAATAATGTCAGTCATATTTTGATGATGTCGTCGTTCTCTGACTAAACAGACTCTAAAACACAAACTTAAAGACTTTTATAACAAAGACAGTGACATTATTAATGAAAAATGCCATCGAGCACATTAACGAGAGGTCAAAGCCTCGTTACAAGTCATTGTTCAGTGTGTAAACCTTTTGGTATTTTATTTCAGATAATAATTAGCATGTAAAACTGTCATCTGAGCTAAAGGCTAACTGACTTTAAGATGAGATTTCTGACCTTTCTGAACATCCTCTTTTACATGTGACTTTTGTATAGTTTAATCTGGGGAAGCATCGACAGCAAAATAATGGTGTCTGAGCAACGGGCAGAGAATAGATAGATAATTTTGCGTCTATTAATGTCTACAGTTAGAGGTAAATCCACAACTGTTTCCTAGCAACCATTATGAAAACAAGGACCAAAATTCATATAAAGTACACAAAAGTTATGATTTGACTAATAATAATACCTGATAACACCTTTATTTTGTTGAATGATGGTTTAAACTGCCAGAAGGATGTGTCAGTTGTGTGTAAATCATCTCTGTGTTTACAACGACACGTCGCTTTTTGATGACATCACAGAGGGATTCTGTTTTCAGAACTCAGCACTACTTCCTGCATTTTTAAACTTTATTTTTCAAACTTTCACAAACTGCAATGTAAAACTGTGATAAACATTTACCACAGGTGCCCTCCCACCAAACTAGGTCAGAGTTATAATATCATGAGAACCTTCATATAGACTTTAACTTATTGCACTTCAAATGTGTTAAAAAAAAGAACATTTACGTAATGCACATTGAATAAACTGTGATACATGATTAAAGAATAAAACAAACTGTGTCTAATTAAGAAAAATAAAGCCTAAAACTTCAGAAGATGCCACCATTTTGAGATCCGCTGGCGTAAAAGCTCTAATTAAAACTTTTAACTTGCGCCTTCACTGTTAAAACACATCTGTTCTTTTTATAGAGTCACAAACTTGAGTCTGTATCACACTTTATTATCAGTCAAACACTTTTCTATCTTCAGCTTTAACATCCTGCTTCAAAAACTGTGAAAATGAGCTGCTCTGTTTTTAGACTTTGCACCAAGAAGCAGATGGAGAAAAGAAAAAATAACTACGGTTAACTAAAAAATTGTGCCAAAAGTCTGAAGAGTGGTGTGTCACGTCTCAAATGATAGAGTGAAATGTGAAACTATTAAGATTTGTGTGTGTTTGGTTCAAAAAAGTTAGATTTCCTGATAAGTCTTGATCTTTTTTTTTTAATTCAGACTGGCTTTTAACAGTCAGTGATGTAGTGACACTTTATTTTGTGCATTTTTTTTTTAATTGATAAAAAATATATGGAAAACACTTTTGTCATCATCTTGATTGTTGGAAAAAGCTCTGCAAATAAAGGTTAATAAATTGATTTGGTTTTTTTTACTATTATCATGAGAAGAAATACTAACATTTAAAATTTGATTTTGATACTAAGAATATGATTTTCAATATCACAATGATAATAAAAATGTTCTTTTTTCAATAGACTGACATTCAAACACAAAGTGAAAAAAAGTACTTTCTTTAATAAACATTGTGGTCTTAAGTCTTCTAGATCTGATGGAGCTGATGATCATCTAAAAACTGTTCACAAAAAAAGTCAAACTTTGTCCTTTTAGAGTCATTTTTTTCAGTGTTGATACTTGCTCAATCAGTATCTAGTTTCGATTCCAGTTTTAGTGTTGATGCAATGTACCTTTGGTCAATAAGCAATATACTTTTATACTTTTTATTCAGAAAAAATATTTAAATTACATTTGAAATTTTGCATAAATTGTATGTTGAGTGATGTTTGGAACCACCCAGGAAAGTTTCATTGTGATGGAAAAATAAATAAATAAAAGAAATCTAGACCAGGTCGAAGATACCACGCTTTAGGGGAAGAAAACTGGAAGGGTGGATAATTGTACTCATTGCAATTTGATAATTGTGACCGTTAAAATTGCAATTTGACACTGATTGACACTGGTTTGACCATTTGTTGGGATTTGAAAATTCCTCTTTAAAAGCTGAATTGTTTTAGGGACTTGTTATCCCTCGTGCTCTCTTCAATTGAGCTGTGCACATTTGGTCAAAGAGCAATATACTTTTTCATAACAGGAAAAAAAATACTTATTTTATTTACAAAAATTGTATAAATTGTATGTTGAGGGATGTTTTGGACCAGCCATGAAAGTTTCATAGCGATGAAATAAAAGATAAAATAAAAATATAGTAATGGGGTTAAAATGACCTGAAGATAGCTGAAGGGAAGGAAGTATAAAAGCCAATGCACAATCCACGTAAAAAGCCTGATAGGTCCCTTTTATGGACCAAAAAGAATACTGTAGCGGCTTCCTTGACAAACCTTGATGCCGCGGTGAGGGTCAGAGGAGGGTCCTGTGTTCGTACTTTGTGACGCGCTTGGAGACTATTGTAAACAAATACGCTGAGATCCAACATGCGTTTGTTGTTTTATTTACACAAGCAGCTATCAGCAGCGCAGCAGACAGAGGATGGACATGGCGCACAGTATGGTAAAACGGTGTAGATTGTGATAAAACCAGGCATTGACAGGCGGTCAACAAAAATTACGGCTACCCTTCCCTGACACTCAACAACTGTGCTGCAGGTAAGTGCACACCTTTATACACATGCGCGCACACACACACCCAGGTGAGCTCCACCCCCTCACCACCTGAAACATCCACACACCACAAAGTACCGTGAAGCCCTATTCTGTCTCCTACAAATACATTCAGAAAAGGTCAGAGGCCTTGACTCTTCTGAGGTGCACAGCATGAATCCTGGCTTACCTCTTGCTGACGATCTTGACGGCGTACTGCTGCCCTGTTTTCTTGTGCGTGCAGCGTCGACAGATGGAGAAACTCCCCTCGCCCAACGCCGCGTCCTTCAGGTCCATCTCATACGACATGTAAAACGGAGAGTCCTGGAAGATACAGGAAAGAATACATATTTAATCAAGGTTCTCATCAAAGCGTTTGGAAAGACGGCAGGACTGTAGAGATTATAATAATGTACAAACAAAAAGCACAATTCTAAACCACGAATGAGGTGTATTTTCATAGTTTACCACATACGTTTAAAATGGGAGCTCATGAAAATGTCGGGGATGATCATCTTAGCAAAGAAACCGCATATGTTGATCCTGTCAAGGTCACAGTTTCATTTGCATTTGCAGAGACACGCCGGGCACCCATCTGTGCGTGAAAACTAAACGTGTGAAGATTGTGGGCGTGTTGCACATATTGGAAAGCGTGCATATTTTTTCTGCCACAAAACTGATATGTAAATGATATTATACAGCGGGTGCAAAAATGTGTGCGCCTCTGAGTCTGCTGCCTGTTAAATAATATCCCTGAGTAACTATTAAAGGGGCTGTACCTGATTTTTACAGTTTTGAAACATGAAAAACAGAACTAGTCCGTGTTCCTAAAATAATAAAAAAAGTAAAATCTGTGTTTCTCCAGCACAGATGTACTGTAAAAGCATCTACTGGGGTGAAAAATGAGACCACAGCACTTTCTCTGCCTGTTTTTAGAGCGTTTTATTCTACGATAAGCAGGAAGTGCACCGTTAGCATGCTAATGTTTGCTAGCTTTACCCAGAGACTTGTGAAGAGTTCTTTTAAAATCATGGCGGTGAATATTTTGGATGCTGGGACTGCATTGGGAAAGTGAGCAATACATGTGACTGATGCAAAGACTTTAACAAGAACTAGTTCTGTTTAACACGTTTCAAAACAATAAAAAACAGGTACAGCTCTTTTAGCGAAGTGTTAAAGGTTATGATATGACAAGAAGGCTGAATAGGACTTGACTTTGTTTAGAATTGTTAAAATAGTCTCTACGTCTGTACGTTTGTCTCTCAAAAAAGTCTGACGTTGCTGGGTTTCAGGTGACATCACAGCATTCTGTCGGCCAGTAATATAAAATACAAATGGGGGGCAGCTAAAATAAATATTGATAAAATGCTGTTTTTGTAGTAATACAGAAAGTTGTCGAGTATTCACCTTATTCCAGAAGTTGCCGTACGCGCCGCCGTCTTGTCTCCGTTGTATTAGTTTACATGGAGCAGACGAGCTCAACAGGAAATAAGTTCTACATGGACTAAAAAGATGTTTTCAGACTGACCAGGAAATCGGAGCACTGCTGACTTGTTGTTTCTTGTGTTCATTAAACATTTTACACAAATCTTTCTACTTCATGTAACATTTTAGCGGTGAGACTTTTCCCTTGTTCGTCATCAGCTTTAACGGAGTTCTTGTCAAACGACACTGCGTTTAAAACAAAAGTGCGTATCTGTGGTAAAAAACGACAAAAGTGGGCGGGGCAGAATAAGGTGAATAGTCACTAATAGAAATTATCAAGTTTACTGTTCGATAATTTTATTGAAGTTCAATGTAATCAATAGACCTTTTAAAAGTGTGTAAACAAAGACATTCTATATTCCGGGATGGAAGCAAAAGTGAAGTGGAACATAATGTGACTAAAGACCTGTCCTATCGACCGATTAACCGACTAAAAAGGGGGCGTGGCAAAACTATGAAGTGTCTCTCTGTATCTGACCCAAACTGCACCAAAAAACTGCACTGGAGTTCATGCAAAAAAATAACAATTTACACTAAAAGGTACCAGGAAACAATGTATATCTATGTATATGAATTAGATTAAACTCATGATTCACTCCAACCCTCTCCATATCTTCATGTTTTCACTATTTTGTCATATAAATACATATAAAAAAATAAAATAATTAGTTGACTAATTAAAATGTTGGTTGTCTAAAACATCATTGACCGATTAATCGACCAAATGACTAAAAGACTACAGCCTGAGACTAAAGACTGATTTGTGTAAAATTCTTAAAGAACACACGTAACAAGTCACAATGCACCGATTTCCTGGGGGACCTGAAAACAGCTTTTTAGTCCGTGTAGAACTTATTTTCTGTTGAGCTCGTCTGCTCCGTGTAAACTACAACGGAAAAACATGGCGGGCGCGTACGGCAACTTCCGGAATAAGGTGAATAGTGGGTACCGCTTTATAATAACTACACCTTATTTTGTCTTAACAAAGCATTAACAAAGACTTAATAATTAACATATAATTTATTAAGCATCATTCAGGCTTAGTAACTACTTAATTAAGGGATTAGGGTTGCTGCCGCTACTTAATTAAGGGGTTAGGGTTCGGATTCAGGGTTAGGTTATAAGTTAAATAGTTACAAAGCCTGAATCATTCTTAATAAACTAGTTGTTCACTCTTAATTAAGTCTTTGTTTCTGCTTTATTAAGGCAGCAACAAGTGTAGTTATTATAAAGTGTTACAGAATATACTTTAACTGATCTAATATTGCACTTGGTAACTAAAGCCATCTTCTTCCACTTCACATCTCAGAGCAGACAGAGGCAGGAGACGGAAACATAGAGCAAGCAAAAAGTGTCATCATCATCATGTTTTCTATTGATTGTACTATCCAGCTTAATGAGGGGACGGTTCAGAGCCGCGGTGCCCTCTGACCTTCATCATGGCGCTGCGGGCCACGGCAGCAGAGCGCGGCCGGTCCGAGCCTCCGCACAGCTCCACGGGGTCGTCCATCACCACGTTCCTCTTGAACAGGATCGAAGGGGCCATGAACGAGTAGCCCTGAAATACAGACGAAAACACTGTTACTGTGCAATGAATAACATCAGCCGTAAGACTTACTGAGGGTGTTGACACGATACTAACGTTTCAAACTCGATCTTGAGGAAAAGGCTCAATATTCGATACAGATTATGATTTAAAAATGCTCTTTTACAAACAAAATAATGGTACTTTCTTTATGTTACTGAGTGGTCTTATACTAGATCTAATTGTTTTAATAATGGGATTCTGTTCAAATTCACATTTTAAACACAATTTTTTTCGCGTTTTTGTCACGTTCAGCTGTGTTTGTCATATTTATACGCGTCTTTGTCACTTTTAGTCACGTCTTTGTCACTTTTAGTCACATTTTTGTCACTTTCAGTCATGTTTTTGTCGATTTAAGTCTTGTTTTTGTCACTTTTAGTCATGTTTTGGTCACATTCAGTTGTGTTTGTCATATTTATACGCGTTTTTGTCACTTTGAGTCAAGTCTTTGTCACGTTAAGTTCTGTTTTTGTCACTTTAATTGCGTTTTTGTCACTTTAAGTCACTTGCTTGTCACTTTTAGTCGTGTTTTGCTGCATTGAGTCACATTTGTTGTTTGTAGGGGAGTTTTTGTTGCTTTTGAACACATTTTTGTCGCTTTTGGTTGCGCTTTTGTCGCTTGTTTCAGATCATGTTTGTACAAATCCAAACTACAGTGTCAGCAGTTTTTATTCAAATCAAAACAAGACATTTTGTTGTTTGTGGAAGAAATTATTGTACAAAATTGCAACTTTGCGTTTTGCTAATTGCATCCATTAAAATTGCGATTTTGTTTAATTGTGCAGCTCTGGCCTTTGAGAGGTAAATAAAGTCATCTGCTCAGAGGCTTCAGAGGCTAAACAACAGGAGAAAAAGTGTGTTTGAACAGACAGCTGCATTAAAGACACAACAGTGAATCAGAATTTCACAAAAATAATAGATTGGGATGAGCTCAACATTCGATTTTTATCAACCTATCACCCAAACCTAACTCAAGATTGTTCTAAAATTGTTCAGAAAAGGACTCAACAAGATTTTGACGAAACATACAGAAGGATTTTTTTTATATCTAATTCTAAAACTGATTTATTGAAGTTTTAAGTTTAAAAAAATGAGGTGAAATTTGAATTTAGGAAAATTTTCAGTCCAATCACGTTGACTCAAAAACTAAATAAGAAATCCAAAATCCCCTCTGTACATTTTTTGTAACTAATATGTTACAAAATGAACCAAGAAATTTAAACTTGGCACTGTCCATTTTTCAGATTGAAATGCCCCAAATATGTGCAATTTTGGCCGTTTTTTCACATAAAATTTTTACATGAAAACATGACATGAAAAACGTGTAATTTTTTTTCTTCTTACATTTATGTGCATAAACTACAGGAGAAGTTTACAATAGATATCTTTAAATTTAAGATTTTTTCCTGTTCACCTGCAGCGTCTCATCTTAAAAAAGGTAAAAATATGGAAGAAGAGAATGACGGAGAAGTGTTTTTGTGTCAATTCTGTTAATGTACACTTCACAGTTTTCACAGTTTTTTGTTTTTGTTATTTTCAGTTTCGTTTTAAAAATAAAAGCTCAAATAAAAGAAGGTATAAGCAGCCGACGAGACCCTGACCCTCCTCCGAACCGTTTGAACTGGCGTTTATCTTAATCCCGTATTGTTAAATGTTGACACGTCTTAAAAACCTTCTCTCTCCGTCTCTCCATCTCAGTCTAGTGCTATATTTGACGCACTCCACGGCAATCCAAGTAATCAAGTCGAGTTTTCAATGCCCTCAAAAGGTTGCTGTAAGTCAACACCAGCTCGTCTGTGTGCGTTCTCTTTCAAATCCGCAAAAAGGGACCTCGTTATTGGGGTAATTGCCTCCATGTGCAGCCCCTCATTGAAGTAACAGATGCGAATGACTATTTTTGACGCCGCTTTCAACCGTAACACGAGCCCCGAACCCGCCGCCAGCTGATGTCTGCCTCTTTATATCGCGTGAATTCTCGAGCCCTGATTGCTTTCTGGATGCTTGAAGCCGCGCTAAGATCAATAGCCGCCATTTAAAAGTCTTCACTCGAGGAAGAAAAGGCGATACTCGGGAGCGCAAAGTCGCGGTTACTCCCCTCGGCTTTGATTGCCAACTTCATCTCTGGCACTTTTCACGGGCTAAAATTTGCCGGGCTTTATAATTTCGACCGATCTTCCATGTTTCTGTTGTGGTTTTTTTCCCCCCCTCGCTCGCATCCCCGCCGCTAACGCACAAACAGAATTAAAATTGCATTAGGAGACGTGATTTCGCGAATTCAAGCTCGGCAATTTGGGGGCAGCGCATTCATTTGAGCAAACGAGCTTCCGTCCATCGCAGAACGCAGATGTCGGCGCGCGTAAATGATGGGTCGGATTAAATTGACAGCTCGAGACAATGGCTACAGCTGGACGGCCGCTGTCAGTCAAATTAACACAATGTGGCTTTTGTTTTGCGCTGACAGGCTTTTCCGATGAAGAGGTATAAATAGGCAAAGAGAAGAAGAATACAGACTTTATTTGCGCCCACGGTAAGGAAATATCTCACTTTTTAACACATCGCTGGCTTTAAAAAGACTTCATAAGCTTTGAGGTGCTAAAAAAAAGGAGGAAAGTTAAATGTAAATTGTTATTATGAGGATGAATAAAGAAGGATTATGAAATTACTCACTTATCTGGTTCAACTTTGTGGTATTAATCGATAATTGTGATAAGGGCTGCAGCAAGTTAATCGATTAATCGCAACTAATCGATTATAGAAATGGTTGTCAACTAATTAAATAACTGAGTAATCGTTTATACACAGACTCCAAAACATTCTCTGAGCTGAAAGAAGAGGTTTTATGACTCAGACGGAGCAAGAATGACACAAAAACACACAGGAAACATGTCAATTGTGTGTTTTTAATTATAATCCTTGTTAGTCTATAAATATTCTCCTCCAGGATGTCGTCAAACGCCTTCACTTCAGCTTCAGTCGGGGGAAAATTCAGTAAAATTCTCATGTTTAAGGGTCTTTCAGGTTCTAAACAACGAATCGATTAATTGAAGGAATAATCACTAGACTAATCGAATACCAAAATAATCGTTAGTTGCAGCACTCGTTGTGATTACTCAGGTCCAGAGGTGGAAGAAGTACTCAGTTTTGTTATTCAAGTAAAAGTAAAGATACGTGTGCAAAAAATGACTCAAGTAAAAGTATCACATTATAACATTTACTTAAAGTGCCTATGACGGGTTGGACTACTCATGTAACTAAAATACAGATAAGATAAATATATTCAAAGTTTTGCTAAAAATAATTACACATTTTTATCATTTTTAGCTGTTTTTTTAGCTTTGTAATATCACTTCCTGGTTGTAAATGATGACATCACACTAGGAAATTACTCCTAACACCTTTATTTTGTTGAATTAATGTTTTAAGAGTAATTTAAGTTGTTGAATTTGTGTAAATTATGCATAACCTTTGGATGGAGTGAGTTTCCCTAGTGTGATGTCATCATTTTTTTACTTCCTGTCATTTCAAACAGATTTTTCAACTTTTCTACACCAACTACAACTTGACTGGTGTAAAACAGGAATTTTTATGTACAATACGTATTAATACACCAAATAAAATCAAAATGAGAAAATCGTTAAAACCTGTCATACGCACTTTAAGTAAATGTGCTGATGTACCAGTTTGAAAATGTACTTAAAGAGTAAAAAGTAACAGTATTTCAAGCAGATTATGAGACCAGTTTTAAGTATTAAATCCCATAATTTTGGTAAAGAATTAATGCTTACTTTTGGTCAACGAAGGTCAATCCGAATTAATTTCTATGTGTATATTTTTGTTTGCTTGATGTTGAGCTTGAACTCAAAACCCTGTATCTAGTGAAGTAAAAGTAAAAACAGATACCTAGCAATGTACTTAAGTACCTTTACTTTTGAACGTTTCCACCACTGTTGACCACTAATTATTAGTTTATTCAGTGTATTATTACCTCTTGTAAATATAAATGATAGTTTTACACCAATCAGGTCGCTGTTTGTGGAGAAAAGTTGAAAAATATGTTGAAAATTAAAGGAAGTAAACAACATGATGACACGAAGGAGACAAAGGTCATGTATAATTTACACAAATAAAGATGTTCACATGTATTTTTCTTTGTCAAATAAAAACTCTGTGACATTAGATGTCATCATTTAAAATTTTTAATTATATGTATATTAAATGCCTTTTAGTTTAATGAGTAGTCCAACCTGTCAAAAACATTCTGGATTTTTCATATTGCTGTAAGCCTTTAAACATGCTCCTGAGTACCAGCTCATGTTTAAAAAAAAAAAAGTTTCTTATTCATTCTGTAACCTGTGTTATCAGTCACTATGAAATGACACTTACTGAGACAGAGAGGAGATGGCGTCAGAGCTATATACAATCTAGTGAAGTTAGCGCTGAAAAGACGTCATTGTGCAGCAGTTATTGTGTTTAGAGGCAGAAATGCTCAGAACGAGTTTAGCGATGATTTAAGGACTTAAAACAGCGGAACATTCTCTGAAAATGACGTATGAAGTCTGAAAATACATCCGGAAATCCAGGAAGTTCAGCAGGAAGTGTGTTTGACGCTCAGAGAGAGAGGATTTTCTAATAAACATTTCTCAAAACAGCGTGAATGCTACTGAATGCAATGAATTCAGGTGTGTTTTTAATGACGGAACATTGTTAGAACATGGTTTAAAGCTCAAAAAAGTCACTGAAGCAGAACATGTGTCCTTTAAGTGGGCTTTTCATTCCACCTGCCCCCAAAATCATCCAAAATGTACAAAAGTTTTCAATTATTTGCAGGAAAATGTACAAAAAGGTAAAATACGGAAAAGGGGAGCAGTGTGTGGAGTCGTGCGTCATGTGGCATTTTCAAATCGAGGGGAAACTATTTGTGCTCCGGCATCAGCGCTGCTCCTCCCGCTGAATCTGCTCCGGCTGCTGCTGCGAGGAAACAAAGACCCCATCTATTCTTCCCCGAGTCAAACAAAAGACTGACGCAGAGCTCAGAAAACAGGCTCGTTGTTGCGGTCGGAGGCAGAGGTGGACAATGCAGCAGGACGCAAGAAAACAGAGAAGAGAAGTTGATTTGAAAGTACGCAAAATCAGAATATCGAGTGCATCGGCCATAAAAAGATAAGCAAAAATAAAAGAGTGATAAAAATGTAACTTCTTCTTCCCAAGCAAGTTTATTTATACTGATTGTTCTGTATTTTTGTGGTTAATTTGAGAATCAGTTCACCTTTTGTGCTATACTTGAACGTCAACCATGTTTTAACAAATTTCTGATGAACTTTAACTAAAAATATTGAACTGTACTTAAGGTGAGACACTCCAGATGAATAGGAAAAAATCTGAAATTTAAAGATATCAATGGTAAACTTTGGTTTACTCAAATAAATGTAAGAAAAAATATATTACAAGTTTTTGATCATGTTTTCATGTAGAAATAAGGCATTTTATGTGTAAAAACAGCCAAAAATGCACATATTTGGGACATTTAAACCTGAAAAATGGACAGAGCCAGGTTTAAATTTCTTTTTGTAACATATTAGTAACAAAAACACGTATAGAGGGGATTTTGGATTTCTTATTTAGTTTTTGAGTAAACTGGATCTGACTGACTCATTTTTGACTCAAAACTTCAATAAATCAGTTTTAGAATTAGAATTATCAACAAATTCTTCAGTACGTTTCATCAGAATCTTGTTGAGTCCAGATTGTATAGTTTGGTGTAGGATCTACGTAAAGTGGTGATCGTTGTCTCTGTGGGAGAAAAATCCATTTGAAGAAGTTACAATGTCCCAGAGAAATCTATGGATGAAGTGGATTAAGGCGAGACACAACAGGCAAAACTCATTTTTTGTTTCTGTTTTTTGGTCAGTTTCTCTCTCAATATTTCAGCTTTCATGTGGAAACAACAAACGTGTCCAATCTGCTCTTAAAGATGTTTTATTCTTCCATTTAATCCACTTCATCCATAGATTTCTCTGGGACATTGTAACTTCAAAGGCAGTTTTCTTAAAATGCATTTTTCTCCCTCGAGACATAAAGATCAGCCTTAAAGTAGATCCCACATACACCAAACTGTACAATCTGGACTCAACAAGATTTTGACGAAACGTACAGAAAGAATTCTTCAACTGATTTATTTAGGTGAAATTTTCAGTCCAATCTAGTTTACTTAAAAACTAAATAAGAAATCCAAAATCCCCTCTGTACATTTTTTGGTAACTAATATGTTACAAAATGAACCAAGAAATTTAAACCTGGTTCTGTCCATTTTTCAGATCTAAATGTCCCAAATATGTGTCATTTTGGTTGTTTTTACCCATAAAATTCCTTATTTCTACATGAAAACATGACATCATGCAAAACTTACATTCATGAGAGTAAACTACAGGAGAAGTTTCAAATTGATAAATTTAAATAAAAAAAAAATCCTATTCAGCTGCAGCGTCTCACCTTAAATGAAGTTATAAAACAAGGTTAAGGAGCAGATTGGACAAGTAAAAAATTAATAAAATAAAATTGTTTTGCCTGTAGTGTCCAAAGTAGTATCCAAACTGACATCAATCCCCCTTTAGTCGTACAACAGTTCAATATTCAGTCTTTGCCCCTTTAATTCAAACCTTTAATTGAAAAGAGGTTGATAAACACCGGTCTAAACAATCCACGGTCTTTAGCTCTGACTTGTGCCGCTCACCTGGAAGATCTTGTCGCAGTTTTGGGGCAGCGCGGCCGGGGAGTACGTGGGGTCCATCTCCGTGAACTCTTCGGCGAAGTTGCTGACGTCGAGCTCGTCGCGGATCACGGGTTTGAACGGCGCAGGAACTCGCTTCGCTGCCAAGTCCTCCCAGTTAATTTTCTAAAGAGCGAGAAAGAAACTTCAGGGTAATTAATCCTGTTCAATGAGATGTTTCATTCGCTAAATAGCCCTGTGGCCGCATTCTTGTTTCTTGGAGTGTTTGTATAAACGGACAGATTCATTTGTCAAACTGAGAGATTTTGTTGGTTTGGTTTCTGTAAAAGGTTTGCCAAATAATGAATCAAGACGGTCGTTATTTTTCTTTCCTTCATCAACTTAAATCTACTGACCATTTGTTGGGTCTTAAATTAAATGTCTGGAGTCTAGAGCAAATAAATAAGAAACGCAGCAAACATTTAATATTCATTATGTATAAATTTGCTTTTGCTTGCGATTGTTAAAGTGACAGGTTGGAGAACTCATTTGACCAAAACAACGTTAAGATAATTATATTTAAAATTCTGCTAAAGAATTTACCATTTTTATCCCAGGTTGGCAGTTTTTTAGGTTTACATTTTTACTTCCTGGTTGTAAATCATGACATCACACAAGGAAATCCTGTAATTGTTCCTCCTCTAGTGTCACAGAAATGATTATCTGACAAACAAAAATATATGGAAACACCTACTTTGTTGAATTAATGTTAAAAGTTTTGTGCGTGATGTTTCTTGGTTGTAAATTGTCCCCGGTGTGTCTCCGTAGTGTGATGTCATCACGTTTTGTAACCCTGCTCTACTTCCTGTAAAGTTCAACATATTTTTCAGCTTTTCTTCACAAACTGACACTTGATTGGTGTCAAACTGTCATTTATATTTACAACGGGTTTTATTCCACCAAATAAAGTCAAAACCAGAAAATCATAAAAACCTGTCAGACGCAATTTAAAGGGCCTCTGACAGGTTGAACCACTCATTTAACTAAAACGCAGTGAAGATAAATATATTTCAATTTCTACTAAAATCTTTACACATGTTACCGCAGTTTAGTTATTCTTCTAATTTTTTAATTGTACTTCCTGGTTGTAAAGTATGACATCACACTGGGAAATTACCAAGAAACCGTCCTGTACAGTGGGCCAAAACTCATCTAATGTCACAGATTTTATTAATTTGACAAAGAGAAGAGCATGTGAACACCTTTATTTTGTTGAATCAATGTTTAAAGGGTCAAAAAAGTAGTTCGTTTTGTGTAAATTATGCATAACCTTTGTCTCCCCAGTGTGCTGTCATCAATTTGTTCACTTCCTGTAATTTTCTACTGATTTTTCACCTTTTCTCCACAAACAGCGACCTGATTGGTGTAAAACTATAATTTATATTTACAAGAGGTATTAATACTATGACTAAAGTCAAAATTAGAAAATCCTAAAAACCTGTCAGACGCACTTTAAATGATGACGTTGTGTGCAGCATTTTTTCTCGCCTCCTCGTCCTCTGCCTCTTTCAGCTTATTGTAAACTTTATTTTCATGTAATAAAGTAAAATCCGTGTGGTTTATTGTAAAAGCAGCTCCGTGAGACCGCTGTGTGTCGTCTGTATCTAATTACAGAGCGTTTTATTGTCCAAAAAAATAAATTAAACTAAATCATAACTATTGTGTCATTTCTGTGGATTTTGGTCCTTGTTTTCAAAATGGTTGCTATGGTAACAGTTAAAATTAGCTCTATGTGTGTCATATTTGCTTCTCATGTTCAACCAGGAAGTAACACTATAAACTTTACAAAAACGATCAAACTGGGAACAAATTGGCAAAATGTTTAGTAAAATCTTAAATCTAATCATGTTCAGTACGTTTTAGTGAAATGTCATTTAGACTTTAACTTCTTATAATGTTGTTATTTTAGTTTTTAAGTAGAGATAAAGTTGTAGTTTTGGTAATGACTGTATACTGTTATTATTCAACACAGAAAAAGAAGCGTTAAAAAAGTCAAACACAGTTTAATTCTGATGCGATGTGCAATTTATAGAAGACATTTCCGTTCACTGTTGAGCTGAATTTCGGTGGAAGTAAAACATTATGGCCCACACGCACAGAAACAGAAACTGGGGTGTTTTTTTGTGAAGTGTTGCTGTGTTAAAGTTTGCAGTGTGTTCAGGGATATCTTTAGTACCTGGTAAAAAGGGTGCGTCTTGACGTTTTCTGCTCCGCTCGGCCCTGATCCCAGTCTGGTCTTTGGGTTTTTGATCAGAAGTCTCTGGATCAGGTCTTTGGCCAGAGGTCCGATGTCTTTGGAGAACGGAGGGTCCTTTTTACAAATCCTCCTGAGAAAAGCGAGATTATACAGAATGATTTGGAGTTAACTTTCTATTTCAGTTGCTATTCTAGTTTTTTCCTTTTTATCCACATCTGATATAAGGAAACTCTCAGCTGCTGGACATGTTCAATATGAAAAGAAAGCTGTAACCCACTTATTTACAAATCAAACATTCTGGGACGAATCAGTCAGTTTCTACTCCAAAAGCACAAATTTTAAAATTACACGAAAATTAAAAAATAAATTGGATTCCACCTGGACTTTTTTTTACTTTATTACAAGTCTCTAAAACTATTTTTTTGTTAAATTAGCTTCAGTTTTGAAAGAGGAATTGTCAAAACCAACAAATGCTCAAACAAGTGTCACTCAAAATCTACAAACACCGGCTTCACTTCTTCATAGATTTAACACAGAAAATTTAGGCAGACTTTAAAATCTGATATTCCTCTTTGCAGAGCTCATTTCCAAGTGTAATCAGAGTAAATCAGACACAAAACTACAGAGTCTGAGCTTCACAAAGAGTCCAGACAACAGTTTGTGTCCAAAGGGTTTGAAATGAGGCTCATTTTAGTCAGACGTTTTAGGAAAAACAGGTCCGAGCGGCATGTGTTTAAACAGACAAGACTAAACAGAATAGACTATTAACTAAAGCAGGGTGAAAGCAGTTACGGCTTTGCAAATTGTTATCGTATTATTAAAATCTTTATCAATCTTTATATAAAAAATTACTCAATTGACGTAACGGCTGTCCCTAACGATTATTTTAGTAGTCGACGAGTCAAACGATTATTTCTATTGTATATTTAAACTTTTTAAAAACATTATCAGCCACATAAAGGTTAAAAAATGCTGACTTGAGGGCTTCTAGATGGAGAATGTTTGTGAATAAAGTGTATTATGGACGAAAATCAGCAATAATCTATTCTTTTTTGACATTTTGATGTGTTAATGTCTCGGTCTTTGTTATAAAAGGTCTTTTGACATGTGTGAGTTAGTTAACGATTAGCCGATTATCAGTTTTTATAGACGATTATTTTTTCTAGTCGACTAGTCGCAATTAGTCCCTAAATCGCTGCAGCCCTAATTTACTTGCCGGATGATTAAAAATGTCGTTCTAGTCATCAGAAAAGTTTTCACATTAAATGTAGTATTGCAAAAGTGCACAATAGAATTACGTACAAATAATAATAACATAATAATGAAACAAGAGGAAATAAGGATAAGGTTTGTGAAAATATCTTTCTATTATGCCTGCCCACTCTTGGTTATTGTGCATTAGTTTATTGATTTTGTACATGGCCATTTTTCTTTTTCTTTCTGCCGCTCTGACGTTGCATCACGACACAGAACAACTGTCTAGGATTGTCCCATGCAGTAATTTTCCCATGATCCTTAGCGAGCAATGCACATAATTGGAAGAAAACTGACAGTAGCTTCTCTGCTATTAGTAATTACTGAACAAAAAGGTTTGCAAAATGCATTAATTATGTCTTAGGATCTAAATGTTTTCCTCATCTAGCCACTTTTGCATGTAAAGAGCATTTATCTTGACTAATACATCAAAGTCAGGTAAATGGCCTTTAACTTAAAGGAAAAATATTATACTAATATAGTTTATTATGGAATAAATTAATGAATGACACTTACTGAGTGCATCCAGACAGCACATTCCTCAAAACAGCGTAAATCCAGCTAAATGCAACTACAGGTATGTTTTTGATGATGGAACATTGTTAAAACATAATTAAAAGCTCAAAAAAGCCACTGTAACAGGATATATGCCTTTAATTCTTACTTGGCGATGTCCGTGTGTGAGTTCTCGTCTCCGTCCACAGTAAAGGGCGATCCTCCGGTCAACAGCTCGTACATCAGGACGCCCAGACTCCACCAGTCCACCGCCTGCCACCGTTCACACACAATTGTCACGATAATTACTATGTCGACTTAGCGTTCAATAAACAACAGCTGGAACTATATTTTTTGGAGCGTTTGTACATTTTTTTTGCACTAGTGGACATAGTTTTGTTTTTATGCAGAACTATAAGACCCAAGCGTCAAAGAGTCCAACTTCAACAACAAACTGACTAAACAACTGACTAAAGTTTGTTGAATTTGTTGAAGCTCATGTTTTTCAAAGATATTATGTTTTTAAGTGTTTATTGCGATTATGCGGCTTTATATTCTGTCAGTGGCATAAAGTAGTTTCAATATTATGTTTTATCGCGATATTATAATCTATCGGTGTAGCGCACTTCAAAATGTGTTATCATGACAGGTCCATTTTGTGAATACAGAGGAGTTTAAGAATATTATCCAGAAAAGAAGTGAGCGAAATTGATATCCAGACAATATATCGTTGTCTGCGTCAGAAAAGTGCCAAAATGTGTCGGTAAAAGTCTTGGTTGAGGATGAATTATTCCAAAAAATGTGAATGGACTATTAAATTAACCAAAAATGTGCAGAAATATTTCTTTAAACCTTTATTCAGAGATTACACTAGATATTTCGGTCTCGTTTTCAGGTAATTTTGAATCGTTTGAAAAGCTTTAGAGTTATTCGTGCAGTGGCATAAAGTTTCAATATTATCGTTTACCGTGATATTATGATGTATCAGTATATTGTACTCCAAAATGTGTTATTTTGACAGGTCTATTGTTCAGAATAAGCAGTGGCAAAATTGATATTCAGACGATATATCGTTGTCTGCGTCAGAAAAGTGTTAAAATGTGCCAGTATTGTCTTGATTAAGGATAAATTATTGCACAAAACATGAATGAACCATAAAATGATGATAAAACATGAAGGGACCGTAAAATTATTCACAAATGTGCAGAAATATCACACTTTATACCTTTGTTTTAGAGATTACATTGGACATTTCTGTCTCATTGTTGGGTCATTTTTAGGTAATTTTGAATAGTTTTAGCTATAGAAAACATACAAAATATTCTAATTTTGCATATCTCTTCAACAACAATTAAAATGTTATCAGTTTCTCTATATTTATCTCCCGTCTCTGATCCACAAAGTACAATAAATCACCTTGTCGTGCCCAGACTCTCCTCCTTCTACTATTTCTGGAGCCATGTATTCGATGGTGCCACACACAGAGAAAGCCCTTTCCAACTGAAAAACAGATAAACACATTGTATTATGAAAACCATTCTTTCTTTTGTTTCACTATTGCTGCAACTTGAAAACAAAAAGGGGGGAGAGAGATCTGCAGGAGAAACATTTGAATGAACAGCTAATAATGTCATTGTGTAAAAGCAGAAGTATATTTTGGAAAGGTGACAGATGTTCTACTTTCAAGTATAAAACACTCAAACTGAACTGAAACTGCACTCAACAGGGCTCCGTCTTACGATTATTTTAATAGTCGACAGGTCAAACGATTATTTATGTTGTACTTTAAGACTTTTTACATACATTTTTACCCAAATTAAGAATGAAAAATGGTGACTGAAGGCTGCTACTTAGTAAATATTTACGAATAAAGTGTATTTTTCATGATAATCAAAAATTGTTCATTCTTTTTTGATATTTTGATTTAATAATCCTGCTGTCTTTGTGATAAAACGTCCTTTGGCATGAGTTTTAGCGTCTGTAGAGTCTAGATAATGATTAAAGTATGATTTTAATGTGATTTTCAAAACTAGTCACAATTACTACAAGCTTTCCTCTGCATCCTGTTCTTCAGTCACAATTTACTTTAATATAATTTACTTTCAACAGATTAGAAAAACTCAAAAAACAAAAAAAAAAACAAAAAAACAACAACAACAGAAAAACACACACACATATTCCAGGATTAAAGGTGCACTATGTAACTTTTCTGGTATTGCTTTTCGCCTTGCCTGGAATGTTTCACAGTAGAGCATTAAGATTATACAGCGTGCATTTATTAAATTACAGGTGTTTTTAATGAGAATTTTAATGCTATACCATAGAACAGTATTTCTCAAACTGTGGTACAAACTTCTTCTGGTGGTACATGGACACATCTTTAATTGTAATGTTTACTTCATTTAGAGTACATTTTATTCACAATTTTTGCTCTTCCTTTGGTAAATTCTAGTTAAAACTGTGGCGGCGATGGTGTATTCATATTTAAGCCCTGGTTTATCCCTAATTTAGACCTGAAATAGTCCTGTTATAGACCATATTTAGATTTGGTGATACTCAGAAAGCCAAATATTTTCTTTGGTAGTATTTGGGGTAAAAAGTTTGAGAATCACAGCGATAGAACATTCCAGGCGATAAAGGTGACGTCCCAGTGTTATGATTTTGAACAATAAGCAGCAAAAACACATGAGAATCAACGGTGAGTGATGATATTTTCCGCTATAAAAGCCAAAAAATACAACTAAAATGTGTAAAATCTGATAAAGTCTGATAATAAATATAAAGTCTACAACTCTGATAAATATTTAGTTTGTACCTGACATTTAAAAAAAGAAAATCGATTGCACAGTTGTAGAAAACCAGATAAACAACAGGAACACTTCTACGCTCACATTTCACTGACACAGACTTTGGGATCACACACAGTTGAACTCGTGACATTTCTCTCTTTAAATAACATGTTTCTGAGTCCAAATGTTGAGGAAATCAATTGTTGTGCGGCAGTTGAGGTGTCCTTTATCTCCAACTGCCGTGAGCAAACAAGCTGATAAGCTCTGTACAGTTGCAGCAACGAGAAACTACTTTCAGTTTTTTTTTTTACCGAACACAGTTGATTTGAGCTAAACAAAAGTGGACAAAAATGAGGCCAAAGAAAAGCAAAGAGACATATTTTATCAGTTTGTGCTGCCTATAATTCAAATCAGAAAGCGTTTTTCGAATAAAAGAATGTCTCTGCATAAACTCTCTAAGCGAATGGTCGACCCGCTATCAGAAAAGTTACATAGTGCACCTTTAAAATCAAATATGAATCAAAATAGAAAATGGAAATACCAATAAAAACACTGTAATATTTAAGTTAAGATTTGTTTTTAATTTGACTGTTTAGGAACATAAGACAAAACATTCCAAAGAAATCTGTTTAAATGTACAGAAGTGACACTGCAACAGGTAAAATTAAATAAAACAAAAGTAAATTGTACCTGGTCAAACTCTTTACTGAGTCCAAAATCCGTCAGGACAATGTGCCCACTCGAATCCAGCAAAATATTCTCTAACTTTAGGTCCCGGTACACAATTCCCAGCTGCAAAAACAACAAAAACAGACATTACAGATTTACAATTATCAAAATATATAAAAGAACACTACCTGACCGCTCACCTTGTGTAAATGCTCGAGTGCCAGTACGATCTCTCCACTGTACAGCGCCACCTCCTGCTCCTTAAATCGAACTCTTTGCACTAAATGTGTGAAAAGCTCTCCTCCGTTTACGTAATCTGTAAGAAAGAAAGAAGAAAAGACGGGTTAAATATCAGAAATAATCAAAAACATCAAGAGATTCAGTTTGACTTTGGTTCATTTCTGCATTTCGGTTAAAGAAAACACTGAAACATTTTTTAAAGGACTGAAATAAAGAATTATTTTAGTAGTCGACGAGTCTAATGATTATTTCTATTGTATAATTAGACTTTTAAATGCATTTTAACCAAATAAAAGGTTGAAATATGGCGAATGAAGGCGTCTAGATAGAGAATATTTACGAATAAAGTGTATCGTTGATGATATTCAGAAATTGTTTCCTCTTGTTTGACATTTAGATTCAATCACGCTGGTGTCTTTGTTATAAAAAGGTCTTTCTGGGTGTGTTTCAGAGTCTGTACAGTCCAGATAATGATTATTTCCTACATTTAAATTCATTACAGTGAGATTGGAAAGGCCAGGCACTGAATCATCAACAAAACATAAATGCAAGAGGGAAAAGTATTGCCAATCGGCTCTGTGTGCAGCAGCATTTGGCTAAGCTAACCGTTTCTCACAGCTAATGCTAAATTTGATTAAAACGTAAAATATAAAAAAATATTACATGTAAAATAAAGGATACATGATTGTTTTTATTTATATACAGTATTGATTCCGTTTTGAATTCTAATTGGTTTTACTTTTATCATGGTTCAAAATTAGCATTAGCGTTAGCATTGACCCACAAACACCTCCATTTAAGTGTCTCTGGGGAAATATTCATCTAATTTGTAAAGTCTTTAAGTGACATTCACCTGCAGCTCATTGTTCACTGCTGATCTTTAAGGATTTATTCATTTTAGTGACTCTGTAAAACCTCAGAGACAGAATTGAGCAGGAAGTCTATTACAAGTGGGCAAAATATCGTTAATGTTGTTTTGAAAATAGGAACATTTTGAATACTGAGTACAAAGAAATTGGGGGGAAAAGCTTGTTGTAAAGTTCCAAATAAGGGTATAAAGTGATAATTCTGCATTTTTGTGGGTCATTTTACAGTCATTTCACATTTGTCTGATACTTAAACCTTAACGAATACATTTGAAGACATGTTTAAAGCGATACTGTACAAGTTCCAGGTCACGCGTCACCTACTGGTCACTAAGCAAACTGCACTGACGCAAAACTGTTGAAACACGCCATACTCTACCACTTTTTGCCCAATATACGTTTGAAAATTCCAGCCATTTATGAAAATTAAAGGCCATTCACCTATAATTTGTTATAACCTACAAATAACCTGCCAGTTTGTGACGGAACCTCACAAACCTGCATTTTATTTCACACATTTTGCACTTTCTGTGTGTTTAAGGTAGGTTTGGGCGATACGATGATAAAAATCGAATCATGAGCTGGTCTCTGTGACAATCTGCTATTTTTGTGAAATCGACGTATCGTGATTCATGGTTTTTCTGTCTTTCATGCAGCCATCTGTTCAAACACACTTTTTCTCCTGTTGTTTAGCCTCTGAAGTCTCTGAGCAGATGACTTTATTTACCTCTTATAGACCAGGGCTGCACAATTCAATGAAAATCGACACAAAAAGCAAAAAAAAGTGCAACCAAAAGCGATAAAAATGCGCTCAAAAGCAACCAAAACGCGCCTGCAAACAAGAAACACAACTCAAGAGCGACAAAAACGTGAAAAAAAAACGAGACAAAAAACAACAAAGACTCATTTAAATATGACAAACACAACTGAACGCAACAAAACAGAATCGTATTATTCAAATCTAAATCGCAAATCTAATCTGGTCAGAAAAATCACAATTAGACATTTTTCCTAAACTGTGCAGCTCTATTAAAGGCAATAGAAAAAAACTAAGTGAACATGAATCGTGATAAAACTGAAATCATGATCTGGCCCCAAGAAAATCAGGATAATCATTTTTTGTGATATCACCCAGCTCTAGTTTAAGGTTTAAGGTCGTGTTTTGTTCATATTTGGGATGACGTTGAATTAGTTGATGCACAAGTGTGAGGGGGAGAGTTATTTTACACAAAAGGTAAGCTTTATTGAGATTCAACGAGCCGACGTTTCTAGTTTTAGTGAAAGAAGAAAGATGACTTCATTGAGTAAATAATGCAATTCAGGATGGATTTCCACATGTGTTTGAGATATGTTTCAAATACTTAAATCGTGTTTGTTTGCTCAGTTTTCTGGCACGATTGCTTGGTGATCACCTAAAGTTGCACAAGTTTGGAAGCAAGTTATACTGACAAAAGCACTAAATTCCTGACATAAATGGGTCATTTTAAACATCAACAGCATGGAGAAAAGTTTGATTTATTCTCTGGAATGCCTGTTCAGACAAGAGTTGTTTGTATTGGATATCTCTCTCTAGTCTGTTCTTTATTTCAAGTTTAAGCCCTGGAGAACACTGGGAATCAAAATCCCAGTGGATCTGCAGTTTCTTCTAAGATCTATTTATCTTTGATTGATGAAGACAAGTTTAGTCATGCAATAAAAACGATCTAAAAAGGAAAAACTGCCATGTTGTGCCTGTATTTTCAGTCCTTTCATTAAACAACTTTTGCGCTTGAAAAATGTCAACTTTTTTTATTCTATAGTGAAAAAAATGTTTAAAGGTGCACTATGTAACTCCGCTAATAGAGTCTGCCGCATGCTTGTCTCCATGGAGATATGATTGACTCAATTGTAGGAGTTTATAGACCCTTTAAAATGTGATGTCGTCAAAACTCTGTAAATTTTATCTCACATTAGATTTAAATTCTACTGGTTTTTAGTGTTTGTGTTGGAAAAAAGCAACACATTTGAATTTCCAGGGTAGAAAGGTCAGTTAGTTTGCTTTTCTATAACAAACAATGGACAAAATACAAATTTCTTGCCTTAAAATTGTATTTTAGCTCCAAAAGAATCTAATTGATGGAATAGTATCTAATATATCTCTAGATAGAATGAAAAATGATTGTGGGCTCAACATTTCCGTGAGTATTTTTCCAGTAAATCCCATAAATCTGGATTGTTCCTTCATCAAAAATGCAAAGAGTTTATCATAATTTCCTAAAACATAATGTAAAATACAATAATAAATGTGTTTAAAGCAGCTCTGATGTCACTCACATGTGTCTGAGGCTTTTACTTTGACAAAATCATATACATTTTTCATATTTTGTGATATTCTGAGGTTAAATCCCAGTTTCTCCAGTGAAATCTCCAGTGAAATGTTACACTTCATATTTGCCTCCATTCTGAATTTAGAATGTTTTTATTTACAAACTTTTTAAGCGTCTACTGCTCTAAATTACATGCATGAAAAACATGCATTCTTACTGTGACCTAGTGACATTACAAAGTTACCAGACAAATAAGTTTAACGCCATACTGTGGAACCAAGTAAAGCAATAACATTTTAATGGAAAAGTTACGTAGTGCACCTTTAACTTTAGGTTACTTCTGCTGACAGAGAAGACGTTTGACAGTTTTTGTTTCATATTTTGTTCCTTTTGGTGGTGTTCAGAGCAGATACAGTCGACAGTGTGTCATTTTAGGATTTTAAAGTGAAAAGAACTGTGTGAAAAACAAGACTGGATGTGGACTAAAGGAGGATTATTCTAGGACTAAACCAGGACTAAACTGGGTTGTAATCATTCACTGAACAATGTCAAAACAAAAGACAGGTCAAAAACCAGAGCTAAACCAGGAACTAATGTGTAAACCAATGTGTGATCCGTACCTAAACCACATAAGAAAACCACGTCCAGAAGCGGTACAAAACCAGGTCTAAACCAGGACTAAAGCAGAATTAAACCAGGGTGTGATCCTGGACTGAACCACGTCCCTAAGCAGGTCAAAACCAAGTCAAAAAACAGGTCAAAAACCAGGTGTACACCACAAATTAAACCAATGTATAAACTAATGTGTAATCTGTCACTAAACCACACACGGAACCATGTCCCTAACCAGGTCAAAGACTAGGTCCAAAACCAGGTCTAACCAGGTCAAAACCAGGCCTAAACCAGGACTAAAGCAGAATTAAACCAACGTGTAATCCGTCACTAAACCATGTAAAAAACATGTCCAGAGGCAATCCAAAACCAGGTCTAAACCAGGACTAACGCAGAATTAAACCAGGGCGTAAACTTGGACCGAACCACGTCTCAAACCAGGACAAAACTAAGTTAAAAACAGGTCAAAAACCAGGTCTAAACCAAGACTAAAGAAGAATTAAACCATGTAAAAAAACACACCCAGAAGTGGTACAAAACCAGGTCTAAACCAGGACTAAAGCAGAATTAAACCAGGGTCTTAATCTTCTACTGAACCACGTCCCGAACCAGGACAAAACCAAGTCTAAGACTAGGTCCAAAACCAGGACTGAAGCAGAATTAAACCGGGAAACAATCTTACACTGAACAATGTCCCTAATCAGGTCAAAACCAAATAAAAACCAGATCTAAACCAGTAAACTAATGTGTAAACCAATGTGTAATCCGTCACTAAACCACATAAGAAAACCACGCCCAGAAGCGGTCCAAAACCAGGTCTAAACCAGGACTGAAACAGAATTTAGCCAGGGCGTGATCCTGGACTGAACCACATCCCAAACCAGGACAAAACAAAGTTAAAAACCAAGTCAAAATCCAGGTCAAAAACCAGGTCTAAACCAAGACTAAAGCAATTACACCAATGTGTAAACTAAAGTGTAATAAGTCAACTAAACCACACCACCGAACCACGTCCCTAACCAGGTCAAAACCATGTCCAGACCAGGTCCAAAACCAGGTCTAAACCAGGACTAACGCAGAATTAAACCAAGGTCTAAATCAGGACTGAGGCAAAATTAAACCAAGACTCTTGGACTGAACCACATCCAAAACCAGGACAAAACCAGGTCCCAAACTCAGGTCTAAACCAGGACTGAAGCAGAATTAAACCAGGGCGTAATCTTGGATTGAACCACGTCCAAAACCAGGACAAAACCAAGCCCACAACCAGGTCTAAACAAGGACTGAGGCAGAATTAAACCAATGTGTAATCCATTACTGAACCACATCAAAACCATGTCCAGACCAGGTCCAGAACCAGGTCTAAACCAGGATTAAAGCAGAAGTAATTTAATATTGCTGTTCTCTGTTAATATTCTGCAATAACAACATTTGATTTCAGCGATATCTTTTCTTTTCTGTCGCAATAAAACCACATTGTGTTTTATTATTCAGACTTTTCTTTAAACAAATAAAACAGTGTGCACTTTGGGTGGACAAAAAGACTATTTTCTGGTCGATGGGATCTTTACCGAGGATGAGGTGCAGCTTGGTGTCGGTCTGAAAGGCGTAGTGCAGCGTGACCAGGAAAGGCGACTGTCGGATGTGCTCCAGGACCTGCCTCTCGGTCCTCGTGTGCTCGGCCGTCTTCGCCTTCTGGACGATCGTCGCCTTCTTCAACACCTTCATGGCATAAAGTTTCCCCGCATCGTGGCCGCTGACTTTACGCACCAAGAACACCTTTCCGTAGGCTGAAAAAGAGCGAGAGAAGGGAATGTAGATCTCAGAGATGGGACGACTCTCAAGATAGTACAGAATCGTTCTATACTTGTTTTTGGGGCGGGGAGGAAAAGGTTAAATCTGCTGAGACTTTTGTAGTTAGATAAACGATCAAAAATAAATAAAAAGCCAAATTAAATACACTAAATAGAAAGGTCTGATGGTGTTTTTTATTTCTAATGATAGCCTTTAAGTAAAATACATGCTGCTGATGAAACACAATTCGTTTTCAATTAAAATTCAATAAAAAATGAAATGTTCAAAGCTATAATCTCAATTATAAAACCAAAATAAACATAAACATCTGACTTAAAGACTAAAGACTACATTAAAAGAGTAATTTACCAAAGAATACTGCTTAATTTAGCTGATTCAAATAAGAAGGAGAACCAATTAATTTTTGAGTTTCTTTTAATAAAACAGTAAATGTAAATAGCTATAAGCTCATTTACATTCATTGACATGTTTCGGCGGGAGGCAAAATAATAATAATTAATATTTACAAGAAGACAGAATTCACTTTCCAAATAGAAGAATTAGAACCAATTTATTTTAATTCTAAGGCAAAAACAAAATAATCAAAAATCAAAATTGTGACCCATCATTGCATATCAAGATAAGAAACTGTGACAAAACAATGTCATCTCAAACCGAGAATTTTGTGTGTGTGTTTTGAGTCACTTGATGATAATATTCCATCTCAACACAAGTGGAAAGTAAAGTACACGTGATAATTAGTGAGCCCAAAGAAATGTTCTATCTATCATTTATTGAATCATAAAGTCAATTAAACTCTATATGACAGGTTCTCAAAATGTTCTAATTATAACTTAGTTTGGTGGGAGGGCACCTGTGGAAATTATTTACTATAGTTTTGCGTTTGTGAAGAAATTTAGAAAAATAAAAGTTTAAAATTACAGGAAGTGATTGAGTTCTAAAACGGAATCCCTCCACCTGTGATGTCATCAAAAAGCGACGTGCCATGAGAAATACAAATACAATTTACAGACAACTGACACAACTTTTTGATACTTTAAAGCAGTTGTGTCCAGACTTTTTCCGTCGAGGGCCACATATTGAAATATGGACCAAGCGGAGGGCCACAAATCAATCGCGAAACATTCAAAAAAGCTGCATTTATCTGATGTTTTAAGCACCCCCACATCTACATTCAGTCTCAGTGCCTTAATAGCAGGTCTGTATTGCACCAAAATATTAATTGTTTAGGTTGGAATTGTAGAAAATCTGAAATGTGCTGTAAAGAGTACTTATCAGGACAATGTGGGCCAGTTCACCAGGAAGCCTGAGGGCCAGGAAAAATTGGTCTGAGGGCCGCATTTGGCCCCCGGGCCTTAGTTTGGACATGCCTGCTTTAAAGTGTCATTCGACAAAATAAAGCTGTTATTGGGTGTTATTATTTGTAAAATCATAACTATTGTGTCATTTATGTGGGGTTTGACTCTTATTTTCAAAATGGTTGCTAGGTAACAGCTGTAGAATTACCTCTATCTATGTCATATTTGCTGCTCCAACCAGGAAGTAACATTATAAACATTACAAAAACAGTCAAACGGGGAATAAATGGGCAAAATATTTATTAAAATCTTAAATATAATCATGTCCACTATGTTTGAGTGAAATGTGTTGTCGAACCTGTCGAATGGACTTTAAGTAATTATTGTGAAAGTTAAGCATTGTGCAAGTTTGGCCTCGTCATGTTGTTTCAGTCTGGGCTTGTGCCTGATTCTCACGGTCGGCGCGATGATGTTTGGGGCAAGTAAGCAACGACGACAGCACAACGGCAGAGTGGTTAGCACCCTCACCTCACAGCAAACACGCCCATCAAACCGAGAAGGACTTTCAGAAGGAAGTCGAAACATTTCTGAAACCTTTGAAACCAGAATCTGGCACGAGATCTTGTCCCACGAATACATACATTTTCAGCCAGAAGTCAGAATGCGTCACTTCTGCAAGGAAAAACGTGGCTGCAGGTTGGAGCTTTTACTTGTAGAAAAAACAGCATTGTTTCTCATTAATAGAGGAGACTTTCCTCATTGCGGGACAAACAAAGGTTCTCTTATCTTATTTATGTTTATGGTATTGTCATAAATGTATAAAAGTAACAATATTTAATAATATTTTTGATCAGAGGCATTAAGTGACATTTATTTTCCATAATTTGTATTAAATAAAATCATTCAAAAATATAGATCGCTCGTGTTATCAGAGTCTTAGTACAAACCTGTGGGGATTTTGAATTATATTTTGGACAGATTCTGCAACATATACATATTGATTGACTGATTAAAACACATCATTTAATGTATTTATTTCGAGCAAGTCAATGAATAAAAAAAGTAAGTATAACATGTCTCCAAAACAAACGCCACAGACACATTCAACAAGAACATGTGTGTACCTTAATCATAAGATCTTATTCTGTACAACATGAAGTCCCCTGTTCACTCTGAGACAAACGTCAGGGTTCACGGCGCAGTCTTGTCCTTCTTATCTGAATATCAGGTGTCGCAGAAACATGCAAACACTATCAGCGTCGCCATCGTTAAAGACACACGGGTGCAACTGCTCTTTTTCCACAAAACTTTTATCAAAATTGTGAGCTTTAAGACGATGAGAAAGTGTCAAACAGGTCAAATCAAGTCCTTGTTTAGCGCTGCTTCAAATCTATTTTTATTTCAGCTTGGGGACTGCTTTTGCTTTTTTTTTTTTCAGGCTTTTTCCGCTGTTGGTTGTAAAAATGTCTTTCCTAAACTGGGCCCCACGTTTGAAGAGGTCTGTGTGTGGAGAGATAAGACTGTTTTCTCGTAAAATATTTCCAAGAGTTGCTTTTTTTTTTTTAACGCAGAACCCTTTTCCCCTGAGCTGTTTCGTGTGCAGCGTTTCTAAACTCACCTCCAGTTCCGAGCACCTTCAGGAGCTCGAAGTTCTCGATGCCGACCCGCTCCACGTGTCCCGTCAGGTTGGCTGTGGACAAAAGCAACACATTTATTATAACGACTTGATGTTTGATAGAGCACGTTTGAACCGTTAAAAGCACGTGTTAGGAGCACAAACAGGTTAGAACGTTGAATGTTTTTGAAAATGCAAAAAGCGGCAGCTCCAGTTCACTCTAAAATGAAAATTGGCAAAAGAAGAAAGTACATTTTGTGAATTTTAAGGTACAATATTATTTGTGTAATTAGGTCTGAGTGATAAAGGTGATAAAAATGTATTTCGTGAGCTGGTCCCTGTGACAATCGTCGTTTGTCTCTTTAATGCAGCGGTCTGTTCAAACACACTTTTTCTCCTGTTGTTATTTACCTCTTAAAGGCCAGGGCTACACAATTCAACCAAATTGGCACAAAATCGCGATTTTAATGGATGCAATTAGCAAACCCCAAAGGCTGCAATATTTGAAGTGGAAAAATGTCTTCCACGAACATCAAAATATCCTGTTTAAAAACTGCTAACCCTGTAGTTTAGATTTGTTAAAATATGAAACAAGCTACAAAAACGCAAAAAAAAACCAAACATATTTTTCCCAAATCATGCAGCTCTATTCAGGACATTCCAACCTGGCAAATCTTTCAATAAAATCCATGTATGAATCCAAATTGGGACATTTGTTCAAGGCAAACCTGGCAACACCTCAAGGCACACTATTATTCCCCAGTAGACTGGTTTAACGCCAAGGATCTGGACTGTACAGACTCTAAAACACAGAAAAACACCTTTTATATCAAAAACAGCAACATTATTAAATCAAAATTAGGGCTGCACAATATTGGAAATTATGGCGATATGGTTATTAAGATCTGAGATATTATTGCGATATTAAATACACTTTTTCACTAAAGCTGAAACTAATGATTATTTTAGTCGTCGACAAGTCAGTGATTATTTCTATTGTAGATTGAGACTTAATAATAAACATTTTTAACCAAATCAATGTTGAAATATTGTGAATGAAGCTTTTAGAGAGAGAATATTTATGAATAAAGTGTAGAATTGAGGAAAATCTGAAATAGTCTATTATTTTCTGACATTTTTCTTTAATAATGTCACTGTCTTTGTTATAAAAGCCTTTAAGTTTGTGTTTTAGAGTCTGTTTAGTCCAGAGAACGACAACCATCAACAAAATACGACTGACATTATTGTTTATAGTCGACTTCAGGATTGTTAATTGTTACAGCCCTTTTTTGATTAAATAATATCTGTTATATTAAAATAAAAAACAACAAATACAAAACCGAGGCTGATTTAGTTTGAAAAAGATAGGTTTTATTCATAATTTTCCCTTTTAAATGTTTTCATTCTAAAAACATAACATTTCTATCAGATGAAGACTTTGGTGTTACTGCCATATATTTTGTTTCTTGTGATATCGTTATTGCGACAGCCGATTGTAATATTGATACTTTTGCGATATATTGTACCGCCCTAATCAAAATATATTAAACAATGTCTGATTTCCACCCAAATACACTTAATTCATAAACATGGTCTATGTAGAAGCCTTCAGTCATCGATAATGTATTTAAAAAGTCTCAATGTACAACAGAAATAATCGCCGACGTCTAAAATAATCGTTACTTGCTAAACTAGCTAAACTATTTCCCTCACAGCCCAAAGGCAATCCATCTCTTCACTGCCCTCTATGTATTTCACAATAACGGACGTTCAATCAGTGCTCGGCGTTACGGTGCTAAAAATCGAATCGTGAGCTCGTCCCTGTGAATATCTGCTATTTTTATGACATTTTATATGACATCATCGTATCGTGATTGACTGTTTGTCTCTTTAATGCAGCTGTCTGTTCAAACACACTTTTTCTCCTGTTGTTTAGCCTCTGAAGCCTCTGAGCAGATGACTTTATTTACCTCTTACACCTCTTAAGTGCAATAATTCAACTCAATGCACCAAAACGCAACTAAAAGCGACAAAAATGCATCTAAAAACTACAAAGAATTGACTAAAAGTGACAAAGACTCACTTAATGACAACAAACACAACTGAATGTGACAAAAATGTGACTAAAAGCGACAAAATGATGCTTAAAATGTGAATCTGAATAGAAAATCTAATCACAATCGCAAAACTGGTCAGAAAAATCACAATTACATATTTTTTCCTAAATGGTGCAGCTCTATTAAAGGCAACAGAAAAAACAAAGTGAACACAAATCATGATAAAATCGAAATCATGATCTGACCCCAAGAAATTTGTGATTATAATTTCTTGCCGTATCGCCCAGCCCTAGTTCAATCTTCAATCGTACAGAGACAATACGAGCTCGGTCGCTTCATTGGCCTCTGAAGACTGTTCCGTCACATTATGAAGCCCGGCTGCATCCAGCACACACTGTCAGGGCCTTTACCTCCGGCTGACCGCGCACATCCTCTGCACTGCAAAAAACACAAACCCCAACCCCACTGGCTCGCTCCTCTGGCCGTGCACTTCCTGCTCCGTTCGTTCCTTTTGGGGAATTAGCCGAGTCTCGCTAAAATAAATCAATAATCCGTGAAAACAAAGCGGAGTCTGAGAAGCAGCAGGACAATCACTGGTCGTGTGTTAAAGTGTGAATGACAGGCGTTCATGATTTTCTAATTTTGACTTTATTTGGCGTATTAATACCAGTTGTACATATGCATTTTAGTTTTACACCAATCAAGCAGCCGTTTGTGAAGAAAAGTTAACAAATATGTTGAAAATAACAGGAAGTGAACAGACTGATGACATCACACTGGGGAGACAATTATGCATAATTTATACAAAAGAAATTACTTTTCTTGATCCTTTAAACATTGATTCAACAAAATAAAGGCTTTCACATGTATTTGTATTTATAAAATTAAAAGAATCTGTGACATTAAATGGCCGCGTGTACAGGATGGTTGCTGGGTAATTTCCTAGTGTGATGTCATCATTTACGACCAGGAAGTAAAACGAAAAAACGAAAAAATTGCTAAACCATGATCAAATTTATAAAGTAATTGAACAAAATTTGAAATATATTTATCTTAACTGCATTTTTGTCAAATGAGTGGTCCAACCTGTCAGAGGCACTTTAAGACCTGCACGTACGGTGGAAATTAGGGTGACCAAACGTCCCTATTTACCCCCGGGACAGTCCCAGTTTTGAGCCCTGTGTCCCAGATGTGTCCAATATTCACCTTATTCCAGAAGTTGCCGTACGCGCCGCCGTCTTGTTTCCGTTGTAGTTTACATGGAGCAGACGAGCTCAACAGAAAATAAGTTCTACACGAACTAAAAAGCCGTTTTCAGACTGACCAGGAAATTGTTGCGTTGTTGACTTGTTGTTGCTCGTGTTCATTAAACATTTCACACAAATCAACCGACTTTATGTAACATTTTAGCGGTGAGACTTTTCCCTCGTTCGTCATTAGCTTTAACGGAGTTCTCGTCAAACGGAAGTGCGTTTACAACAAAAGTGCGTATCTGTGGCAAAAAACTGCAAAAGTGGACGGGGCAGAATAAGGTGAATAGGGCTGCACAATATAACGAAAAAATATCGTTATTGCAATTGTTGTTATCCCAATATGCATATTGCAAAGATGGGCAATAATTTCTAACACTTAAAGTCCCTCTGACAGGTTGGACTACTCATTTAACTAAAATGCAATTAAGATAAATATATTTCATTTCACTCCAGTAAAGCAATTTTTAAACGTTTTTTTAATTTCACTTCCTGGTTGTAAATGATGACATCACACTAGGAAATTACCAAGAAACCATCCTGTACAGTGGATTTTTCAATTGACAAAGACAAATCTTGTTTAATCAATGTTTAAAGGGTCAAAAAAATTAGTTTATTTTGTGTAAATCATACATAACCGACCTGATTGGTGTAAAACTATAATTTATATTTACAAGAGGTATTAATCCAACAAATAAAGTCAGAATTAGAAAATCCTAAAAACCTGTCATGCGCACTTTAAATGCATTTCTCTCGTGCTTCTTGTGCGTCCGAGCTTGTTTTCACATTACTGTTTTTACCAATCAGACGCAAATGTTCACCCCGAAAGCGTCGTTTTGCTGTGTGTTGTTAGTTAAACCTCTTGCTTCAAAATCCTACATACATCCTTTCATATATAACAAGTAAGTACAGAGAAGAGATCGCGGATAAATGAAAAACGAAATTTTCTGAGCGCTCCAGCCTCAAATGCAGGACAATCCAGGATTACGCTCGAGTCAATTGTAATACAGCTTTGAGTAAACCAGTGATGAGTAGTTTAGTTTAGAGTCGTTTACTCTTTATTTCACAGGGTTTAAATTTATTATCTTATCTTCATCTTACACAAAAACACATGACCTGCATTAGGTCTGGGCGATGCGGTGATAAAAATCGAATCGTGAGCTCGTCCTTGTGACAATCTGCTATTTTTGTGAAATCGTCATATCGTGATTGACTGTTTGTCTCTTTAATGCAGCTGTCTGTTCAAACACACTTTTTCTCCTGTTGTTTAGCCTCTGAAGCCTCTGAGCAGATGACTTTATTTACCTCTTATAGACCAGGGCTGCACAATTCAACGAAATCGACACAAAAAGCAAAAAAAAGCGACCAAAGGCGTTAAAAATGCACTCAAAAGCAACCAAAACGTGCCTGCGAACAAGAAACACGACTCAAGAGCGACAAAAAAAAAGTGACAAAAAACAACAAAGACTCATTTAAAAATGACAAACACAACTGAACGTGACAAAAACTAAAAAGCAACAAAACAGAATCCTATTATTCAAACCTAAATCACAAATCTAATCTGGTCAGAATAATCACAATTAAACATTTTTCGTAAATTGTGCAGCTCTATTAAAGGCGATAGAAAAATACAAAGTGAACATGAATCGTGATTAAAAAAATCGAAATCATGATCACCCAGCTCTAACCTGCTCCAGATTTACTCCGTCTGCAGTCCCTGAGCAGGTCACACACACTTAAATATCACAATTACTGTTCTTCATGCTTTTTTAAAATTAGCTCAGTCAAATACTGTTGAATGGCTCCATCTCAAATACTTTAGATAGGTTCCATTAAAATAACTGCAAATTCATACAGATGTAAAAAATTGTGATGTGTTAGTGCTTTTACAATGAAAATTACTTGACTGAGATTATGCCTTTTCAAAATGTGAACATTTTAACATTAAAAGCTCTTAAAAGTCTATTTCCTTTACTCTCTTTCAAGGTGAAGGTCGATGAAACATTGTGTACAGTTAGGCCTGTGCGATATTGTAAAAAATTATCATCACAATTTTCTCGGGGCCAGATCACGATTTCGCTTTTATCACGATTCATGTTCACGTTGTAGTTTTCCATTGCCTATAATAATAATAATCGTTTATTTATTCTATAATTTTTGACATTTTGTTTAAATAATGTTTCTGTCTTTGTCCAGTTAACAATTACGATCATTAATTATTACAGCAGAATATTTTTGTCGTATTTAAACGCGTCTTTGTCACTTTTAGTCGTGTCTTTGTCGTCTTTCAGTCACGTTTTGGTGCATTGAGTCGAATTTGTTGTTTGTATATGTGTGTTTTTGTCGCTTTCGAGCGCATTTTTGTCGATTTTGGTCGCGCTTTTGTCGCTTGTTTCAGAACACGGCTAAACAAGAAGTGTGTTTGAACGGCTGCATTAAAGAGAGAAACAGTGAATCACGATACAGCGATTTCACACAAATAGCAGATTGTCACAGGGACCAGATCACGATATTGACATCATGGCTTTGAATTTGAAGATCTCAAAACTGTTTCATATCAAGTACATCACAGACACATTTTAAAGGAATATAAAGATTTCAGCTTTGGTCATTCACTCCAGACTTTACTGTCCCTTTGGAGCAGTTTCCATCCCTCCATCCAACTTTATTTATAGCACATTTTATAAACAAGATCGTTCCCAAAGATTTAAGAAAACAAAGATATTAATCAGATTAGCAAAAGTACAAAAATAACATATATAAATCAACAAAACAAAATAAAACAACGAAAATCAATAAACGACAGAGTTTGTCCTCAGACATAAGGACAAATACATTTAAAGGTCCCATAACATGCAAAATCGACTTTTCAGAGGTTTTAACCTTCCTACAGTGCTATTTGGGCCTCGTATGTGTGCCCAAAGTGGTTTTTTGATTGATTCCAGCATGTTTTCGCTAGAGAACTGTCTTTTTTGTCCCCCTCGGCTGAGCAGGCAGACGGGGGCTCATCCCAAGGATGACGCGGTGTTTAAGCCACGCCTCCGGGAAGCGCGCAGCCGCAGAATAAAAACAGCTAATGCTAATGCTACACAGTAATTACACGATGAATACGACAGATCGAAGAGTTAGCTTGTTATTTACCAAACGGCAACGTCCGTCGTCGAGGTACTGGAGCACGTCAAACTCCAGGTCAGATCCAGGACGTAGGACTCAGCACGACGCACCGTCAGGACGGATAAAAGGTTTATTCCCGTGTTTGTGTATCGCTGTTTACCGGAGCACACGGCGCATGCGCACTATCTCTGCTCTAGGCTTCGGCACAAGTTGGGCGGGGGAGGCGCACGAGTTGGGCGGGGGAGGCAGCCTGCTCTCTGTTCGGGGGGGTCAGATCTCAGAGTGAGCCGTTTGCTTTTGCAAGGAGGGGGGCCAGTCCAAGAAATGGGTGTTTTTTGGAAACTGTTATGTTATGGATATTGCACAACGCAAAAAATTTTATCAACAAAGCCCTTAGAATAGACTGTGTGAAGGGGAAAATAGCAGAATATGGGACCTTTAATCAAGACGAGGGCTGCACAATTAATCGAAATCAAATCGTAAACGCAATATTAAATGTACACAATCAGCAAATCGCAAAAGCTGTAATTTTTGACAAAACAAGAACGGCTAAATAAAAACTGCTAACGCTGCAGTTTAAGGTTTGTGAAAACCTGTTCTGAAACAAGTGACTAAGATGCGCCTAAAAGTGTTAAAACCTTGAGTGAAAGTGAAAACACGACTGAAAGCGACAAAGATGTGAATTTAAGTGACAAAAACGTGACTAAAAGAGATAAATACGCAACCACAGGTGACCAAACGCAACAAAAACACAACAAAAAGCAAAATGCATCTAATAGTGTCAAGAACGTGTCTAAAAGTGACATAAACGTGATTAAAAGTGATAAAAACACTACTAAAGGGGACATACCTGCATGTAAAAGCGACAAACATAATTTAAGACGCATTTTGGTTGATTTTAGTGCAACAACGTAACTAATAGTGACAAAAACAAGATTAAAAGTGACAAAAATTTAACTAAATGTGACTGATAATGACAAAAACAGCACTAATAATGACAAATATACGACTAAAAGTGACAAAAACATGACTATAAGTGACAAAAATGGAACAAAATGTGACTAATAATGACAAAAACACGACTAAAAGTGACAAAAACACGACTAAAACAGACAAAAACATGACTACAAGTGACAAAAATGCAACTAAATGTGACTTAAAGTGACAAAAAAACAACTAAAAGTGACAAAAAAACAACTAAAAGTGACAGAAACAAAACTAAAAGTGGCAAAAACTAAACTAAAAGTGGCAAAAACGTAACTAAAAGTGGCAAAAACGTAACTAAATGTGACAAAAATGTGACTAAAAGTGACAAAAATGCAACTAAATGTGACAAAAACATAACTAAGAGTGACAAAAACACGACTAAAATATGACAAAACCGTTCTGAAACATGATTCTTCAAAAAGTTAGTCAGTTCATATTTTAGTCTTTTTGTCACAGTGAACTTTGCACAGAATCCTATTATTAAAAAATAGTAACACTGGTCAGAAAAATCGCAATTATACATTTTCCCCAATCGTGCAGCTCTAAACAAGACAAAAACATCCAACACAATCTAACATTCTAAATCTAAAAAAATAACCGTCTTTGCTTTTTTGCAGCGCTGTGCATCCCTTTAGTCTCACGCGCGCCAAAAATAGGAACAAATTATGTCGGCCCGATTTACTCCTTTCCTTTCTGCTCTCGTTGGAAACACGCGACAAGAAAAAAAAGAGGGAAAAAAAAAACGCTGTGAGCAAGTTTCAGAGCGTTTCAGTGTCATCTCCAAACAAGCGCGGAGCTCAGAGCGGAGGTCAAAGGGGCAGGTTATGTAACGGACGAGGAGGAGGAGAGCGCAGTTATGGGCTGATGCTGAGCTATACTTTACATTTATGTCACCAAATGTTTGAAGAATAGACGGCCGGTGAACGCATTTTTATCATTATAATCGTTATCTGGACTATACAGGCTCAAAAAAATGAACGGAAGGACATTTTATGACAATGAAAGCAGCATTATTAGCTCAAAATGTCAAAAAAAAAAAAAAAAAAACATGAACAGTGTCTTATTTTCATCAAATGTACACTTAATTTGTAAATATTCTGTATCTAGAAGTCTTCAGTCAGCGTATTTCAGTGTTTTTTGGTTGATTAAGTAATAAAATAGGTAAATAAGCAATCAAATATTCCCAGTTACCATGGTGACACAATGCACACATTGGCAAAAACTGATGGAAAAGTTTATATATGGGCTGAAAATCCAAAAGAGATCCAAAATAGATTTAAACTAAGGCTGACACGAGTTAATCGATTAATACCCCACTTCCTTAATAATTGAATAATCGTTAACTGGACGGTTCCAAAAGAGGTTTTATGACTCAGACAAAGCAGATATTGAATCAAAAAGACACAGGAAACAGGTACATTTAGTGTTTTTGATCGAAAAACTATGTTGTCAGTAAATATACGCTCAATCAAGATCAACTCAAATCGCTAAACTAATTGATTAGTAAAATTATCGTTAGCTGAAGCCCTAATTTAAACGTCACATGTTCTGGAGCCGGTGATGAGTGTTTGTGCTGCTGTTAGGAGTGTGAATCAACAAAAAGATGACAAAATGAAGAAAAACCCTACTTTATGGTAAACTACTCTTGTAAATTGGCTTTAAAATGTTTAAATTATGGGAAAAAAATGTAATCTATGGTAAAACTGTCGGCAGTCATTCCCAACCTGGGGATCGGGAGCCAAATTTGGGTCCCCAAAGATTCTGAGGGGGTCCCCAGGAATTTTTAGAAAAAAGGTCGGAACTAGATAAATATCATCATTATCATTATCATAATCATAATCATTAATGTTATGTTAACTTCCTAATAATTTTAAGAATTCTTTATTAACCAGAAAACAATTATTTTTTTTCTTCAAAGACAGAAGCTTCCTGTAGGAGAAGGATGAGTGGGTCACTAACCACGTAAACGGGTCAAACATGGGTCGCTGGCAGAAAAGGTTGGGAACCACTGCTTTACGGTAAACTACTGTTGTAATATCACAGTAACATGTAATACATGGCAGTAAACTACTGTTACTTAAATACAGTCATTTACTGTATACGTTGATATGAAAATACTACTGTTGAAAAACAGTGTCACTGGCCACTCAGCTGCCACTAATTTACCGTTTTTCACATTTAATTTTCTTACAGTGTACGACTTAAGCCTTAGTCACATTTTAGTTTGGTATTAGACTAAGTTTTGTCCAACTGGTTCAGAACTCGCTCAGACATGCGCCGGGCTTGGATCTGGTTTAGGCCTGGATTTGGAATGGTTCAGAATCAGAACAAGTTTGTTAAGGACTCTAAACTACAGGATCAGCAGATTTTATAATTAATAATTTTGTTGTTTTCTGAGGAAATTAAAATAATTGCAGTTGTCTTTAACTAATAGCAACCATCACTGATTGAAACCACTCAATTTTGATTAGCGATTCATCCAGGAGCATATTTAGTCCTAATTTAGAACTTTTGAACAAATAATGAAAAAACAAACAGGTTTTATCAGTTCTTGTGTTGTACCTGCGGCTAAACCAGGACGGTGTGATGCGGTGATAAAAATAGAATGTTGAGCTGGTCCCTGGTACAATCTGCTGTTTTTGTGAAATGTTTGTATCGTGATTAACTGTTTGTGTCTTTAATGCAGCTGTCTGTTCAAACACACTTTTTCTCCTGTTGTTTAGCCTCTGAAGCCTCTGAGCAGATGACTTTATTCACCTCTTAAAGGCCAGAGCTGCACAATTAAACATGCAATAATTTCTTCCACAAACAACAAAATGTCATGTTTTGGATTTGTACAAATATGTTCTGAAACAAGTGATAAAAGTGCAACCGAAAGTGATAAAAAAAATGTGTAAAAAATGCACCTACAAATAACAAACACAGCTCAATGCACCAAACCGCGACTAAAAACCGACCAAAACACGTCTAAAAGCGACAAAAACACCACTTAAAATGTCAAAAACGCAGCTTAAAATGGCAGACTCAACTAAAAGTGATGTGTTTAAATATGACAAACACAACCGAACGTGACAAAAGCGCGATTAAAAGCGTCAAAATTGTGTTTAAAATGTGAATTTGAACAAAATAATTTATTAAAACATAAATTGCAAATCTAATCACAATCGCGCTGGTCAGAAAAATCACAATTAGATAGTTTTCCTAAATATACAAAAATATACAAAGCGAACACAAATCTGGTCCCAAGAAAATCGAGATAATATTTTTTTGCCATATCAGCCAGCCCTATTATTAAGTATTATTTATTGTCAATTCCGAACTGTTGCATGATTTTTATGGATTTTGGTCCTTGTTTTCAAAATGGTTGCTAGGTAACAGTTGTGGAATTGCCTCTAAGTCATATTTGCTGCCCATGACCAAACAGGAAATGACATTGTAAACTTTTAAAAATTGTCAAATTGGGGACAAATGAGCAAAATGCTTCGTAAAATGTTAAATATGATCATGTTCACTACGTTTTAGTCAAATGTGTCGTCTAATCCCTTGAGTTTCAACAATTGTGCCTTGAAAACACGTCAGAATTGTGGATTTAAATGAATAATTCACAAATTCTGAGTGTTCTGAGAAACTTCTTTACAGAAAAATGAAAGATAAACAGCCGCCATTGCCAAATTTTCAATATTTTCAATCAAAAAAGTGTGCCGTGTTCTAAAAAAGGTTGAAAAACACTGGTCTAATCTGTCATATAGACATTAACGTCAATAGAAAAACACAAAGTGAACATGAATCGTGATAAAACCCAAAATGGCGATACATTTTTTTGCCGTATCGCCCAGCCCTGGCATAAACCCGGCCCAGTTCTGGTTTAGTCCCGGTTTGGTGGATGCCTTGCGTGTCCCAGCGTCCCAGTCCAGAGGAGCACATCTATTCTTATTTGTTAAGTTAAAAAATCTGTGACATTTGATGAGTTTTGGTGCACTGTAAAGGATGGTTGCTATGGTAATTTCCCAGTCATCATTCATAACCAGGAAGTAAAATCAAAAGCATAAAAAAATGCTAAACTGGGATAACATTTGGAAAGAATTTTAGCCAAATTTGAACTATATTTATCTTCACTGCATTTTAGTTCAATGAGTAGTCCAACTCTTCATAGGCTTTAACTCAGACCCAGCGCTGTTTTTGCATTCAACAGTAACAAACTCAACTTTCTCTACTGTAGTTTATGAAATTCTCTTCAATAATGCAGGGCGATATGACCAAAGATTTTGATCAAGATATAAAAGAGAACATTTGCGATAAAGGGATAACTTTGCACTGCCACATTTACACATTTGCACTGTCTGCCAACTGTACATTTCTGTATATAGTCTTAGTCTATGTATCTTAGTCTATTTTATTCTTAATCTTATGCATGCCTCTTTTATATATTTTATTATATTTTATTCATTGTTTTATGTTGCACCTCACGCCGAAGCAAGTTCCTATGTTTGTGAATTTTGATCACTGACAATGACAATAAACCGCTTCTGATTCTGATAACTGACAATATAACTCTAGACTAAACACTTAACAGTGGCACCAATACTTTTTTTTTTTACCGTATCGCCCAGACCTGGCATAAACCCAGCCCAGTTCGGGTTTAGTCCCAGTTTGGTGGATGCCTTGCGTGTTTCATAACCCGAGCTTGTTGTGTCCAGTGTCCCAGCGTCCCAGTCCAGAGGAGGAGTTTGATATTGAGGTTATTATTAGACTGCGTGGCCAGAGTTACAGCGACGACACGAACCCAGAGACCTGAAGGACGGGGCTGTGGAAGCGAGAAACACTCCAGCGTCGAAGTCAAGACGCATCGAGACGAGATCCTTTTTCACGATTGCGCGAGTCCAGGTTTGGTCCCAGCGCTCCAGAGTTCACATCTTCGGTCATAATATTGGTACAACATGTCACAAATAAAGTAAATAACCTGAATGGAATGGTCTCAAGTCTTACAATCATGAACTTGAATGTGAAATCCCTTTTATTTAGTCTTTTTTAATCTTCTTTTACTGACTGTAGGCTCATCGTTTGGCCTTGAAACGCTCAGTGTTTCCACAAATCTCTCACAGTGAAGTAGTAGGACATAAAAAAGAGCTATACAGACATAATAATTGTAATAATATAATAATAATAATTTAGAATAGGACTGCACAATATTGTAAATTATTGAGATATGGCCATTAAGATCTGCAATATCGATATTTAAATACACTTTTTGACTAAGACAGAAACTAAGGATTATTTTACAAGTCAGCGATTATTTCTGTTGTAGATTGAGACTTAGAATAAACTAAAATTTTTTACCAAATAAATGTTGAAGTATTGTGAATGAAGATTCTTGCGAGAATATTTATGAATAAAGCGTCGATGTAAACCCTCATTCGTCCAGGTGTGGTCCATCGTAGAAAGGGTTTCAGAGGTTGTCATCCGGACGCCGTTAAAAGATCGAGACGTTTCGACTTTTACCCAAAAGTCATTGTCAATGTCAATGTCCCTGATTGACAATGACAATGGTGAATAAAGTATTGCAAGAAATGGGCTTGGTGAAGTGTGCTTTGTTGGATCATTTTGGCAATTTCCGAAGTAATTTCCTGTATTTTAGGGCGTTTTAGAAAGTTGCATGACGTAACTCTTTATAAAATGCCAAAGCAGTCATGGCTCATTGACTCGATCGGAGTCAGCGATCACTTTCCAGTTCCAGCTTCCATACCTGCCTCTGTTCAAGTAAAGTGAAAAAGAAATTTAGAAAGGTTGTATGCAACGTTTAGAACAACAGCACGAAGAACATCATACCTGCACATTTAGAATATTTCCAAACAACAAACTGAAGACTATTGTGTCAAAATGCATAGTAGGGCTGTAGTCAACTTAAAGGGCCTCTGACAGGTCGGACGACTCATTTAACTAAAATGCAGTTAAGATAAATATATTTCAATTTCTACTAAAATCTTTACACATTTTACAGCAGTTTAGCTATTCTTTTAGGTTTTTAATTTAATTTCAATTCCTGGTTGTAAAGTATGACATCACACTAGGCAATTACCATAGCAACCACACTGTACACTGCACCAAAACTCATCTAATGTCACAGATTTAGTTAATTTGACAAAAAGAAACGCATATGAACACCTTTATTCTGTTCAATCAGTAGTTTCTGTTCAAAAGTAGTTTCTTTTATGTAAATTACGCATAACCTTTGTCTCCCCAGATTTTTCAACTTTTCTCCACAAATAGCGACCGGATTAGTGTAAAACTACAATTTATATTTACAAGAGGTGTTAATACGCTGAATAAAGTCTAAATTAGAAAATCCTAAAATCCTGTCATACGCACTTTAAGAAATTGTTGATCGGCCCTATCGACCGATTATATGACTAAAAGGGGGTGTGGCAAAAATATACCAAAACTGTAAAGTATTTCCATGTATCTGAACCAAACTGCACTCAAAAGACCACAACTTAAGAAGAGTTCATGCAAAAACAACTATTAATACAGAAAAGTACAAGGAGACAGTGAATTTATACGTTAAGACTCCAAAATAATCAGCAAATTCACTTCATATCTTCTCATTTTTGCAATATAAATCTTTTTCCGACTAATCGACAAAAGCAGTGGTTCCCAAAATGTTTTGTCTTGAGTACCCTCTAAACTTTATCTCACACTCAAAGTACCCCTTAACATGACTTTTTGCAAAATAAAAGGGTTTACTATTCAAATGTAGTCAATTATTACTATAATATTTTTTGTTTTTATTATATTTATAGTCCAAGATTCTCCAAAAAGATGTTAAATTTACAACTAATTACACTTGTTTAATACAAATAAAAGTACATTTCGCCCTCTTTTAAAACCTGAAACCATTCCAAGCGCCTCTGGTAATTCCTCACGTACCCCTTGTGGTCCCCGTACCCCTGGTTGGGAAACACTAGACTAAAGTACTACAGCCCTAATGCATAGGATACACATTTAAACGCTTTCCTAAATTCAAGCACTTTCCCAACCTTGAAAACAACGTAAAATTCCAGCATTTAAGGGTTTCAAGCACCCGCACGAAACCCTGATCAACTTAACGACTGCAATTCTTTTGAAAACGGCAAAGTTATGTTTTATTTACTCCATATTGTTCACCTTATGCTCAGAAACAGTTGTGTAACTTCTATAAATTATAAAGCATTACTCAATACCGCTGTAATCCGATCCCGTCACAACTTGTTCTTACAAATGACAATGGAAATAACTCTCATAAATCTCTAATTGACAGACGAGAGAGCCACTTTCACTCATGCTTTATTCACAGGCATTAAGTTGATCCAGGTGATGAAACACTTTATAAACTCAACACAAAAAACTATTCTATTCTAACATAAAGTGATAAGTTGAACTCATTTGATTAAAACACAGTTAATATCATTATATTTAAGATTTTGAAAGAAAAAAAACTACAACATTTTAGCCCAGTTTGGCCATCTTTTTGGTTTTAAAATGTTACTTCCTGGTTGTGAGTCATGACATCACACTAGGAATTCTGTAAGTGTCACCTAGCAACCATGTTTTATACTGGGCCAAAACTCCTCCAGTGTCACAGAAATTATTTTTTGACAAATAGAATTATATGAGAACAGCTTTATTTTATTGAATTCATGTTTAAAGGGTCAGAAAAATGTGTTGCGTGTAAATTGTCTCCCTGGTGTGATGTCATCATGTTTCTGAACTTTGCTCTACTTCCTGTCATTTTCAACATATTTTTCCACTTTTCTTGACAAACTAGTACTCGACTGGTGTAAAACTGTCATTTATATTTACAGCAGGTGTTATCCCACTAAATAAAGTCCAAAGTAGGAAATCATACAAACCTGTCATCCACACTTTAATCACCAGAACTAGATGTTTTATTCACACGCATTCAGTTGATCCAGTTGATGAAACACTTTATAAACTCAACACAAAAACCTGTTCTATCATAACTTAAAGGTCCCATATTCTGCTATTTTCCCCTTTACACAGTCTATTGTAAGGGCTTTGTTGATAAAATGTTGTGTTGTGCAATATCCATAACATAACAGTTTCCAAAAAACACCCATTTCTTGGACTGGCCCCCCTCCTTGCAAAAGCAAACGGCTCACTCTGAGATCTGACCCCCCCGAACAGAGAGCAGGCTGCCTCCCCCGCCCAACTCGCGCGCCTCCCCCGCCCAACTCGTGCCGAAGCCTAGAGCGGAGATAGTGCGCATGCGCCGTGTGCTCCGGTAAACAGCGATACAAAAACACAGGAATAAACCTTTTATCCGTCCTGACGGTGCGTCGTGCTGAGTCCTACGTCCTGGGTCTGACCTGGAGTTTGACGTGCTCCAGGGCCTCAACGACAGACGTTGCAGTTTGGTAAATAACAAGCTAACTCTTCGATCTGTCGTATCCATCGTGTAATTACTGTGTAGCATTAGCATTCGCTGTTTTTATTCTTGCGGCTGCGCGCTTCCTGGAGGCGTGGCTTAAACACCGCGTCATTCTTGGGAAGCGCGTCATCCTTATGAGGAGCCCCCGTCCGCCTGCTCAGCCGAGGGGAGAGGAAAAGAGTTCTCTAGAGAAAGCATGCGGGAATCAATCAAAAAACCACTTTGGGCACAACATACGAGGCCCAAATAGCACTGTAGGAAGGTTAAAACCTCTGAAAAGTCGATTTTGCATGTTATGGGACCTTTAAAGTGACAGGTTGAACAACTCATTTGATTAAAACACAATGAAGATCATTGTATTTAAGATTTTGAAAAAAAAAATACAAAATACAAAATAAATACAATATTTTAGCCCAGTTTGGCCATCTTTTTGGTTTTAAAACGTTACTTCCTGGTTGTGAGTCATGACATCACAATAGGAATTCTGTAACTGTTACCTAGCAACCATGTTTTATACTGGGTCAAAACTCCTCCAGTGTCACAGAAATTATTTTTTGACAAATAGAATTATATGAGAACAGCTTTATTTTGTTGAATTCATGTTTAAAAAGAGTCAGAAAAACGTGTTTATTGCGTGTAAATTGTCTCCCTGGTGTGATGTCATCATGTTTCTGAACTCTGCTCTACTTCCTGTCATTTTTTTCAACATATTTTTCAACTTTTCTTGACAAACTAGTACTCGAATGGTGTAAAACTGTTATTTATATTTACAACAGGTGTTATCCCACTAAATAAAGTCCAAAGTAGGAAATCATACAAACATGTCATCCACACTTTAATCACCAGAACTAGACTGACGGCTGATTTATGACACGGGGAGTGAATTGTCCCAACCTGTTACACAAAATCCACTGAAAAACTGAATTCACTGAGAAAACGTGATGAGAAAACGGTGTAAGTATATCGTGTGTTTGTTCTTTTTCTCATGGTTGGCGTCTTATAGCGCCGCAGGCACAGACGCAGAGTGTAAACACGAGGCAGGAGCTCGTAAAGTTACATAAGTCGGTAAAAGTACTACAGCGGAATTCCTGAACCGTGTAAACAAAGTCGGCCTTTTGTCTCGCGTGCATGATTTTATGGATGTTTTGACTTTCATTTTTTGACTCCAAGGTGGTCACTTTGAATCAACAACTTCAACTACATCCACAAATTACATAACACACAACTAATTTTATTTTATGTCTTCATAAATCATTCATAAATCATTCATAAATCGTTCCCCTTTAGGACTTATGAAAAGAAGGTAAGTTATTTTCGGTGTTGTTGTGCGTCTCATACTTGCACTTTAGTGATTTTGCACTTTATTTTTATTATTATGCATTTACCAATAAGTTGTGTTTTGATATGGCTTCAATTCAGAATATTTGTATGTTGAAAGTCCAAAAAGGTGTTTCAAATTAAACATAATCAGTCGGTAGTTGAGCGATTTTTCTTTCGTTTAATCGATTACGGCCTTTTACGTTCTAAACAATATGACATTTTTGCTCAATTTGACACAGATAAATCAGAAGTGAAGCTGTTCGATGAAGAGTCACGGACAAAATGGTATTTTTATCAATAACAAACTTTGCACACATTTTTGAGTGATTTCGGCTCTGTCTGAGAAACAAAATCTCTTTTCTCAGCTCATGGCATGTTTTGGAGTCTGTTTATAGCCAAGTTCATGATTATTCGTTTACTTAATTTGTTGACTATTTGTTAACTACTTAATAATCGATTTGTTGTGAGTAATTGATTAACTTATAGCAGCCTTAGAAACTACATTGTAACATTCATCAATCTATTCACTTTATAGTACTTTAGAGTACATTTTAGAAACAAGACTGTTCCCAAGTACAAGGTTGATTTAAGAAACAAAAAAACACTTAAACATAAACTAGAAATGCACAAAAAATTTACTACAATAATACTATAATTAATAATAAAATACATAAAAAACATAAACAACAGGAAATAAAACAATAAAACTAAATTTCAAACTATTTAAAAAACAATAATTAAAAAACAAAACATTCACAATAAATAAAATCAAATAATATTGAGGTAATAATAATGTCAAAAGGTGCCATTTGAACTTTAAGTTATCAGCACAAGAAAATTAACTTTTGGTGTTTGCTACGTTTCAGAAAAAGAACTGCAGATTGTTGAAGCGATAGCAGACTTTGTCAAATGAAAAATGAACAGGCTTTTGTGTTAGAGGTTCTTGATTTGTAAAGGGTAGGAGTAAGCATAATTTTGAGAACAAAGCCTGATCTATTATCTGAACACTTCGTTTAATCTTGAAAGAATTTAATCAACAGTAATAAAGTGCTGAAGTCGACTAAAGACAAAACAATGTTTAAAACCTTTCAGTATCTCTGCGTTCTGAGCATGTTTTTGACCCAAACTGCATGCACAAGACCACAACCGCACAAGAGTTTCTGCAAAAGTACAAGAAAAACTGTGTATTTCTATGTAAAAAATCTCACTCTCACACTAAAAAGTAGAAAACATGATTATATGTAAGATTTTACTAAACATTTTGCCTGTTTGTCACCAGTTTGAAAGTTTTTGTAACGTTTATAATGTTACTTCCTGGTTGGACACGGACAGTAGAGGTAATTCCACCACTGTTACCTAGCAACCATACCGTAAACTTGAGACAAAATCAATATAAATCACATAATAGTTAGGAATTGATCAAAATAATACCTGACAATGCATTTATTTTGTTGAATGACCGTGTAAACCATAGACATTCATAGATGTGAACTTCTCTCTCTGCCCCTTTGCTCAAACACCACCATTTGCTGCAGATGCTCCCGGATTTACGTCAAATTTAACGCTCCTTCACAAACAAATTAATGGAGAAGCTGATACACATATTAGAGTATGCAAACATTTTATTTCATGATATTTATGTAATTTCTCTGCTCTCCTCACAGTCTCATGTAAAGGAGGAGCTCAATTCACCTTATTCTGCCCCGCCCACTTCTGCTGCTTTTTCCTACAGATACGCACTTTTGTTGTAAACGCACTTCCGTTTGACAAGAACTCCGTTAAAGCTAATGACGAACGAGGGAAAGGTTTCGCCGCTAAAACGTTACATAAAGTAGGTTGATTTGTGTAAAATGTTTAATGAATACAAGCAACAACAACTCAACAACGCACCGATTTCCTGGTCAGTCTGAAAACGGCTTTTTAGTCGAGTAGAACTTATTTTCTGTTGAGCTTGTCTGCTCCATGTAAACTAATACAACGGAAACAAGACGGCGGCGCGTACGGAAACTTCCGGAATAAGGTGAATAGGGAAAATACAAGAGACTTCCGCCGGAGTCCTTCAAATCACACCGGACTAGCCGCATTGCTAAGTGGTTGATAGCATTAGCATTGAACGCCGCGTCGACTTATTTATATGGTTTAAACTCTCAGAGAAATGTGTCAGTTGCTGTTAACTGTCTCTGTATTTTCAATGGTGCGTCGCCCATTGATGACATCACAGAGGGATGCCACTTTAGAACTCAGCACTACTTCCTGTCATGTCACAAACTGCGACTTCACGGATGTAAAATGATGATAAATATTTACCACAGGTTCTATCTCAACAAACTTAGTCACATTTAGAAGAAACTGTAATATATACACTTTATTCCTTTAAATCTAAATAAAATAATTAATCATAGTGTACTAATTTTGGTCGTCTAAAACACCATCGACTGTTCAAGCGACTAAACATCCCTACAATAATAAATCTAATACAATTGTGATTCTGAAAATGAGTCTGAACAATGAAAACAATGGCGTCTTATGTAACAATGAACATTTGTCAGAACACTGTCCAAGCTGTCTTGCTTTGAATAACTGCAAAAGTAAACCTTTCTTGACCCTGGTGGGCTACAGTAAACGTCCATTATGTTGGAAATACAATAAATGTTCCAATAGTAGTTATGTTTACAAGCTCGCTACCGCTAATCTGATCATTATCTGATTTCTGGACCCATCAGATTATTAAAACGTCAAAACAGTTGCATCTGATGTGAGTGATTTGATTTCTCTCTGATTGTTCACAACTGTGCAGGTTTTGACGAGGAAATTTGTGCAAAAAAAGAGCAAACAAATGTGGAAAAGACAAAACTGAAAGAAAAAAAGTTAAATATTCAAACAGTTACTTAAAAATGACTATGAATGTATAATCTTGACCAGTTAACTTTGAAAAAAATAGTTGTATTTTGATAATCATAATTGTTATCTGGACTGTATGGAATAAAAAAAAACATGTCAAAAGACCTTTTAAAACAAAGAAATGTCAACAAAAAAAAGAATTTAAAATGTCTGATTTTCATTCATAAAATACTTTATTTGTAATTATTTTCAATCTAGAAGCCTTTGTTCATTAAATTTCAACGTTTAATAATGTGTAAATATAAATGTAAGATAGAAGTCGAAAAAGTTGCAGCACTAGGGAGTAATCTGATTTCTTTCTGATTGGATTTGGCAAGGGGAAACTATGTCAAAAAGAGAAAACTAATGTGGAAAAGACAAAAATGAAAGAGAAAGTTTTTTTGTTTGTTTGTTTCAGAATTCTTTTGTGAACGTTAACAGCAAACACACACTAATTACTGGGTTATTTGATTATTCTAGTTTTAAATTTTCTTGCCATGTATTTGTACTATTTGCAAAAAATGACACTTGACAACACAAAGTAGAAGGAAAAATATAGTTATAAGAGATTTATTTAAGAGAATGTTAAGTAACTCCTTTGAGTTGTTGTTATTATTAATGTACATCATATTTTATCACAGATCTGTGTGGTTTGACAGCTTTGCAGGTGTTGCTAAGCAGAAGTTAGCTTTATCCACTATTACCACATCATAAAACACTAAACAAACTACTTTTACTTGCCATTATTCTTCAGTCACAGTCGTGCCAATGGGCTGAGTCTGTGCACTGACTTTGGAGTGGTTTTAACCCAGTTCACAACAAGCTTAGGCTAATTTTATTACAGTGCTGCAATGTCTAACTAGCACTTCTAAGCTAGCTGTGTCAGATGGTTAGATAACAATAGTTTGCACAAGTTAAAAGTCGTTTTACAAGCGTCAAAGGCGAAATTATGTTCCTCCTTTGCCATATTTTGCCAAATGTCATTGCTAGCCACACAAATACTGCAGGTTTACAAGCTAGCTGCTAACAATGACACGTGTCTGAAACTAAACTACAATAACGGCACAAAATAAAGCATTGTAAGTGTAACTAGGTCGCGTTTACTTACCATTTTTGAGCTCATGTTTCACAGTAAACAGGTCACCTTCTCTGGAAGATCCCTCCATCGGGGAAGGCATCGTAATTTCCACTAAAGATGCTTCTTTTGCGGACAAGGCAGCGATTAACTCCTTATTTTTGCTACGTATCAACAAAAACCGCGTCCATGGCGAAGGCTGAGGGCGGCACGCATGGCAGACGAGTGTAAAACGTGAGAGATTTGTAGTTAAAAGAGGTAAAAAAGGGAACCTCTGCTCCGCGCACACCACTACACTACCTTCGCAACCAGGAGGACCCTCGGCGCTGATTGGCTGGCGACTGGAGGACATCGGCTCTGATTGGTTGGTTGAGGGTTGGTGACCTTAAGACCCGCCTTCTGCACTCTCCTGTCAAAAAGGTGTGGGAAACCTGTCAAACTCTGCTTTCACTCAGATCAATGCTGTGTTTTTGTTCATTGGAGTAATGGTTAATTGTCACTGGGTATATTTATTTTACACATGCAGAAAAAATAAGATCACTAGAATCGTCAGATGTCTGTTTTTTGTGTGCGTATTTACATGCATAAAAGAAATCTGCAGTCATTGTTTTGCAAGTCTCCAATGTTTGGCCTCAAGTCAAGTTCAAGTCCTCTGATTTGAGTTTCATGTCTTTTTGAGTCATCATATTGAATAAAGGTCATATTTATATGAATGCTTCTTCTTAGAAAAAAAAGTGGGGAAGAACATGTTCCACTTTGAGATTTTCAGTGCTTCTAACTCTCAGCTGTAAAAAGAAAACTATCTTCAAAACACATATCTTTGAGAAAAAAAAAGCAAGTCTTGTAGAGCTCTAAATCCAAGTCACACCCCAAATCCTTATCCATTTTATTAAGTCAGTTCTTCTGTCAAACAAGTGATTTGGAAGACAAAGTACAATGAATTTCATCAAATCAATCATACACATTTCCTTCTCCGGTGCAAACAATCTGAAATTTATCAGATTACTTACACCAGATGTAACTGTTTACATTCCATTTCAATAATCTGATATCTCAAGAAACCTGATAACACTCAGATAATTGTTGAGTTACTGTTAATTGCCCAAAATGTCTGCAATCTTCCTCTAAGTTCTCTGCGTCACATGAAACCAATAAATTATTATTTTGACTTAAATTGTCTTTAAAATCTAAGAAAACTATAATCAAACTGCTGTTACATTTACTGCCACTTTGTTTTTACTACTACGAGCACATAAACTTCTGTGTAGATTTTTACCATTTTGTAGATAAAATCTGTCAGGAGCAGAGCAACCACAGCATCAGAATACAACGCTTCTTCAGCAAGGAAATACTTCTGCTTATGTACACAATTTAATATTACAACAACTACATCAGACTAATATCAAAGAGATCTACATAAATACATAGAGGTACTTTCTTTTGAAAGTATAGTTTTAAGACAAAGGTATATTAACTTCACCAACATAAGTAGGTCTAGCTCTAAATCATGTAAACCCCTAAAAGGCACACTGCATTAGAACAATCATTGATGTTATTTACTTTTTTACTTTAATTTTTACTTTAACACAGCAAAACCAAATATTGTGCAACAGTCTCAACCATCAGTTCCTGTCAGATCATGGGAGCAGATTAATCAGCGTTTACAGCATGGTTTTATTTCTTATGTCAACTTTCTTTGTCAGCTTTCCTTGCCTATAAGCCTGTGTCATGTAAATGCAATTCTTAAAATTTTAGTATTTTGTGGTCATTTGTATCTATTTGTGATGCATAACAGAATGTTCCCCATAAATAGTAGCCTCTATACATAACTTTCCCCTTCACATGCAGTCTAAAAGAGATATTAGGATAACACATTTAATCTGACTCAGCTTCTTGTTATAAAGGCAACATTTTGAAAACGTTTCCCCACTCAAAAGACAGAATATTTTGTTTTATTTGCAGTGGTCCTAGTTTTTACCATTCTGAAACATGAAACAATTCTAAAAATGTCAGATGTTGTTTGAACTTTGGCTCTGCCTTGTGGTTACAAAACGCAATAGACAGTTAAATATAAAAATAAATACTAAAAAAGTATGGAAATTTCAACCGAAGCAGAAACAACTATAAAACTATACTGAATTTTATATTGTGTTTTATAATAAAAATATATATATATATAAATATAAAAATATAAAAACTTAACGAGAATCTCCTGTCTCACACATCAGCCAATAGGAGACGAGTGTTTCCGTCAGCAGCCAATCAGAACGCACGCTTCCCTGACGAGTTTGAGGAAGTGAAATGACAGTTAGCATAGCCGTTTAGCTTTAGCTCATCACGCCGCTGCAGAATCACCGCTGACCTCCGCATCCAAACATGGCCGGTATACGAGCCCTTGGCGTGCTTTCCAGACTAACATCTCGGAAATACGCACTCTTCACAGGTACAGCACGACTTACATTTGCGGAAAATCAACAAACACTATGCAATCTGTACGGAATTGTCCTTTAACGTGAGGCTCGCTTGGTGTATTTAGCGCTAGCCGGGTAATTAGCTTGTTAGCATTCCAAACTATGTGAATGTACAAGCTGGCTGAATTGATCATTGAAACGTATATTTACCGTTCTGTAAATCAGTATTTAAAAGCAATAATCCACGTTTAATCAGAGTAATTAAACGTTATATGTAGCGTTGTTATTCAATTTACAGCTTGCTCTGCTATCAAAAGCCAATGAAACAAGTCTAAAACAAGTCTAAAAGTTAACTAATTCGTTGTAAATAACACAATTTAAGATGATATTTGTCATCTAAACTTGGATCAATGTTTAATTTTGATTTGCAAGGACCTAATCTCAATTGTACCATTCATTCGCCATTGTGCTAGCTTCAGTCTGCACTGGAAGTAGGTGAAAGGTGATGTCACTTCAGACGGATCTGTGTGACAGGACTTTGAGGTCATGAAGCTAATATTGTGCCAGTAAAGTCACCCACTTGTCAGTCTATTGAATACAATAGTAATTTATGGTGTGCAATTTTAGATGGCTTTGATAAATGTGTAAAATCTATGCTTACACCTCATAGTCTGCACAAAACTAATAGAACACGTGATAGTCTGTAACTATTTTGATTATTGAGATAAGAGATTAACCTGAAATTACCCCATCAAATGACATAAATTGTGAAATATGTTTGTTGAGCCTGTCATAACAATACATTTTAAAGTGCGCCATTTTACTACAGAAAATATTACAGTAGAACAACAATACTTTTGTTTTACTACTTTATGCAGCTGACACATGAACTTCAAAGCACAAGCAAATGTATTGTCTACTTGTGGAATATTGTGTATATAACATGAATTGCAAAACATAAATAGTACAATGAAACGTAAAGTGTTTGTTAGCGTGTATAGTGAGGCTTAGAAGTTACAGATAGAGTTATATAGTAATTAATGTGAAATCTGAACTTAATCACTTAAAGGTGGGAGATATCCATATAAAATGGCCAATAATGCTGTTGTTTTGTAGATATGCTAAATTAGAATATTGAGTATCTCTGTCTACATTGAAAACCGTTAAATGAAACAGAAACATCTAGTGTAATCTCCCAAACAAGGATATAAAGTGATTTCTATCCCGTTGTAGTCAATTTATGCTCCTTTCATGTTTTGTGCGATTCTTGAACCTCAACCAAGACACATTCCTGATGCATTGCTAAAATATTGTCTTTTTTATGTATTGAACTTTCTGAATATTATTTATATTGATACTTTCGTATTACAGGTAACAGTTTCCGGTCGTTTTCAATAGCACCTGCCATGTTGGGTAAGTCTTTAAATGTCAAAAATTTATGCACAGTTATTTATTAATCGGCTCACTCACTGTCGCTTCTTTCTATTTTTAGCCAGAACTCACGTTAACTATGAGGTCAAGGGCGACGTCGCAGTCATACGGATCAATGACCCCTCTTCAAAGGTCTGGGAATGCATTTTTATTTATTCTTTACACCCAAAACGTGTTGTTATGGTGTGTATTTAATGGTTTATTTTTGCTGCAGGTGAACACACTGTCAGTCCAGATGCAGAAAGAGATGACAGAAGTTATGAGTGAAGTTTGGGCCAATAATGCTGTTCAAAGTGCGGTGCTGATCTCCTCCAAACCGGGATGCTTCATTGCAGGAGCAGATATCAAGTTAGTCACCATTGCACACTGCTATTTTTTGTTGTTTTCAATCAATATTTATTCAACTAAGGACTTTTATGAGTCCTTATGAGTATTTATAGCCCCATCCAACTACTTGAATATCAAATCAAATCAAATCAATTTATTTTTATAATGCCCAAAATCACAACAACAGTTGCCTCGATGGGCCACAGGTAAAAGCAGTTCAGATAACTGTCCCAGAATGCCCCTGTCCTTTGACCCTCCTTCGCGGCGAGGAAAAACTACAAAAAACCCCATGGGAAAAGTAGAAACCTCGGGGAGAACCACAGTGAAGGAGAGATCCTACTCCCACGGACGGACAGGCTGCAGCTGAACTAGGACTGACGCATCCACTTGGACTGTGGAGCCAGAACCACTCAAGAGGGAGGTGGCTTTAAAGAGTTCCTCCAGGAGGACGAGGAGCAGTCCACCAGTGTAGAGAGATCCTCCAGCAGGAGATGAGGAACAGTTCATCTAAAGTAAAAGGAGTTCGTCCAGGCAGACGAGGTGTGGCTAATCCAGCTGTCCAGGCGGGTGGCACATAGATCGTCCAGACAGGTGGGGGTGGGGGGGTCGTCACTGGAGCAGCCGCCGCAGTGTCTGAAACAGTCTCCACTCCCCGGGGGAAGTGGAGAGAAAGAGAAACATGTGAACAGCAATGAACAGACTACAGTTGAAGTAATATTAAATATTGTTGATAGATAAAGTAGGAAGAACCAGAGGATAGTGTTCAAGCTGCCATACTTCCCCCAGCAGAATTGCTCCAAGGGCAGCGTAGCTAAAACTGTAGGTTTTTATTTCTGTTCCTAACTGGCCTGACCATAAACTATTTCAAAGAGGAACGTTTTGAGCCTGGTCTTAAATGTAGAGACTGTGTCGGCCTCTTTTACATGAACAGGGAGCTGGTTCCATAACATAGGAGCTTGGTAGCTAAATGCTCGACCTCCTACTGTGCTTTTAGAGACTCTGGGGACTAACAATAGTCCAGCATTTTGAGAACGAAGAGCTCTGTTTGGATGGTACGCTACTATTGCATCTTTGAGGTAGGATGGGGCCATATTGTTTAAAGCTTTATATGTATGAATATGACCAAGACGCACTGTTTATGTCGTTGTCAAACCAAAATACACACATTTTTATTTTTGTTACTATTTTATTATGTAATTCTAGTAGGGCTGCATCAAGTTAATCGATTAATCACGACTAATTGATTATAAAAATGGTTGTCAACTAATTAAATAATCAAGTTATCCTTAACTGGTCTAAACACAGACTCCAAAACATTGTATGAGCTGAAAGAAGAGGTTGTTTTTCTTACACACACAGCAAAAAATGTAAATCTATCCAAGCTTAAAATGGCTTGAATTGATAATTTTTATCTAGATTTGAGAAGTTTTGATTCTGAGATTTAATTGCTGATGTGATGCAGAATATTTCACTGGTTTCAAGGTATTTCTGATGATCCTGCGATAATTTTGTTTAAAATAAGAAAATACATTAGTCAGTGGGGTAAGTAAAATAATCTCATAATTTGAATTGAAGTAAGAAATAATGTGTTGAAACAAGTCACAAACGGTTTGAAACAAGTGAAATAATCTATTTCCATCAAATAAATAGTCTCCACTGATCTTAACGAGTCAAAATGTTGGAAATTCAGATAATATCCTGAAATCAAGACATTTTAACTCATCTAGAACTTCATTATTTGCAGTGCAGAGCAGGAATGACACAAAAAACACACAGGATACATGTAAATTGTGTGTTTTTGATTAAAATCCTTGTTTATCTATAAATATTCTCCATCAGGATGTCGCTAAACGCCTTAACTTCTTTGCTTTGTCTGATTAAAATTGAGTAGAACACGAAAAACCCTTGAATATGAGAATTAATCAAAGGAATAATCGCTAGACTAATCGATTACTAAAATAATAGTTGCAACCCTAAATTCTTGTATGTTGTTGATAAAATGTTGTGTTTTAGCATGATCCAGGCCTGTAACAGTGAGGAGGAGGTCACCAAACTGTCTCAGGAAGGGCAGAAGATGTTCGAACAAGTGGAAAAGTCTCCAAAGCCCATTGTAGCTGCGATCAATGGATCATGTTTAGGAGGAGGTCTGGAGGTAAACTGCATGAGCTTATTATGTAAAACAACCCATTTCAAAAGTGTTTAAAGTGTGCCGTGTTTATGTTCTTGATCTTGTTTTTGTTTTCTTGAATTCAATGGCATTTTAATCAAACAATGAAGGACTATTTTATTAATCGCAAAAAATTCCATTCTGATCATTGTTTTTTCTAACTCAACATACTTTTATTTTGTGGATTTATGTGTTGTTCACTCTAATTCAATAATTTAGTTAGTTTAATTAAGCTGTGGTGCAGTAGTTTGAGATACTAGTGTCCATAAACCAGGTCAAACATCTAAAACAGGGCTATTCGACTTTATTTTACCGAGGGCTAGATTTTTTGCATGTTTTGTCCTCAGGGCTGAATATGCTTTTGAAATACAAAAGTAAACACGAAAAGGCTTTAACATCTGCAGGTCCAAACCAGGTCCAAACCAATTACAAGAGATAAAATATTTTCTATTTTTTAAAAAGGGTTCAGGGACGGATCATACCCTTTGACGGCCTGATTTGACCCCCGGGCCTTAAATTGAATAGCCCTGATCTAAAATATAAGTCAGAAATATATTACAAAAGTTTGTTGTTTGATTATTTATTGATCCACATTTGTTCAAAATAAGAAATGTTAAAAATGCAAGTGAATCTTTAGCTGAAAACCTCCCTGTATAATTGTTATCCATTTTCATTCAAACATTAAACATTTTAGTTTATCGTGTCATGAATGAAACCTATTGATTGTTGTGGTGTTTTTCTTGCAGTTTGCCATTGCCTGTCAATACAGAATCGCCACAAAAAGCAAAAAGACGGTGCTTGGAACGCCTGAAGTGATGCTGGGGCTGTTACCTGGAGCTGGAGGCACTCAGAGGCTTCCCAAAATGGTGAGGGACACACATTTACATTTTTTAGCTGATAGTCCGTGTCCAAACGTCGCTGTATAACTTGTGTGTGTGTTTAGGTCGGTCTTCCCAGTGCCTTTGACATGATGCTGACCGGCAGAAACATCAGAGCCGATAAAGCCAAGAAAATGGGACTCGTGGACCAACTCGTCGATCCTTTGGGTAAAAAACTAATGTCACAGGTTCATGTTTGCAGCTCGACTCGATTTGGTGAAACATTTGTCCGTTTACTAAATTAATATAAGGATGCCATGTAGTTCAGAACACATTATTAGAAGTTTGATGTTTTTATTTTTATAAGATCCCTTCGGGATGGACTGTGTTGTTTTTTAAAATTTGGTCAATCAAGAATTTTTAGTATTCGTATTGGTAGTAGGTGAGACGCTGCAGGTGAATAGGCAAAAAATCTTAAATTTAAGGATATCAATTGTAAACTTCTCCTGTAGTTTACTCATATAAATGTAAGAAAAATATATATTTTTCATCATGTCATGGTTTATGTGTAAAAATGGCCAAAAATACAAATATCTGGGACATTTAAAACTGAAAAATTGACAAAACCGGATTTATATTTCTTGGTGAATTTTGTACACATAATGGTTACAAAAAAAATTGTGGAGTGGATTTTGGATTTCTTATCTTGATTTCTTTATGATGTCTAGGTTTTTAGGAAACAGCTAATCATTGGTTTACAAATGTCAAATTAGTTTCTATGCTTTGTATATTTGGGCTGTCGTCAACTAAAAACCTGCCCTATCGGCCGATTAATCGACTAAAAAGGTGACGTGGCAAAACTGTGAAGTGTCTCTTTATCTGACCCAAACTGCACACAAAACAAAAAAACACAACTGCACAAGAGTTCAGGCAAATAAATAACAATGTATACAGAAAAGTACTAGGAAACAGTGTAATTATATGTTAGCTATCAGGGCTGCACGATATTGGAAATTATTACGATGTGGTTAATAAGATCTACGATATCGATATTATTGCGATATTTAAATACACTTTTTAACTAACCAATATTGTCGACTGGTCAGCGATTATTTCTGTTGTAGATTGAGACTTAGAATAAAGTAACATTTTTAACCAAATAAATGTGAAATATTGTGAATGAAGCTTCTAGAGAGAGAATATTTATGAGTAAAGGGTATAATTGAGTAAAATCAGAAATTGTCTATTCTTTTTTGCCGTTTTTCTGCTAATTTAGTTTGAAAAGGCTAGATTTGATTCATGATTTTCCCTTTTCAGTGTTTTCATTTTAAAAACATTTCTATCAGATGAAGACTTTGGTGTGACTGCCATATATTTAGTTTTTTTGCGATATCAATACTTTTGCGATCTATTGTGCAGCCCTATTAGCTATATATAAATTAAATTAAACTTATGATTCACTTCCATCTTTAGCGAACTCACTCCATATCTTCACTTTTTTGCTGTTTTTGTCGTATAAATTGTTCTAATCAAAATTGGTCGACTAAAAATGTATGACTACAGTGATCCCTCGTTTATCGCGGGAGTTGCGTTCCAAAAATAACACGCGAAAAGTGAAATCCGTGAAGTAGTCAGCTTTATTTTTTATTATTTTACAATGCAATACTGAACTATGGAATGAAACCAAAAATCAAAACCTGTTTTAAAGCCCAAAATTTGTTTAAAACAATGATTTTAATATAGTAATACAAGGTTGGAAACAGTCGTATTTCACAGTCTGTGCCTCTTCGTCCTGACTCCGCTCCGCTGTAGCGTCTGTTTCTACTGAAGGCGCAGGACTCTTTCTTTAGTTGTTGGCGCTCTTTCTTTTTCTGAGCAAGAAGATTTTTATAAACGGATATGCCACCTTCGATTATATTTGAGAACTGCAATGAACGACTCATCAAAGGGTCCCGTTCTTGTGCGTGCGCTGAAGTTCAGTGGACGCACTGTAAAAATATCCGCACTGTAAAAAAATCCGTGAAGCAGCGAAGCCGTGAAAGATGAAACGCGATATAGCGAGGGATCACTGTACAGCCTTATTGCTTATATCATAAATTTTGTACATCTTTAAAAATCTTTGTGTATCAGAAGAGAGAAGAATGTTGTTTATAATTAAAATAACATGGACAGAAATACATTCATAGACTTTTAGAATAGAATTATGACAATTAATTTGGATCAGCGCTAACGTAACGGAGGAAAACGTTGTCATCTTTGCCATTTTGATTTGTCAAATTTAAGATTGCAGATGTACTAAACTATTAAAGTGTGTACGACAGGTTTTAACAATTTTCTAATTTTGATTTTATGTGGTGTATAAATACGTATTGTACATAAAAATTGAGTTTTACACCAATCAAGTGGTAGTTGGTGGAGAAAAGTTGAAAAATTACAGGAAGTGAAAAACTGATGACATCACACTGGGGAGACTCATTCCATCCAAAGGTTAAGCATAAAATAAACAACTTTTTTCACCCTTAAAACATTAATTCAACAAAATAAAGGTGTTCACATATATTTTGATTTGTCGGCCAAAGAAATCTCTGACATTAGCCGAGTTTTAGCCTAGTGTACGGGGTAATTTCCCAGTGTGATGTCATCATTTACAACCAGGAAGTGATATTACAAAACTAAAAATTATAAAATAATAATTATTTTAAGCAAAACTTTAAATATATTTATCTAACCTGTATTTTAGTCACATGAGTAGTACAACCTGTCAGAGGCCCTTTAACGTATTCAACTTGTACATTTTCTCTCGTTTCTTTGCAGGACCTGGTCTAAAGAGTCCAGAGGAAAGAACGATTGAATATCTTGAAGAAATCGCTGTGGAATGTGCCAGAGGAATCGCCAACAAGAAAATCTCCCTCCACAAACCAAAAGGCACGATGCAGAGTAAGTTTAACTCACTCGGGCAAAACCTCGCTCTTTGAAAACGATGAAACCCCACACGTTGTTTTTCTGTTTGTAGAGATTCAAGATTACGTCATGGGGTTTGAGTTTGTGAGAAATCAGATCTACAAAACGGTTCATGGAAAAGTGATGAAGCAGAGCAAAGGACTGTATCCGGCGCCGCTCAAAATCATCGAAGTGAGTCCAACACGCGCCGCTTTTGTTGAATGTAAATACTTATGTTTGAGCTTCGAGTGAAAGGATAATGATCAGACTTCTACAGGAAAACTTTAACTGTTTGTGGGTTTTGCGACTTTCACGTAACCATGACATTTTAATTCTGAGAAAGCCTTGTTTTTCCCCACAACGTTAAGTTAAACAATTCAATTTTTCAATCAGAAAGTTGGAATTTAATTTGCTGTCCGTGTGACGTTACAGGAATGCAAGTTTATTATGTATTATTAGAGATTAAGGATGATACAATAACTGAATTATCGTCAAAAGTCTCTTATTTTAGTAGTTCACTTGTTAAACGATTATTTCTATTGTTTATTTAGACTTTTAAAATACATTATCATCCAAATAAATGTTGAAATATTGGACTGAAGGCTTCTAGATTTAGAATATTTATGAAGGAAGTGTATAATTGTGGAAAATCAGTAATAATTTATTCTAGTTTTAACATTTTGATGTGATAATGTTACAGTTTTTGTTATAAAAAGTCTTGTGTTTTAGAGTCTGTACAGTTAAGTATTACTATTATCAATTATTATAGCAGATTCTTTTTTTAAATTTTCTGTTATTCGATTAATTATTGCAGCCTTACTTAAATGCATTGTTTGAACAAATTTAAAAACGACTACATAGACCATGATCCTTTGCTCCATTTCAGTGCAGACGTATGTGTTATTTTGGTACTTTTAAATCTTAATTATTTGGAATATGACAGTAATTATTTGTACTTGTCAATGCATTTTAAAAAAAAGTAGCATTTGTATAATTCATTAAGCCTTTTCACAAAAGCATAATAAATATCATAAATGAAACTTGTTATTATATTATACCAAGAGATTTGCGTATTTTTACATCTCTGATAATATAAATGGTGAACTGAAGCTTCGTTAAGTTTATTAGTGAATTAAATAAGGATCAGGAGTGACAAAAATGATCACAATTTTTAGCTCTGTTATAATCCTAACTCAGAAATCTAAAATAAGATGATATGGTTTGTCTGGATTGAATAATTGTGTACTTCTTTCTTTTTAATTGAGCTAAATTTGTTGCATTGTTTTATTTCTCTTCAGTGCGTAAAGACTGGAGTGGAACAAGGCCCTGTCGCCGGTTACTTGGCAGAGGCTCAGGTACTGGATTGTTTTTTAAAGAGTTTTACTTTAAAGGTCCCATATTCTGCTATTTTGCCCTTTACACAGTCTATTCTAAGGGCTTTGTTGATAAATGTTTGCGTTGTGCAATATCCATAACATAACAGTTTCCAAAAAACACCCATTTCTTGGACTGGCCCCCCTCCTTGCAAAAGCAAACGGCTCACTCTGAGATCTGACCCCCCCGAACAGAGAGCAGGCTGCCTCCCCCGCCCAACTCGCGCGCCTCCCCCGCCCAACTCGTGCCGAAGCCTAGAGCGGAGATAGTGCGCATGCGCCGTGTGCTCCGGTAAACAGCAATACACAAACACGGGAATAAACCTTTTATCCATCATGACGGTGCGTCGTGCTGAGTCCTACGTCCTGGATCTGACCTGGAGTTTGACGATCATGCAGTACCTCGACGACGGACGTTGCCGTTTGGTAAATAACAAGCTAACTCTTCTATCTGTCGTATCCATCGTGTAATTACTGTGTAGCATTAGCATTAGCTGTTTTTATTCTGCGGCTGCGCGCTTCCTGGAGGCGTGGCTTAAACACCGCGTCATCCATGGGAAGCCGCGTCATCCATGGGATGAGCCCCCGTCTGCCTGCTCAGCCGAGGGGGACGGAAAAGACAGTTCTCTAGTGAAAACATGCGGGAATCAATCAAAAAACCACTTTGGGCACAACATACGAGGCCCAAATAGCACTGTAGGAAGGTTAAAACCTCTGAAAAGTCGATTTTGCATGTTATGGGACCTTTAAAAGAAACTTGAACTGAATTAGAATGTTTGAATATTTGAATCTGTCTTTTCAGAATTTCGGAAAACTGGCCCGTACGTCTGAATCCGCCGCTCTGATCGGTTTGTATCACGGTCAAGTCACCTGCAAAAAGAACCGCTTTGGGACTCCACAGAAAGACGTCAAGTACGTGTGACTTTTATTATTTGTTAGACGTTCATATAATAAGTGTATAAAATAAATAGGACTGCAACTAACGATTATTTAACTGTCTGCGATACGTTTTCTGATTAATCGACCTGACGAATGATTATTTCTTTTCTACTATGAGACCATTTAAATATAAATAAAGGTCAAAATATAAATAAATAAATAAAGGTTGAAATATGTTGACTAAAGGTTTCTAAATATTTACAAAGAAAGTGTATTATTTTCATCCATAATTCACTTGATAATGCTGCTGTCTTTGTTACTTAAAGGTGTTTGTGTTTGTTTTTTAGAGTCTGTCTTCTCCAGATTATGAACGTACATTTAAGATTTGTCTTGTTTTAAACACGCCTCTCCTGCAGGACTCTGGCGATCCTGGGCGCTGGTCTGATGGGGGCAGGTATCGCTCAGGTGACGGTGGACAAAGGCGTGCACACCGTCCTGAAGGACACGACGGAGGCGGGACTGGCCCGAGGGCAGCAGCAGGTCTACAAGGGGTAAGAGTCAGAGGGAGCACTGTTTAGACTCAGGTACAAGCTGCAGCTCACGCCACCATCTGAACAGACAACAGGGTTCAAAATAAACTCTAATATTGAGCTGCAACTAATTGTGACCAGTTTACTCATTACTTACTTTTTTTTTTTTTTTTTCGTTATTTGATTATCAAAATTGTTATCTGAACTATACAGACACAAAAGCACATACTAAAAGACCTTTTTTAACAAAGCATAATCAAAGCAAAAGAATAAACTATTTTTATCAACAATACAATTTATTTATTTTTCCATCTGGAAGCCTTCAGTCGTCATATTTGTAATCAATTGAAAAATGAATCGCTCACTTGTCGACTCCTAAAATAATTGTTAGTTGCGGCCGTACTTTAAAGGTGTCAGATCTGTGGAGAGGCGAGCACACTCACTCACACCCACAGTAAGACTGCAAGGTGTTTTTATGTTTGTTTTACTAAAAATACCTTAATTATTTGCTGAAAGGACAATGTTTTGACTGTCATTTGAAAGTCATTTTCAATCTGAAGCAGTGTGAGTTCAGGGGACACGCCTCCCTCGGGGCGGAGCCACTTCAGCTCACAGCAGCGTAAAGTCCAGTTACTCACACCGCCTCCTTCAGATTGAAAATTCCTTTTGTATTAAAGTTGAAACACCTTGATTGACATAAACATTGTCCACACACTGCAAATAATGAAGTTCTAGAAGAGTTCAAATGTCTTGATTTCAGGATATTAATTTGAATTTCTGACGTTTTGACTCGTTAAGATCAGTGGAGACGATTTATTTGATGGAACTAGATTATTTTACTTGTTTCAAACTGTTTGTGACTTGTTTCAACACATTATTTCTTATTTCAATCCAAATTATCTGTCAGTGAGTTAAGATCATTTTACTTACCACTGACAAATATATTTTCTTATTTTAAGTAAAATTATCGCAGGATCAGTCAGAAATACCTTGAAACCTGTGAAATATTCTGCATCACATCAGCAATTAAATCTCACCGACTCAAAACTTCTCAAATCCAGATAAAAATGATAAATTCAAGCCTTTTTAAGCTTGAATAGATTTACATTTTTTGCTGTGCATGACCACCTTTGAAACTTTTACAACCATTTGCTGAAAGTGCAAAGTAACCTTGTCTCTAATGCACATTTTCGGCTCAGACTGAACGACAAAACGAAGAAGAGGAGCATCACGTCTTTTGAGCGCGACTCCATCCTGTCGAACCTGACGGGGCAGCTGGACTACAGCGGCTTCCAGAAGGCCGACATGGTCATCGAGGCCGTGTTTGAGGACATCAAGATCAAACACGCCGTGCTCAAGGAGGTGGAGGCTGTGAGTACCACGGAGGGGCAGTCTGTCCCCCTCTAGTGAGCTGTGACACCGGGACGCCCCGCTCCTCACAGCGAGAGGGTCCGGGGTTCAGTGGGCCTGTTCTGTGTAGGTTTAAGAGATTAAAACATGTAGAATAGGCTCCTCTCTGGGGCCTGGACTCCCCTGAAAAGAGATTCAGATCTCAGGGGGACTTTTCTGTTTAAAGAAACGTCAAATATACAAAATGGTCAAATAATGAGGTAATGTTGCTAAAAATTTAAATTGCGTTTTGTTGCTTTTAGGCACATTTTGTTTCTCTTAGATGCTTTTTTTGTCACTTTTGTTTCTCTTAGATGCTTTTTTGTCACTTTTGTTTCTCTTAGATGCTTTTTTGTCACTTTTAGTTGCGTTTTCGTTGCTCTTAGTTGCGTTTTTGTCGCTTTAGTCGTGTTTTTGATGCTTTTAGTTGCTTTTTTTGTCACTTTTAGTTGCATTTTCGTTGTTCTTAGTTGCATTTTTGTTGCTTTAGTCGTGTTTTTGATGCTTTTAGTTGCTTTTTTGTCACTTTTAGTTGCATTTTCGTTGCTCTTAGTTGCATTTTTGGTGCTTTAGTAGTGTTTTTGATACCTTTAGTTGCATTTTTGTCACTTTTAGTTGCGTTTTTGTTGCTCTTAGCTGCATTTTTGTCGCTTTAGTCATGTTTATGATGCTTTTAGTTGCATTTTTGTCGCTTGTTTCAGAACACTTAACAAATCTAAACTTAATCTCAAAGGTTAGCAGTTTGTATGCAGAAAAAACAGGATATTTTGTTTGTGCAGTTCAAAAATTGCAGCCTTTGTAATTTGCTATTTGCATCCAGCGAAATTACTATTAATTGTGCAGCCTTACTTTTTAAAACAAAAAAAAAAATCAGATATAGCATCTTTTTCAGTACTGCATGATGAACATAGACCAGTTTTAGTTCTTTATTAATACTTTACTCTGTGGTTATTCAAATTCCTTTCTTATATTTACCAATTAAGTGTTAACAATGACTTATTTCCACAATATATAAAACATTACTTACATTTCTGGTTTGATCGCATTGCTCCAGCCTTTTCAAATCAATAAAAGTCATCCGTTTGAATCTGTTTGCAGGTCGTTTCTCCTCACTGCATCTTCGCCAGTAACACGAGCGCTCTGCCCATCAAAGACATCGCCGCTGCCAGCAAGAGGCCAGACAAGGTTCAGCCACTTTCCACTTTAACGACAAATTAATAGCCCTTTTAAAACACGCCGCATTCATAACGTGGTAAATCTAATGCAGGTGATCGGGATGCACTACTTCTCTCCTGTGGATAAAATGCAGCTCCTGGAAATCATCACGACGGAGCAAACGTCCAAAGACACGACGGCGTCTGCTGTGGCCGTGGGGCTCAAGCAGGGGAAAGTCATCATTGTAGTTGGAGTGAGTTCAAAACGGAAGATGTATTATGCTTTTTTGATTTAGTATTAAGGCGAGACACTACAGGAAAAACTAATTTTTTAGTTTTTTGGTCAGTTTGCTCTCTCAACATATCGGCAAACAAACAAACTTATCCAATCTGCTCCTAAAGATGTTTTATTCTTCCATTTAATCCACTTCATCCATAGATTTCTCTGGGACATTGTAACTTCAAAGGACGTTTTGTTAAAATGCATTTTTCTCCCTCGAGACATAAAGATCAGCCTTAAAGTAGATCCTACACCAAACTGTACAATCTGGACTTGACGAAACGTACAGAAGGATTTTTGAAAACTTTCAGTCCAGTTTACTTAAAAACTAAATAAGAAATCCAAAATCCCTTCTGTACATTTTTTTGTAACTAATATGTTACAAAATGAACCAAGAAATTTAAACCTGGTTCTGTCCATTTTTCAGATTTAACTGTCCTAAATATATGTATTTATGGCCAATTTTTCACATAAAATGCCTTATTTCTACATGACATGATGAAAAACTTAATACATTAATACATTTTTTTCTTACATTTATGTGAGTAAACTACAGGAGAAGTTTCAAATGGATATCTTTTAAATGAAAGATTTTGTCCTATTCACCTGTAGTGTCTGTTAAAATAAAACTGTCCAATCAAAGGCAGTTTTCTCCCACAGAGACATAAAGATAACCCTTAAAGTAGCACCTGCACCAAACTATGAAATGTTGTACTGAACAAGTACTTTTGACAGATCACACGGAAGGAGTTGTTAATATCTAATTCTTCTGATTTATAGCTGTTGTATTTTTAAAAAGCAGTCCTACAATGTCAGGAAAAAAATAAACAAAAATCATACTCTGATGGTTAATCTGAACCGCACCCATTACCATAATATATGTCAGTCTCTTGATATGATATGGCAATGTAAAAACAAATCTAATCCTGAGTTTACACTTCCAACAGATATTTTAAAATGTGTTATAATTCATGCCGGACATATTTGTGGACTAATCTTGGTTTACTTTTAGGATGGACCCGGCTTCTACACCACCAGATGTTTGGCTCCCATTTTGGCCGAAGCGATCCGAGTCCTTCAGGTGAGTGAGGACGCTTTTACTTCTGGAGAAAACGTTGAGCTGTTTAAAGGGTTAATGTACACATTACACACACACATGCTTGGTTTCATGACTCTAAGGTCAAACTAACATAAATAGTGATGGGGAAAGTGAAGCCTCGTGAACCAGTGAGGCCTCACAGCCCAAAGCTTCACCAAAACAACCAATCTGATTTCACAGAACTCAAAGCCTTGGTCACGTGGCTTCCTCGTTTGTGACACAGCTCATTTTGAGGCTTCGTTAGACATGCCCAAGTCGTGCTTCATTTTTTTCACTGCTCATCAACCTTGTTGTGATCCTGCTCAGTTATAGGCCTGGCTTAAAGCTACAGCAAAGAGGCAAATTGGATCAACTTTCCTAAACTTAACACTTAAATGCCCTGTACCTGATTTTTATGGTTTTGAAACGTAAAAAACAAAATAAGCTCATGTTAAATCAGAATCAGATTAGGTTTATTTCCATTGTCAGTGAACAAAATTCACAAACATAGGAACTTGCTTTGGCGTAATCCAGCATCCTAAATATTCACTGTGATGAGTTTATAAGCGCTTTAACAATCTCTGAGCCCAAAGCGTCACAGACTGTCCCAGGTAAAGCTAACAAACATTAGTAGAGAAGTGCTTCCTGCTTCTCTTGTAGAATAAACCGCTCTATAAACAGTTGTAGTGTAAAAGTTGTGTTCTCTTTCACCCGAATAGATGCTTTTACAATAAATCTGCACTGGGGCAAAACTGATTTTACTTTATCACATGCAAAAAAAATTTTTTTCCCATTTCACAACAGTAAAAATCAGGTACAGCCCCTTTAAGTAGGAGTAGTGTTACTTTAGACAAAATGCTACTCATGTCAGAGTATGAAGTATGATGTCTGAACTACTTTGAAAAGCAAAATTTTAGTTACAAAAGTAAATGGACCTGAACACTTGACCCAAATTGACCAATTACAACCAAAACTGTAATATTGGTTGTAATTGTTTCTTGGGAGTTACTGTATTGTATTCCACTTATTCACTCTTTGCGCGGTCTGTTTCCAGGAGGGATCTGACCCTAAGAAGCTGGACGGGTTGACCACCAGTTTCGGTTTCCCCGTCGGAGCGGCGACTCTCATTGACGAGGTGGGCATCGACGTGGCGGCTCACGTGGCTGAGGACCTCGGCAAAGCGTTCGGAGCGCGGTTCGGAGGTGGCAACGTGGAGGTGCTGCAGACGATGGTGGACCTGGGATACAAAGGTGAAACGAGACGGGGAACGGAAGTGAGATGATTTACACTGCACTGGTTTGTGGTACAGTATAAAAATCAGGATGAAGAATCAATCCTTGGTATGGAAATCGGGTTTGAAATGTTAGTATCGTGACACCAGTGCCTTTCAAATGGTTTAGTCCTGGTTTAGTCCTGGTTTAGTGCTTTTCTTTGGAGTGTTAAGTGTTCACGGTGGTCAGTATTATCAAAAATAGTCCTATGTGAACAGTGATGCACGTAAATGTATTTAAATTTGATCGTTGTTTTAATTAAGGCTGGGTGATACGGTGATAAAAATGGATTGTTGAGCTGGTCCCTGTGACAATCTGCTATTTTTGTGAAATTGTCGTGATTCACTGTTTGTGTCTTTAATGCAGCTGTCTGTTCAAACACACTTTTTCTCCTGTTGTTTAGCCTCTGAAGCCTCTGAGCAGATGACTTTATTTACCTCTTAAAGGCCAGAGCTGCACAATTAAACCAAATCTACACAAAATCGCAATTTTATTGGATGCAATTAGCAAATAACAAAGACTACAATGTTTGAAGTGCAATAATTTCTTCCACAAACAACAAAACGTCTTGCTTTTATTTGAATAAAATCTTCTAACACTGTAGTTTGGATTTGTACAAAGATGTTCTGAAACAAAAACTTTGATTAAAGAAATTCTTGGTCGACTAAAGACTTGCTCTATCGACCGATTAGTTGACTAAAAGGTGACGTGACAAAAATATATCATAAGTGTAAAGTATTTCCATGTATCTGAACCAAACTGCACTCAAAAGAACAACAACTGCAGAGGAGTTCATGCAAAAACTATTATTACTATAATACTATTACTATAAACTATTAAAAACTATTTATACAGAAAAGTACAAGAGCAAAGACCAAAATCTTCAGCAAACTCACTTCATATCTTCTTTTTTTTTTGCCATATAAATAAGTTTATAATAATTAGATATAAATAAAATGATTAGTCGACTAAGTGACAAAAGCGCGACCAAAAACAAAGACACAACAAAGATGCGTTTTAAACATGACAAACACAACTGAACGTGACAAAAACACGACCAAAAGTGTCCAAATTTTGTTAAAATGTGAATTTGAACAGAATCCTATTACTAAAACATAAATCACAATCGCACTGGTCAGAAATATCACAATTACATATTTTTATTCTATTAAAGGCAATTAAAAAATACAAAGTGAACATGAATCGTGATAAAATTGAAATCATGATCTGGCCCCAAGAAAATCTGGAGAATCCTTTTTTGCCATGTCACCCAGCTCTAGTCTTAATTTACCGGTGGATTTAAAGTGATGCCTTATTTTGAATTTGATAAACATTGTTGATTTACAAATCCTGAATTTTGTTTTCCAGGTCGCAAATCTGGAAAAGGTTGCTACATCTACCAACCAGGCCTTAAAGTGAAAGAAATCAACTCTGGAATTGACGACATTCTTGACAAATACAAACTAACGCCAAACCCCGCTGTGTGAGTGACGTTCTTAAAGTCAGACGTGTTTTCTTCTTCTTTCTTCTTCTCCTCCTAATCTTAACTAAACGTCTTTTCAGCTCGTCGGACTCGGACATCCAGTACAGACTCATCTCTCGGTTTGTGAACGAGGCCCTGCTGTGTCTCCAGGAGGGGATCCTCAACAGTCCACTAGAGGGCGACGTGGGCGCTGTGTTCGGACTGGGCTTCCCTCCCTGTCTCGGAGGTAAATGCTTTGTCAAATTTGTTTAATTGCATCTAGTCTGCGATGTTTTGTTTTTTTTCTTTTACATATTTTTGCAAACATTATTCACTTACAAAATGAATGCAAAGCTACATTTATTTGATGATATGGGAGTTCTTTCTAAAACAGATCGAATCACCCCAAATGTTTAAACTTCAGAGCAGTGGCTTCAAATACAAGGCTGAGAAAGCTGTCATTGTAGGCTCTATGCAAATATTAATAATATTACGTCCAAAATTGTGAAATCCTATTGATTTTTGTGTATTTTTATGACAAACTTAAGCTGACGGTGAGCTGCTGCGTTCAAGGGAGAGTGGAACGGAGAGAATCTTGTCTGGTTAATTACAGAAGCTGTGTGTGATTCTTTCTTTTCCTCTCACCGTTAAATGAAAAAGAACGAGTGACACATCTGCACTTCACAAGATTATGTTTTAGTTTAGTTATATGTAGTTTAATAATGTGTGTTAACACAATGACCCATAGGTAAAACCAGGACTGAACCAGGACTGAACCAGGACTGAACCAGGACTGAACCAGGACTGAACCAGGACTGAACCAGGACTGAACCAGGACTGAACCAGGACTGAACCAGGACTGAACCAGGACTGAAGCAGGACTGAAGCAGGACTGAAGCAGGACTGAAGCAGGACTGAAGCAGGACTGAAGCAGGACTGAACCAGGACTGAACCAGGACTGAACCAGGACTGAACCAGGACTGAACCAGGACTGAACCAGGACTGAACCAGGACTGAAGCAGGACTAAACCAGGACTGAAGCAGGACTAGACTGAGACTGAAGCGGGTCTAGACCAGGTCAGAATCAGGTCTGAAACGGGACTGAACCAGGATTGAACCAAGACTGAACCAGGTCTAGACCGGGACTAAACCAGGACTAAACCAGGACTAAACCAGAACTAAACCAGGTCAGAACCAGGTCTAGACCGGGACTAAACCAGTACTAAACCAGAACTAAACCAGGTCAGAACCAGGTCTAGACCGGGACTAAACCAGGACTAAACCAGGTCTAAACCGGGACTAAACTGGACTGAACCGGGACTGAATCTGGTCTAAACCAGAACTAAACCAGGTTAGAACCGGGTCTGAACCAAGACTGAATCGGGTCTAAACCAGGTCAGAACCAGGTCTGAACCAGGACTGAATCAGGTCTAAACCAGAACTAAACCACATCAGAACCGGGTCTGAACCAGGACTGAATCAGGTCTAAACCGGGACTGAACCAGGTCTGGACCAGGACTGAACCAGGACTGAACCAGGACTGAATCAGGACTAAACCGGGACTAAACCAGGTCAGAACCGGGACTGAATCAGGTCTAAACCAGAACTAAACCACGTCAGAACCGGGTCTGCTGGACCAGGACTGAACCAGGACTGAATCAGGTCTAAACCAGAACTAAACCAGGTCTGAACCAGGACTGAACTAAGACTAAACAGTTCCAATCAGGTGACGGAGGATGACTTTTTCCCTTCCCAAAGCCATAACCTTTAGTCATTCCCTGTACACTGAGATGGACCCCCCGTCTCTGCTGGACACAGTCACGTCTCGTCCTTTTTGAACTCCCAGCTCCGCCCTCCTCCTCCTCAGCGCCCTAACCCCGCCCCCCTGACCCCGTGCCTTTCCCTCCCGCAGGTCCTTTCCGTTACGTGGACAGTTACGGCGCCGACAAACTGGTGGCGAAGATGCGTCAGTTCGAGGCGGTCTACGGCAGTCCCTTCACGCCGTGCCAACTCCTCCTGGACCACGCCAACGACCCCAACAGGAGGTTCTACAAGTGAACGCAAACCACGCCCCAACATGTAGCACCTGGCGATAAAACGACTCCAGCCCGCCGCTAAAATGTGCCTAACGTTTATATTTGAAAAGTGGAGACGAAAGAATCAGCGCAGCGACGTGCGGAGGCCAACGGTGCGGGTTTTTGTACCTTTATGATAATTGATTAACTTAAAACGGGGAAAAGATAGCGATCGTTTAATGCAGTTGTGAAGAGAAGGAGACTCAAAGCTCTTTTAACGCGAGAGAATGTCTGTCCAAGTGTCTTTATTTTGTACATTAGAGCTCGGCCACTTCGAGCAGTTCATGTAAATGTCTGAGAATAAAATTTTGTTATTGAATCTAGTCATGAAAGGGTTTTTTTCTCGGCAAAAATGTGCATGACTTGAAAATATTTGAACAGCTTTTCTTAGATGACTGATTAACAATGTTTGCAGCCAATTATGGATGTTGTTTTTTTTATGTCCAGTAAAATATTATGTTATTTAAAGTAGATAAAGTCTAAAAATCCCAGAAAAAATGTATTCAAATGTAGCAACTTGTCGTGTTATTGATGAAGAAAAAGGTCAATAACATAAATTACTGTTAAATTCGCTGCCTCCAGCCAAGAACATCCAGCATAAAAGTACTATTCATTTTGATTTTTATGATTTTTGTTTTTTCAACGTGTTTAAGCTTTTTTTGTAGAGCACAATTCTTACAAAGTCCTTTTACAGAACAAGGAAAAAGCACTAAACCCATACCACAAAACCCCAAATGATCATTATAACATTTACTTCAAAGGTGACGTTTTTGAAGTACATTGTTTCAGTCGTACGCACAGGTTTGCACAACAGTTTTGAGTTCTAGTCAAAAGAATCTTGAGCATCGAGCCACTGTCCAGGGTGTACCCCGCCTAAGGCCCAAAGTCACTGGGACAGGCCGCAGTCACCCGCGACCCCAGGAACAGGAACAGGAACAGGAAGAGGAAGTAGAAAATGAATGAATATATTTAATACCCTACATGTTTTTCACATTTAGTTTTTTATTATTATTATTGATTTTTTTTTTATTAAAAATGGTTCACTGTACAACACAAACAAAAATATCTCGATGTAAAACAAATACAGGTTCCTTGATTAAGTTACATTTAATCAACAGAATACAAAGAAAAACATCAGGACTTTTCACTCAAAGAAAAAATATATATTATTCTTATCTTTAATCATTTTCTCATGGATATATTTTTAGTTGATTTGCAGGGTTTATTGTTATGGCACATTTCGTGTTGCGTGTTATCCAGAGATTGAAGGTATTTTTGTATTTCTGTTAACAGTTTGGAGGATGGTTTGTGATGGTTATTGTTGAGGAATTTGGCTTTATGTAAATGACATTTTCCAAAAAGTATAATGAGGTTAATCTTATATTCTACTTTGTTGTTTTTATGTGTAAAGTAAGCAATTATGTTTTCATATTCAAACCTGATAGATTTTGTTTTTTTGTAGTAAGAATGACTCTAGTTTAGTTTTTTTTTTTTTTTGGAGACGGAATAGAGAACAGTTTTTCTCCTTGTTTATGAATTTTGATACAAACTGGTGGGGTATTGTCTATGAATTCGTTTTCAGTGAATGTCTTTAATTTTATTGCTGATTCAGTATGTTGAAGTAATAAGCCATATTCAATAATATGAATTAATGTTTGTAATAATATTAATTGATTTTTGCACTGTGTATCATTTAGATTACAGCGTATGAGCTCATGCATGACGTAACCCTCATCAACACACAGTAAAACCACACACGCGCGCACGCACAGACACGCGCACGCACGTCTCCTGCCTGACGTCACCGATCATAACAACAGAAGGACCTGGAGCGTGCGGGGCCGGCCGTGGGAAGCGCGAGCCCGCACCCCATTCGCTGCTCGGGCGTCACATGCGTCGCCTCCATTGTCCGCATCAGGGCGTGTTCCGCTCGGCTCCACAGCAGCTGCGCGAGGCGTCCGGCGTCTGCTGCGCGCTTTTCCACCCTCTCCTCAGCATCTTCTCCCTCCGGCGCCCCCTCGTCACTCGCGGAGATGCTCGACAGCGCACGGGAAACGCGCGGAGTTCAGCGGACGCTCTGAAACGACGTGCGTCATGAGCGCCGCACCTGTTTGGAGACGCCGTTACGCACGCTCCCCCGGACAGCGCCCCGATCGCCGCGCGTAACAACATGGGAAAATCATCGTCGGTGTGAGCTCGCGAACATGTCCAAAGGCAAGAACAGCGAGGCGGTGCGCGTGGTCGTCCGGTGTCGCCCGTTCAGCAAGAAAGAAGAGAAGGGCGTGTGCGAGAACATCCTGGACGTGGACGACAAACTGGGACAAATCGCCATCAGGAACCCGAAAGCGCCACCCGACGAGCCGCTGAAGGTGTTCACGTTCGACGCCGTGTACGGATGGACGTCCACGCAGCGGGACGTGTACGACGACGCCGTGAGACCGCTGGTGGAGTCGGTGCTGCACGGGTTCAACGGGACGATCTTCGCGTACGGGCAGACGGGCACGGGCAAGACGCACACGATGCAGGGCGTCTCGAGCGACCCGGAGAGGCGAGGCGTCATCCCCAACTCGTTCCAACACGTTTTTACGCAGATTTCCCGCACGCAGAATCAGAAATACCTGGTGAGATCGTCGTATTTGGAGATCTACCAGGAGGAGATACGCGACTTGTTGTGCAAGGACAATAACAAGAAGCTGGAGTTGAAGGAAAGTCCTGATTTTGGCGTCTACGTCAGAGATTTGTCGTCCGTCGTGACCAAAAACGCGCAAGAAATCGAACATGTCATGAGGCTGGGCAACCAGTCGAGGTCTGTGGGCTTCACGAACATGAACGAGAGGAGCTCGAGGTCTCATGCCATCTTCGTCATCACGGTCGAGTGCAGCGAGGTGGGACCAGACGGAGAGGACCACATCCGCGTCGGGAAGCTCTACATGGTGGATCTGGCTGGAAGCGAGCGCCAGAGCAAGACCGCGGCGAAAGGAAAGCGTCTGAAAGAAGCGGCGAAGATTAATCTGTCCCTGTCCGCTTTGGGCAACGTGATCTCGGCGCTGGTGGACCGCAGGAGCACGCACGTCCCCTACAGAGACTCCAAGCTGACCAGACTGCTCCAAGACTCGCTCGGGGGCAACGCCAAAACTGTCATGATCGCGACGGTGGGGCCCTCGCACCGGAATTACGCGGAAACTTTGGCCACTTTGAGGTACGCGAGCCGCGCCAAGAACATCAAGAACAAGCCGAGGATCAACGAGGACCCCAAAGACGCGCTGCTCAGGGAGTTCCAGGCGGAGATCGCGCGCTTGAAGGCGCAGCTAGAGGAGAGGGGGATGCTGGCCAAGGAGCGCAGGCTCAGGCGCTACAGCAAGAGGCTCAGCAAGTGTCTGGCCGGGATGGACGAGGAGGTGTGGAAGGCACTGGCGGAGGAGACGGAGGAGAAGAGCAGAGGAGGAGAAAGAGGAGAAGGGAAGGAGGCGGTGAAGCTCAGACATGTCAGCGAGAACAGGAAGAGCGTGGAGGACGTGCAGTGGGACCAGGACGCGCTGGAGAAGATCATAGAGAAGTATAAGGTACTGGGACAACTCTGATGTGAGCAGCATTAGGCAAAAGTCTGATAAATGTACATGAAAAGAAAAGAAAGTGATAGAGTCTCAGCTGTGACCAAACTTTTCATTAAGAGAGACAGTTGGTCAATGTACTGTTATTTCTTCAAAAATGAAGAGTTTAATTGCAAAAATGAATATCTCCATTTCAATAATAATAAATAAACATATACATAAACTTATTTCTAGATATTATCAAAGAAAAAACATGTCAAATGGATTTTATCTAAGAAGGATGTCATGTTTCGTACAGAAATTAAACATTTTATGTTTAAAAACAGCCAAAATGACACACATTGGGGACATTTAAATCTGAGAAATGGACCGAACCAGGTTTAAACGTTCATTGTGGACACACATTAGTTACAAAAAACTGTACAGAGGGGATGCTGGATTTCTTATTTAGTTTTTGAGTAATATCTGACTGAAATTTTGCCTGAAAATAAAATTTTTGCCTAATTTTCAAACTTAAAACTTTAATAAATCAAGCTTAGAATTAGATATCAACAAATCCTTCTTCATTTGTTTCATGTAGGAGCTACTTTAAGGCTGATCTTTATGTCCCTATGGAAGAAAAAAGCATTTTAAGAAAACGGTCTTTGAAGTTACAATGTCCCAGAGAAATCTATTAAATGAAAGAATGAAACATCTTTAGGAGCAGATTGGACAAGTTTCCACATGAAAGACGATATATCGAGAGAGCAAACTGACCACAAAAAAAAACACAACTAAAAATTAAAAAGAAATCAGTTTTGCCAGCAGTGTCTCACCTTAAAATGAGCTACTGTTTTTTGAAAATATTGCTGTACGATACGAGAAAATAAGCCAAGGCTGTTTTTGCAAATGAACTCTTCAAATGTTGTATTGATCTGTGGTTTTAGTGCGGCCACACCTTAAAGGGCACGTGACACAGTTAAGATCATTATACTGAAGATGTTGATGACAAAAGTACAAATTCTATTCAGGTTTAGCAAATTTTAAGTTTATAATTTTATTTCCTGGTTGTAAATCATGACATCACACTAGGAAATCCAATAAATGTCACCTAGCAACCACGTTTTCGGACCCAAAATGGTTGCTAGGTAACAGATGTGGAATTACCTTTAACAATGACATATTTGCTGCTCATGTCCAACCAGGAAGTAACATTACTGTCAAACTGGGACAAACAGGCAAAACATCTTAAATCAGTAAAATCTTAAATATAATCATGTTCTCAATGTTTTAGTGAAATGTGTCGTTGAACGTGTCTTATAGATATAGACTTAAAGTTGTAAATTAGATGTGGTGGCTTTATTTTGTTCTAGTTTAGCTTTTGCAATTAACCCGTGTCATCAGAACGTTCAAAATTGCAGAACGGAGGCAACTGGAGACAAAATGAAGTAGACCTGAACACACTTTCAGTATTTAACTGACATCGGATCTAAATCAGATCGTTTTTAGTCTTTTCTAACATAAAATAAGCAGCAATTTTGAAGTTCCAGGGTAGAAATGTGAGTTAGTTTGCTTCTTTATTACAAAAGATAGAAAAAATATCATTTTATTGCCTCAAAATTGTATTTGAGCAAGTAATTTGTGTAATAAATGTAGAGATAACATGAAAAACTAGTATTGTAAAGTATTTCTCCAGTATAATCTTAAAATCTAGACGTTTCCTTCATCAAAATGCAAACGTTTATTGTAATCTTCCATCAAATAAACAAATAATGTAGAAGACAATTGTAAATGTCTTTAAACTGGGCTCTAATATCACTCACATGTGTCTGAGCGGTGTTAATTTGCCAAAACCATCTGCATTTTTTGATAATCTGTGTTTAATCCCAGTTGCTCCCTTGAAATCCCTGCACGTTCTACTTCAATTTTGCCTCTCTTCCGTAATTTTGAATGTTTTTTAACAAACTTTCAAAGGCTCTATAACCAGCTGACTCTTCACAAAGGAGACGCTCACGGGACAAAGGAAAATAATTAGCATAAATTATTAATCGTGTGTCTGTGTCTGAAGGCCATGGAGAGCAAGCTGCTGATCGGAGGAAAGACCATCATCGATCACACCAACGAGCAGCAGCGCGTGCTCGAGCAGAGGAGGCAGCAGATCGCAGAGCAGGTACGGAAACAGGACAAATACCAAGAAAAACTGAGGGGAAAATCATGCAAACGTGTGGAAATGGGGCAGAAAACGGTTGAGTTTTAGTTTAAAGATGTAGTTAGTGGCTTCCATGCACACCAACAAATCGAATCGTTATCTGATTTCTGCGGTTATCAGATTATTGAAATGTCATTTAAACAGTTAGTTATCTGGTTTCTGTTTGATTGTTCACATTTGTGCAGGTTTGGAGAAGGAAATTATGCAAGAAAAAAAAGAGCAAGCTAAAGTGGCAAAGACGAAATTGAAAGAGAAAACGTTAAAGATTGAAAAAGTTATTTTAAATTTCTTCCACGTACAACATTTGCTTTAATAATTGATTAAATAGTACATTAAATATAATTGATGATCAGATTTGTCTCATGCTCTGAACAGACACAAAAATCACATTAAATTATTGTTGTTGTTTTAAATTATTCTACTCTGATTATTCTTTTACTGGCTGTTTAACTGTACAAAGTTAGCATTATGTTCTGTAGATGTTGAATTTTCATTCATTTAAACATTTATTTTACTCTTTTAGTTTACATTTTTGTGAATATGTTCTAAGATTTGAATTCAATAATGCACAAAATGTTGTTTCAGTAATTTACATTTACACCAGTTGTTGTAAATGTTTGAATTATTTAGCCTGACAAACTTTATTAAGAGAAATTATTTGACAATATATTAACCAGATCAAAACAATAATTGGTGATAAAAGTGTAAAATAAGTTGCAAAAATGTTTAAAATAAGGTAAAAACAGCATATATACCAGTAAAAGACATTAAAAGCACATTAAATATCTAAATATACAAAGGCTGCATGAGCTCTTCTGGTATTTTAAATGGCCTTTTCAGCTCATTTACATATTTAATTATGCGCAGCGGGATCAGACGGTCAGTAATGAGGACCAGCAGATGCAGGACCTTATGCTCCTGTTTGCTTTGAGAAATGGATCATGAAAACAAGGAACAAAGAGCGTCAGGAGCACAATCGGTTCAGACATTTTCCCTCAAAGGTTTGCTCTGACAGCACCAGAAAATTGCATATTTGTACATAAAATTGCTCGATAATTCATAATTAATCCCAAAATTTTCAGTTTACCCATTCATATCTTCTTTTTTTTCTTTTGTTCCAAGTAAATTCCTTCTAATACCAATAAAAATGATTAGTTATTATTACTTTTTTGTCATTATCCTGTTCGAAAAAGACGCCATCTACAGAAAAACTGACAAAAAGGCTACAGTTAGTTCTGATAAAGCTCAAGATCCCATAAAACTATTCAGGAAAGGTCATTTTTGTCCTCTTTATGTGATTTTTTTCAATGCCGATACTTCTTCAAATGAGAATCTAGTTTCGATACCAGCTTTATTATTGATTAGTGCTGAGTTTGAATACTTTGGACGGCCCCAGTCTGTGGTTTTCCTGCTCTTTGTGGGAGAAAAGTGAATGAATAATTAATGATGTGCAGCACTTTGTGAAGCTTGTAAAACACTGTATAAAAGTAAACCATTCATATGATTATACTGGGGCTCATGCTGTGATTAATAGACACCAGAGTATTTCTCGTTTTAGAGTTGATTTTACGGTCTTATGTTGTTGAGTGTTTTTAAAGGACACATATCATGGAAAATTGACTTTTTTGAGCTTTCACCCATATTCTAACATTGTTGGAGTTGTATTTATCTCCATTCAAGCGTTTTCATTCATTCTGTTTACAAGCTCATCTTCTCTGCTCCTTCTCTGAGCCTCACAAAATCCCCAGTTTCAAATTTCACAGCTTTGTGATGTCAGAGATAGAGAGCTGGAGGTTTCTGTGCTGTTTGACAAATATTATGCAAAATTGACTTTGTTGAGCTTTTCTCCATGTTCTCACATTGTTCGTCATCAAAAACACACTTGGAGTTGCATTTAGCTTGTTTCATGTTTGTTTGATGCTGGTTTGTAAATCCTCTCTTTAGCACTGTGTTCTGAACTCCTTCATGTGTGACATAGATGATGCTGATGTCATTTATCCCAGAATCCTTTGCTGTTTTAAGTCCTTAAATCATGGCCAGACTCGCCCTGAACATTTCTCCCGTCTAATCACGATAATTACAACTTCATAACATCCACTCTTTACTGCAATGCATTGTGGGTATATACTGTATTTGCATGTGTGTAATTGCCTCTACAGCCAGTAGATGGAGTCAATATGACATCTCCCGACGCAATGATAAAGTTATATTTTTCTTTGTAAAAGCATTTTATTTTTAGTTCTAAAACATGAGATTTTAAACTGAAGACACTCAAGCAGGTTTAAAGGATAAAAACAATACAAATAATGCATAATATTTGCCCTTTAAGTCCTTAAATCATCACCAGAGCATGTCGGAGCAAGCTAGCTTTTGTTTCTCCTTACAGTAATACCCTCTTCTGCCAGTAGATGGAGTGCTAACAAAAAGCCTAACAAAGGAACACCTGACAGATGTAAAGTAAAGTGTGCTTTCTGTAGATTCATTATTAATTTAAGTTCTAAAACATGAGAAACCAATGCAAATACACTCAAAAGCAGGTTTAAAGGTAATAACAAGTACAAATAGTGCAGTTCATCTTGTCTTCAGAGCTACTTTCATTCCCTGACTTCGAAAACCGAGTTGTGTGGAGCTCTCTAATTTGAATTTATTGAACATATTTATTGCTATTTATTGTTTTGCTTTTACTGTTTTTCTTGTTTGAGGACTTATAAGATCAGAGACAGCTTTCATACCTGTGTTTTGTTTTGTTTTCTGTCTCTGCTCTTCTGTTTCATTCATAAAACGTGCTAAAGTGCGTTTGCATCCCCTGGGCGTGTTTCAGATCCGCCGAGAGCGAGTGATCCAGCAGCAGATGATGCTCCAGGACGAGGAGACGCTGGAGATGAAGGAGACGTTCTCCACTCTGCAGCAGGAGGTGGAGCTCAAGACGCGCAAACTCAGGAGGGTACGCACCAGAGCTGGATCCTGTGCTCGTCTGGTCCATTAATGGGCCGATGGTGACTTAGTTTTTTTTTTCAGTTGCGACTCCCAAAAATAACAATAGTTCACATTTGCGACCCCCAAACACAAAAAATAGGCGACATGCAAAGTGATAAATTAGCCTTATATCTAATGTTTGACTTTATTTTGGGAATATAGACCTAAAAAAATGACTTTAATCGACCAACAAATAGGAATCTACATTTAATATTTACCACTGCATTTGAAGGGGGTTAAGCCTTGTTTAACTCTATTGTATTCACCTTATTCTGCCCCGCCCACTTTTGCGTTTTTTTTGCCACAGATGCGCACTTTTGTTGTAAACGCACTTCCGTTTGACAAGAACTCTGTTAAAGCTAATGACGAACGAGGGAAAAGTCTTGTTGCTAAAATGTTACATAAAGTAGATTGATTTGTGTAAAATGTTTAATGAACACGAGCAACAACAAGTCAACAATGCACCGATTTCCTGGTCAGTCTGAAAACGTCTTTTTAGTCCATGTAGAACTTATTTTCTGTTGAGCTCGTCTGCTCCATGTAAACTAATACAACGGAAACAAGACGGCGGCGCGTACGGCAACTTCTGGAATAAGGTATACATTTTCCCATCATCTGGAGACCCCCAGAAATCATTTCGTGTGCCCCATTGGAGTCCCGACCGCTAGTTTGAGAACCACTGGCCTAGTTGACCAACGTTTTTATTAGTCGACTAATTATTTTATTTAGATTTAAAGGATTTTATGGCAAAAACAGCAAAAACAAGAAGATATTGAATGAATTTGCTGAATATTTTGGAGTCCAGTATATCAGAATCAGAATTGATTTATTGCCATTGTCAGTGATCAAAATACACAAACATAGGAACTTGCTTCGGCGTAAGGTGCAACATAAAACAATGAATAAAATATATAAAAGAGGCATGCATAAGATTAAGAATAAAATAAACACACAGTTTCCTAGTACTTATCTGGAAAAAAAGAGTTGTTTTTAGATGATTTCCAGTGAAGTTGGTGTATTTTAAGTGCAGTTTGGGTTAGACACATGGAAATACTTTATAGTTTTAATATACTTTTACCTTACCCCCTTTTAAAGTGCGTATGACAGGTTTTTATGATTTTCTAATTTTTACTTTATTCAGAGTATTAATACCTGTTGTAAATATAAATTATAGTTTTACACCAATCAGGTCGCTATTTGTGGAGAAAAGTTGAAAAATATATTGAAAATTACAAGAGGTAAACACACTGATGACATCACACTAAGGAGACAAAGGTCATGCATAATGTACACAAAAGAAACTACTTTTTTGACCCTTTAAACATTGATTTAACAAAATAAAGATGTTCACATGTTTATGTCTTTGTCAAATGAAATAATCTGTGACATCAGACGAGTTACGGCACACTGTACAGGATGTTTCTTGGTTCCCACTGTGATGTCATCATTCACAACCAGGAAGTAAAATTAAAAACCTAAATAAATTGCTAAACTGGGGTAAAATGTGTTAAGATTTTAGTAGAATTTGAAATATCTTAACTGCATTTTAATTAAATGAGTTGTCCGACCTGTCAGAGGCACTTTTAGTCGATTAATCAGTCGAGAGGGCGGGTCTTCTTTCGAGCAGGAATTTCTTTAGTCGACGACAGCCCTTTGTAAGTGAGGCCTGAACGGAGGAGTGGAACGGCCCCCGAGGACACACTCCAGGTTCAGCATGAGTCACAGCTTTAGCCCCTGCCTGTAGATGCCTTTCCCTCGTCGAACTTGTAAAGCCTGCTCCTCCAACTCAGTGATTCCCAACCTTTTTGAGACCTGATGGGCCCCCCGTGTCTGAAACTCTGGCCCCGACAAAACCATTACACGATAAAAATGATCACCAACAAGCGTTTGCAGTCGTGGCTGAAAGTGTTCACTAAAATGTTGGATTTCTCCCCAAAAAGACTTTTCAGGTGTGATATTTATATTGCCCACAGCTGTCACTTGCCCCGGGTGAGTTTAAACGAGCGCCACATTCTTAAAGTGCCTCTGACAGGTTGGACTACTCCTGTAACTAAAATACAGGTAACATTAATATATTTAAAGTTTTGCTAAAAATAATTATGCATTTTATCATTTTTAGCCATTTTCTTTTGTTTTGTAATATCACTTCCTGGTTGTAAATGATGACATCACACTGGGAAATTACTCTGTACACTGGGCTAAAACTCAGAGATGTTTTGTCCAACACCTTTATTTTGTTGAATTAATGTTTTAAGGGTAAAAAAAGTTGTTTATTTTGGGTAAATTATGCATGGAATGATGTCATCAGTTTACAGTTCCTGTAATTTTAAACAGATTTTTCAACTTTTCTCCACCAACTACGACTTGATGGGTGTAAAACTCGATTTTTTTTGTACAATACGTATTTAAAACCTGTCGTACGCACTTTTACTTAAGTTATTTATCCACAATTTTGAAAGATAATTTATTTTTTGGGAGTTTTGTGCGAAATTATGTCAAATTTGGTTTTGTTTTTTTTCAGTTTTTTTTTGTTTTTATCGTTCTAAAACACACAAAGGAAATAAAAACGTGTAAAGTAAAAAATGTGGAATTGCAATACTTTTTGGGGAGAAATATTGGAAAAATATATTTGTATTTCAAACAACTAAACAGAAATTTTGATGTTCTTGTTTTCTAATCCAGTTTCCAATCATTTATGTGGGATTTTTACTATTTAATTGGCATAAATGATTACTTTGATGACCTGACCCTCCGACCGACTCATGAACTGGGGGTCGCGAGGTTATTTCAGGAAAGAATTTGGATAAATATGACACTGTATTTCCCCAAGTGTTTAATTAAAGACAGTGAATTTTAGTGAAATAAGGTCGAAAATAAGGTCGACTTTAGTGAAATAAGGTCGACTAAGACATTAAACTGTTCAAATCCTGATCTAACACGCTTCGATACTTTAAAATCTTTACTCCTATTATTTTCATTTTGCCTTAGGGGCATCCCGAGTCTGTTACGTAACTATTTTGGGGGTTTTCTTCAACTGTTTACTTGATTTTCTTCTTTTGATCAGGTACCAACTAGATATTTTGCGTTTTGAGTTGTACACGGCAAAAATGGAATTTCTAAAAGTCTTGATTTCAGGATATTGATCTGAATGTCAGACGTTTTGACTCGTTAAGATCAGTGGAGACTGTTTATCTGATGGAACTAGATTATTTTACTTGTTTCAATCCGTTTGTGACTTGTTTCAACACATTATTTCTTACTTCAATCCAAATTATCTGTCAGTGGGTTAAGATCATTTTACTTATCCCACTGACAAATATATTTTCTTATTTTAAGCAAAATTATCGTAGGATCAGTCAGAAATACCTTGAAACCCGTGAAATATTCTGCTTCACATCAGCAATTAAATCTCATCGAGTCCAAACTATTCAAATTCAGATAAAAATGATCAATTCAAGCCATTTTAAGCTTTGATAGATTTACATTTTTTGCTGTGTACACTTTATCATTCGTCATATATTAATTTTGTTTTGAGCTTTTACAGGAGAAAACTCACCGCTATAATTCAAAATATTGTGATAATTGTGTAAAGGCTGATTGTTTTATATTTATCTGTTATATTTCTTTATCATTTCTTTTGTTTGACGAGCGCTGCACTGCACAAATACACTTCATGTTAAAAAATCTCCACAAAAATGACAAAATTGGAGCCGAATGACCCTGCGGCCGTGTTTTGCAGCTGTTCGCTCGAGTTCAGGCGGTGAAGGTGGAGATGAAGGACATCGTGGAGGAACACGTGACCAACCGACAGGAGCTGGAGCAGACGCAGCTGGAGCTCACGCGGGAACTCAAGTACAAGTCAGTCCAAAAGACTCTCAAAGATGGTTTCAAGGGTTAGAGTCTGTGTGAAGGTTCTCGGGTTTTTCTGATTCTGACTTCGTTTGGCGGCAGGGCATCTGTGGTGAATATTCATCGTAGTTTTGCATCCGTGAAGTTGCAGTTTGTGAAGAAATTCGGAAAATATAAGGTTAAAATTTGCGGTTGTAAAATGGAATCGCTCTGTGATGTCATCAAAAAGCGACATACCGTTGAAAATACAGAGACAGTTACACTGCAAATAATGAAGTTCTACTTGAGTTAAAATGTCTTGATTTCAGGATATTGATCTGAATTTCAGACGTTTTGACTCGTTAAGATCAGTGGAGACGATTTATCTGATGGAACTAGATTATTTCACTTGTTTCAAACAGTTTGTGACTTGTTTCAACACATTATTTCTTACTTCAATCCAAATTATCTGTCAGTGGTTAAGATCATTTTACTTACCCCACTGACAAATATATTTTCTTATTTTAAGCAAAATTATGGTATGATCAGTCAGAAATACCTTGAAACCAGTGAAATATTCTGCATCACATCAGCAATTAAATCTCATCGAGTCAAAACTTCTCAAATCCAGATAAAAATGATAAATTCAAGCCTTTTTAAGCTTTGATAGATTTACATTTTTTGCTGTGTAACACTCCACTGACACGTTTTCTGACAGTTTAAATGATCAATCAACAAAATAAAGGTTTTATCAGATATTGTTTTTTGTCAAACCATAACTGTGTAATTGATGTAGATTTTGGTCCTTGTTTACAGTCTGGTTGCTATGGTAACAGTTATGGAATTACCTATAGTCCAGGAAGTGACATTATAAACATTACGGAAACTGTCAAACTGGGGACAAATGGGCAAAATGTTTAGTAAAATCTTAACTGTAATCATGTTCACAACGTTTTAGTCAAATGTGTAGCATAACGTGTCATATAGACTTTAAATTTTGTGGTTGCGTTTATGTTTTCTGGTCTTTTGTCTCCAACTTTCAGAAGAAAAAAAAGACTCATGAGCTAGAGTTTAAACTAACTGAATAAATACACTCTTTTATAGACATTTACAGCTCAAGATCTTTATAAAACTGTTCAGGAAAGTCACATTTTGTCCTTTTTTTTGGTTTAGAATCGATATTTTAAATGAGTATCTAGGTCTGTGATTAAAAATGTAATGATACGTGGAATATATTGCTGTGTGGATATTTTGAGTGCAGTCTTTATACTCTAGCGTTCTTCTGAGTTAAATAATGTATTGTAATAGTATAGTAATATAATCAACCAATAATCAAAGCTAAATCTCATATTTTTAGGATTTTCGCGCCCCGTTTTGCCTGCTGTATTTGTGATTCTCGTGTCTCCTCGTGCAGATATCTCCTGATCGAGAACTTCATTCCTCCCGAAGAGAAGAACAAGATCATGCACCGGCTTCAGTTCGACTGTGAGGAGGACCAGTGGAGGCTCAAGCCCGTGCTGCCGTCAGAGAGGTCTGTGCACTTTTATCACTTCAAACGACACATTTCAGATCGTCCAGACGTAAGATGTAAACCATAGCTCACGACAGAGTCCAGGCTTGTAAAAATTAGAATTTCTCTGAATTAATAGCACTTTTACCCATATGACGTCTGCTTATTATTGTCTTAGAAACAAGAAAATGAATAGTTGATGAGAAATAATGTTGTTTGTTTTGTTTTACCGTGTAATACTGGGTCAGTGGGATAATAAAGTGGTACCAGTGCAAGTTAAAGGAGACATATTGTTCTTTTTTTCTGAATTTTAAAGTGCCTATGATAGGTTGAACTATACTGAAAATACAGTTAAGAGAAATATACTCAAAGTGTTGGTAAAAAGTGTGTACATTTTATCCCAATTAAGCATTTTTTTTGTTTTGTAATATCACTTCCTGGTTGTAAATGATGAAATTTACATGACATTTAAACCAGGATGAACTCTATCTTGACTTTTTAAATTATTTGATCAAAATTGATTCAAAATGTATTTGAATGTTAAATTTCAAAGTAAAAGTCCTGTCACTTCTGGTCGGCTGATACGGCGCTCTGGGGACGCGATAATTATTTGTTTATATTTATTCTAATCTCTTAATTCTCTAATCTTTTTGTCAAATTTAATGCCTGTGGGGACTGAATTGAATGCTCTGTAACGCCCCTTAACAATGATTCAACTCTGAACATGATAGTATTTTCTTTTCTTTGTCTTATTCTTGTCGTCTTCTTGTTCTTCTTTTGTTGGCCCCTGGTGTGTGCAGTGCTCCGGCTCGTGTGAAGCGCAGGCCTCTCAGTGCCGTGGGATACAAGCGTCCCATCAGTCAGCACGCTCAGCAGGCTGTGGCTGCAGCCACCGGGACGCCCTCCAGATACCAGGTCAGATATATGGACTACTACTACTACTACTACTACTACTACCTCCAGATACCAGGTCAGATATATGGACTACTACTACTACTACTACTACTACCTCCAGATACCAGGTCAGATATATGGACTACTACTACTACTACTACTACTACCTCCAGATACCAGGTCAGATATATGGACTACTACTACTACTACTACTACTACCTCCAGATACCAGGTCAGATATATGGACTACTACTACTACTACTACTACTACCTCCAGATACCAGGTCAGATATATGGACTACTACTACTACTACTACTACTACTACCTCCAGATACCAGGTCAGATATATGGACTACTACTACTACTACTACTACTACTACTACTACTACCTCCAGATACCAGGTCAGATATATGGACTACTACTACTACTACTACTACTACTACTACTACTACTACTACCTCCAGATACCAGGTCAGATATATGGACTACTACTACTACTACTACTACTACTACTACCTCCAGATACCAGGTCAGATATATGGACTACTACTACTACTACTACTACTACTACTACTACTACTACTACCTCCAGATACCAGGTCAGATATATGGACTACTACTACTACTACTACTACTACTACTACCTCCAGATACCAGGTCAGATATATGGACTACTACTACTACTACTACTACTACCTCCAGATACCAGGTCAGATATATGGACTACTACTACTACTACTACTACTACCTCCAGATACCAGGTCAGATATATGGACTACTACTACTACTACTACTACTACTACTACTACTACTACCTCCAGATACCAGGTCAGATATATGGACTACTACTACTACTACTACTACTACCTCCAGATACCAGTTCAGATATATGGACTACTACTACTACTACTACTACTACTACTACTACTACCTCCAGATACCAGGTCAGATATATGGACTACTACTACTACTACTACTACTACCTCCAGATACCAGGTCAGATATATGGACTACTACTACTACTACTACTACTACTACCTCCAGATACCAGGTCAGATATATGGACTACTACTACTACTACTACTACTACCTCCAGATACCAGGTCAGATATATGGACTACTACTACTACTACTACTACTACCTCCAGATACCAGGTCAGATATATGGACTACTACTACTACTACTACTACTACTACTACTACTACCTCCAGATACCAGGTCAGATATATGGACTACTACTACTACTACTACTACTACTACTACTACTACCTCCAGATACCAGGTCAGATATATGGACTACTACTACTACTACTACTACTACTACCTCCAGATACCAGGTCAGATATATGGACTACTACTACTACTACTACTACTACCTCCAGATACCAGGTCAGATATATGGACTACTACTACTACTACTACTACTACCTCCAGATACCAGGTCAGATATATGGACTACTACTACTACTACTACTACTACCTCCAGATACCAGGTCAGATATATGGACTACTACTACTACTACTACTACTACCTCCAGATACCAGGTCAGATATATGGACTACTACTACTACTACTACTACTACTACCTCCAGATACCAGGTCAGATATATGGACTACTACTACTACTACTACTACTACTACTACTACTACTACCTCCAGATACCAGGTCAGATATATGGACTACTACTACTACTACTACTACTACTACTACTACTACTACCTCCAGATACCAGGTCAGATATATGGACTACTACTACTACTACTACTACTACTACTACTACCTCCAGATACCAGGTCAGATATATGGACTACTACTACTACTACTACTACTACTACTACTACCTCCAGATACCAGGTCAGATATATGGACTACTACTACTACTACTACTACTACCTCCAGATACCAGGTCAGATATATGGACTACTACTACTACTACTACTACTACCTCCAGATACCAGGTCAGATATATGTACTACTACCAAAAAAAAAAAAAAAAAACTTTGTTCAGTCAACAGGAGCCATGGACCTTAATGACTGAGGTATTACAGACATACTACTGCTGCTACTGTTACTACTGTTACTGCAATGACGACTACTACTACTACTACTACTACTACTACTACTACTAGCTAACTAAAAATACATTTTTTGTAGTGTGGCTGCTATAAAAGGAAATGTGTGTCCATCTCTTCCTGCAAATTTTCAGGAAAAATGTATAATAATAATCAGAATCAGAATCAGAAACGGTTTATTGCCATTGTCATTGATAAAAAATTCACAAACATAGGAACTTGCTTCGGCGTAAGGTGCAACATAAAGCAATGAATAAGATATCATGATTTTTTTTATCAAAATTAAAAATAACCCTAACCCTAATTTATGGAGATTACTGGACAATATTTAATATATATTACTATACTTTAATTAAAACTATTAAAAATTACCTCCGAAAGAGATGGAAACTAGTTTCATGATCTATTCACATTTTTGTTGCGATGAGCGATACTTGAACCTAAACCAAAACATTTACAGAAAATGCAAAAAAATATTGCGCCCCTAATTCCAGTTGCCCAAAATCTCCATGAATTACTGATAGTTCTGGTTTAGTCCTGGTTCAGTCCTTGTTTAGTCCTGGTTCAGTCCTGGTTCAGTCCTGGTTCAGTCCCTGTTCAGTCCTGGTCCAGTTCTGGTCCAGTCCTGGTTCAGTCCTGGTTCAGTCCTGGTTCAGTCCTGGTTCAGCCCTGGTTCAGTCCTGGTTCAGTCCTGGTTCAGTCCTGGTTCAGTCCTTGTTCAGTCCTGGTCCAGTTCTGGTCCAGTCCTGGTTCAGTCCTGCTTCAGTCCTGGTCCAGTCCTGGTTCAGTCCTGGTTCAGCTCTGGTTCAGCCCTGGTTCAGTCCTGGTTCAGTCCTGGTCCGGTCCTGCTTCAGTCCTGGTCCAGTCCTGGTCCAGTCCTGGTCCAGTCCTGGTCCAGTCCTGGTTCAGTCCTTGTTCAGTCCTGGTCCAGTCCTGGTTCAGTCCTGGTTCAGTCCTGGTCCAGTCCTGGTCCAGTCCTGGTTTAGTCCTGGTTCAGTCCTGGTTCAGTCCTGGTTCAGTCCTGGTTCAGTCCTGGTCCAGTCCTGGTTCAGTCCTGGTCCAGTCCTGGTTCAGCCCTGGTTCAGTCCTGGTTCAGTCCTGGTCCAGTCCTGGTCCAGTCCTGGTTTAGTCCTGGTTCAGTCCTGGTTCAGTCCTGGTTCAGTCCTGCTTCAGTCCTGGTCCAGTCCTGGTTCAGTCCTGGTTCAGTCCTGGTCCAGTTCTGGTCCAGTCCTGGTTCAGTCCTGGTTCAGTCCTGGTTCAGTCCTGGTTCAGCCCTGGTTCAGTCCTGGTTCAGTCCTGGTTCAGTCCTGGTTCAGTCCTGGTCCAGTCCTGGTTCAATCCTGGTTCAGCTCTGGTTCAGCCCTGGTTCAGTCCTGGTTCAGCCCTGGTCCAGTCCTGCTTCAGTCCTGGTCCAGTCCTGGTTCAGTCCTGGTTCAGTCCTGGTCCAGTCCTGGTTCAGTCCTGGTTCAGTCCTGGTCCAGTCCTGGTCCAGTCCTGGTTTAGTCCTGGTTCAGTCCTGGTCCAGTCCTGGTTCAGTCCTGGTTCAGTCCTGGTCCAGTCCTGGTCCAGTCCTGGTCCAGTCCTGGTTCAGTCCTTGTTCAGTCCTGGTCCAGTCCTGGTTCAGTCCTGGTTCAGTCCTGGTCCAGTCCTGGTCCAGTCCTGGTTTAGTCCTGGTTCAGTCCTGGTTCAGTCCTGGTCCAGTCCTGGTCCAGTCCTGGTTTAGTCCTGGTTCAGTCCTGGTTCAGTCCTGGTTCAGTTCATAAATCACAGCTGGAGAGCTGCAAAACTGCAAAACACAAACACAGCTTCATCACCACAGATCTTGTCTGGCGGGACAACATTGACAAACAGGACTTTTATCAAGAACAACTTGTGCAGCAGTGTGTCGCCACGGCAACCGTTAACCCACATCACTGAATCAGCAACTGCAAATGTACTCTGCAATATCAGTGAAATAAACACCCAAATACTAGCTTTTTCAGCACCTTTTAGTGAAATATTAACTAACTAAACTCCAATTGTGCCATCCACGTAATTTCTTCAAGTTTAATTGTTATCCAGCTTCTGAATTTAAAGGACACATGTTCTGCTGCAGTGACTTTTTTGAGCTTTAATCATGTTCTAACAAAGTTCCATCATCAAAAACACGCCTGAAGTTGCATTTAGCTTCATCCATGCTGTTTTAAACAATGTTGGCTTTAAAATCCTCTCCCCTCGAGCGTCAAAAGCACTTCCTGCTGAACTCCCTCGATCGCTGACGGTTTTTCTTATTTTATACGTCACTTATTCAAGAATCTTTTGCTGTTTTCTTTTGCTGTGCATTTCTGCTTAAAACACGATAACTTCTACAACTAACCTGATTGTAGTGGCTCTTAAAGTTATAACAACTAAATTGTGTAAGTGCTAGGTACCATCTACTGGCTGCATACACTCTTTTTTTGTTTCAAAACTTGAGATGGCAAATTTAAGGTACTCCAGAGCATGTTTAAAGGATAATAACAATATGAAAAATGCAGAATATTTTTACTTTAACATCCACAATGCACTGTTTACTGCCTGATTTGTCAGAATGTATTAATTTTAGACTGACTTAATGAAAACCCCACAGAGATAGAATTGGACAGGAAGTACTGATGCTAACACTGAGCTAACACTGAGCTAACGTTGAGCCAACGTTGAGCTAACTTAGAGCTAACACTGATCTAACTAGGTGCTGTTGTGCTCATGAGTCAGGCTTTAAACTATGTAATTAGTATTTTGATTCAGATAATCAACGTCATGAATTTAATTTATGTGTATGTAAATGTGTATGTAAATATATCAGGACTGCAACAATGAATCGACTAATTATGAAAAGAAAAAAACAACAACTGATAATCCACTAATTGTTGGCTGAATTATATGGACTCTAAAACACAATGTCTTTTTGTGACACTAAAACATCAAGTGTCTAAAAGTAAACCTTTGTTTGGCTGATGATGAGTTTGACTGACCAACTAGTCAAGAAAAAAAATAAAATAAATAATAATACAGTAATCACAACAATCGTGTGTATAAAAGAAGTCTCCACAGTTGTGAAGCTATTTTCCCTTATTGTAAGATTACTAGTGTTCCCCTTTATTATTAATTTTATTGTTATTGTTTTTATTTTTTCTTATTGATTTTATTTATTTTTTTCACTTTAGTCTAATTTATTCTTATCTGTTTGTTGTTTGCTTTATTTGAAATGGTCTGTTTTAGTTCCATATGTTTTGTCTTTTATAATTATTAAATTTTAAAAAAGTAATTAAGGGGTCTGGAGTTGAGCCTAAATCATTCTTAGTTAACAATTTGTTCATTATGACGTCTTTGTTCATGATTTATTATAAGTGTAGTTTTTATAAAGTGTTACTGCAGATTCTAACTTGGAGAGTGAATATTTAGTTTTCTAGAGAGCACATTATTCAACCAATAAACTTGACCAATTGTATTCATTCACGTTGCAATTTCTGCGTGATTAATTAACACAAAACAGGACAAAAGCAGTAAATAAACGAGCGGTTCATGTAGTTACTGTGTACAATATAATGAAGTTCACTCAGAGGTTACTTTACAAAGACTGCATTGTTTTGCCAGAAAACAAGTGTGGAATTGTTCAGTGAATGTATCCACAAACTAATCTAATATTAAAACTAATTAATCAATTGAACTTGTATCAATGCTGAACAATTTATACATGACTAAGACAACACTGGACCTTTTATAAGTCATTATAATGTGTGTGTTTTTAATCAAAACTAGTGTAAGACCTCATGGAAAATGACTGTGTTGTAAATGTGTATTCAAATATTAGTTATATTTAGTAACACTTAATTAAGGCTATTAAAAGTTTGAACAAAGACTTGATTAATAATGAACGAGTACTTTAATACGAATGTTTCAGGTTTATTAACTACTTGATTAGTATCTTAACACGGAGCTGTACAACTTGTTTTTTCTGAGTTTTTTTTTTTTCCAGATTTTCCAGATTTTTTTTGGTCTCTGAACCGGTTTTAACAAATTTGGAGTCACACAAAACATCCACAACATGAGATCTGTTTCAATAATTATGAAACAACTACTGCTAAATTAGATTTTTGGTACCACTTTATAATAATTACACCTTAATTATGCCTTAATTCATTAACATAACATTTAATTAGCAAGATTCAGGCTCAGGATTATTTAATTAAGGTTAGGGTTAGAGTATTAAGTCATTACGAAGCCTGAATCATTCTTAAACTATTTGTTCATTATGAATGAATTAAGTATTTGTTCAGTTTAGCTAAGACAGGAATAAGTGCAGTTATTATAAAGTGTTTTTGTGTGAAAACGAAATAGAAAATGCTTCTTCTTGAACAAAATTGCCGATCCAGAACTGAACCAGAATTAAACCAGGTCTAAAGCAGAATTGAACGAGGTATAACCAGAACCAAAAAAAAGTATAAACTATCGCTAACCTAGAATTAAACCAGTAAAACAAGAGAACTTTTTATTTTTTTAATATATTTGTTGGTTTGTTTGTTTGAAGGGTCTGATCTTGAATAGCTCCGCTCTAACCCTTTAATTAAGTACTTTCTAAGCCTCAATCATTCTAAAACTATTTGTTCATTATGTATTAAGTCTTTATTCATGCTTTATTAAGGTTAATTAAGACATAGTTATCATAAAGTGGTGCCAAACCTGTTAACTCTGTAGTTCTTGTGCTGGGGAACACTGTGCCTTGAGGTTTTGCCAGGTGTGTCTTGAAAAAACGTCAGATTTGAGGATTTTATTGAATTATTTGCCGATTTCTGAGAGTCCTGAGGCAAAAATTAAAGAACCAGACAATATTTATTACATTAAATACCACTTTTTCCCCCCTAAATGTTGTGATTTGATAATATTTTTCAAGGTCATGTGCCGCGGAACAACAAAAGTGTGCCGTCACTCAAAAAAGGCTGAAAAACACTGGTTTAGACCCCAACGAACATGTGTTTCCTGCATTAGTTTTGTCTCTAATTGTAAAGCGTTTAGAAGGTGCACTCTTGATTTTGAACGTTTCTAATTGCACCATTCCCCACATAAATCCTCCCCGTGTGTTTTTGTTTCCAGGCTGAGAACATCATGCTGCTGGACCTGGACATGGGCGCCCCCACCATGTTCACGCTCACCCTGAACGGAGAGCACCTGCAGCGGGCCTTTTCCCCACGACTCTTCCCCGATCTGCTCGCACACGTCCCGCTGCGGCCGAGAACGTCGTCGCTCACGTGCACTCGGGTCAAGAAGTCACAGTCCTGGTGAGGGGGGCGTCAACAGGACCAATACAATCACTGCTTTTGTGGTTTACAAATACAACTGTTTAGTGTTTAGATTACAGCAGAGTTTTTCAACCTTTTTTGAGTTGTGGCACTCATTTTGGGTTTAAAAGCCACCACTGCACGCCACCTACCACTAAAATATCACCAAATCACACCATTTAGTTAAAGATATTGTATATAATGAGGCAAATAATGTCTGTGGCACTGTCTAGTTCATTAAATTTGGTAATAGTGATGGTTTTGCGTTCTTTTATGGTGCAAATGTCACTCAGGACACTCCAAAAAAGTTAAATTAGTTCATTAAATCTGCATTTGTGAATCTGTTAACTCAACTTTTTCAAGGCACGCCTGGCAAACTCTCAAGGCACACTAGTGTCCCCCAGCATACTGGTTGAAAATCAAGGGATTACAGTGCCTATAGGTTGGACAATTCATTTCACTAAAGCATGATTAAGATAATAATATTTGACAATTTGCTCAAAAATTTTCTAATTTAATCCCAGTTTTGAAATTTTGGGGTGTTTATAATTCTACTTTCTGATTGTAAATCCTGACATCGCACTAGGAAACTGCTCTAATGTCACAGAAATCATTATTTAAAGTGTACATGACAGGTTTCACTAAAACATAGTGAACATGATTATATTTAAGATTTTACCAAACATTTTGGCTGATTTGTCCCCAGTTTGACAGTTTTTGTAAAGCTTATAATTGTACTACCTGGTTGGTCATGAGCAGCAAATATGACATAGTTCATGCCACAACTGTTACCTAGCAACCATTTTGAAAACAAGGGTCAAAATCTATATAAATTATGCATTAGTTATGTTTTTACAAATAATAATACCTGATAACCCTTTATTTTGTTGAATGATTAAACTGTCAAAAAAGGTGAATCCATGCAAGCTAGAAACTTTTAATGTTGTATTTTGGAACATTACTACAGACCAAAACATTTGAAAATTCAGAATGGAGGCAAAAGTGAAGTGGAACATGGTGTGATTTCACTGGAGAAACTGGGATTTAACCTCAGAATATCACAAAATATGAAAAATGGAGATGATTTAGTGTCAGTAAAAGCCTCAGACACATGTGAGTGACATCAGAGCTGCTTTAAACACATTTATTATTGTATTTTACATTATGTTTTAGGAAATTATGATGAACTCTTTGCATTTTTGATGAACAATCCAGAGTTATGGGTTTTACTGGAAAAATACTCACAGAACTTTTGAGCCCACAATAATTTTTCATTTAATCTAGAGATATACTAGATACTATTCCATAATTAGATTCTTTTGAAGCTAAAATACAATTTTAAAGCTAGAAAACTGTATTTTGTCCATTGTTTGTTATAGAAAAGCAAACTAACTGACCTTTCTACCCTGGAAATTCAAATGTGTTGCTTTTTCCAACACAAACACTTAAAACCAGTAGAATTTAGATCTAATGTGAGAGAATCATTGAAAAATGTACAGACAACTTCACTTTACCTCCAGTCGCCTCCATTCTGGAATTTTGATGACGTCACATTTTAAAGGGTCTATAACATTATGCATACATACATGGACAAAACTATAATTGACGGAAGTTACACAGTGCATCTTTAACTTTTTAGACAGAATGTGGAGAAAGAAGTCTGGTTTATTCAACAAAAATGCAGTGCAAATTTATCAAAAACTGAGTGAATAATATCCAAACAGTTTCAATGGGAGCTTGAATCTTCCCCACTCTTTCCTTTTGACAGAATTAAAAACATACAACCCACACATACCACCAACATCTCGTACTGAATCATCTGTTTTCTGGGTTTGTTTTTCCAGGTATCAAGCGCCAGACGGAGCTTCAGTCTCCTCTTCATCGTCAACGACAAACCTGGCCTCGGCGTCTCCAAACTCCTCTCCCTCCACCAGACCGAGGCCATCTTCTGCTGCCTACATTTCCCATCAGCCCCCTCCTCAGCCGGGCCCCTGAGCGATTGTAAATGTAAATAATAACGGACTGCACAGCTCTGGTTTTAGAGGAAGTGGTCGGCCATTTTGACTTAGTTTAGATTTAATGCTTGCGTTTAAAGGTGACACATGTTTATCCTTTTATTTTTGGACATGTTGCCGTGTCATTTTATGTTTTATAAATTTAAAGACAAGTACAGAAAACACAGAAGTAGAATGATTGAGTCTGAGGCCCTCTAGTGGCGACAGTGGCAACAACAGATTTGCAGATATAATTGTGACACAATGGTAACAAAAATCTGTTGGTTGCGTTGTGCTCAAGTGACAGTAACGTTACTTCAAAAAATAATATTGCTCGAATAGACGTACAAAGTAGAGGTTCGAGAAATTATGAGTAAAAAAATATTTGAGGAAACTATTACTCAAATTATAAAATCTTTAAATTGGATTACCTAAAGTGTATATGACGGTTAGATGACACGTTTCACTAAAACATAGATCATATTTAAGATTTTACTAAACATTTAGCCTTTTTGTCCCAAGTTTGACAGTTTTTGTAATGTTTATAATTGTACTTCCTGGTTGAACATGAGCAGCAGTTGTAACATGAATGGATTCCACAACTGTTACCATAGCAACCAGACTGTAAACCAGGGCCAAAATCCATATAAATTACACAATAGATATGATTTGACAAATAATAATACCTTTATTTTGTTGAATGACCATTTAAACTGTCAGAAAATTGTCCGTTTTGTGTAAATTGACCTTGTATTTTCAATCGTCGCTTTGTGATGACATCACAGAGGGATTCTGTTTTAGAACTCAGCACTACTTCCTGCAATTTCAAAGTCTATAGGACAGTTTAGACGACACATTTCACTAAAACATACCGAACATGATTATATTTAAGATTTTACTAAACTTTTTGCCTGTTTGTCCCCAGTTTGACAGTTTAAAATGTCACTTCCTGGTTGGACATGAGCAGCAAATATGACATAGTTAGAGGTAATTCTACAACTGTTACCTAGCAACCATTTTGAAAACAAGTTCCAAAATCCATATAAAGTACACAATAATAATGATTTGATAAATTATAACTCCTTATTTTGTTGAATGACCATTTAAATTGTCAGAAAAATGTCCCTTTCGTGTAAATTGTTCTTGTATTTTCAATGGCACGTCGCTTTTTGATGACATCACAGAGGGATTCCACTTTAAAACTCATCTCTACTTCCTGTAATTTTAAACTTATATTTAATCATAATTTCTTCACAAACTGCGACGTCGCAAATGTAAAACTACGATAAATATTTACCAAAGCTTCAGTCCCACCAAACTAAGTCATAATTAGAAAGAACCTTCATACAGACTTTAACCGTCCAATTTTAGACAAATTCAACCACAGCCACTCATTTGTAGCACTCGCTGTAACATTCAGAACCAAATCTTACCTCAGTTTTACAGAGTTTTTGCTTCGCTCAGTGATTCTGCAGAACGTTTCTTTAATTTCTTTTCACTCTCGCAACGGAAATTATGGTTCAACATCATAACTGTCTAAAACTAAAAGCGCTGAGTCTTGGCTGTTCTGACAAATGGTTTACAGCTCAAAAAGTAGATCCAGCCCAAGCTCTCCGGCGCCCTCTGCAGACTTTTTGTAAAATATTTCCTAAACCAGGTGTGCAGCTCTCGCCATTTGACGCAGTTAGACATTCACAAACACAACACACAATCCCACAGCTCTGAAGCCGGTTTATCACAACGCCGACGTACTGAAAGGTAATAGTAGCATTTAACAAACACTTTATGCACAGGTTCAGAATAGGAAATGCACTTTGAATGTAGGTTTTTATTGATACGTTTACAAAAGGATGCTGAATTTGCAAAGTTGTTAGCCTTCTCTTGTGTGGAAGGCTTTGTTTTTTACTGAAATTTATTGAATTTTAACTAAATTTACCCCCAAAAAGTTACGTATTACAGGATTGTGATTGGCCAGTGATTGAAAGGTAACTTGAATCATTTTCTTTACAATTTTACTATAAGTTAAAGGACACATATTATGCTAAATTGACTTTTTTTTTAGCTTTTTAACCATGTTCTAACAATGTTCCGTCATCAAAAACCAGTGGTGGAAAGAAACGAAGTACATAAGTAAAAGTACTAAGTAAAAGGTATAGGTATCTGTACTTTACTTAAGTCATTTTTACAGTGAATACTTTTTACTTTTACTTCACTACATTTGAGACCAAGTATCTGCACCTTTTACTCTACTATATTTTTTAACTGAACTGAAAAGTAGAAAGTACTTTTATTGTTGTTTCAGGAGTTATTCTGAGCTCGTTGATGGTGACATTCTGCCTGAGCAAACAAAAATAGATGCATAAAATTAATTTGAATAGTTTACCAAAATTAAGCACAATTCTTTGCCAAAATTATGACATTTAATACGTAAAACTGGTCTCATAATCTGCACGAAATATTTTTAAAGTACATTTTCAAACAGGTACTTCAACACGTTTACTTAAGTAGATTTTTTAATGTGATATTGTTACTTTTAAGAGTAATTTTTGCACATGTATCTGTACTTTTACTTGAATAACAAAACTGAGTACTTCTTCCACCTCAAAAACACACCCGGACCTGCATTTAGCTTCATTCACGCTAGTTTGAGGAATATTGTTTGGAAAATCCTCTTCCTCCAACCGTCAAAAACACTTCCTGCTGAACTCCCAGGATCCGTTGTGTTTTTCCGATACTTGACGTCACTTAAATAGAATCTTGTGCTGTTTTTGGTTCTTAAATCATCGCTGTGAGCATTTCTGCTACTGTCAAAGCGCAAACTTCAACTCCGAGTCTGATCTCATGCAGTCCCTTAAGTATTAACGTAATTAAACTGTGTTAGCGCTTTGCAACCAGTAGATGGCGCCAAAGTGCCAGGGCAAACAGCAGAGAAACAGATGTTCATTTACTTTATGAAAAACACAATCTTAAAGTTCAAGAGCATGTTTAAAGGCTAATAACAATACAAAAAATGCATAATATTTTTCCTTTAATCCAACGTATTTGCACTATATACTTCAAAACAAAACCGTTTATATTCCTACGAAATGTTTTGATTCTTTATCTATGCTTACAGTTATGGCAGACATATTGTTCAAACGACTTTGCACAAACAAAAGCATGACTATTGATTGTCGCTGTTAATAATTTACCTTTATACAAGTTGCCAGTTCTGCTTTTAATCCTCAAACGGTGTCCAGCTCTGATTTAAGTCGATATTTTTGTCGATAAGATGGCTTTAAAAGTACTCAAAGAAACGGAGTGTGAAGTGTGGAGCTTTTGTATTGACTTTCAAGGTTGAACCAGGACCAAGACGCAGCGAAATGTGCCAAGAAACTGCATTATTCCTGCATTTAACTTTGTTGTTATTGTTCGTACTGTATCCTAGGCTTAGTAGTTCAGTAATAGATTAGCACCAAACACAGCACTGATGACAGACCTCTGTTGTTATACTTTGTTCATAGCACAGCCAAAGCTTATTAATTTGAATGAGTTTTGACATTCAGGTAAATTAAACTGTAATTGTAATTTAAATGCAAGCCTTATTTAATTATATAAGCTGTAAATTATCTTGCACAATTTATCAACATCGAATGAAGACTTTAAAATGTATCTAGCTCATTGTCAAGGCTTATCCTCTATTGGCTCGATGATTGTTGTTCGCTGACGTAGTTCAAAGCCAAAATGTGAAACTTCTTGCAGTGCTCTTTTGTTTAACTGCCTTATTTTTCATAAATGTGGAAATGTGCACATGTTACAATAAACAGAAAGTAGACATTGCGTCGTTATTTGTTTGACTTTTTCGCTGTTAGGCACATTGCTTATTATAATGATATTCAGTTTATTCTTAAGGACTATCCAGCTCCTCAGACTAAAACTATAATGAAAAGGACAATATCTGAAAAATCTATTTTAAAGTTCAGAGAAATAATAGAACCAATATTTAATATTATGTCATGTGATCCTGTCGTTAACAGCGCCAGTCCCAGTGCTATTGATAACTCTGTTGACTCAATGGTCAACTCTCTAAAATCTGCTCTTGATGTTGCAGCTCCACTTAAACAGAAAGTAATCAGGCCAAAACGAGCCTCCCCCTGGTACAATGAAGAACTACGTTCTCACAAACAAAGGGTAAGAAAACTAGAGAGATCCTTACGCCGCTCCCACACAGAAGAATCCCTGAAAGAATGGAAAACTTGCCTTCTGTCTTATAAGCAGGCTCTGCGTAAGGCTCAAACCAGATATTATTCAAATTTAATAGAAGTAAATAAAAATAACTCTAGATTTCTCTTCAGCACTGTAGCCAGGCTGACAAACTGTCACAGCGCAGTAGAACCCTCAATACCAGTTACTCTAAGCTGCAATGACTTCCTTCTATTCTTTAACAGCAAAATCACAACTATTAGAGATAAACTAAATGCAATTACTCCCACTATCAGTACTGAGCAAGCCCAGACTGCAAAGCTAGTGTCCCATACAAATCCTTCAGTAATACTAGATAGGTTCACTGCTGTTGATCAGGCAGAGATAACTTCAGTCATTATGTCCTCCAAAACATCAACTTGTATTTTAGACCCAATCCCAAGTAGACTCCTCAAAGAAATTCTCCCCTAATTATAAATCCCATTCTTAATATAATAAATACTTCACTAGAAAGCGGTTATGTCCCTCAGTCCTTCAAATATGCAGTGGTTAAACCACTTTTGAAAAAGCCTAATCTAGACCCCGACATACTGGCAAACTATAGACCTATTTCTAATCTGCCCTTTGTCTCTAAAATCCTTGAAAGAATTGTGATTAAACAGCTTTGTCGCCACCTGCAGGACAATAATTTATTTGAAGTTTTTCAGTCAGGGTTCCGTGCATACCACAGCACTGAAACTGCACTAGTTAAAGTCACAAATGATCTGTTATTAGCTGCTGATGATGGACAGGTCTCAATCCTGGTTCTGTTGGACCTCAGCGCAGCGTTTGACACCATCGACCACAACATTCTACTGCAGAGGTTAGAATGTGATGTAGGTGTCAGTGGAACCGCCCTTAGCTGGTTTAAATCCTATCTATCTGATAGGTACCAGTTTGTTAATGTAAACCAGAGATCTTCCCCATGTTCTAAAGTAACCTACGGTGTGCCGCAGGGTTCAGTACTCGGTCCAGTTCTGTTCACTCTTTATATGCTGCCCTTAGGTATGATCATCAGAAAGCATGGCATTAACTTCCACTGCTATGCAGATGACACTCAGCTTTATTTATCAATGAAACCTGATCAGACCCATCAAGTAGACAGACTTAGTGCCTGCGTGAAAGACATAAAAACATGGATGACTCTTAATTATCTGCTCCTTAACCCTGAAAAAACCGAGGTCATTCTGCTGGGCCCTAAGCACCTGCGAGACTCCTTATCTGACCAGATAGTTTCTCTGGACAATATCACTGTAGCCCCCAGCTCTACTGTAAGAAACCTTGGGGTCCTATTTGACCAAGATCTCTCGTTCAAAGCTCATATAAATCAAGCCTGTAAAACAGCCTACTTTCATTTGCGTAACATAGCCAAAATTAGAAAAATCCTGCCCAGAGACGATGCCGAAAAACTCATCCATGCATTTGTCACATCCAGATTAGACTATTGTAACGGTCTGTGTACAGCGTGTCCTAAAAGCTCTATAAGAAGCTTTCAACTGGTTCAAAATGCAGCAGCAAGATTATTAACAGGTACTAGAAAAAGAGATCATATTTCACCAGTGTTGGAGTCTCTTCACTGGCTTCCTGTTGAGTTTAGAATCAAATTTAAAATCCTCCTCCTGACTTATAAAGCTTTAAACAATATGGCCCCATCCTACCTCAAAGATGCAATAGTAGCGTACCATCCAAACAGAGCTCTTCGTTCTCAAAATGCTGGACTATTGTTAGTCCCCAGAGTCTCTAAAAGCACAGTAGGAGGTCGAGCATTTAGCTACCAAGCTCCTATGTTATGGAACCAGCTCCCTGTTCATGTAAAAGAGGCCGACACAGTCTCTACATTTAAGACCAGGCTCAAATCGTTCCTCTTTGAAATAGCTTATGGTCAGGCCAGTTAGGAACAGAAATAAAAACCTACAGTTTTAGCTACGCTGCCCTTGGAGCAATTCTGCTGGGGGAAGTATGGCAGCTTGAACACTATTCTCTGGTTCTTCCTACTTTATCTATCAACAATATTTAATATTACTTCAACTGTAGTCTGTTCATTGCTGTTCACATGTTTCTCTTTCTCTCCACTTCCCCCGGGGAGTGGAGACTGTTTCAGACACTGCGGCGGCTGCTCCAGTGACGACCCCCCCACCCCCACCTGTCTGGACGATCTATGTGCCACCCGCCTGGACAGCTGGATTAGCCACACCTCGTCTGCCTGGACGAACTCCTTCTACTTTAGATGAACTGTTCCTCATCTCCTGCTGGAGGGATCTCTCTACACTGGTGGACTGCTCCTCGTCCTCCTGGAGGAACTCTTTAAAGCCACCTCCCTCTTGAGTGGTTCTGGCTCCACAGTCCAAGTGGATGCGTCATTCCTAGTTAATCTGCAGCCTGTCCGTCCGTGGGAGTAGGATCTCTCCTTCACTGTGGTTCTCCCCGAGGTTTCTACTTTTTCCCATGGGGTTTTGTAGTTTTTCCTCGCCGCGAAGGAGGGTCAAAGGACAGGGGCATTCTGGGACAGTTATCTGAACTGCTTTTACCTGTGGCCCATCGAGGCAACTGTTGTTGTGATTTTGGGCATTATAAAAATAAATTGATTTGATTTGATTTGATTAATGAAGCTAATGCAAGAACAATGGGGTAACAGTGATGAATATGAGGAAATATTTGATTGATTTATCATTTTATTCACCCAACTTTTCTTTAAAACAGTTTCATTTCCTGTTGTGCTGCATGTCTAATTAGAATAGGCCAATCTCTTCGGTCTAATAAGTTAAACATCCAGTTCAATCGACTTTATTTATTTCAACAAAATTATAAATTGAAACATTTCCAAAGTGCTGCGGAGAATTAAATAAAATAATAATGACATTTAAAAACAAATAAATTACAATTGCTCTGCCAAAATAATTTAGCTGTACAAAATAATTATAATTAAAATAATAATAATAAGACTCTAAAACTGTAAATAAATGCTCTAAAACCACAAATATTAGAAGAGAATAAAGTTTGTCCATCCACACATTGAGAAGGTAAGCTTTTTTTTTTTTATTTTATTTATTTTTATTATGATTATTTATTTATTTATTACACTTAGTGTCTGGTTTTATATATTAGTGTTTCATGGGCCTATATTTTCCTTTCATTAGTACAACACCAATTACACCAATTATCATTTTCGCACCATTATTATTTCTTCTATCATTATGTTTAAGTATTTATTTATTTCACTCTGGTGCATATTTCACACCTGCATGTCACACATCAGAATATAATGTATGATACAAACTGCAGTTTGTGAGTTCTACAAATGTCTTGAAGTAATTTAAAGGTAAGTTTATTTTGTAGTTATTAGAAGTTGATTTATATATAGTATAGTACATAGTCTCTTTCACACATTCACAAAGGCCTCTGTTGGTTTATTTCATTGAATGTTTTCTGATCTATCATTTTAAGTCACCAGCATCACATTGGTTTGCAAAAGAAGAGTTCAATGGCAAAAACTGATAACACCGTTTGAAAAATTGTCAAAAAGTATTTTAATTTTTGTCACCATCATATACATATAATTAATTAAAGTGCCTATGACATGTTAGACCATTCATTTGACTGAAACGCAGTAATATAACTATATTACAATGTTTGCTAAAATACATTTCAAATTTTATCCCAATTAAGCAATTTTTAGGTTTATAATTTCACTTCCTGGTTGTAAACGATGACATCACACTAGGAAATTAGAAAGTACACTGGGCAAAAACTCATCTAATGTCAGATTTTTTTTTACTTTTTATTTGACAAATAAAAATACACATGAACTCCTTTGTTTTGTTGAATCAATGTTCAAAGGGTCAAAAAAGTAGTTTCTTTTCTGTAAATTATGCATAACCTTTGTCTCCCCAGTGTGATGTCATCAATTTGTTTACTTCCTGTAATTTTCAACAGATTTTTCAATTTTTCTCCTCAAACAGCTACTTAATTAGTGTAAAGCTATCATTTCTATTTACAGCAGGTATTAATGCACCAAATAAAGTCAAAATTAGAAAATGTTAAAAACCTGTCATACGCACTTTAAAAATAATGTGTAATGGATTTTATCAAGGAGGGGTGGAATAAAATTTTGATCGCAGTAAAATACATTTTGCTTTTGAATACATTACTGTATAAATTATTTATTTACTTATTTATTTATTAGGCAGGGACAACGCAGTCATACATAGTTACAAAACAATGTAATGAATACAGAGTTTATAGCAAGTACTAATTTTCAACTTCTGTCTACACTCAATGACAATACAATAAAAAACATTTCTAACATATAAATAAAAAGAATAGACTGCAAGCCTTTGAGGAGTTTTTAAACGGCACTTATCCGTTTCTGCAAATGAACTCTTCAATTACAATTTATCAATAACCGTTATGTTGTTTGACAGCGTAAATAAAACAAACGTGGGAATCTGTGGGCGTGACCGCGCGTACGTCTCCTTTATTTACAGTAAGATGACGTCTCCTTAGCGTCACGTGACCGCTTACAGTAAGTCCAACATGGCAGCTCGAGCGGACGTCTCGCGGTGACCAAAACGCTCAACATTTCAACATTTTCAACTCCATCTTACGCACTTTTACGCGCGGGACAGCCACCATGCGGGAGAGGCAGAGGAAGAAGAAGGGCCGGACGTGGGCAGAGGCTGCCAAAACGGTAATCTGCGCGCTTCTCGTGGCGTTTGTTGTGCTTGTCTTCACCTGCACAACAGTCTGGAGTGAGTTCATGACCCGCCGATGCTGCCGAGGCCTGTGTTTACGGCTGGGACGCGTTACAGTCTAGGCATTTGGTCCGCGAGAGATACGCAGGTGCGCGGCCGTGGGTTTTTGTCACGTTTCTGCAGAGTTTAGACACGAAATGCACGTTCAGTGGCAAAATTGTTAGGTTAGGGTTAATGGCTATGGTTAGGAATGTAGTTTTTGGTTAGTTTTGTGCACAAATATGTTGCCTTAACATCAGAATTGCCATATTACCCGGATATGCCATATTATTCTTATATTTAACTGGCATCAGAGCAACAATACTGATAATTTAAAGTCTTTATAAAACAAAATAAGAAACAATTTTGAATTTCCAGGCTAGAAATGTAAGTTAGTTTGCTTTACTACTACAAATTATGGAAAATAACTACATTCTAACCTAAAAAGCCTTACAAAAAGTATATTTTATGCTAAAATATGCAATAATTCTGTAGCTAAATCGAAATCTATTGTGGCATCAACATTTCTTGAAGCTTTCCTCCAGTAAAAACTAAAAAGCAGGAGTTTGCCCATAGAAACACTAACATATTTATCATAATCTCCAACTATATAAACAAATAATGTAAAACACAGTTATAAATGTCTTCAGGCCAAGCTCTGATAGACTTTACATGTATCTGAGTGTGTTTTAATTCACTAAAACCCCCTTGATTTTTCATATTTTATGATATTCTGTGTCTAATCCCAATCAACTCAGTGAAATTGCATATTAGACTTCACTTTTGCCTCCATTTAGGTATTTAGAATGCAATTGCAAACGTTCATAGAGCCTTTACGAAATGGTCCATGTTTTTACATTTTGATTTTCCTTTTGGAAATCAATCTAACAACAAAAACACTTGGATTTCTGCAGCTTCGACCGAAATGCCTGGGTTTCAGACAGTCCTGTTACGAGCCAGACATTTGCGTAACTTAGCTGTCAGGAAGCCGTCTGTCACCTTCTTTTAGTGTTTTAGAAACTTATTTGCACTTAAACATAATCTCAAACGCCTTCTTTTTGTTTTTTCTAAATGCTATAGCAGCCTTACCTCGTGTTATTGTGTAAAAAGGCTAAACTTATAGTGAAGTTAGCGTTCGGGCGTCTGTGTTGTGTTAGCAGAGTTAGCATGCTAGCTCTTGTGCTAACGCATCGTCAACAAGTTTTTGAGTCGCCACTTTTAATTATTACACTACGAATTGCATTTTTGTCGCGTTATATTTCACATGCACCCTTTGTTGCAACCTATTTTACGTAGCTTGATGTTATACGTGCTGTCATTGGCGTAATTACTGCATAATTAAACGTAGTTAGCAAAGTGGCTAGTGAACGATTATAGCATGCTAATAATCAACTAGGCAGCAGCACCAGGACAGGTTAATGACTTAAAGCCATGAGATGGACATGAGCTCAATGAGTTTAACGATGTATAAACAGTACAAACTATGTCATTACTGTCATAAAAGTTGTGTAATAAAGCAGCTATTGCCAAGACGAATGCAAGATTTAGACAGAAACATTTGCAAGTCTGTGCACTTTTCAATCCTTTTATGAACAGCAAGAAATACATTGAATCTTCCTGAAAGTTGTATTTAATATGCTAAAACAAGAAAGTCTCAAATGCAGGACAATACAGAAATTCTCAAATTTGCAGGAATCATTCTAAACAATTGTAATGTAAGAAAATGATGAGGCAACACCGTTTTAACATGATTATTAAAGTGTACATGACAGGTTCTCGTTTTTCTTATTATTACTTTGTTTGGTGGAATAGAACCTGTGGTAAATAGTTATCATACTTTTACATCAGCAAAGTTTCAGTTTGTGAAGAAAAACAGGAAGAATTAAAGTTGAAAATGACATGAAGTAGTGCTAAAGTTAAAAAACCGGTCCCTCTGTGATGTCATTAAAAAGTGACCCTCCATCAGAAATGCAGGGACAGTTTACTCGATTATTTGTCAAACTATAGATATTATCAGGTATTATAACTTGTTAAATCATACCTATCATATAATTTATATGGATTTTGGCCCTTGTTTACAGTCTGGTTGCTAGTTAACTGTTGTGGAATTACCTCTATCTATATCACATCTGCTGCTCATGTTCAACCAGGAAGTACAATTATAAATGTCACCATAATTGTCAAAGTAGGGAAGAATAGGTCTCTTTTAAATATAATCACGTTCACTGCGTTTTAGTCAAATGTGTAGTCTAAACTGTCATATGCACTTTTGGGTAGATTTTGCATAAGATGTCTCCTTTAAGTCAGTTTAGTTCAGTTCAGTTGACTTTATTTATTTATTTCATTTGCGGCAATTTTTCAGGTTTGGCATCAATAAAATAATAACAATAACATGACAAATATAATCAAACAATCCAACATTCACACAGGCTCGCAAAATCACATGTAAATATTTATGTTGATAAATAATTCCCTTAACATTGGAATAAAGAACACATCCTAAGAATTGTTCAAAAGAGTGTCAGCTGCTGGAACAAAGCTGTTTCTATAAGGCTCTGTTCTGCTGCTCGGCGGTTGGAACCTGGGAAGAGGTTTAGGGCTGTAGTCGTTTATTAATCGGTCGATGGTAGTTTAATCGACCAACATTTGTATTAGTCGATTCATTAGCTAGAGTTAGCTAAAGAATTTGGAGTGAATCATGAGTTTAATCTAATTTAAATATCTCAAACATATAAATACATTGTTTCCTAGTAGTTTTTTTATAATCTTTAAGAAATTTAGTTATCCAGTAATCGTTTTCTGTTCTGTACATAGACTCCAAAGCATGCCGCGTGATGAGAGAAGGGGTTTTATGACTGAGACAGAGCAGCAGTTATCCCAAAATGATGATAGAAATGTTTAAAAGTGTTTTTTTAAATTGTAATGTTAATCTTAAACTGCATTTCTTCAGTTTCATCTTTGTCAAGTTTGGTAAAAATCTCACATTCACAGCCCTTTTGCGATCTAAACAACGAATCGATTAATTGAAAGAAATGATCGACAATCTAATCGATTACCAAAATCAAGTTGCAGCCCTAATAAATTGTTATTTTTTTGCATGAACTCTTGTGCAGTTGTGTTTGTTTTTTGAGTGCAGTTTGGTTCAGATACAGAGAGATACTAATCGGCCGATAGGGAAGGTCTTTAGTCGACCAAGACTTTCTTTAATCGACTACAGCCCTAAAAACTCCTCAAATAAAGAAGTGTACAGCGCCTCAAGACTCACTGGAAAATATGTCATTTAATTGAAAGTGTTCTGTATATAACTTGTATTTTTCTGCTTTCCTGTTTTAGGTTTTGGAGAAGTATCCAAATACACCCATGAGCCATAAAGAAATCCTGCAGGTGATTCAACGAGAGCGACTAAAGGAAATTAGGTGCGTCAATTCTCACTTCTCCAATGTTTGTTATTTGTAAATTAATGGTGGGAGTAAACTGCTGTTCTGTCTGTGTTGTTCAGTACAGATGTCATCGTAATGCAAATATTGAGCGTTACGACGTTTGTGATTTGCATCTACTTTAAAATAACTTGCTGATTGCTGATATTATTGCGTCCTGTCCGTGTGTAAAACTGATAAACACTGACATCTGTACTTTTCACATCAGTCTCATTGCCATTTGTTGTTTTCTTAATTGTAATTATTTAATTTCTTTTTGTCTCATTGTCACTGTTCTCGTCCAGAAGGTAAGACCAACAGCTAGTTCCCACCCTTCGCTTTAACCACCTCACTGCACTCTTGAGTAGTTGTCCCTTTTGCATGTTTTTAACAATAACATGTCCTAGTTTCAGACCACACTTTACATAGAACTGCTGTTGCATAGAAACTAGTGATGAAACATGACACACATTTCACGATTTTGTTGACAGTTTCCTTTATGCGTACATAACATGTCTTCAAAAGTGACTATTGCTCTCTTCAGCGTCTGATGTCATGTGCTTTTTTACATATTTGTTTCTGGAGGTAAAATCACATTAAATGCAAGAGTTTTACCCATTGAGTGACAGTCGATTTCCCACAGTTAACTTTAACTAAGGCTGGGCAAAAATTCAAATATGAATCAAGAATCAGTCATTTTTGATCGTCAGTGATATTCTTGGGTCTTTTTACCGAGAAGTCCTGATAAGAAAATATCACAATAAACGATAATATTAAAACTAGTTCAAGTCACTGACACAGTAAGTTTAAAAGCTCAGAATCGCTCCAAAAATTCTAAATATGCTGCAGAATTTTAAAACATGAGCTGCAATAAATACAAAGCAGAATGAAACATGTATGCAGTAACTTGGTGTAAGTAATGAGTCATAATAGTTATTTTTTTGTACTCTTTATAGCTCAAATCTCACTGAAAAGCAAAGTAAAAGTCCCCAAAGTGCAAAGAAAACATACACAATAAATATTGTGCCCCAAATGTATTCTATCATACATTGAACAATAAGTCAATGTAGTAATTATTGTGATTACCTCTGTATTAATTATGTTTAGGAAATGAATACTGAAGGACTTATTTTATATATTTTTTAAAATTAGATAAAATAATTGAGTATAAAATCAAGATAGATCAACATGAGATAAAAATGTGATTATGTTTTCACCCAGACCTTATTTTAACAATGGCACACTTTTAGGGAGAGGAAGTATTGCAGACCATCAAAGCCTTCTTAATTATTATTTGTTAATTTAAAGGACTGTCCACATGAGACGAACCCATGCAAAATTTGAGATTTATTTTGTCTGCTTTTCCAAAGTTCGTTACCTACTGATGTGAACGAGCTCATGAAATCCCTCATATGTTCATCCCTTCTACTGTTTAACGAGTGATAGTTCAACAATATGACTGATATAACTAGTTCCTTTTTACACCATAGTCTTTTTTTTTTAGAACCTTTAACCTTAAAAGGTCAAGCTCACGACAGTTTAAGGTCAGACGTTGCAGGTGAATAGGAAAAAATCTTAAATTTAAACATATCAATTGTAAACTTCTCCAGTAGTTTTTTCATATAAATGTAGGAAAAAAATGTATTACAAAATTTTCATCATGTCATGTTTTCATGTAGAAATAAGGCATTTTATGTGTAAAAACGACCAAAAACACACATATTTGGGACATTTAAATCTGAAAAATGGACATAACCAGGTTTAAATTTCTTACTTCATTTTGTAACATATTAGTTACAAAAAACTTCACAGAGGGGATTTTGGATTTCTTATTTAGTTTTTAAGTAAACTAGATTGGACTGAAAATTGTCCTAAAAATTCAAATTTCGCCTCATTTTTTTGACTTAAAACTTCAACAAAACAGTTTTAGAATTAGATATCAAAAAATCCTTCTGTACGTTTCATCAAAATATTGATTGAGTCCAAGATTGTACAGTTTGATGTGTGTGGGATCTACTTTAAGGCTGATCAATCTATGGATGAAGAGGATTAAATGGAGGAATAAAACATATCAGAATCAGAATCAGAATCAGAAATTGTTTATTGCCATTGTCAGTGAAATTCACAAACGTAGGAACTTGCTTCGGCGTAGGTGCAACATAAAGCAAAGGATAAAATATAAAAAATATATAAAAAGGCATGCATAAAATTAAGAATAAAATAGACTAAGATAGACTATATACAGAATGTACAGTTGGCAGGTATGTATTTAGGAGCAGATTGGACAAATTTGTTGTTTCCACATTAAAGCCGATATGTTGAGAGAGCAAACTTACCAAAAAAATTGAATAAAAATAGTTTTGCCAGTAGTGTTTTGCCTTAAAACACATAAAAAGCAGAAACACAACAGAAACACACTTAAACCCCCAGTGGGTGCAAAGGCTGCGTTCATGCTTCATCAATCTGCCTTTGCCCCTGAAAATAACTCACCATAAACCTTTAATTAACTGACAAAACACATTATAACACCAAACGTATCAGCAGTGAGCGCGCAGTTATCCCTCTAATGAGTTGCATGGTAGAAAACTGGCCTAGATCCTGCTCCCGTTTAGCCTTCACGCGTCCGAAGTCGAAGTCAGCGTGACTTTTGAGCTTTTATTTTGTGTATATTTTAGTGGGACGTCGCCGCTGGCATGTCTGAACGCGATGCTGCACACAAACTCTCGAGGAGAAGAAGGCATTTTCTACAAGGTCCCGGGTCGGATGGGCGTCTACACTTTAAAGGTGAGCAAAGATTTGACAATTAAAGTGTAAACGACAGGTTTGACGACACATTTCACTGAAACGTAATGATTATATTTAAGATTTTACTAAACATTTTGATTATTATTCCCCAGTTTTACAGTTTCCGTAATGTTTATAATTGTACTTCCTGTTTGAACATGAGCAGCGCAAACATGACAGAGTTAGAGGTAATTCCACAGCTGTTACCATAGCAACCATTTTGAAAACAAGGGCCAAAATCCATAGACATTACACAGCACTTAATAACACTTTTGTTTTGTTGAAAGACCGCTTAAATTGCCAGAAAAACGTGTCAGTCGAGCGTTAACTGTCTCTTAATTTTGTCGCTTTTTGATGACATCACAGAGGGATTCCACTGTAGAACTCTGCTCCTCTTCCTGTCATTTTGAACTTTCATTTCGGAGAATTTCTTCCACAAACCGGGACTTCGCAAACGTAAAACGATGATAAATATTTACCCCAGATGCCCTCCCACCAAACTAAGTCAAAATTAGAAAAACGCGAGAACCTTCATATACAGACTTTAAAGGGGCTTAATGTGCGATTTTTTTGGGGGAGAGTCCAAAAAAAGTGTTAATTTTTTTATGTATTTATTTTTCTTTAATTTTTATTTTAGCCTTTTGTCTAAAATTATTATTAGTTTTAGTCTAGATTTAATCAAACAGTTATTTTGGGTTTTAGTCTTGTTTTAGTTGATGAAAATGTCATGTTCAGACTTGTTCTTCTGACTTACAGTTTGTTACAGTCAGGGTTAGAGTTCTGGACTGCTCTTTTCATTCTTTATGTTTTTATTGTTCGCCGAAAATATCAGTACTTTTAATCTACAAAAATATTTACTTTTAGTTGTAGTTTCAGTTGATGAAAATGTGTACAATTTTAGTCATCTTTTCAGTAGGGCTGCAACAAGTTAATTGATTAATCGTAGCTAATCGATTGTTGAAATGGTTGTCAGCTAATTAAATAATCGAGTAATCGTTAACTGGTCGATACACAGACTCCAAAACATTGTATGAGCTGAAAGAAGAGGTTTGATGAGTCAGACGGTGCAGGAATAACACAAAAACACACAGGAAACAGGAAAATTGTGTGTTTTTGATTAAAATCCTTGTTCATCTATAAATATTCTCCTTCAGGATGTCGTCAAACCTTCACTTCAGCCTTATCTGGGTCAAATTTAGTAAAATTCTCATATTTATATATATATATACTTTTGCGCTCTCAACAACTATTCGATTAATCAAAGAAATAATCGCTAGACTAATCGATTACCAAAATAATCGTTAGTTGCAGCCCTAAACAAAACAGTGTTCATTTTGACAAGAAATTTCAATTGAGTTTTTATTTGAGTCTTTTATCTAAAATAATTATTGTTTTGGTCAAGATTTAATCAAACACTTAATTTTCAGTTTTAGTTTAGTTTCAGTTTATGAAAATATGCTAACTTAGTCGACTAAATCTTGATCATTTTAGCCCAGAAAATATATTTTTCTATTTTAATTCTATAAAATGTGTTGCATTGCATCATGGGACATATTCAGACGTGTTCTTTGGACGTAGAGTTTGTTACAGTCTGGTCTGTAGCTCTGGGAATGTTCTTTTCATTCTTTATTGTTCGCCGAAAAAAGCAGCTTTGAATCTACAAAAATATTTACTTTTACTCGAAGTTTCAGTCGATGAAAATGGATGCACCTTTAGTCATCTTTGTAGTCAGGCTGCAAGTTAAAGTCAAATAAATGACTTGGTTCTGATTTAATAACATTTTCATGAGCGGATGATAGATTGGCCAGGAAAAGAAAACAGAACACACACTTCTTCAATTCTTTACAAAGACTGAATGTGGCCGTCTCTCTCTGTCACACTTTGAATCAAACTCATCATCTGTGATTTTGAACAAAGTCAAACTTCTCTCACATTAACAGTTTTATTTATTTTATTTTTCACATTTTCATATAAACACAAACAGATCACAGAACAGGACCAGATAGTGGAAAACAAGTAGGAATGGAAATAAAAACAAACAGCCCGACAGAAATTAGAAAGTTAAATTAAAGCACGTCCAAACTAACGTAAAAGTCATATTTAATCCAACGTCTGCAGGTGAACAGTTTTATACTTTGCTTTTATGATTCTGTAGTAATACACAATATTTTCTATACACCGTGATATATGCATGTTTTACTTTTTTCCCCTCTTAAAACATTTAAAATATTAGCTCATTCGGCTTGCAGAGATTAACGCAGTGACCAGACTAATATCGCTCTGTGTAAAAATATATTTTCAAATTCATTCACGGTTTTCCAGCCAATATGACGTAACTTCAAAGTCTGTATGACAGGTTCGACGACACATTTCACTAAAACGTAGTGAGCGTGATTATATTTAAGATTTTAATAAACATTTTGCCCCATTTGCCCCCAGTTTGACAGTTTTTACTTCCTGGTTTGACATGAGCAGCAAATATGACATAGTTAGAGGTAATTCTAGAGTTGTTACCTAGCAACCATTTTCAAAATAAGAGCCAAAACATAAGAGACAAAACATAAGTGACAGAATAGTTATGATTTTACAAATAATAACACCCAATAACAACTTTATTTTGTTGAATGACACTTTAAAGTGTAAATTGTATTTGTATTTTTCACGGCGCGTCGCTTTTTGATGACATCACAGATGGAGGGATTCTGTTTTAGAACTCAATCGTTCCTGTAATTTTAAACTTATATTTTTCCAAATTTCTTTACAACTTGCAACTTCACAGACGCAAAACTATAGTAAATAATTGCCACAGATGCCCTCCCATCAAACTAAGTCATAATTAGAAGATTTTGAGAACCTAAATTATAGACTTTAAACAAAAAAGCTATAAAATAATAATCGTTGTACCACTGACACGTCTCCTGGTGCCTTTGTTCCAGAAGGACAGTTCGGACGTGTCGAAGGATTTGTCTGAGGACGGCTCAGAGGAGAGCAGCAGCGACACTCTGAGCGACTCCCGGAGCACCGAGAACTCCATCAGCCCCGAGCAGCCGAGAGGACGCTGGATGAGGAGAGGTACAGACCCTACAACTATCATCAACACTGGAAGACGAACCCAAAATGGCTCCCCGTTTATCCCTGTGGCATGTGCTCATTGGCGCAGGACCCCAAAAACGTTTTTACTTCCGCGTTACTTCCTGATACGGAGGCGGCCATCTTTGCTTTAGGGGCACCACGTGACGACAATCCCCCATGATGTAAAGAGATAAGGAGCGCTGTGTGGGTACATGAGTGTCCAATAATTATTAGGGAAAGAAACAGGTGCTCAGTTGGAGTTGGGGGTGCTTCTTACAATAAAACAGTTCCGTCTTATCAGGTTAAAAAAATATTTGTAGAATTATCCCAAAGACGAAAAATTCCAAGGCACTCTGTTAATTAAAGACAAATTTTAAAAGCCTTTATTACAGCATGACTAAAGACATAAAATACGCATCGTTTCGGCCCAGCGTGGCCTTCCTCAGGGCACAAACAGGCCCACAGGGGTGTGAGCCTCCTTTTATAGGGCGGGACCTGAACTCCACCTCTTAAAGTTAGAATATTAATTACCATTTTAAACAAATCATTTACAGTACATTAAAAGCAGCATGCATGAAAGTGCAGTTATCAACATTACACAGATACAATTCTGATATCCCCATGATTCTTTGAGCGACGTGAGCGATCACGCAGCTTGCAAGTTTTTGTGTTAACTTTAGCTTGTGTGATTGTAATTGTATTCTTCATGTTAGACCAAATGTGAAAGCGTCTGAAATGAAATAAAATATAACTCACAGGTGTCTCTAGTCTAACCGTGTCCATGTGCTTCTGTTTGTATCGTCCGACGCTCGTTCACGCGGCTCACACATGTTTACAGTGACGTCACTTCATATAAAAACAGTAATTTCGGTGATTTTAGAAACGTAGAAAAGAATATTTCCTTCTATTTCATTTAAATACCGATAATAATTAAGTACGGTCTGCAATTATAATGCGCAAGTATAGAAAAAGACTGGGCCCAAGAGGCTGCAGTACCTCGCACGGCCACTAATCAACCTGGGACAGGGACAGAGGGGGCGTGTCTTATCCAGTTCATTTAATACATCCATGGTACAGACCCACAAACACTCAAAAACACAAACACCCACTGCTGCTTGAAGGGTTAAAGTGCACGGGTTTGACGGCTCATCTCACGCAAACGTAGTTCCCATCATTATGTAAGAATTTCAAAATTCAAGTTTTTTTCAAGTTTATGAATGTACTCTCTGGTTAGACATGAGGTAGAGGGTGTCGTTTTCCCGATTTACATGCTCAGATACTTCAGTTTACGAGCTGAAGTCGCTATAGTAACCATAGTTAAAGTGCGTATGACAGGTTTTTATGATTGTCTAATTTGACTTTATTTAGTGTATTAATACCTCTTGTAAATATAAATTATAGCTTTACACCAATCAGGTCGCTGTTTGTGGAGAAAAGTTCAAAAATCTGAAGAAACAACCTGCTGACAACACACTGAGGAGACAAAGGTCATGCATGATTTACACAAAATAAACTACTTTTTTGACCCTTTAAATATTGATTTAACAAAATAAATGTGTTCTCGTGTATTTTTCTTCGTCAAATAAAAAGTCTGACATTAGAAGAGTTTTGGTGCACTGTGCAGGATGTTTTTGTTTTGTAATTTCCCAGTGTGATGTCATGGAACCAGGAAGTAAAATGAAAAACCTAGAAAAATAGCTAAACTGAGGTAAAATTTGTAAAGATTTATCTTGACTGCATTTTAGTAAATCTATAAAAACGTTTACTTTTAGTCGTAATTTCAGTTGATGAAAATTTATGCTATTTTAGTAATCTTTTTATTCATTATGATTACTTTTTGCTTAGTTTTTATTTAGTTTTAGTTAGAAAAAATATGAAATTGACCAAAACTATAATAATAATCATTTAGTCGTTAGTAGTTCCCCTGCAGGTCTCATGTGAAACTACACTGTTAGTGAAGACGCAAAACCTTTTTGTTTTTCTTTTTTCTTATGTTTTATTGAAATAAGGAAGTGCAATCACATACAAAAACATTTTGTGTTGTCAGATATTTAAAAAAAGAGCCTGGGTTTCTCAGGAGAGTTGTCTTCAGGTCAGCGTTGGCTGGTTTTCCATTCAGAGACAGCAGGGGGCGACGGCGGGAAGCTTCAAATACCCCAAAAATACATTTACAACCACCAAAATCCAAATCCACTTTATTTGTATAGCACATTTTATAAACAGAACTGTTTCCAAAGTGCTGCACATACACAAACATAAAACGGCAAAACAAAGTATATAATAACAACTCAATTTGATCTTACTGCTTGTAAAACCAGTAAAATCAAATCCAAGCAAAATCATAAAACCATAAAATAGAAATTAATTAATAGAATAAATACATTTAAAAAATGATAAAACACAGAGGACCACACACTCACGCGGTGTTAAAAGCCAGAGAATAAAAGTGGGTCTTAAGACGAGACTTAAAACACTCAACTGACTTACACCACACGGACTCACAAAGACGTTTAATAAGGAGGAAACGTTACTTAGTTCTGCTTTAAAGGAACGTTTCTGCCAGAAAAAAAAAAAAATCAGAACTCCTGTATTTTTCATCTTTTCTTCACAAACTGCGGTAAAACTGAAATAATTATTTACCAAAGGTACAGTCCCACCAAACTAAGTCATAAGCCAGTCTGCTAATAATTGATTAAATATGTGACGTCACACGTTACTTATTATTGTAGTTTTGGAGAATTCATGACTACACAAGCTATGTTTTCCAGCAGTGATTCACGGATTAAACCTGGACTAACTCAGGGCGAAACCAGGACTAAACAAGGACTAAACCCGGACTAAACAAGTGGTAAACCAAGGCTAAATCAGGACTAAACTAGGACATAACATGGACAAAACCAGGATAAAACCTGGACTAAACCAGGACTAAACTAGGATTTAAACAGGACAGAACCAAGACAAAACCAAGGATAAATCAGGACTAAACTCGGACTAAACCAGGACAAAACCAGGACAAAACCTGGACTAAACTAGGATTAAAACAGGACAAAACCATGACAAAACCATGACAAAACCAGGGCAAAACTAGGGCTAAACCAGGACTAAACTAGGGCAAAACCATGACAAAACCATGACAAAACCAGGGCAAAACTAGGGCTAAACCAGGACTAAACTAGGGCAAAACCATGACAAAACCAGGACTAAACTAGGATTAAACCAAGACAAAACCATGACAAAACCATGACAAAACCAGGGCAAAACCATGACAAAACCAGGACTAAACCAGGGCAAAACCAAGACAAAACCAGGACTAAACTAGGATTAAAACAGGACAAAACCAAGACAAAACCACGACTAAATCAAAACTAAATCAAAACTAAATCAAAACTAAATCAAAACTAAATCAGGACTAAATCAGGACTAAACTAGGGCTAAAGGTGGACCAAACATTTTTCCAGACTTAAAATTATTTATAGTTGTTAGAAGTTCTGATTGGGACATTTCCTATTTAAAAAAATATACTATACTTTATGTAAATTCATTTCTTTTGTCAATCCTCATTGTTATTTTTAGTATTTCTAACTATATTGCTCATATTTATCAGGAGTGTCTTCAGTAGAAAGTATTATATAATTCGTTTTGCGTTACGATCAATGCAGTAATTGAAATCACCAACAAATTAACGAGTGTGACCTTAAACTATGCCAGCGCACATTGACTAGAGCCACTCCCCTTTAATTTTATTTTCAGTTTTGACAAATGAGTGAGTTACGCCCTTCATCGACCAAACTTTGTGACAAAATACAGGAAACTGAAGGAGCAGCTTGCACAAGTCCAGCCAGACTTTAGCTTAAACATTAATTTAACCTGTCTCCATGTTGTTCCTGGACCACAATTCAATATGTTTCTCGCTAAAGGTGAGTTTGCAATAGTTTTGAAGCCACTGCAAGATTGTTTTTCAGTTTATATTCTTTCTAATCTTGTAAAAATTATGATTTTACCTATTTATAGCATGCATTGTGGGCAAATTGTTGTTTCCCGGCATAAATTATTGGAGTTTTTCTTTGGCTTTTGACACATTCGCTGTCACTTTTTTACATTTAAGTCGGTAATATTTCGTCAGGAAGCTATATATTGCTCTGGTTGACCCGTGACCACTTCCTTTTATGCGCTTTACACCGAAAAACATGACGCTTGTGCCATCATTAAGAAGGAAGTGAAGTTTTAATAAGTTACAAAAAACAAGCAAGTGACAATAATAGTAATTCTAAATGCTTTAAAAGTGCACTGTGTAACTGCTTTCTGCTTCTTTTTGGAACGTTATTGCTTTGCCCTGAATGTTCCCAACTAGGACTGAGTGATGGAAGAAATTATTATCCTGATTTTCTTGGGACCAGATCATGATTTCGATTTGATCACGTTTCATGTTCACTTTATATTTTTCTATTGCCTTTAACAGAGCTGCACGATTTAGAAAAAATATCTAATTGTGATTTTTCTGACCAGTGTGATTGTGATTAGATTTGCGATTTATTTAATGGGACAGGCTTCAGTGATCCGCGACTCCGAACGGGAACGAGAGATAGAAAATGAATGAATGAATTGATGTTTTAATAATAGGATTCTGTTCAAATTCACATTTTAAACACAATTTTGTTGCTTTTCACCGCATTTTTGTCACGTTCAGTTGTGTTTGTCATATTTATGTGTCTTTGTCACGTTAAGTCGCGTCTTTGTTATTTTTCGTCAGGTTTTTGTCACGTTTTGGTGCATTTAGTCACGTTTTTGTTGCGTTTTGAGTGGTCGCGCTTTTGTCGTTTCTTTTAGAATATTATATAGTTGTACAAATCCAAACTACAGTGTTAGCAGTTTTTATTCAAAAGCAAGACATTTTGTTGTTTGTGGAAGAAATGTTTGCACTTAAAAAATTGCAGCCTTTGTGATTCGCTAATTGTATCCATTAAAATTGCGATTTTGTGTTGATTTGGTTTAATTGTGCAGCTCTGGTCTTTAAGAGGTAAATAAAGTCATCTGCTCAGAGGCTTCAGAGGCTAAACAACAGGAGAAAAGTGTGTTTGAACAGACAGCTGCATTAAAGACACAAACAGTCAATCACGATACGACAATTCCACAAAAATAGCAGATTGTCACAGGGACCAGCTCATGATTCCATTTTTGTATTTTTCTGGTGCATTTTTCTGGCAGATCTTTAATTGACCAATAATTTCTTTAGCTGACTACAGCCCTTGTAATTTCTGTAAATAATTCCATCTTATTTTGGAGATTCTGCCTTTAATGATCTGTTGTGTTTTAATGTTGTTTACTCTAATGAAGCTCTTGTTTTTGCTGTTGCTGGACTAGGGCTGCAACAAGTTAATCAATAATTCGCAACTAATTGATTATTGATATAGTTGTCAAATAATTAAGTGATCAAATAATCGTTAACTGGTCTTGGAACAGCTTTTCCAGACAGCGAAGTAAAACTGGGGTGGTACGCACAAGCGCAGCCAATCAGAGCGCTACTTTCTGCTCTTTCTTCCAGCTGCAGACAACACGCTGTCGTCTAATTCTGTCACAAAGTGCTGCTCTTACAAGATACTCTTTGATGGAAAACACAAAACAGAAAAGTTGTGTACCCCAGCTTTAATCGAAAGAATAATCACTAGACGAATTGATTGGCAAAATAATAGTTAACTGCGGCACTAATTTCGAACAATTTACCCAGTTTTAATACTTTTTCTCTCTCTAAAATGTTCTCTACATTGCATTTTAAAGAAGAAACTAAGTAGCATTTTTACCTTATTTAACGTCTTTGTAAACCTGTGTGGTGGTTACAAGTGTATTTTCGGGGCATTTGAAGTGTTGTCGCCCTCTGCTGTCTCTATGCAGAAAACCAACCTTGCAACTTTCTTAACACCGACATGAAGACAACTCTCTTGAGAAACCTTGGCTCTCTTTTTTATATTTGGCGACATGAAATGTTTTTGTGTTTGATTGTACTTCCTTATTTCAATAAAAAGGAAGGGGAAAGACTAAAAGGACTGGCTTTGTATTTTCACAAGAGACCTGCAGGGGGAGCTCTAAGTTTCTTAGTTCTGCTTTAACTATGACGTCTCTTCCCAGGGTGTCATTGTACATGAGCTAACGCTTGGCTAACTCTGGCATTTAATGCAGAGAACTGTTGGTTAATATGTACTGCCCTTGTACTAAATAAATAAATTAAAATGATAAATAAATAAAAAAATAAATAACAAAACTGTTAGCTGGGACTAAACCAAGCAAAAACCATGACAAAATTGGGACTAAAACAGTTCTTAAAGGATAAATATTATGCATTGTTTGTATTTTTAGCCTTTAAACCTGCTCTTGAGTGTCTTCAGTTTGACATGTCGTGTTTTAGAACTAAATATACTAAACATTTTACAAAGAAAAAACATCACTTTATCACTTCGCTGGGAGTTGCCATTTTGACTTAGCTGTGGCTCCATCTGCTGGCTGTAGAGGCAATTACACACGTGAATATATACCCACAATGCACTGCAGTAAAGAGGGGATCTGACATAGTTGTATTTACCATGATTAGACGGAATAAATGCTCAGAGCGAGTCTGATGATGATTTAAGGACTTAAAACAGCAAAGGATTCTGGGATAAATGACGTCGGCATCATCTACGTCACACATGAAGGATCAGAACACAGTGTTAAAGAGAGGATTTACAAACTAGCATCAAACAAACAAACAAGAATCAAACTAATGCTGCTCCAGGTGTGTTTTTGATGACGGAACAGTGTTAGAACATGGAGAAAAGCTCAACAAAGTCAATTTTGCATAATATTTGTCCTTTAACCAAAACAAAACACTAGTGATTAAACATCTAGTTCGCACTAAGCCAGGACTAAACCAAATTTGGGACTGGACCAGCTGCAGGTCTAAACAAGTCTCTAAATGTTTACAAAGACTTACAAACTCATTCAGCCCTTCGTTGTGGAGCGATATTTTGGAACTGTAACTTAATCTGTGCCATTGTGCGTTGCCGAGGCTTAGTTTCATCTCGACAAAAGCATTTAAGTTTCTGTATTTTCCCCCGGGGCGTGTATTTTGAATTTTCTAACCTGTTTTTTATTTCGTCAGTTCCCTCGAAGCTTCAGTCGCAGCCGTCGTCTCCTCAGCCGCGCTGCTCCTCTCCGTCCGTGCCCACCGCCAAAATCCTCTCTCCCTCGCAGAAACACAGCAAGAAGGCGCTCAAACAGGTAAAAAACATGGCAATGATTGTTTTATAAGTCTGTAGTTTTGGTTTCTGCCACACCCAGATGTGTGTCGAGGTGACTGAGTGATAGAAATGAATATGTCTGGGTAAAAAGCTGACAAATGTATGAACAAATGTCGCTAATTCTGGTTACATTTACATTATTTTTTTTCAAAGGAGACAAATTATGGCAAAATTGACTTTTAAGTGCTAAGTGTTTTTATTGTTTCACTTTACTTTGGCTAAAATAAAGGTTGAAATATGGGACAGAAGGCTTTTAGATTGAGAACATTTATGATTAAAGTGTTTTATTGTTGAAAAAATCAGCAATAGTTCATTCTTTTTGACATTTTGAAACAGAATCAGAAAAAGGTTTATTGCCATTGTCGGTGAACAAAATTCTCAAACAAGGAACTTGCTTTTGTGAAACATATACAATAAATAAAACAGTAGCAAAATATATAAAAGAGGCATGCATAAAATGAAAAGAGTTCGCTAACAGAATAGAGTAAAATAGACCTAGACTATATACTAGGGCTGCAACAAGTAATCGATTAATCGCACCTAATCAATTATGGAAATGGTACTACTTAACTACTTAAATAATCGAGTAATCGTTAACAGGTCCGTACACAGACTTCAGATCACTGAATGTGCTGAAAGAAGAGGTTTTATGACTCAGACAGAGCAGGAATGACAAAAAAACACACAGGAAACATCAAAATTATGTTTTTTATATTAAAATCCACCAGGACGTCGTCAAACGCCTTCACTTCAGCTTTGTCTGGGGAAAAGTAAAATTGAGTAAAATTCTTTCAAGCTCTTAGCAACTAATCAAAGGAATAATCGCTAGACTAGGACTGCAACAAGTGAATCGATTAAATGCAACTAATTGATTATAGAAAGGGTTGTCAACTAATTAAATAACTGAGTAATCGTTAACTGGTCTATACACAGACTCCAAAACATTCTCTGTGCTGAAAGAAGAGGTTTAATTACTTTGAAAGAGCAGGAATGACACAAAGAGAACAGAGAAAACATGTAAATTGTGTTTTTTTTTCTCAAATTATTGTTAAAATACTTCAAATATTCTCCACCAGGACATAATCCAAAGGCTTCTCTTCAGCCTTACTTGAGTAAAATTTAGTAAAAAAAACAAAACAGGTCTTTCACATTCTAAACAACTAATCGATTAATCGAAGGAACAATCGCTAGACAAGACTAATCGATTACCAAAATAAGTGTTAGTTGCAGCCCTACTATATACACAAAATTCTGACGTATTAATGTCACGGTCTTTGTTATAAAAGGTCTTTTGACATGTGTTTTAGAGTCGATTATCAGTTTTTAAAGTTGTCGACTTGTCACGATTAGTCAATTAAAGGGACTGTACCTGATTTTTTAGGATTTTGAAACATGAAAAACAACTAGTTCTTGTATCAGATTTTTGCATGTAATTTAGCAAAATCTGTGTTGCCCCAGTACAAATTTATCGTAAAAGCATCTGTATTTGGGTAAAAATGAGACCACAGCTCTTTTTCTGCACCTGTTTATAGAGCGTTTTATTCTATAGGAGAATCAGGAAGTGTGCCGTTAGCATGCTAATGTTTATTAGCTTTACCAGGGACGCTCTGGGTTCAGAAACTTGTAAAAAGTGTGTAAAACATGTGACTGATGTAAAGACTTTAACATGGACTAGTTCTGTTTTTTGCGTTTCAAAACAGTAAAAATCAGGTACAGTTCCCTTTAATCGTTGCAGCTCTACAATCAGCTCTAATCTGAGTAATTTTTATTGTCCATTGCTATAAAAATTTCTGTTTTCACCGACCGTTGCAACGTACTCACTTCATTCTCGGATGTATTTATTTATCTGTGACTCGTGTTGGCCTGTCATGATAATCACTACATTGACTTCAATAAATAAAAGCTGAAACATCTGTTTTTGGGGCTTAATATTTATCATGTTCATCTTTTCTTTGCACCAACAGGAAATTATTTGTTATTTTTTGGTAAAACAGGTGAATAATAGTTTGAAAATGCATTTAAATGATTCATATTAAGTCTTCTTTCAAATTATAATGCTCCTAAATATGTTTAAAACGTGCGCTCTGAACTGAATTGTAAGTTTATAACAGAAATTACAAGTTGAAATTGATATTTTCCGTACAGAATATAGATACTACCAATAAAAATGCAGTAAATTCTTGGTTTTTATCACGTTTTGAGTCAGCCGTGCTCATTACCCTTATTTTTCTTTTTTTTTAACCTCAAATTTATTATCTGTTTCCACCAAATTGTCCAGTTGTTCCAAAAAAAACGCCTGTAGCTATTATTTTATTTTAAGCACAATTGTCCTCATAATCCACCCGTTCATTCATTATTTCCACCGTTGGCAGCTCGGTGGCTTTTGTTTAGCGTTTAATTAAATTTCACTTGATTGCGCAGATTGTAACTCGTCCCATCTGCGCTGGTGTGGACTTTTCTGCTCCGCGCGGCTAATTTGCATTCACATTTTTTGGGCGAGAGGGAACAAAAGATGTCTAGCTTCGGAAACATTTTACGGCGCAGTATTCAGGTTAGATAAGCTGTGCCGTTATGTAGCTGTTACTTCACCAAACGACCCTGGCACACTTGGCTAACAATCTTTTTCTGAAACTCATTTCTGTTTTTGATTATTTTTCTTGCTTTCTCAGGCCTTGAAGCAGCAGAGAAATCAGCGCCGACAAGGAGCGATGGGGTCCACGTCGAGTCCCAGGCTTTTACTCAAAACCATAAAGGACATAACGATGGCCGACAACATCGCAGCAAAGGCCGGTAAGAAGAAATGTCATTATGTCGTGTTTTATGAAGATGGTTTGTTTTCTTAATTCCTTCATTTTCAACCAGTGTGCCTTGAGGTTTTGCCAGGTGTGCCTTGGAAAAATGTCCAATTCGAGTCAACAAATTCACAAATGTGGACGTGAATGACTAATGTACCATTTTGGAGTGTTTTCTGCACCAAAAAAAAACATAAAACCATCAATATTTCCATTTTTGTTGAACCAGACAAGGGCACAAACATTATTTACCATATTTTTTTGACTAAATGGTCTAATTTGGTCATGTGTTAGTAGAAGGTGGTGTGCCGATCTTTAAACCCAAAAAGTGTGCCACAACTCAAAAAGGGTTGAAAAACACTGTCTTAATTTAATAATGGCCACTTATGATTGAGAGGAAGTTCAAACTTTAATTGTATTTTAGGGCTGTAGTCGACTAAAGAAATTCTTGCTCGGCTAAAGACTGTGCATGAGTCATTCGACTAAAAGCGGCCGAGGTGTAGAGCTGGACACAGGTCTCAAAACTAGGAAGTATATCCACAATATCACCGTATGTTGGACGCAAAGTGCAGTTGGAAGATGACAAAACAACAGGTTTTTAGGCAAAATAATTATTAATACAGAAAAATACTAGTAGACTATGTATTTATTAGTTAAAAAAAGAAATAGAATACCAGTAAAATAATTAGACGACTAATACAAATTTTTTGTCGACTAAGATAATATCGGAACCTACAGCCGTAGTATTTTGCAGAAGTAGTTCATAACCTTGCATATGATATACATTTATCGCTTGTTGTTTATCGTGTTAAATGTCAGTTTTTTCACCTGGTTTAATATTCATAGAATCCAGAACAACTAGAGTTAAGAGTGTGTAACTATGGTTCTATGAACCCTGAAGCACTGAATTTTATGTTTTCAAAAAGTAGTGATTTTTTTTTTTCAACTGGTTGAGGGTTATACAGAATACATAGCCACTCCAGAGCTCTTGTCCTGACAAATACATAACATCATTCAAAATCATAACATTATTACTAAGCAGCATTTATTTTTTCTGTTCCCACATCGATGTCCAATCACTTGTTTGCACACATTTTTACTTTGATGACTTGACCCTCTAATCAGATAAAGCTCTGGGGCCCCCCTGAAATCTCAGGAGCCCCCCTAGGGGTCCCTGTCCCCCAGGTTGGGATGCACTGGTGTAGAGTACTGAGAACCTCTTAAAATGTTGCTTTGCTGCTTTTGTCTTTCTAACAGACCTGCGGCACTCAGTTGGAGCGAGAAAAGTGTCTCAGAGGCGTTTAAGTGCAGGTACGGCTTTCAATTAAATGTTATTTCAATAAAATAAAATACAAAATCAGAACATTTGTGTTAGCAACTCATATCTGACATATAAATCACTCTCATAATAATCTTTCACAGTATTTTCATTTGTTCTGTCATGTATTTCTGACAACAACAAAAAAACAGAAAAAAAAACATGCATCCACGACTTAACGAGGACTAAACCAAGACTAACCAAGTCTAATCTGGGCTCAAAGTTCAAATGCCCCTAAAACTATCCATACCTTTCTAAAGAATCGTTAATAAATGTGTTGAACATGTGTGTTGCAGGTCAGATAAAGCGCACCAAGTGTAACATCGACGTGGAGACTCCGGACTCGATCCTGGTGAACACAAACCTGCGAGCGCTCATCAACAAACACACGTTCAGCGTCCTGCCGCCCGAGTGCCAACAGCGGCTGCTCCGACTGCTGCCCGAGGTCGACCGACAGGTGAGGAGCGGGACATTTTAGGCCTCACACACAACACGCAGCACATCCAACTTTACACTAGAGGCAGAATATATCATGAATGTTGTTTTGAAGATGTGCAAAAGCTGAATATTGAGTAGATCCTTTAGAGTAAAAAAAATGCTACAAAAAGAGCTGCTTAAAATAAAAACGGAAAAGTTCCAAACGTTCATGAAAGTGAATTAGGTGATATTTCTGAACTTTTGTGATCTGTTTCGTTTGGCAGACATTTCACATTTGCCTGATGATTAAACCTCAGCTAATATGCTTGAAGACATGTCTTATCATTTCTTTAAACGTATTACTACTCACACAAAAAAGATTTTTTCAAAAAAGAGATTTTCTTTTTTGTGGAAGCTCTATATCGCTCACCCCTAAAACAGGGCCAAAGAAAGTCCATGTGTGGCCTCAACTGAGATCAAACCAAGATAAGTTAGCTAATAAAAAAAAGCAATTAAAAAAACTGTAATTGTCTTGTTTGTAGACAGCACAGGCTCATGGTTGTTGTTTATTTCAAATTGAGCTGTGCACATTTGGTCAGAGCAATCTGCTTTATCATATACTATAAAATATAATAATAAATGTGTTAAAGCAGCTCTGATGTCACTCACATGTGTCTGGGGCTTTTACTTTTACAAAATCATCTCAGTTCTTCATATTTTGTGATATTCTGTGGTTAAATCCCAGTTTCTCCAGTGAAATCACATTATACTGTATTGCACCTCCGTTCCAAATTCAGACTATTTTTGTTTACACACTTTCAAAGGGTCTATTCTTTCCAAATTCTCAGCCTCTCACAAAGCCAGCTCGAACATCTTTTCAAACTGCTCTTTCAGGCCTGCATGGACGGACTTCTGAAGGTCACGAGTTCTGCCCTAAACAACGAGTTCTTCACTTCGGCCGCTCAGTCGTGGAAGGAGCGACTCGCCGAGGGTCAGTGAAGACGCGTTCTCTCCATAATAACACCACTGAGTTTGTGTTCAAAAGATTATTATGTCCCCAAGGCCCGGCGTGAATGGCCAGGTACATAAGGCGGCCTATTATGAACGTGCTGTGTGTGTGTGCTGTCTATTCAGGGGAGTTCACGCCAGAGCTGCAGCTGCGAATGCGCCAAGAAATCGAGAAGGAGAAGAAAATGGAGAGCTGGAAAGAGGCCTTCTTCGAGAACTACTACGGCGAGAAGTGAGTAATCAAACGCAACGTAAATAAAACTTGTCTAACTGCTCCGAAGAGTTGTGCCTGGTTTTTACTTTTGTGAAACAGGAAAAGCTGAACTAGTCCATGTTTCTAATTTTTTGCATGTAATAAAATAAAATTAGTTTTCCCAGCACAGATGTAATGTAAAAGCATCTGTTCGGGTGAAAATTAGGGCTGCAACTCGCTTATTCCCTTGATTAATCGATTAGTTGTTTAGAACGCAAAAGACCCTTGAATATGAGAATTTTACAAAATTTTACCCAGATAAAGCTGAAGTGAAGGCATTTGATGACATATGTGTAGATAAAGTATTTTAATTAAAAACACACTATTGACATGTTTCCTGTGTGTTTTTGTGTCATTCCTGCTCATTCCTGAGTCAGAAAACGTCTTCTTTCAAGGGCTGTAGTCGAAATTTTCGGTCGCCTAAAGACCTGCCCCATCAACTGATTAGTCGACTAAAAGAGGGCGTGGCAATAATACATCAAAACTATGAATTGTCGCCGTGTATCTGACCCAAACTGCATTCAAAAGAACTAAACCGCACAGGAGTTCATGCAAAAATAACAATTTATGCAGAAAAGTGCTAGTAAACAGTTTATTGATATGTTAAAGATACAGATTTACTCCAAAATCTTCAGCTGACTCACTGCAGATCTGCTAAGTTTTGCTACATAAATTAGTTGAATGCAAATAAAATAATTAGTCGACTAATAATAAAACTCTTGGTTGACTAAGACACCATCGACCGATTAATCGACTAAACGACTAAAAGGTTACAGCCCTACTTCTTTCAGCTCATACAATGTTCTGGAGTCTGTGTATCGACCTGTTAACGATTACTCGATTATTTAAGTAGTTGATAACCATTTCTATAATCGATTAGTTGCGATTAATCGATTCACTTGGTGCATCCCTAGTGAAAATGAGACCACAACTTTTACTCTGCATCTATTTAAAGAGCGTTTTAGCCTACGAGAGAAGCAGGAAGTTCGCCGTTAGCATGCTAATGTTTGTTAGCTTTGCCGTGACGGTTCGTGACGCTCTGAGCTCAGAAACTTATTTAGGATGCTGAGACTGCATTATGTACGTGAGAGATACATGTGACTGATGTGAAGACTTTAACATCAACTAGTTCTGTTTTTTATGTTTCAAAACAGTAAAAATCCGGTACAGGGCCTTTAACTACTGATTATCACAATGATATGAAACAAGTATTTATCTGTCCAAAAAGAATACAACGAGAACAACTGGATGTACTTAATTTAACAGCCGACATTTTGCTTCCAAACAGCGTCATCAGGGGTGGGGTGGGTGACTTTTTTTTTTTTTTTTTGGTGACTTCACTGAAAATAAAACACCCACAGATACGTCTTGTGGGAATCAGTCACCAATCTAAACCATAAAGAAGCTTCCTGATTGGTACCAAAACATCAGCTGGCAAAATTAAGTAAGTCCAGCTGTTCGGCTCTTTTTGGATGTGTTTCATGCCTGAATGTCTCAAAATCTTCGTCATTTTCATTCGTCAAAACTCCCCACCAGAAAAGTAACATAAGCCGCTGATGTCATCCAAACATAACAAATGTTTTCTTAATAAATAAATTCGAAATTGTACCTGATATATGCTTTTCTTCATGAGGCCGATCTCAGAGATTCTTTAGTAATTCCAGGTCTGTGTCTCTGTGAGACGAGGTTAAGGCTCGAGTTAACAAGAAACTAATTCCGGTTTATCCTTAGTTTTTTTTAACATTTGTTTCACTTCTCTGCAAAGTCTCTACTCTGCATTTTACATCTTTTTATGTAACGTGTTGGAATTGAATGATGTTAGACGCATTATGCAGTGGAAATATAATATTTTTGGTCTCGATATCAACGATAAACAGGAAAAAACGTGCAACTTGCTTGTTCCCTTGATTAATCTATTAGTTGTTTAGAACGCAAAAGACCTTTGAATATGAGAATTTTACAAAATCTTACCCAAACAAAGTTGAAGTGAAGGCATTTGATGACATCCTGGTGGAGAATAGTTATAGATGAACAAGTATTTTAATTAAAAACACACAATTTACATGTTTCCTGTGTGTTTTGTGTCATTCTTGTGCTGTCTGAGTCGTAAAACCTCTTCTTTCAGCACATACATTGTTCTGGAGTCTGTGTATAGACCTGTTAACGATTACTTGATTATTTAAGTAGTTCACAACCATTTCTATGACTGATGCTAGTGCTGATGCTAGTGAACGGTCACTAGCTTTGTTTTGCTAACTTATCATAACTGGAAATACAGCGGTTTATCACAAGATTCAGTCAACTTTTGGTGAGGAATAATTATTTTTTGTTTAAATCAGCTTTTTGCCGTCTCGTTTTCACCTGAGTATGCGTTCTCTTTTGTCCAACTATCTTTCTGAAAAGCGAACCAGACCGCTTTGGATGCTAGCACTTCTCAGGGCCCGCATTAATGGGCCGGTACGTTTCCCTTAATGGACCGTCCTAATCTGCTCCACAGCAAAAACAGTGGAAACAAGCCAATAAATCACCTTTAATTACTGTTTCATTGTAGGGATGGGACATTAAACAATAATATCATTTATCGTGATAAAAAGGGAAGACAATAATCGTTTGTGATACATTTTGTTCAATCGTGATAATCGCCAACAAAGATAAACGTCATTTTGTGTCCAGATTGTGCAGAAAAAAGCAACTTACCCTTTATGTTCTCCTCTAGATTGTTTTTGTTTTCACTTAAATAAATCAGAAGTTGTTTATAATTAGAAAGTAATGTCCATTTATGTCACATTTTCAAACTGTCAGCTATTTTAATAACTATCGTGATATTATCGTTAATCGCAATTATTTTGACCATGATAATTGTGACATAAAATTTCAATATTGTCCCGTGCCTATTTCATTGTCGCCCATCAAGGCAACTGCTGATTTTGGGCTCTATAAAAAGAAATGTAAAGTTTGTGTGTTATATAACGTGCATTTCAGTAGTTGGAGGGTGTTGCAATGCAGATTTTACGATCTCATCTTCACCAAGTTGCACAAATGTAGTCTCCTAACCAGAAGACAGGCTTTTAGATTCTCAGCTGTTTCTTATAATTACTAATTAAACGTCCTCTTTTTGTTTCTTTTCTCCAGTTCTGGGCTCAGCTTCGAGGAGTCTAAGGAGCTGACGAAGCCCGATCAAAATCTGAAAACATCCAAACCGCCCTCTCTCCCTGTTCCTCCTCCTCCTCCGGCTGCACTCACTACGACTAAAACTCCTCAAGCTAAATCAGGCGACGCAAAGGACAGTGGGGAGAAAAAGAAAACCGAATCAACTTCCTCTACCTCGGCCAAAGACGTCAAACCTCCATCGAAGCCGTCGCAAGAGCCGCCCAGACCACTTCCCGTTATAGAACCGATGCGAACAAGGCGGGCGCAGCAAGCCGAAGATCGCAAAGCTAGCCTCGCCGCACAATCCGCGTCGCTTAGCAAAACCGTGACGGAAGAGGCCAAGGCGCAAAAAGAAGTTGAAAAAGTGACGCAAAATGAAGAGAAGAAGGCAGAACCACCTCCAAAACCATTGTCTCCAGTAAAAGAAGCTCCTAAATTAAGTCAAGAAGTTAAAGATTCAAAAGTTCTCTCATCTTTGAAAGAACCTGCAAAGCTTAGCCAAGAACTTAAAAAGGATCTGAAAGTTCTATCATCCGTCAAAGAACTTGCTAAATTAAACCAAGAACTTAAAAAGGATCTGAAAGTTCTATCATCCGTTAAAGAACCTTCTAAATTAAACCAAGAACTTAAAAAGGATCTGAAAGTTCTGTCATCCGTCAAAGAACCTGCAAAGTTAAGCCAAGAATTTGAAAAAGATCTTAAAGTTGTCTCATCTGTCAAAGAACTTACAGAAATTTGCCAAGAGGTTGAAAACGTTCAGAAAGCACTTACGGAGAAAGTAGACGTAGCAAAAACAAACCAGGAAGTCAAAAAGGATGAACCGACGTCTGTTGAAAAAGCAATCGAAGAGGAGGAGGCGGTTTTGGGGAGTGTCGAGGGTTGTAAACGTAAATCTTCCAGCGAAACGGACAGCGATGTGACTCCAGAGAAAAGGCAGCGGATCTCGTCTTTCTCGTCCGTGTCGTCGGTCTCTTCTGTGTCGCCGCCTCCGACCTCGTCCATCTCCAGCCCGGCCACGCCCTCACCGTCCAGCCAGAGAGTGCCGCCGCTGAAGGTACGTGTGCAGAGGCTTTACGTTCAAACTTTCACGTCACTTTCACGCAAATCATGACTTTATTCTTCCTTTTTTGCAACTGAATGAGCTGTTTACTTGGACCTCTCTGTAAATAGTTTCTTGCATTAATTCCCTTCGATATGGGCGCTAGGAGAAATATTCACAATGTGTTCTTAAAGACAAATTAAATAGGAGATGTTTGTTTGTTTAATTTGTCTTCAAGGATAACATATTGTGGATATAACAAAAGACGACATAATGAAAGTTGTTGGAGTAGGAGAAATATTGGTTATCGGCCAAAATCTTGCGAAATGTCCGATTATACTTGTGGGCATGTTATACCTTGTTTAAAAGCTTAGACTCACAAGAATACAACTTTATACTCTAGTTTAATAGCAAATCAATGGCCTGATACAGTGGTTCTCAAACGCTTTACCCCAAGTACCACCAAAGAAAGCATTTGTCTACCACCAAATCAAAATTGGGTCTGTAACAGGACGATTTCAGGTCTAAATTAGGGATAAACCAGATCTTAAGTAGGACTACACCATTGCCACAGCAGTTTTAACTGGAAATGTACTAAAGGAAGAGCAAAAATGTGAATAGATTGTACTCTAAATCAAGAAAACATTACAATTGAAGAGCCGTCCATGTACCACCAGAAAATGAGTGAAGTTAGGAACAACTTGAGGGTAAAGGGTAAGGTTAGGAACAATGTTGGGGTAAAGAGTAAGGTTAGACAAAGGATAAAGGTAAGGTTAGAAACAAGATTAAGGTAATGGGTAGGTTTGACAAAATGTTTAAGTAATGGGGTAAGGTTAAGAACAATGTTAGGATAAATTGTAAAGTTACGAAAACGGTTGGTTTAGGTGAGGAAAACTGGTTAATATGTAAGCAGCAACAAATACTGGCCTTATCTCATATTATGCTATTAGATAAAACATAAACCAGTTAAAGTTTTTATTTATTTAACCTTTATTTAACCAGGAAAGTCCCACTGAGATTAATGATCTCTTTTTCAAGGGAGTCCTGGCCAAGACAGCAGCATAAATTTACATTCACATAAACAGTTTAAACACTCACATAAAACAAATTCCCTAAAAACAATTACAAATGATAGCTCTCATTTCCAAACCTTTCAGCGTAGATTTAAACCAACCCAATGAAACCAGTTCTTTTCATTTCCAGACCTTCTGTAAATTATTCCATGTTGAGGGAGTAGAATATTGAAATACCACTTTGCCAGCCTCTGAAAGTTATAAACCCTAAGGCCAGTTTATTAACAGAGCTTAACTCATTACTTTCTTAACCGGAACACCTTCTGTCCCTCCTACTACTATTTAGCGCTAACCTTTTTACACGGTCTCTCTCTTTTCAGATCCATATGTCCCGTATCCTTCCCGTCCCAGTGTCTCCGGGGCAGCCTTCCCCTCGCTCCGCTCTCCCGACTCCGCTCAGCAGCCCGGGTCGAACCGGAGCGCGAACTCTGGCCGATATCAAGGCCAAAGCGCAGCTCGCCCGGGCGCAGAGAGCGGCGGCGGCAGCGGCAGCAAAAACGGGAATTCAACTGGCAAGTTCTCCGAGTCCCAGTCCAAGTCCGACATCTCCACAAGCTCCCATGAAGATTCCACCTCTGAACGTCACGCCTCCTCCGCGCACATTCGAAGCCAAATCCTCGCCGAGTCCTACGCAAGTTTCCGTAAAAGTCGAGCAAAAGGCAAGTCCGGTGAGCGTCCCGTGTAGCAATTCATTATCGCAAACTACGTCGCCAACGTTGAAAGAGCAAAGTCAAGTATCGCCGATTGGAGGAAGCAGAAACACATCGTGCATTCCCGCTAACAATCCGCTCGTCACCAAACTTCTGCAAGGCAAAGAGGTTCCGATGGAGCAGATTCTTCCAAAACCGCTGTCCAAAGTTGACGTTAAAATGGCGGTCAAAACAACAGGAGTGAAGGGGAAAGGAACGCAGTTGTTCAGCGTGAATAGCGGTGAAAACAAGCCCACGATAGGAAGACCGGAGTTCAAACACCATAAAGAACTCCCAGATAAAGAAACACAGGAGCAGATTTTGCAAGCGTTGATGCAGCGGAAAACTCAACACAGTCAGCCGTTCGGAGAGATGGCGTCGCAACATTTGAAAGCGACGCCAACGGAGCACGCGGAGGAGAAGTTGACGAGGATTGGAGTTGGGTTTTTGGGTTGCAAACGGAAGCAGAAACCAGCCATGACGGGACATTATCTCCTGAACGTTTCGACGTACGGCAGAGGTTCGGAAAGACAAAAACAGCTATTGATATCGAATAAGTTAAAAAGGGAAACGGGAGAAGGAGACGCTGTAGGTAGAATTGTTTCAGGGGTTAAAACCGAACGGACAGCAGACGACGTTCAACATTGCGTAAGAATCAAAAAGGAACGGGGATTGGAGGACAGCGACGCGAATAACAATAGCAGTAGTGGAATAGCCAAAGACTCAACCAGCCCTCAACAAAAGCACCTCAATTTTAGCAACAACCCAGGAAGTTCGGAGCCATATTTAAGTCACCAGCAAAGTTTTCACAAAGACAATCAGCAACAGGCGGCGTACAGCGGCTCGATTAGCATGACTTTGAACAATAGCAGCGGCGACAACAGTTCCCTTTTGGACTCAAACTCTTCCAACTACTCGGAGGCGGACGGCGGGCAGCACGGGAGCGTCATGTCGTTTTCCGTCACGGTCACGACGATACCGGCCGGCCGGTCCTTGGACGGCAGCCAGGGAGAGCCGTCGCCCGAACAGTCCTACATCGAGGGCCCCAACATGGAGGACGTGCAGTCGAAATGCTACTGCCGCCTCAAAGCGATGATCATGTGCAAAGGGTGCGGAGCCTTTTGCCACGACGACTGCATAGGGCCGTCCAAACTGTGCGTGTCGTGTTTAGTGGTACGATGAGTCAAAAATGTACGATACAAATAACCTTTGCTTAACAATATGGTTACCGGCTTGCATCAGTCATAGTTTATTTATGTAGAGTAAGGCTGCAATGATAAAGTGACTAATTTTGGCTAATCGACTAGTTGTATTTGAATCGTTATCTTTACAAAACACATTTATTGCAAAGATAGCAGCGTTATTAAGTCAAAATGTTCAAATTTTCATCAATAATACACTTTTTTCGTAAATATTCTCCATTAAGAAGCCTTCAGTCAACACATTTCAACCCTTATTTGGTTGATAATGTATTTTAAAAGTCTAAATGTAAAAGGCAAGGCACGGAACGTTGATTTGTTGAGCACAATTCGTACACAAGGATATTCAAAGTGCTTTACACAACAGTGCATAAAAATCACAAAATATTTATGAAAAAAATACTTTAAAATAGAAATTTGACTAGTCCACTAACCAGAAAAATAATCGCCGACTTGAAATACTGAAATAATCGTTAGTTTCAGCCCTAATTTCGAGCCAATTTATGAACACAAGAAGAACATGAATAAATAAATAACAAAGCAGTGGTTGGAAATTAACTTGGTTTAGGGTTTCACCATTTGCAAGTTTTGCATTTTTTAAACTATTTTACTTTCTAAAGGTGTACTATGTAACTTTTCTATCCTGCGCTTGAGATGTTGTTGCGATTGCTGTTGTTTGCTTGGATTGTTCCACGTTAATGCATTACTTTTTAATCTCAACGGAGGCCACAAGATATTTTTATAGCAACACAAACACCTCAAAATGTGTGAATGAAAAGTACATTTCAGGAAAAGCAATGACATCTCCATGCAGAAAAGTTGAATAGTACACATTTTAAAATCAATATTATACAGGAATATTAACTACATTTGAAATAAAAGACATTGAACTAATGTAAAAATCCCATGTTTGTAGGGTTTAAACTACGAGGTCAACAGCTTTTAAATAGAATAAGACGCCATGGAATCAGAATATTTTTGTCCAAACAACAATTAATTCTAATAATGGTGACAAGTCGACTATTAAAATAATAATCTGGACTATACAGACTCTAAAACACAAACATAAAGACCTTTTTATAACAAAGGCAGTGGCATTATTAACTCAAAATGTCAAAAAAGAATAAACAACTTGTGATTTTCCTAAATAATACACACACACTCAAGTATTCTACATCTAATTTTTCGATTTTTCGATTTTTTTTCTTCAAATTTCAACCTTTTTAAATACATTTTTAACCAAATTAAACTAAAATGAAAATAATCGTTGACTTATAACTACTAAAATAATCAACAGTTGCAGCCCTTTTCCAAACCATCTTGAGCTGAACATTTAACAGGAGCTGGTTTTCTGATTTTTCTTTTAATTAATTTATTCATTTTATAATATTTTTTCCTTCAAATGTTTGTAAATTTTGGTCATTTCAATGACCATTTACCCTTGTATTTTAAGACACACATTTTTAATCATTATATTTATCATTCAAAACATTCTAGTTACATAATGTTGATCAAGTTGTCATTTTAAAACTAAATTAAATCAATTCAAACTGGTAACCATATTGTAAAGTATTACTAATAAATCATTGTCATAATCATCAGGTCATTCAAAAACTATACTCCAAAAGTAATATCTACATGAGTTGAAAGCATTGATCAGCTTTTTAAGTAAAGAAAAACACACACAAACTAAGAAAAAGAATTAGAAATACGCAAATCTAAACTTGTGGATTCGTCTTAAAGTTTAAATCAAAACTAAACTTTCAAATTCACGTTGTTTTAACTCATGTAGATGTTTTCTTTTGCAGTAAGATCAATTGAACCGTCAAGTCGAAAGGATTTACACTGGATAGTCGAAAAATAATAATTGTTTTGTGCAATTTTTCTAGAATTTCAATCCGTTTTCAATCAGACGAATAGTCATAGTTGTGTGATGGCGATGTTTGCACTTGGCTAGCGTTAGCGTGGTCTATTTTTTTAACTTTAGAGAAGCGAGTTTTGTTTTTATAAGACGAGGGAAAGGTGAATGTTGCTATTTTTCTAGTGCGTTTTGTTGTAGACGGACACTTTTCTTAAATATATTATTATAGGCCTGATTTTAAATGAAAACTCAAAGGGCGCTAACGATAATCAGTGGTTGTTTTATAGAGTACCTCCTATAGGTTGGGTTCACTCGATGTTATTGTGTTTTAAAGAGTTTAAATCTGATTTTTATGGTAGAATTAGCCTTTTTTAAATAGTCAGAATGCAGACGTTTTGACCTGGTTTATGGTTTATATCTGTGTAATTACTGGGCCCATTCATGTGAAACAAAAACTGGTACAAAGTTCAACGTCGTCTCCGTTAGCGCAAATTAACTTGCGTGAAATTTTATCAATAAAGAGGTTATGCAATTACATCATATTCAATCATTTTCAATATGCGAGTGGCACTGAAGTGGGAGAATTATGGACAGCAAAACTGACAAAATGAGTTTATTTGCTGATTTTTTTTCCAAATTTTCATCTGTAGATCAAATTTTTAGCTAAAGTTAACTTTATACGGCAAAACTGAAACTGAAAGTAGTATCTCTGTTGTAGCTCTGACTGTGCAGAGCTTGGCTAGCTTGTTTTCTAACGGTATTGGGGAGATAAAGGACACTTCAGCTCAACACAACAATTAATTTCCTCATCACTTGGACTCAGAAACATGTTATTTACAGTCTTAAAGATAATGAGTTCAACTGTGTGTGAACCCAAAGTCTGTATCGGTGATAAATGTGAGCGTAGCTGCAATGTTCCTGTTGTTTATCTGGTTTTCTACAACTGTTTACCGGATTTTCAATTTTTAGATGTCAGGTACAAACTAAATATTGAGCAGAGTTGTAGACCTTTACTGTTGAATCGTTAGTACAGTGTAGCTGCTTCACATTTAATTGTGTTTTGAGCTTTTACAGGAGAAAATTTACTCTCAAATTTACTCTCAAACAGTTTTGCCACTCACTACAAAAATTCCGAATGTTTTGATGTCTTCTGCATTACCTCTGGCACCAAAAAGTGATAATATTTCTCAAATTGCATAGGCATAATTTAAAACTTACATTAAACTTAAAAAACAAACAAAATGACTTGAACACAGTAGCTCAAAAACATAATACAGACACAACTCTTCATCAAAACAATTAATATATATCTTGTAATAGAGTTTTGATAAAGAATGATCAGGAAAAACATTTACGACTTCTTTGTAGAGTAACGTTTGTCTTGGCTGTACATTTATTCATCGTGATCGTGAACCCAACCTATACTTTTGCATGGCAGGGAAGTGCAACTACCAGTAAACTATTTTATATAGAGACTGTACATTTATTATAACTGAAAAATGCTTGTATTTAAACATGCGTGTATAGTTTTAGACTTTTGAAAAATAACTTTATAAAAACATGATTGCACACGATTTTTTCCACTAGTAATGACAGGTTCAAAGCACTTCTTAACCCCAGGGATTTTAGACAGAAACTGTACAGCACTCAAATTAATGTACAAAGTGTTTTCATTTTTGTAAAGTTCATTGTTGGGGATTTCAAATAGGGTTGTTAAAGGTGAAAGGACAACATTTGGGGAAAGATTAACTTGCAAATTAGAGCTCCCGTTCACAACTGTTCCCAGAAAATGAGCTTCCGGCTAGCTCAGTGTTAGCGTCACTACTCCCTGTCCAATTTTAGCTCTTGGGGATTTTTTCCGAGTCACGCTAACTTTAAAAAATACTTAAAGGTAACTGAGCTGCGGATGAATGTCACTGACAGCATGTTAAAAACTTTACAAATGAGATGAATGCTTCTGTTTTGAGAAAGGGAGATGTTTGTGGGTCAATGCTAATGCTAATGCTAATTTTGAGGCATAATAAATAGAAATAAATAAATAACAAACAAAGAGAAGTAATCTATAAACAAAAACAATCAAGTAGGTTGTCTTTACTTTACATTTTATTGTTGTTTTTTTCTAATATATTTTTTTAAATGTGTATATTACATGCCTTATGTTAGCATTAGCTGTGAGAAACGGTTAGCTAACCAACTGCTGCAGTGCACAGAGTCAGGTACAAAATGCCAGAACACAATTTTCTGGCTGAATACAAAATTGGTAGACAAAAAATGCTGGAAAATCAGTTCCGGCTTTGTTCACACGTGAGTCTGTTCTGGCAAAATGCAGGCAAATTGCCGGGTCAAGCTGCGTGTGTGAATGGAGCGCAAATGTGCAACAAAATTTATGGCGTTTTAGTAAAGCGCCGTTTTGTTTAATTCTAGCAGAGACGATACATAATTTTCTTATTCTAATAATTACATCAAGCATTATTAAAGATTCTTAAACGTGCATTATGAAACTTTTCTTGTCTTTTCTACCACCTTCTCGTCTCCATGGAGATGTTATTGCTAGGAATGTCCCACAGTGTAGCATCAAAGCTACACGCGTACGCATTGCTGAAAAAACAACATACTTGGCCTGGTTGGAGAAACATAAGTTCAATGCCGTACTGTGGAACATTCCAGTCAAGGAAATAGCATCTCCATGGAAACAACCGTCCACCAGAAAAGTTACGTAGTGCACATTTAATCAATTTTCTGTGTCTAAAGTCAAATTGAGCCTTGTTTAATGCTGATTTCACGTTGCGTACGGCCCTGCTCGAAATCCCCAACTCTTAAATTCAAATGTTTATTGTCGTTTTTCAAAATTGGTTTCTGAAAACACTTTTGCATTTGTACGTCTGTAGAAACTTGTTTTTTAATGAACGTCAAATACAGGGAGAGAATCCGATCACTAAATATTTGCTCATTTACAGTTCTGTTTGTCTAGATTTAGAGATATATATTTAAATTTGTTTGGTTAGTTGTCAAAAGAAAAGAGCAATTTAGAAAGTTCCATCATTTTAAATGCTTTATTGTGGAGTTTTATGGCAATTCAAACATGTTAATTTAAGATTTTTTATTTAAACACCCTCTGAATACACTATTTGCATTTACTTAAAGTGGATTACACTGCAAAAAGTAATCTCATTATTTGATTAATTCTTGATAATTTCTTATTTTAACTGTTTTATGTCCATGGAGTATGACTTTTTTCTGCAATTTTAATGTTTTGGCAATTTTTTGTTGATAATATCTCGAAAGAATTGCCATAAATTCATATACATTTATTAAAAATACTCAAAATTATTAAATTATTGTAAAACTAAAGTAGACTTTTTGCAGTGTCTCGATAAAATGAACTTAACGTTGAGTTTGAACGTTTATATTCAAGGTTTAAAATTTGCCAAAGTCACCTTAACATCAGAATCACAGAATCATGTTTTATTGTAGTTAATCAAAGTAATATATTTTAATTAATATATTTTATTAAAATCTATTTCATAATTGTTTTTCAATGAGCAGGGTATTTGATATAACGGTAATATGTTGGCTGTCTATTTTTATTAGCGCTTTGTTCCGACTGAATGAACAGGAAGTAACTTTTATAACTTAAGTTTTATGTTTTTTTTTAATTCTGTTCTTTGTTTTTCAATTTCCACAAAGTCGTCTGTAAAAGTAGGAGTTTGTGTGTCATTTTGAAGACATTTCCATATTTGTGGATTGGTTGTTTGTGTGTTTGAACGGGAAATAGAAGGTTATAGTTGTTGAAAAGCTAAAACGTGTTCACAAATGTTCAAGTAAAAGCTTGTTTTGGATGTTTTTAAAGCCTCTGTGATGGAAAAAAGTCAAAATACTATACTTCACTACATTTGTTTTCTTATTTGAAGCTTAAAGTGCCCATGACAGGTTGGACTAATACTAAATACTAAAATATATTTCAAAGTTTGCTAAAATACTTTACAAATATTATCCCGGTTTAACCATTTTTTTGTTTGTTTGTTTTTATTTTACTTCCTGGTTGTAAATGATGACATCATAATGGGAAATGACCAAGAAACCACACTGTACACTGGGCAAAAACTAATCTAATGCTACAATTTCTTTTATTTTACATATAATAATAAACGTGAACACCTTTATTGTGTTGAATTGATGTTTAAAGGGTCAAAAAAGTAGTTTCTCTTGTGTAAATTATGCTATAACGTCCGTCTCTACAGTGTGATGTCATCAGTTTGTTTATTTCCTGTAACTTTTTGAAGATTTTTCTTTTTGGTGTAAAACTATCATTTACATTTACAACAGTATTAACACACCAAATAAAGTAAAATTAGAAAATGAGAAAAACCTGTCATACGCACTTTAAAGGTGCACTGTGTAACTTTTGGAAATGATATTGCTTTGTTTGCGATGTTCCACAGTTTTGCGTTTAGCATTTATTCTTTAGGCTGGCTTTTATTACTCAAAAATGCCATGAAAATGCATTATTGCCGGGCGATATTTACATTTAATGCCGTATTGTGGAACATGCAGGCAAGCAATAACCTCAGGATGTAAGAAAAGTTACACTGTACCTTTAAATACTTGGAATATTTGACTTTTTAGTTGTAATTGGCGAATCCAGACCAAATATTGATGAAAAGAAAAAAAAATCTCATGCAAAAACAGTGACACTTACTAAAGAAATGTCCTTTTTTTAAATGAAATGTAATAAATTCTTGAAATACATGTTTATATTTGAGTTCATCTGCACTTAGACTTCATTTTTGATCGAGATGAAGCAAAGGCGATGAGTTTTAGTCCATTTTACACAAAGCTCATTGGTATTTGGTGTCGGATCGAAACAAAAATCATCGGTTTTGTCCAGCGCTACTTTTGACCATCACATCTGGCAAAAAAAAAAACAGAATAACGAACATGTTTGTTGTTTGTTCACTTCGTTCACTTCAAGATGAATTCGAAGTGGCTCAGTGTCATCTTTTCGTCCACTGTGTGAAAAAGACACGTTTGTCATGTGTTTCTGTTTGTTCACGTCCTTCTGTTTGTGTCCTCCTAAACTCTTAAACTCTGGGTGAATGTAAAATAGTAATCAGCACTTGTAAGCAAAGTGTATTTTATCAGACGTTATAGAATATTATAAATAAAACATGACAGAAAACGTGTTATTGTTTGTTTTCTCACAGACGCACTCAACTTTCTTATTTTACGACGCAACAAGCGAAGAAAAGCTCCTGGAGTCAACATCAGAAATGTGTTTTAAAATGAAAGCCACAAAAAAATGTTGCTTTTGTAATAATTTTGGTGAACAACTGCACCATTAAAAAAAAAACGTCTTTATTAGGATTTTGCTTTTGTTTAGAGTAAAGTCTTCTCTAAAGTCTGGTGAGTTCAGGTCAACATCAACAAAATAAATTCAACTTTTATTTAAACTCACAATATTAACTATCCGAGATCAAACTCTTTGGGACAGTTGTTTTGTACAGAGTAATATCCTGGAACCGTGTTTGTTTTGAAATGTGTCGGCTCAATAACAAGCCATTATCTAAAAATAATCTGAAGTGTCAGGTGTAATAAAATCTAAAATGTAACATGACCTGTGAATGTGCCCTGTAGACTCAATTCAATTCAACTTTACTTCTTCTTTATCAAATATCTTTTTTTAAATTGTGTGATTAATATTATTATGTAATTGATAATGATTAAATTACATGGTAAACATCAATCATATGGTTGAAATATAATGTTATTTAAATGTGTTATTTGAAGAGCGCTGTTGAGGTTAACGGGATCCAAACAGAGAAATAAACAGCAAACATCTGGCCATTACTTGATTATCTGCCTCTTTAATCTCAATGAAATTTTCATGAACCAAGAAAATACAGTTTACATCGATGGGCTTTTTGGGTGAGATTTTCTTTTCTGATTTAGTCCCAAAACGACCTGACCCTGTCCTAACCCTTCCCTCCCGCGCCCGGTGCACCTGCCTGTCCTTCACTTTCTCACCAAACGACCATAATTCACGCGAACAGCTGCATTAGCGCTCGTGGCCCTTTAAAAGCGGCGTGCGCGCACATGCGTATACGCGCGTGTAGTAGGTGTCCGCGCATGGCATCTCCGTCTCTGCGCTCCGCCGTCCTCTGCCGCTCTCCGCCGCTCTCTGCCGCTCTCCGCCGCTGATGCTGAGGATGCGGACACCAGCGCTCCAGCCCGTGTCACCGCCTGCCCAGCGTCACCCGAGCGCGTTTCGGGGCTGAATTCCGGGGTGAAACGCGAGAAATGACATGCGTAAATCACGGTGATGACTCGTCGGTGCGCTACATCATCGCCCGTGCAGCTGTAACGCAAGGATTCCTCAGAGGTAAGCGTCAAACCGCGACACAATCCCCCCTGTACCTTTCAGTTTTACGACATTGCACTGCGTAAACACAATTCCCTGTCACAAATTCTCGCTCAAACGTCGCGATACGGAGCCGGGGAAAGATGCGAAGGTGCGGGATTTGTCTTTTTGAACCAAACATTTCGGGCGCATCACGACGCGGCTTTCCTCATTGCGGCGGAAATTCCAGGTAAATTGGTCATTAAAACGACGTCGTAGCCGCCGCCGGACGCGCTGTCGTGCTTGTGTTTTGTGAATCGGATCGTGTCCGAGCGGGTCTAATTGCACTGAGATGGGCTGAGGATGATATCAGCGGAAGGCACTGCTGCAGTAGCCAAGTCTTTTCAGAAGGATGTTGTCATTAGCGACCGGTTTTAGGTGCGGTTTTTAGTCAAACACAGCTTTTTTGGCCATGCATGCATCATAATTTCGCCATTTTCAGCTCGAACCCAACAGAAAACAACCAAAACGTGCGATTAATCCCATTACGCACATCGTTTATTGACATTTCTCGCAACCAGGAGACTTGGCACTGTCCGAAATGTAGTGTATAGTTGGATTTTACGCATACTTCGTGCCAAAAAATGCCTCCGCGCACACCGTTCCCGTAGTATAAACTGTACGGGCTGCGTGCGTGTTTACAATGGGCTTTTGTGATGAAGTGTCAGATGATTTCTCCCACTCTTTCTTAAACTCGGGTCTTGTATTCGTTACGTAATAGATCAGATACTGTACTGAGCAGTGAGACGAGGAGCTGAGAACTCTGGGTCAAAGCAAGTTTATTACGCCGGATTGACTTTTAAGAGCTTTTGATTGCGTCCTCGCACCAAAAGCAGTGTTCTTTTCGATGGGAATGTCAATTTAGTTTGAGATTTGTTCATTTTAGGCAAGATTTAGTCAATTTTTAAAGGGGATGTATAAGGTCTGGGTGATATGGCAAAAAATTGTTACCGCAACTTTTTATTTTTCTGTTGCCTTTAACAGAGCTGCACCATTTAGGAAAAATATCTAATTGTGATTGTTCTGACCAGTGCGATTGTGATTTATGTTTTAATAATAGGATTCTGTTCAAATTCACATTTTAAACACACATTTTGCCGCTTTTAGTCGCGTTCTTGTCACGTTCGGTTGTGTTTGTCATATTTAAACACGTCTTTGTCACTTTTATTCACGTTTTTGTCTCTTTGAGTCACGTTTTGGTGCATTAAGTCACGTTTGTTGTTTGTCGGTGCGTTTTTGTCGGTTTGGAACACATTTTTACTGCTTTTGTCTCTTGTTTCAGAACATGTTTGTGCAAATTCAGACTACAATGTTAGAAGTTTTTATTCAAATCAAAGCAAGTTTAATTGTGCAGCTCTGGTCTTTAAGAGGTAAATAAAGTCATCTGCTCAGAGGCTTCAGAGGCTAAACAACAGGAGAAAAAGTGTGTTTGAACAGACAGCTGCATTAAAGAGACAAACAGTGAACCACGATACCACGATTTCACAAAAACAGCAGATTGTCACAGGGACCAGCTCAACATTCAGTTTTTATCTCCGTATCTCATTCTGCAAAATCAACTTTAGTGCTCTTTTATCCTTCACACAACAGCGTTTCTTTGTCGTTATCTTACTTAAAGTTGTATTTTGATTCCTGCATGTTTGAGTAATCCTGTTTTGTCCTGCGACTGAGCCTCGAGTGCTTAGAAAATTCCTGTTTTCACCTACCCCCTATCTCCGCCCACGTCCCTGATTTTTAGTGAAGTCGAGACTGAGTGATTCATGCAAAAGTTCTAAAATGTTACACAGACAAAAATAAAAACATCTGCTGCTTGTTACAGAGAAATGTCACTCTGAAGGGGCGGGGCTTATCATTTCTGCAGTTTTGAGCAGGAAGTCAATGAAACTGTTTCTATTATTAAGCCGTTTTAGATAAATATTGTGTTTTCCAGCGAACAAAATGTAAAATGATGATCTGCTTATGTTAGAATTAAATACTGAATACATGGGAAAAAGTACAATATGTCTCCTTTAAGTTTTAGTCTAGTTTTAGTCGACTAAATCCATAAAAGTCCAAGTAGAAAAAAGGCAACGATATTGTATTTTGGTTGAATTAACATTGACGACGAAACGTTTTATTGTCATTGAACGCACTCGTTATGATCAATAGTGAAGACATTTTTTATTTTGAATCAATGGGATTAAAACATTAGAACAACATTGTAATTTCAACTAATTTCAAACGTCAAGTCAACATTTATTGAACTATTCTCTATGTTGGATTTACATTGAATCAACAGGGATTTCTCAGCCTGTTTAACCCCAATTCCCTGGAGTTTAGTCAACCAAGATGTTTTTTGTTTCGTTTTTAACTTTGATAAATTGCTTTGCTCAATGGGAAATATTCAGACTCTTTCTTTGGACGTTGTGTTTGTTTATTCTCTGGTTTGAGGCTCTGGATTTGAAAAGTGCAGCTTCAATCCAGTCTCAATCATTCCTTTAATTAATTTACACTTAGTTTTTATTATTCAACAACAACATCTGTGATTTTAATAGACGAAAACATCTACTTTCAGTCACAGTTTGAGTCAATGAAAATGTATGTAGTATTAGTTTTAATATGAGTTTTAGCCATTTTGTTTAACTTTTTGTTTAGTTTTTGTTTAGTTTTAATCAGACAAAAACTTGACATTGACAAAAACAATGACAATAATATTATCGTTGACCAAATTAACTCTGATCATTGGTTGACTAAAAGTTGTATTTCCATTGTATAGTTTTGTATTCGAGGCCTCAGAAAATTCCTGTTCCCACCTACCCCCTATCCCCGCCCACATCCCTGTTCTTAGCAGTGATTATTTATTAAGACTCTGAATGACGCAAAAATTGGGTTCTAAAATGTCAGTGTAGCCTTTTCAGCAACAGAAACATGAAAATCTGCTTCTTGCGATGATTAAAACAACTTTTAAGAGGGAGCTCTGCATTTTTTAACAAAAGTCAATGGACCTGCTTCTATTTTACTTCATTTTAGATCAATATTTACAGTGTTTACAATGAAAAAAATGTAAAATCTTGATAAACTTGTGTCATAGTTTGATGCTATTTCTGAAAAAAGCATGATATGTCTCCTTTAAACCCACAAAACAAACACGTCAGTGCAGTTATCGATCTCTAATGTTTATAAATCAAGTTTCTGTTCGTTTTTATATATTATACTCCTCTACTCTTCTGTTGTTGGATGTGTTTTAAACTTTAATGGAATGACAGCTTTTATGAAGATGATATTGAAGGAAATGAAAATGTTAAAGGTGGTTAATATTCTTGCATGTGTCTCGTCACAATTATCCTGATTCCTTAAGCTACAAATTGATTTCGTGACATAAATATTCTTTGTCTTGTTCTTTCGTTTTGTCTCTGAACTTAAACCGACAAAGTGAATTAAATTAAGGCCAGTTTTATGTGAGAGTTTTTGCAGCGAGAAGAAGACGGAGGCCCTGGAGTGAGAAGTTAATGATTCAAAGAGGAGCTGTCACTACGGAGTCATGTCAGAGAGAAGAGAGAGAGAGGGAGAGAGAGAGAGAGAGACGTAGAGAGGGGAGAGAAAGGAGGAGGGAGAGAGGACATAGACAGAAAGAGAAAAAGAAGAGAGAGGAAGAGGACAGAGACAGAATAAGAGATAAAGACAGAAAGAAGAGAGAGAGAGAGAGACGTAGAGGGAAGGAGGGGAGAGAAAGGAGGAGGGAGAGGGAGAGAGGACAGAGACAGAAAGAGAAAAAGAAGACAGAGGAAGAGGACAGAGACAGAATAAAAGAGAGAGAGAAAAAAGAGGGAAAGAGAGAGAGACAAAGGAAGAGAAGGACATAGAGTTAGAGGGAAGGAGGGGAGAGAGAGTAGAGAGAGAGAGGGTGAGAGAACAGCGAAAGAATAAGAGATAAAGAGAGAGAGAGACAAAGGAAGAGAAGGATGTAGAGATTGAGGGAAGTTGGGGAGAGAGAAAGGAAAAGGGAAAAAAGGAGAGAGAGAGGGAGAAACAGGACAGAGACAGAAGGAGAGATAAAGAGAGAGAGAAGAGAGAGGAAAAAGAGAGAAAGAAGTAGAGATAGAGAGTAGGAGGGGGGAGAGAAAAGAGGAGGGCAGAGACAGAATAAGAGATAAAAAGGAGAGAGAGAAAGAGAGAGGACAGAGACAGAATAAGAGATAAAAAGAGAGAGGAAGAGGATAAAGACAGAAAGAGAGATAAAGAAAGGGAGAAGAGAATGGGAAGAGGAGAAATAAGTAGAGATAGATAGACAGAAAGAGACAAAGGAGAGAGAGGAAGAGGACAGAGACAGGAAGAAAGATAAAGAGCGAGAGAAGAGAAAAGGAAATGGAGAAAGACGTTGAGATAGAGAGAGAAAGGAGGACGGCTGAGACAGAAAAAGAGACGTGAAAGGGAAATGGAGAAAGACTCAGAGAGAGAGAGAGTGAAAAAAGATAAGACAAAGAGAGAAAGGGATGAGAGAGGGACGAAGGGGAGAATAAGAGGGAAGGAGGAAGAGAAGTAGAAGACGAGAGGGAGAGAGAGTGGAATGAAAAGAAGAGGAGGATAGTATGAGGATGAAAAAAGAGATGAAAAGGAGAAAGAGATGAGAAAGAAAAGCATGTAGAAAGATGAGAAGCTGAGCAGAAGGGAGAAAAAGAGGGAGGAGAAAGAGAGGGAGAGGAGACGAGAGAGTGAAAAGAGACAGATTAGAAAATTAAGAGTGAGAGAGAAAGAGATAAGAAGAGAGAGCAAGAGGGGAGCGAGGGAGAGAGCAAGAAGAGGGGTAGAAGGGGTAGATTAAAGAGAGAGAGGGGGGAGGAGAAAGTAATTAAAGAGATCAAGGGAGGAAGTAGAGATAAGAAAGAGACGGGGTGAAGGGAGAAAGAAGAAGAGGAGGAGGAAAAGAGAGAGGAGAGGGAGGGAGAAAGAAAAGATGAGAGAGAAAAGAGAGATAAAGTGAAAGAGAGAGAGGGGAAGTATGAAGAAGGGGAAGAGAAAGATGGGAGTGTATATGATAAGTGAGAGAGGGAGGAGAGGAAAAGAGAGAGAGAGGGGGGGTGAGAGAGGAAGAGAATAAGAGAAGGGAGAAGGAGGGAGGAAGGGAGAAAAAGAGGAGATGAGAGAGAGAAAGTTAAAGAAAAAAGAAGAGACAGAGAGAGGGGGGAAGATAAGTGGAAGAGAGAGAAAGAGAAATATTTTGGTGGAAGAAAATAAGGAGAGAGAGAGAGAGGAAAGAGATAAGAAAGCAACCTAGAGAGACGGGATGAAGGGGGGAAGAAGAAGAGGAGGAGAATAAGAGAGAGGAGAGGAAAAAGACGACGAAGAGGAAGGAAAGTGAAAAGAAGAGACAAAGAGAGAGAATGAATGAGATAAAAGAGAGAAGAGAGTAAAAAGAGACATAAGAAGATAAGTGAGAGTGAGAGAGAGGGTAGAAACAGAAAGAGAGATAAAGAGAGGGTGAAGAGAGAGGGGAATGGAGAAAAATGTAGGGATAGAGAGAAAAAGGAGAAGGACAGAGACAGAAAAGAGGGAAAGAATGAAAAGAGAGAGTAACAGAAAGAGAAAGGGGAGGGAATGGGTTAGAGAAAGAGAGAGAGAGATACAGGGAGGGAAAGAGAGGGAGACAAAGGAAGAGAAGGGTATAGAGTAAGAGAGAAGAAGGGGAGAGAGACAGGAGGAGGACAGAGACAGAAAGAGAAAAAGGAGGAAGAGGACAGAGACAGAAAGAGAGGGGGAAGAGAGAGGGGACTCGAGAGAGATAAGAAAGCAACAGAGACGGGATGAAGGGAGAAAGAAGAAGAGGAGGAGAATAAGAGAGAGGAGAGGAAAAAAGACGACGAGGAAGAGGAAGGAAAGTGAAAAGAAGAGACAAAGAGAGAAAAGGAATGAGATAAAAGAGAGAAGAGAGAGTAAAAAGAGACATAAGAAAATGAGAGAGAGAGAAGTATGAAGAAGAAAAGGAAAATGAGAGCGTTAAAATGTGTGGAATAAGTGAGAAAGAGGAAGTAGAGAGAAAAAGAGAGAGAGAAGAAAGAGAAAAGAGGAGGAGAGTGTGAGAGCTCAGACAGTAGAAGGAGGTCCCTCTGGTCCTGGGCCGTGTCATGTGACTGAGCTGTGAGACGTAAAAGAACAAGCAACAAACAACACAGACACAGTTTACACTTGAGGCTGAGTAAAAGGATCAACATCGTAAAGATTAAGGACAAACTGACAGGACGTTTGTCTCTTCAAATAAGATACGGAAAACAAAAAAATAAAATTTTTAAATCTTATTTAGTATTTGAATTATCTTGATCTTGGGTTTAAAATTCAAATTTAGTCTCAGTTTTTCAAGTTAAAACTATAACAAATCAGGCTTACAATTAGATATCAACAAATCCTTCAAAATCTTGTTAAGTCTAAGATTGTACAGTTTGTAGTAGAAGCTGCTTTAAGGCTTATCTTTATGTATTTGTGGGATTAAACTGAATTTTAAGAAAACAGACTGTGTTCCTAACCACCAGTTTCTACTTGTACATGTTTTCTGTCCAAAACTAGGACTAAACGGTGATTTTACTTGAAAACCAGCTCTAAACCTGGTCTTTTCCAGGTCTAAACAGGCCTTATTTGGACTTGAAGAAGTTTTCTTTAGATTTCTTGTCCAAATCTGAAGAAAACTAAACAGGGATTTTACTTGAGCTACACCAGTGGGCATCAACCAGGTCTAAAACCAGGCCTGAACCAGGTCTAAACCAGGCCTAACCCAGGTCTAAACCAGGCCTAACCCACGTCTAAACCAGGCCTAATTTAGGTCTAACCCAGGTCTAACTCAGATCTAAAACCAGGCCTGAACCAGAACTAAACCAGCTCTAATCCAGGTCCATAATAGGTCAAAACCAGGACCAAACCAGGCCAAAAACAGGACTAACCCAGGTCTATACCAGGTCTAACCCAGGCCTTATTATGACTTCTGCGCTTGTTCACGTTTTCTGATCCAAATCGAACCAAAACCAGGACTAAACAAGGATTTTACTTAATCTACTCCAATGGGCATTAACCAGGTCCAGGTCCTAAACCAGGTCTAAACCAGGTCTACACTGGGTCAAAACAAGGACAAAACCAGGACAAAAACAGGACTAACCCAGGTATAAACAAGGTCTAACCCAGCCCTTATGACTGTTATTATTATTATTATTATGTTTTCTGGTCCAAATCCAACTAAAACCAGGACCATTTACTAGAATTTTACTTGATCTAGTCCAATGGGCATTAACCAGGTCTAAAACAGGACTAACCCAGGTCTATATTGGGTCTAAACCAGGCCAGAACCAGATCTAAACCATTCAAATTGTGGTTTGATTGCAGTGAATCTAGAAGCCCTATTAAATCTACTTTCTACACATGTACAGGTTTCATTATTGGACTTGAACCTTGAAAAGTGAAAACATCAGACTTTCCTTGAACCAAAGCAACATTTTAACCCTTGATTTTGAAAAAGCCTGTGTCTGTCTTTCCTCTGTCTGTTAGACTTCGTCGCCGTCTCGTTCACTTCGGAGGAGACAGTGCTCAAAGTGCGAGTTAACGTTGTCCTTGAAACCTCAGGGACGCCGTGTTAATACCTGATTTAAAAGTCCACTCTGCATCGATGGGAAAATCTTATCTTGGTTGTTAATGTTGTTGTCAGAGGTATCGCGCTCAGGCTGTCGTTTGTTTTCTTTTGCAGAGTTTAGTGTCCGCTCCGTTTGACGTCCAGCCGCTGTCAGGTGAGTGCTCCCAACTTAGTGATAAAAAAAGAAGAATATTTGAACTTAAACCACGTGGAATATTGAGACTGATGTGATATTATGAGTCACACAAGTACTTTTTGTTATAGGAAGCTCCCGGTGCTGGATGAAGTACTACATTTTGTTTGTGACAGTACAAATACAGGAGCAAAAACAGTGAAAGTATCACATCAAAGTATTTCAACAAGATTATGAAATCTATTTAAGAGTCAAATGTAGTAACCAGGTCTACTAAACTAAACCAAGTCTAAACCAGGTCTAAACCAGGTCTAACTCAGGTCTAAATGAGGTCTAAACCAGGACTAACCCAGGTCTAGCTCAGGTCCAAACAAGGTCTAATCTAAACCAGGTCTAAACCAGATCTAAACCAGGTCTAAACCAGATCCAAACCATGTCTAAACCAGATCTCAGCCAGATTTAAACATGTCTAAACCAATAGTGAGGACCAAATCAGATCTAATCCAGGTCTAAACCAGGTCTAACCCAGTTCTAAACCAGATCTAAACCAGGTCTAATCCAGATCCAGGTTTAAAACAGGTCTAAACCAGATCGAAACCAGGTTCAAACCAAGTGTCAGATCAAATTTCTAGTTTATCTTGAAACAGATTAATAAAGTTATATTATATTCTGTTTGAAGTTAGAAGAAAGAATCCACTGTAAAATTGAAGTAAAGTACAAATACCTTAACATGTAGTTAAGTACACTTCTTTTACTTTTGTACTTTGTTTCTTTCCACAGATAAAAGCCCTTATTATTATTAATATTAATATTATTATTAACATAGACAAGTTGGAGGTGGGTTTTGTTAGTCGTGCAAAACTTTAGATAAAATGAGAAAATGAGGTAAAGTTTGGTCCCTGGTAAAGCGCTGATCTAAAGTAAATCCAAACTGCATTAACGTGTCTGTTTTCTCTGTTTGTCTGTGTTTGCTGCAGGATGATTGAAGAAGGCAGTAAACGTGGAAAGGCCCTGGTGGAGAAGAGGCAGCTCTTCATGGAGATGAGTGAGTGAATACTTTTACTTTTACACAGTCTAAATATTTAAAAGGATATGAAAATGAATCGTGATAATAACAGAAGATAAGCAGAGCAGGACCGCGCCTCCATCACGTCTCTACGTCCCAGAAGCCCTTCTCATCCAGAATGTGCTGCTGACCACGTGAGACCTCTGACCCATGAGTCTCTACCACCCATTTCTGTCCATTTTATCATTAATTATTTACTGCACACTTTTGTTGTGGGATGTTCTTTGCAAATGAATGTGTAAAATAAACATTGTTTCTCCTCCAGGGGCCCAGAACTTTGACGTGATCCGGTTGTCCACCTACAGGACTGCCTGCAAACTGCGCTTTGTGCAGAAAAGATGCAACCGTAAGAAACCTGAATCTATTCATTTAACACATTGATGATTAAATCGATAACTAGCACAGTACAGTTTGTACATACAGTTTATTAGTTAGACTTTACAAAATATTTTTTAAATGTATGTGCTACTGCACTGAATAAATCACATATTATATGTTAAAAGACTTGTCTTAAAGTTCCTCTGGACAAAACTAGGTCTAAACAAGGACAAAGCCAGAATCTCTCCATCATCAGAAATCCACGACTTACTTAAACCAGCAACAGACGAAGTTTTACTTAGGACTAAATTAGGACTAAACCAGGACTAATCCTGATCCTTACTTAACTAAACCAGCAGGCATTAGCGAAATCTAAACCAGGTCCTAACCAGATCGAAAACAGATCTAAACCAGCTCTAAAACAGGTCTAACCCAGAGGACATTAACCACCTCTAACACAGGTTTACACCAGGTCAAGCAGGTCTAAAGCAGGACTAAAGCAGGTCCAAAGCAGGTTTAAAGCAGGACTAAAGCAGGTCCAAAGCAGGTCCAAAGCAGGTCTACACCAGATCTAAAGCAGGTCCAAAGCAGTTCTAAAGCAGGTCCAAAGCAGGTCTACACCAAGTCTAAAGCAGGTCTAAAGCAAGTCCAAAGCAGGTCTACACCAAGTCTGAAGCAGGTCTAAAGCAAGTCTGAAGCAGGTCTACACCAAGTCTAAAGCAGGTCTAAAGTAAGTCTAAAGCAGGTCTAAAGCATGTCTAAAGCAAGTCTAAAGCAGGTCTAAAGCAGGTCTAAAACAAGTCTAACACAGGTCTAAAGCTGGTCTAACACAGGTCTAAAGCCGGTCTAAAACAGGTCTCAAGCAGGCCTAAAGCAGGTCTAAAGCAGGTCTAAAGCAGGTCTAAAGCAGGTCTAAAGCAGGTCTACAGCAAGTCTAACACAGGTCTAAAGCCGGTCTAAAGCAGGTCTACAGCAAGTCTAACACAGGTCTAAAGCTGGTCTAACACAGGTCTAAAGCCGGTCTAAAGCAGGTCTAAAGCAGATGTAAAGCCGGTCTAAACCAGGTCTAACACAGGTCTAAAGCCGGTCTAAACCAGGTCTAACGCAGGCTTCTCTCTGCAGTTCACCTGGTGGACGTGTGGAACATGATCGAGGCGTTTCGGGACAACGGCCTGAACACTCTGGATCATAACGCAGAGATAAACGTGTCACGTCTGGAGACCATCCTGTCGTCCATTTACTTCCAGCTGAACAAGCGTCTGCCCACGACGCACCAGATCAGCGTGGAGCAGAGCATCGGGCTGCTGCTCAACTTCATGGTGGCCACGTACGACAGGTAACGCCACACAGACCAGGCACACAGACCAGGCACACGGACCAGGACCAGGGCCGTGTTTGGCAAATCTCAAATAAGTCTCTAATGGTTTATCGCAGATTGTCACATAAGATTGACGCATGTATCGTGAAATTGTAATATTACTTTATACACGAGCCAAAGACAAATCATTCCAGGCAGCGGCGGACGAAACCATTAGGCAACAGGCCACAACTGCATTGGGGCCCCAACCAGAGGGGGGCCCCAATAAGATGCCCTTAACGATCATCATGATGCAAGGCGCTTAAACTGTTCTCTCAATATCACAATAAAGTAATGCAGTGTACTTTCAACCAGGAAAAAGACCAGCAAAATGGTCTTGGATAGTAAATAAAATATAACATTATAAAATTACAAATGAAAACCATGTATTTAAATCAAGTGGAACATGTGTTAAAATGTTTGGAAAGTTAATACTGTCTTCTTATAATAAATGTTAGAACGACATAACACCAAAGAGCCTGGAAGTAAAGAACCCGATTCATACAAAAATTGCGGAGGAAATAAGAAACAAAGCAAGACGAGACCATTTAAAGGAAAAAGAGTAGAAGAAAGTCACTAGTTAATGTGTTCAAATGCACCAACAAACGGAAAATATGGTCTGATTTCTTAAAATTATTTTGTGGGGAAGGATGCCCAAACCCCCCTGTTTAAAGCTGTTAAGAACATTTAAAGTGCCTATGACAGGTTTTTATCATGTTCTGATTATGACTTTATTTGGTGTTTTAATACTTGTAAAAAATAAATTATAGTTTTACATCAATCAAGTAGCCATTTGTGGAGAAAATTTGAAAAATCTGTTGAATGTTACAGGAAGTAAATTAATTGATGGCAAAATGTACACAAAATAAACTACTTTTTGACCCTTTAAACATGAATTCAACAAAATAAAGGTGTTCACATTTATTTTTATTTGTCAAATAAAAAATCGTGACATTAGATGAGTTTTGGCCCGGTGTACAAGGTGGTTCCTTGGTGATTTCCCAGTGTGATGTCATCATTTACAACCAGGAAGTGAAATAAAAAACTTTTGAAATAAAAAAAGCATTTGAGCAAACTTTTAAATGTATTTATCTTAACTGCATTTTAGTCAACAGAAACAGACAGAACAACAGAAAAATTATAGAAAAATCCCGCTTGATGAGGAGGGGCCTGTACGTAATTTTGCCTTGGGCCCTCAAATTCCTGGTTCCGCCTCTGATTCCAGCCCTAGTGTTGTTCATGTTTGTCCTGAGTCCAGCCTCCTGCTCTCACTCAGAGCTATCGACCCAAACACTTCCTCATTATTGTCAACTCGCTCATTGATTGGTCGAGTTCATTCATGCTGTGATTTTATTGGCGGACACTAACACCCAACAGTTCGAGTGACACTGTGAGAGGACGAAACGTTGTGATTTTACCATTTTTCACTGATCGCTGACACAAGGAACAGAAAACAGAATCCTTAAACAAATCCTTAATTCACTCCATTCTCCAGCTAATATTTAGGGAAAATATTTCATAAAATCATAAATAGAATCATGTTCACTATGTTTTACCTGTCATATTATATCAATTATTGTTTTTTTAACGTTAATATTGCAACCTGAATAACCACGATTATGGGTTAATTGACCAATCTCTGCATAAGAAAATTAAGTAACATTCTAAAAAATTAGACACTTATTTAAAGAGTAACAGTTTTGATCGGGGAGACAAGGACAGTTTGATTTTTCTGCAAGATTTGAACTGGTGACTATTTGGTTGGAGGGCATACAGACAATGCCAACTCGCCGTATTGTTTACAGACAATTTGTAAGTTTTCTGTTAGAGTTCGTCTCTTGAAAATGTTATTGTTTTGCCTGAAATGTTCCACAGTTTGGTATGAACGTATCCTCGTATTGTATTTCTCATTTTATTCATTTTATGGTGTTTTTATTGCCACAAAAGCCTTGGTTTGATGGAGTCCCCTGTTTTTCTCTATTGAAATTAGTAAATTTGATGCCATTTTGTGGAACATTCAAGGGAAAAAAACAATATCTCCGCACTCTGCCTTGTACCCGTTTAACTATATCAACGCTAAAGATTTATTTGTGCCGTACATTAAAAACAAAAAAGTGATGGACAAAAACCAAAAATAGAAAAAAATCAGCTCAATAGAATGAAACACAGCAAATATTTCAAATTAAAGAAACTAGATGTATTTCTTTCTGCTTGGATTTGTTAATTACAACTCTTTATTCATCATATACCAAATGTATTTTTTCAGGCCGTGTCAGATCGACGAGGACGTTAAAGTCACCCCCGATAATGATATATAACTGATGAGTTTTCAGTGGGTTACAGTGGTGGTGTTATTATCTGAGACTCGATGTAAATGAGTGGTCCATCACAGGAAGCTGCTGCTCTGTCGCTCTGCTCCAAACTCAATTAGACCGAGGCGGTAATGCCTCTGCTCGGAAACAGAAGACTAAAGATCAGCTGTGTCAGAGGAAGAGCGCAGAGACGAGACGAGAGGGAGGGACAAACAGAGGATAAGGGCTAGGGCCGGACTAAAAATATCGATACGGCAATATATTGTGACAGACTTCTTGGTAAAATGAATATTGATATGAAAAGTTGTTGCGTGATACTTTAAAATAATATAAACGCTGCAAAAAAGAAATTTCTAGATGAGTTAAAATGTCTTAATTTCAGAGGTTTTGACAGGTTAAGATGAGTTAAAGTGCGTATGACAGGTTGTTATGATTATCTAATTTTGACTTTATTTAGTGTATTAATACCTGTTGTCAGTATAAATGATAATTAATAAACAAATCTGTTGGATCTATTGAAAATGAGAAGACAAAAGTTGCCCCCTTTTAAACCTTTAAACATTAATTCAACAAAATAAAGACGTTCACATATATTTTTATTTGTCAAGTAAAAAAATCAGTGATATTAAATGAGTTTTGGCCCAGAGTACAGTTTGGTTGCTTCTTAATTTCATTTCAACAACCAGGAAGTAAAATAAAAAACATAAACATTTGTAAACTGTAATAATATAATATAATAATAAGTAATATTTATCTTAACTGCATTTTAGTTCAATGAGTAGTCCAGGCACTTTTTCAACCCAATTCTGACTTTTCAATACATTACTTCTTATTTCTTATTATCTGCCTGTGGGTTAAGATAATTTTACTTACCCCACTGGCAAATTTATTTTCATATTTTAAGCTAAATTATCGCATGATCAAAAATACCTTAAAACCAGTGAAAAATTCTGCATCACATAAACAATTAAATCAAAACTAAGTCAGTCAAAACTACTCAAATCCAGATAAAAATGATATATTCACGTCATTTTAAGCCAGGCTAGATACATTTTTTTTGCTGTGAATTCTTTATAGATTACCATTTTATAAACATAACTACCTGCTGATAACTGCATTAAGGATGAATCTCCTGAGCTAAAAAAGTGAGTTATTCATAAAATATTAATGCTGCGTTCCATTTGTCCTCGGAGGTCGGAACTCAGACCTCAGAGAGACGTTTCCTCAGAGTTTTTACGTTCCAGCATCAAGTCAGGATCATCAGTCAGTTTACACGGGGCAGACGAGCTCAACGGAAAATAAGTTCTACATGGACTAAAAAGACGTTTTCAGGCCTCAGGAAATCAATGTGTTGACGACTTCTTGTTGCTTGTGTTCATTAAACATTTTAGACAAATCAATCTACTATATGTAACATTTTAGCGGCGAGACTTTTCCATCATTCGTCATTTGCGTAAACGGGGTTTTCGTCAAACCGGAAGTGCGTTTACAACAGGATCTGTGACAAAAAGAGGCAAAAGTGGGCGTGGCGGAATAAGGTGAATAGCCATTTTAAAACAAATAGCAATAGCCAACTGAAATTCCATGCACAGAGCCTATGAGAATATGTGGAGAATTGTGTTATTCTGCAAGAACAAGAAGCATTCATTTAGTAAACGCTTTTTGGGATGTATGTTTGTAGTGGGTGAGAAAAGTGAGAGGGGGGAAAGGAGAGAGACGAGAAGCACAGAGGGAAGTTTGAAAGGAAATGAAATTAGTGAAAAATAAAGAAGTAGAGACAAGAGAAGAGAGAGTGGGAGGAGAGAAGACGGGGAAGAGTGAGCGACAGGAGATAATAGAGAGTGAAAGCAGAGGCGGAGGAGGGATGGAGGCTGACGGTGATGAGGCAGTCCATTTTTGCCCCGTCAGCACAAATCTGTCCATGTACATTGAATATGTCAGTTCCAATTTCAGGCCGACTCAGGCTCTGAAGATTAAAATGACGTAATCACACTTATGAATATGAGTTAGAAAATGTGAAAAACTACACAATATTAAACTTTGTCAGCTACTGTTTTGTGTGAAGAGCCAACATCAGAACATAATATAATGAATAAAACAATAAATGATGTGTATTTATGAAGTACTTTGTTCACTGAGCAAAAATATAAATGCAACACTCCCCCCCTTCTGCCATGAACAGTGAAAACCAAGATTTGTGAAGAAAAAGAAAGAAAGAAAAGAGAAATTGGATTTTGTGTTTATAGAAAATGTTTTTAGCTCATTAAAAATTGAAATGGAAAAAGTGTTGCATTTATGTTTTTGTTCAGAATAAAAACAAGATTTACAAAGTCCTGCACACTCAAGACCAATACAAAGAGCGTAAAAACGGTGTACAGTAAAGAAACAAATACAAACAAAATGGCAATGAATGCAGAAAGAGCTCAATTGACACAATAAATAAAGAACTTTATCTCCTCAAGCAGGTTGTCATTTTTTTTTTTTTTTTTTGGTCAGTTTTCTCTCTCAACATATCGGCTTTCATGTGGAAACAACAAACTTGTCCAATCTGATCCTAAAGATGTTTTATTCTTCCATTTAATCCACTTCATCCATAGATTTCTCTGGGACATTGTAACTTCAAAGGACGTTTTCTTCAAATGCATTTTTCTCCCTCGAGACATAAAGATCAGCCTTAAAGTAGATCCTACACCAAACTGTACAATCTGGACTCAACAAGATTTTGATGAAACGTACAGAAGGATTTTTTAATATCTAATTCTAAAATTGATTTATTGAAGTTTTAAGTTTAAAAAAATGAGGCGAAATTTGAATTTTTAGGACAATTTTCAGTCCAATCTGGCTTACTTAAAAATTAAATAATGAATCCAAAATTTTTTGTAACTAACATGTGTACAAAATGAACCAGGAAATTTAAACCTGGTTCTGTCCATTTTTCAGGTTTAAATGTCCCAAATATGTGTATTTTTGGTCATTTTTACACATTAAATGTCTTATTTCTACATGAAAACATGACATGATGAAAAACGTGTAATATATTATTTTCTTACATTTAAATGAGAAAACAACAGTAGAAGGTTCAAATTGACATATTTAAATTTAAGATTTTTTCCTATAAACCTGCAGTGTTTCACATTAATTAATAATTATTTGCAGAGACCATTTCCCCCCAGATTGGCCTCTTTACTATTGGATTCATGCCACAGAAACTAAACATTTAATTTCCATACAAACACTGCACTTTAACATGTAATTCCACTGTTACTAAAATAAATAATTTGTTTGCAGTGAGAGCCACGGGAAGCTGACAGTGTTCTCCATGAAGTGTATGCTCGCCACGATGTGCGGAGGGAAGATCGTCGACAAGTTACGCTGTACGTTTGTTCGATTTTTATTTAAAACTTAACACATTTTCTTGTTTAAATGCATGTGTGTGTTTCTTTTCAAGTCACAAAACACTCATCTGCTATTGTAGTTCCTCCACGTGAACACCGGGTGGCAGTATTAGCCCATAGCATGTAGATAATGAGGACTTAGAAGGCAGTTTTTATCATGTGTATGACTTTTTCTCAGATGGGACAGGGTGAGTATTCCTGTTTCCATTTTATTTTAGATAGAAATATTCAAAAGGAAAGTCCATAAATGTATTGGTAACAGCATTATCCACTTAATGTATAATTCATTTCCAGACGCAGGAGTGGTTATAAAAGCACTAAACTGAAGAGTTCACAGAGTCATGTAGGCAACTGAAACAGAAGCAGACAAAACTCATACCAGGACAATCGGTTCATGCCAGACACATGACCTATAGACCCTTTAAAATGTGACGTCATCAAAATTCCAGAATGGAGGCGACTGGAGGCAAAATGAAGTTGACTGTAAATGTTTCACTGATTATCTCACATTAGATCTAAATTCAACTGGTTTAAGTGTTTGTGTTTAGGGCTGCAACTAACGTCGATTAGTTGAGCAATTATCCTTTTGATAATCGATTCGTTGTTCAGAACGTGAGTGAATATGAGAATTTCACTCAATTTGACCCCGATAAAGCCGAAGTGAAGCCATTTGTGGACGTCCAGGGGGAAAATATTTACAGACTAAAGGCTGTTTTAATCAAAAACACAACATTTACACATTTCTGCTGCATTTTTGTGTAATTCCTGCTTTGTCTGAGTCATAAAACATCATGGCATGTTTTGGAGTCTGTGTATAGACCAGTTAACTAACCATTAATTATTTGATTACTTAATTAGTTGATAACTATTTCTATAATCGATTGGTTGCGATTTAATCGATTAATTTGTTGCAGCCCTATTTGTGTTGGAAAACACATTTGAATTTCCAGAGTAGAAAGGTCAGTTAGTTTGCTTTTCTATAACAAATGATGGACAAAATACAATTTTCTAGCCTTAAAATGGTATTTTAGCTTCAAAATAAGCTAATTTATGGAACAGTATCTAATATATCTCTAGATAAAATGAAAAGTTCTTGTGGGCTCAACATTTCTGTGAGTATTTTTCCAGTAAAACCCATAAATCTGGATTGTTCCTTCATCAAAAATGCAAAGAGCTTATCATAATTTCTTAAAACATCATGTAAAATACAATAATAAATGTGTTTAAAGCAGCTCTGATGTCACTCACATGTGTCTGAGCCTTTTACTTTGACAAAAACATCTACATTTTTCATATTCTGTGATATTCTGAGGTTAATCCCAGTTTCTCCAGTGAAATCACATTATGTTGCACTTCACTTTTGCCTCCATTCAGAATTTAGAATGTTTTTGTTTACAGACTTTGTAAACAAATATAAACGCTAAAGAAAATCTGCATAAACTATGTAAAATATCAGAACTTCACAATTCAGTTTTTTCCCTGTCTGGTGTCATTGATCTTGTGCAGCACTTTGAGGCAGTGTATCTGTTTATAAATGTGCTGTATAAATAAATCTGACCTTGACCTTGACCTAGAACAGTCATAATCTTTACTGTAGTCTGTGGTTCTGACAATTATACAACAAAAAATGACAAGTACAGCTGCATTTTGAAACACAAATGTGGTTTTGTTGTAGCGAGTCATGTAGAAAATGCAAATAAATGATTAGCATTGGTGATTAGCAATAGGCCAAACATAATGGACTCCAAAAAATCTTCTAACAACTGAAATACAACTGGTAATTGTCTGAAACTTTCTCTGTGTTTGGTAATGGTGCAACAGCACATCGCTTTTTGATGACATCACAGAGGGATTCCATTTTAGAACTCAGCACTACTTCCTATAATTTTAAACCTTTATTTTTTAAGATTTCTTCACAAACTGCTACTTCAGAAATGTTAAACTATGCTAAATATTTACCACAGTTGCCTTTCCATCAAATTAAGTCATAATTAGAATATCATGAGACCCTGTCCTATAGACGTTAATCTTTTGTTATTGTAGTTCTTCGATGTGAACACAAGGTGGCAGCCCTCACCTCGCTCTCAGTGCACACATGGAGCTCACGTTCCTCTCTCTTCTCAGACATCTTCTCTCAGATCTCGGACTCCAGCGGCGTCATGGTGTTCGCCAAGTTCGACCAGTTTCTGCGGGAGGTCCTGAAGCTTCCCACGGCCGTGTTTGAGGGGCCGTCGTTTGGGTACACCGAGCACGCCGTCCGCACCTGCTTCCCACAACAGGTGAGGACGACACTGTGACTGTGCAGCAGCGTTAAAGGCACCGTATAGCATCGACAAAGGAAGATAAACCACACCAACTTCATCTTCTGTTCTGGAATAGTGCACTGGGACTCATGAGGGGCTTGCATTCAAATAACAGTCATTTCTGTCTTGATTTTGAGTAAATTTTGGGTGAAATTTCCGATTGTGTGCAGCCTTATGTGGAGTTTATAAGGTCTCCAGTTGCTCCATCAACATATTTTAAATTACATATGACAGGTTTGACTACATATTTCTCTAAAACGTAGTGAACATGAATATATTTAAGATTTTATTTAACAATTTGCCTATTTGCCCCCAGTTTTACAGTTTTTGTAATGTTTATAAGGTTACTTCCTGGTTGAACACTGTTACCTAGCAACCAGACTGTAAACAAGGGCCAAAATCCATATAAATTACTTGACAAATGATAATACCTGTTTAGAGCTTTGTTTGTTTAAACTGTTAGAAAAATGTGTCGGTAGCTGTAAATTGTCTCTGAATAAATCAATTCAGTGGCGCGTCGCTTTTAGATGACATCACAGAGGGATTCAGTTTTAGAACTACTACTTTTCAGCACTACTTCCTGCCATTTTAAACATTTATTTTTCAAATTTTTTTCACAAACCGCAACTTCACGGATGTAAAACTATGCTACATATTTACCACAGGTGCCCTCCCACCAAACTAAGACACAATTAGAAAAAACATGAGAAAAACATTATTATTTTACAAAATTGGATAATAATAATTAGTAAATCAAGTGTTTTGGAAGAAAATGCTGCTTATGTGTTTGTTGATTGATTTACTTTTAAACTTTAAATTCCTTTTTTGTTGCTGCCAAAATCTGAATAATCGTGACTAGTCGACTATTAAAATTATCATATACTATTTCAATAATGATAATCATTATTTTGGCTATACAGACAACAACAAATTTAACAAACAGCCACATTAATAAACCATCATAGCAAAAATAATGAAGAATATTGCGATCTTCATCAAGTATAGTACACTTTTTGTAAATATTCTCTATATAGATTTGTTCAATCACCAAATTATCACCTTTATCTGGTTGGAAATGTGTTTAAATAGAAATAATCACTGACTCATGGACAACTAAAATAAACATTAGTTTCAGCCCTACTTTCTAATCTAATCTATTCATTTGTGAAGTAAAGAATAAGAGAATGAACAAAATCAACCTGTAAATACTTTTCTACATTACATTAAAGTGCCACTGACAGTTGGACTAATCATTTGACTAAAATGCAGTTAAGATAAATATATTTCAAAGTTTACTAAAATACTTTACAAACGTTATCCCGGTTTAGCTGTTTTCTGAGGTTTTTAATTTAACTTCCTGGTTGTAAATGATGACATCACACTGGGAAATGAAGAAGTAAACACACTGTGCAGTGGGCCAAAACCCGTCTAATGTCACTTTTTGTATTTTTTTTATTTGACAAATAAAAATACATGTGGACACCTTTATTTTGTTGAATTAATGTTTAAAGGGTCAAAAAATTAGTTTATTTGGTGTAAATTATGCATAACTTTTGTCTGCACAGTGTGATGTCATCAATTTGTTTACTTACTTACTAACTTTTTTTTTCCACTTTTCTCCACAAACAGCCACTTGATTGGTGTAAAACTATAATAACAGATAATAAAACACCAAATAAAGTAAAAATTAGAAAATGTTAGCATCCATTTCACAGTGCCCTAATCTGTCTGTGTTTCCTCCAGAAGAAGATCGTTCTGAACACGTTTCTGGATGTGCTCATGGCCGACCCGCCGCCTCAGTGTCTGGTGTGGATGCCGCTCATGCACCGACTCGCCAACGTAGAAAATGGTGAGCGTTTATTCACATTATTCACACCCGCCCACTTTTGCCTCTTTTTATGTCTATGATCCGCACTCTTATAGTAAAGGGACTTCCAGTTTGACATGAACAGCGTTCGCGTAAATGGCGAACGAGGGAAAAGTCTCTCGCTAAAGCATCATATAAAGTAGATTGATTTGTGTAAAATGTTTAATGAACACGAGCAAAAACAAGTCATAAATGCACTGATTTCCTGGGCGGCCTGAAAACGGCTTTTTAGTCCATGTAGAACTTATTTTCTGTTGAGCTCATCTGCCCCGTGTAAACCAGTGGTCCCCAACCTTTTTATCACCGCGGACCGGTCAACGCTTGACAATTTTACTGCGGCCCGGAAGGGGAGGGGGCGTTTATCATAATAAACGTGAATTCACTGTGTACCTGTTTTTTTCTTTCAAAACAGTCCAGGGGCTTGTCTTTTAATCCAGGGGCTTGGTCTCTAAGTGAAGCAGCTTTGAAGGCCTCATTGCCACATTAGAGCCAGTCCATATTCTGCAGAGCTTGGTGTGTGGGAATCACCTGTGCGATAGGTCCATATTTCACGTAGGATTCCTGGTATTGTCTGTTAAAAGCTTTCTTTTTCTTTAAGTCGTCGGCTCTTGTTCTGTCTCTTAAGCTGAGCCTTTTCCCCTTCGCAAAGAAACTTTCCAAAGACGTCTGTTTCTTACTCATTTTGTTGCTTGTGGGTTGAATTTTAGCTCAAGTGACCGAGATGTAACCTAGAGAATCCGGTCATTTTTCAAAATAAAAGATTTTTCAAAATAAAAGATCGCTCAGACTCTGATAATAAATTAATTATTTGTTGTGCGGCCCAGTCCCAATTGATCCACGGCCTGGGGGTTGGGGACCACTGATGTAAACTACAATGGAAAAAAGATGGCGCCGTAGACCATCGCATAGACCAGGCATGTCCAAACTCAGGCCCGGGGGCCAAATGCGGCCCTCAGACCAATTTTTCTTGGCCCTTAGGCTTCCTGGTGAACTGGCCCACATTGTCCTGAGAAGTACTATTTACAGCACATTTCAGATTTTCTACAATTCTAACCTAAATAACTAACATTTTGGTGCAGTACAGACCTGATATTAAGGCACTGAGACTGAATGTAGATGTGGTGGTGCTTAAAACATCAGATAAATGCAGCTTTTTTGAACGTTTCATGATTTATTTGTGGCCCTCCGCTTTGTCTGTATTTCAATATGTGGCCCTTGATGGGAAAAGTTTTGACACCCCTGGCATAGACCATTGCCTACTCACTTACGTGTTTTGGTTTGGACAAAATGTGATTTGGGTAAACTATTTTGATTATTTTGTAAACCCAGATGTAGTTCATGTTCTTTTTCCTGTTGGGTGCGTTCTGAACTGCGGGGTTTGATGCGGTGGGAGAAGAAAATAGACTTGACCCGCAATTTTGTTGGAGTGTTTGTTTTTGCAATAACTACCAGACCAAAAAAAAATACACTAACTGCAAATTATTAACGTTTGACAGTATAAATCAATGTTTCAGATAATCAGAGCAGGTGGTAAAACTTGCAAATCTGACTGTAAAAACTGTTTGTGGTGCAGTCTTCCACCCGGTCGAGTGCTCGTACTGCCGCAGTGAGTCCATGATGGGCTTCAGGTACCGGTGCCAGCAGTGCCACGGGTACCAGCTGTGCCAGAGCTGCTTCTGGAGGGGCCACGCCAACGGACCACACTCCAACCAGCACCAGATGAAGGAGCACTCCTCATGGGTACGGACACTGTTACACGCTCTGCTAAGGGTAAAGGAAGTAACAAAAACAAAGATGTAGAAAGGTTTAAATAAAGATGTAATTTAAAGAACAGGGAGCTAAAGGTAAAGTAACGAAATCAACACAAAATCAAACTAAGAACACAAAAGAACAAAACCCACAGGTGCCGCCACTGCAGCCCTGAACACATTTAAATCATTGATGTATTAAATGAACTGGATAAGACACGCCCCCTCTGTCCATGTCCCAGGTTGATTAGTGGCCGTGTGAGGTACTGCAGCCTCTTGGGCCCAGCCTTTTTGTATACTTGCACATTATAATTGCAGACAGTACTGAATTATTATCAGTACTTAAATAAAATAGAAGGAAATGTTCTTTTCTACTGTTTCTAAAATCACCGAAATTACAGTTTTTATATTAAGTGACGTCACGGTAAAAATGTGCGAGCCGTGTGAACGAGCGTCGGACAATACAAACAGAAGCACGTGGACAAGGCTAGACTAGAGACACCTGTAAGTTGTATTTTATTTCATTTCAGACACTTTCACATTTGATCTAATATGAAAAATACAACTACAATCACACAAGCTGATGTTGACACAAAAACCTGCAGCTGTGTGATCGTTCCCGTCGCTCAAAGCATCATGGGAGATTGTCGTCATGTAGTGCCCCTAAAGCAAAGATGGTGGCCTCTGTATCAGGAAGTAAGGCGGAAGTAATGAACTTTTTGGGGTCATGCGCCACTGAGCACACGCCATAGGGATAAACAGGGCGCCATTTTGGGTTCATCTTCTAGTTTTAATTATAGTTCCATGATTTAAATACATGCAGGAGCTACTACTGCAGCCCTGACACACATGGCACACTGGCCACGCTCAGGCCAGCAGCTCCGAACAGGTGCGGAGCAGGTCCTTAAATACTGGGCGGGACCAAAAGTGGACTGACTCGCCCTCCAACCAGTGACCAGGAGGCAGCAGCCAATCACGTTCAGCCTGAGCTCCACAGCCCGTTTCACACAAAGACAGAAACACAATATTCAAAAAACACAAACGGAGGCAGGAGCTGTAAGCCTGGGGCGTAACAGACAATAGTTTGAAACTGAGCTGGAAAAGGTCAGAATTCTACCGTCAGAGGCAGATGTTGACCTGGTGTATGGTTCATGTCTCTGTAACTATCCACAGGGTGTTAGGGTTAACCCAATGTTGTTACTCAAATAAAATTACAGATACAGCAGCAAAAAAATACTCAAGTAAAAGTAAAAGTATCACAATTAAAGTACTCCTGAACTTTAAGAGTAAAAAGTAAAAGTAATTCTTTTGGGTTTGCAGAACTATTAAAGCATTGAGTTGTAATCTTGATTGATTTAATTAGTTTTGGTTGTTATTGGCAACTTTAGGTTATTTTTCTCTACAGAGTCTTTTTTGTTTGCTCAAAGGGAACAAGAAAAAAAAAACAAGACGCAAAATGTTGCTATAAATGTGTAAAAAATAAACCCATCAGCCTTTTCAGCAGGTCTTAAACCTTCAGAAAATATACTCTATCTACTGTAATCTTGGGTTATCTTGTCTTCAGTTTATAATGTATATATAGTCAGACAACTTTCTGTGAGTGAGATGTATTTACCTCGACATGTTCGGCTGCTATCTGCGAGTCTGACTTGAAGAAAACATGTCCGTTATAGTTTGGGTCCAGTCCTTGTTTGTCAGTATAATTTGTGTCATCCATTTCTTTAAGAGGGTCTTCTTCCCCGCTGACAACAATATGTTAAAGATGCATTGTCCACTTGGATTCAACGAAGCAAAACATTATTAAAAACTGGAAGGAAAATGAGGAAAACGTCGTCTTTAAAGCAAAATAGTCGCAAAAAAAAAAAAATCCTGAATGATCATGCTTTGTGAACACATGGTAAACATTTGACAAAATCAAACAAGAGAAAAACAACTCAGGGCTGTGTTTAATAGTGAAAGTAGGAGCATCTCCACAAGAACAACGTGAAGGGAATTCAAGGGAGTGAAAAGCTGTGCAGCCTTAAGAAAACCAAAAATCAGTAAAGCTAACCACAAAAAAGGAGCATAAAGACTGAATTCTGGAGCAGTGGAAGAAGGTGAAGTGGTCTGATCAGTCCAGGTTTTCTCTGCTCCAGATCTGAACCCAGTGAGAGTCTTTGGGACGAGCTGCAGGAAGCTGTGAGCAGGTCACACTCATCAACACAAGGTCATGGTGAAATATCACCACTGGATGGAGATACATCTTTTGAATCAAAGGCCTTTTCGATTATATTTTTGACAAGGGTTATGCAGATTTCAGCAAGTCAAACTGAATGCTTTTAATGCCACATATCAACATTTTAAATGCCATAATCAATGTCAAAAAACAAGACATTTACGCTTTTATCTTGTCAAAACTACTGGCTTCTAACCATTCCCTTGGGTAACAGAACAAGAATATAAAAAAGTACTTAATAATATGTATGTTTTTTACAGAATTTTACTTTTTAGATGATTTGATCTCAGTTTTTAACATTTAGATTCAATAAATACGGTACATCTGGGATTCAAAATATGTTTGAATGTTTAATTTCAAAGTGAAAACTACTATCATGGACACACTCCTCTGATTGGCTGATACAGCGGCTCTGGGGAGACATGGACTCCAATAATCTTCTGCTTTTGTTTTTATTATGTTTATATTTATTCTAATAAAATAAAATATTTTATAGATTTAAGCCTGTGGGGATTGAATTTAATGCTTTTTAATGCATTTATGGCCTTTTTATTTTTATTATTTTGCCCAAATTCATTCTTAATGCTTCTTAATGCCCCGTGGAAACCTTGTTTTAGCCTCAGAAAGTATTCTAACTCCAAAGACGTGATTGTTGTCAGTTGAAAGGACTTGAGAAAGCCATGAGATTCATTTGGCAGGTTTGTGGCTCCAACAAATAATGCTGAAGTGTAACATTTATGAATCATACCTGACCATTGAACCTCACAAAGCTAATACGGCTGGACCAACGGGGAAAAAAGAGCAGCAAGATCCACTTTCAGAAGCTGCAACGTGCCTGAGCACCTGCCAAAAACCCACACTTCTAAGGATTGTTTTCTGTTTGTTTTTTACAGAAATCTCCAGCCAAAAAGCTGAGCCACGCCATCAGTAAGTCTCTGGGCTGCGTGCCGATCGGAGAGCCGCCTCACCCCGTGTTTCCAGAGCAGGCGGAGCGGCCCCAGGAGCTCGCACACACCGTGTAAGTCCAAACTGTGCAACGTCCACGAGGGGTTAAAAGGGCTTGAGTGGAACGGACTTTTGTGACCAAGATTAATGACCCGATTTCAAGGCATTTCACATCAGTTTCAAGTTTAGCTTGAAGTAAGAAAAATAAACAGTGCAATTTTCATACTACGCTGGCAAATGTCGTCGACTGAAGAAATTCTTGGTCGACCGATTAATCCCTTGATTTTCAACCAGTGCGCCGGGGAACACTAGTGCGCCTTGAGGTTTTGCCAGGTGTGCCTTGAAGAAATGTCCAGTTTCAGTTTACATGTTGACAGTTGTGGATGGAATTGACTCATTTATCATTTTGGAGTGTCCTGAGCTACGTCTGCACCAAAAACAAACGCAAAACCATCACTATTGACAAATTTAATTGTATTTGGTGTGCCGTGGTATCGTTTCAACCCAAAAAAGCGTGCCGCAACTGAGAAAAGGTTGAAAAACACTGGATTAATCGACTAAAAGGGGGCGTGGCAAAACTATGAAGTATCTCTGTATCTGATCCAACCTGTGTGCAAAAAAACAACAACTGCACAGGAGTTCATGCCAAAAAAATAACAATTTATACAGAAATGTACTAGGAAACAGTGTATTTATATGTGAGATATATCAATAATATAAATAAACTCATGATTCAAAAAAATTTTACAAAGAAAATTAAAGTAGCACATAAGTATTAAGTGTTTAAAAATGTTCTGTAAGAGTATAAAGTAAAATTATTCCACACAGATTTTTAAAAGTGTTAGAGCGAGAACTTTTGTGTAGATGTTTGTTCACTTAAAGCTTGGGTTGAATTAAAAAACTACGCAGGGTGTCACCACGAATGTACTAAATTAACTTCTTAGTCATAAGAAAAGCTCTTTCTAGTTGTGAAATAGAAAGTACAGACACCTGTTCTCTGAAGTAAAAGTAAAAAGTAACGTGCTGCAACAAGCGAATATTGAAATGTCTGTCTAATTTAATAATCGAATAATCATTTACTGTTCTATACATAGTTTCAACATGCCATGATCTGATAAAAGATGTTTTATAAACTCTAAGTGAGCAGTAATCACATGAAAATTACCCCAAAAATGTGTAAATGTAATATAAAAACAATACATTTGTCCATAAATGTGCTTCACCAGATCCTGAAATGGCTTCCCTTCAGCTTCATTTGGATCAAATTTAGTAAAAATGAATTGCTAAAACGATAAAATAATTGTTAGTTGCTGCCCAAATGCACTGTTAAATTAAATAAGTAAAGTACAGATGCATAAAAAAACAAAACCTTAGTACTACTTTTCTAAATAACTAATATCACAATAACTATTAAACTCCTGGCAGTAAAAAAATATATAATTAATAGATTAATAGATAGATTTATAGAATTGTTCTTTGTAATAAATGAAAGCAACAACAATCTAGAAGAGAACGTCATGGATATATATATATTTTTGCACATTCTGGTGGTTTAATGACGATTATCTTTATCGCTAATTATCACGATTTTACAAAACGTCCAACGAACAATCTTTATCTACACTTTTTTTCTGGATAAACTATAATTATTTACTGTCCCATCGCTAATCGCAATTGGCAAACATCAAAATATCCTGTCTAGTTGTGTTTAAAACCTGCTGATGCTAGAAAAGTCTTTCCAAATTCAGTCTGACGTGTCAAATAATCTTGGTCTACTTTATCTCCTGAATTCAAATCCTTTTAACTCATCTGGATACTCGTTTGTGCAGAGTGTCGTTGAACCACGATCCTGTTTGTTTTACCCGTCCCGGTCCAAACTCGATCGTTTTGGCTTCGTATCCTGCTTTATTTTAACCACAAAGCACTGCTGATCTGTATTTCTGTTCAGTTCTGAAATTGAGCTTTATCTGCAGTAGTTTTGCCTTTTTTTTTGTATGAGAAAAGCTGGCAAAGTGAGCCGTGTTGGAATTGGACTTGATGCTTGAGTTCAGTGCAGTGTTTGACTTTGCAGAGCGGTTTTGACAGTGGGAATGTTGTGAATGAATGGGTTAAAGTGCAGCGTTTTGTTCTGGGCGGAAGCCAAAAGTGAAGAGCCAAAATGAATCGAAACAAACATGGAGGAAATATGGACTGTTTTCTTGTTGTTTGGGTTTTTAATGCACATTTTGTACATTTGTGGATAAGAAAAGTATAAATCATCTTCAAATAATCTTCAAATTGCCATCAAATCATCATCAAATAATCTTCAAATCATAATCAAATCACCATCAAATCATCTTCAAATTATCAGCAAATCATCATCAAATCATCTTCAAATCATCATCAAATCATCTTTAAATCATTATCAAATCATCTTTAAATCATTATCAAATTTTCATCAAATCATCACCAATTCATCTTCTAATCATCGTCAAATCATCTTCAAATATTCGTCCTCTGATTCTCTTTTTTCCGATCGTTTTTCGAGCTTTACCAGATTTATGAATGTCTAGATCTTAAACGTGTGCTCAATCAGGTGTGAGTCAGGTTAATCCCTCTGCGTAATCAATGAAATCATCTTTGAGGTCTGATGATCTTTAAAGTCTGACAGTTTGGTGGGACAGAAATATTTATCATAGTTTTACATCCGTGAAGTGGCAGTTTGTGAACAAAATTTCAAAAATAAAACTTTGAAGTGACAGGAAGTAGTGCTGAGTTCTAAAATGGAATCCCTCTGTGATGTCATCAAAAAGCGACGGGCTGTTGAAACTAAAGAGACAGTCAACACTCAAATTACACATTTTTCTGACAGTTTAAACCATCATTCAACAAAATAAAGGTGTTATCAGGTATTATTATTTGTACTATTGTGTAATTTATGTGGATTTTGGCCCTTGTTTTCAAAATGGTTGCTAGGTAACAGTTGTGGAATTACCTCTAACCATGTCATATTTACTGCTCATGTTCGAACGAAAAATGTTAAAGTGGGGAAAATAGGCAAAATGTTTAGTAAAACCTTAAATATAATCATGTTCACTATGTTTTAGTGAAATGTGTTGTCTAACCTGTCATACAGACTTTAACTGACAAATGTTTAATAGATGTTTTTGCACAATTAGGAGGTAGATGCTTTTTGGCACCAAGAAAAAACATCAATTTTTCCTCAAATGTTTGACTAAACTGAGCCTCATTTCGAACTGAAGCTATTCCTGAATCCTTTGGAGTAAAAACTAATGTCTGAACTCTTTGTGAAGCTGAGACTCTGTAGTTTTGACCTCAAACGTGTCTGATTTACTCTAATTATAAGTGAAAACACAGGAATATCAGATTTTCTTTGTTAAATATGAATCGGAGTAAAGCTGGTGTCTGGAGGATGCTCTGATTGACACTAGTCTGAGAATTTGTTGGGTTTTGACAAATCCTTTATTAAATCTGAAGCTAATTTCACTAATCGAGGGACTTGTAATGAAGTAGAAAATTCTGTAAGTCCTATTTCATTTCTTTTTTAGGGTAATCTTTAATTAGCGGGTTTGTAGAACGACCAAGAACAGCCAGGAATTGTTGATTTGACTGAAAATAAACACGCTTTTTTCATATATTTTACCTTCCCAGAAGCCTGACAGTTGTTTTTTTAATCAGATGGAAGACGCAAAGGAATAAATGCAGAAAAAGAATCATTTTTACACCAAAAACACATACTTCGAAACGTCACAATGTCCAAAATATCATTGCGTAATCAGGGGACAGATGGTTTTACGGCCAATGAAAAAAAATGCAATTGCACAAAAAGTTTAGCTAAAAATATGAAAGTTATGCATGTTTTTTTGGACTAATTGGAAACGTTGTCCTGTGTTTTTCGCAGGTTCTTGATTGTAATTGGGGCGAGCTGTAATGAATAATGTCAGTTCAAGAGGAGAATTAGTCGTTAATGTTTCAATAGTCGGAAAAATCCCAATCAAAATAAATAAGTGCTTCAAAGCTGCACGAGACGAAACAAAAATGAGCTGGTACCGTGGCCTTGCGTGATGTGAAGTAATTGCTGTAATAAATATTTTAAAGTGACACAGTTACTGCTCTCCGGCGGCTCATGTTCCAAACTCTTCAGCCACAAATTACTTTCAGATCAATATTAATCTGCTTTCGTGTGATGAGGTTTTATAACAAGAAATACATCAGCAATAAGCTCCAAAGACAAAACTGTTCGTGTGAAAGTGTAATCAGAGTTTTAATCGTCAATGATCCGCTTCGGTCTCTTTACGGAGAGCAGTCAGACCTCTGTCGGTGAAAACACGAGGTTTGGAGTTAGGAATTGTCATATTTTTTGTGTAAAGGCACGACGCTGCAGGTGAATAGGAAAAAATCTTAAAATTAAAGATATCAATTTGAAACTTCTCCTGTAGTTTACTCACATAAATGTAAGAAAAAAATGTATTACAAGTTTTTCATCATGTCATGTTTTCACGTAGAAATAACTCATTTTATGTTTAAAAATGGCCAAAAATACACATATTTGGGACATTTAAATCTGAAAAATGGACAGAACCAGGTTTAAATTTCTTGGTTCATTTTTTACAAATATTAGTTTATAAAAATGTACAGAGGGGATTTTGGATTTCTTATTTATTTGTTAAGTAAACTCATTTTTTTTTAATTTAAAACTTCAATAAATCAGATTTAGGATTAGATATTTAAAAAATCCTTCTGTACGTTTCGTCAACATTTCATCCAAGAGTCCAAGATTGTAGTTTGGTGTGGGATCTACTTTAAGGCTGATCTTTATGTCTCGAGGGAGAAAAATGCATTTTAAGAAAACGTCCTTTGAAGTTACAATGTCCCAGAGAAATCTATGGATGAAGTGGATTCAATGGAAGAATAAAACATCTTTAGGAGCAGACTGGACAAGTTTGTTGTTTCCACATGAAAGCTGATATGTTGAGAGAGCAAACTGAACAAAAAACAAAAAATTGTAAAAAATGCATTTTGCCTGCAGTGTCTCGCCTTAAAGATCTGGCTTCTTCAATAATAAAATCAAATTGAAAATCATACTTGATGATACGGCTGCATTGAACAGAAACTCACTGAATAACAGTAAGACAATTTCACCAAAATGGCCGATCTTCACAAGGATAAAATCATTATTTCATTTTCTTTCTCTATATTATTGCCCAGCCATATAGCAAAAAAAAAAAAAAAAAAAAAGAAAATTATACTAGGTTTGCGATCGTTTATTATTTTCTTAATTTAAGTCATAATTCATACACTGGAAATGATACGTTAAAAAAGCCCCCAACAAAGGTTTGGATTCACACGTGGATTTAAAATAAAATAAATAGCATTTTGAAATGACCTGAACATATTTTTACACCAAAAAAGAACCAGGCAGCGACACATTTCCAGCATTTTATTCTTTTTTTTTTTTTTTTTATTTTTTTTTTTTTTAATAAAAGGACAAAATGTTGGTGTGCAGTGTCATCTTTTCAACTAAAAGAGTGTGCAGTGACTCAAGAAAGTTTGAAAAACACTGCATTAATCTATTCAAAGCAAAACGCATAATAAAATAGATCTATATCGGCACCAAATATTAACCGATGCCGATCCTTGAACCGATATATGCCCAAACACTATTAAGGCAGCGTCTAATGTTGTTTTGTTTTTGTGTATTTTGAATCGGATTGTTGGATTGTTCTGGCACCCAAAATGTTTATTTTTGTATATAGTTACCCAGCTCTAAACCAATGAAGGATTTGCCTCGTGATAAACAGATGTTCTCCCCATTTAAAACAATAAAATAATGAATACTTCCTCAAGGAAAGGCTGAATGTATTTGTTCAGACAAACAAAAGGTGGTTTATTTATAGAAGCAGGTCACTTTTCTTGTCTTTGTTTTCTTTCTTACGTCTTTTTTTTTCTTGTGGAGTCAGAAATAGCCTCGGAGATGTGTCTGAAACTGTCCCTGGAGTGAACCGTCAAATCCATTTCACTAAAAGTCACTGAACACAGCCTGGAGACGCATTCAGGGAACGCAGGAAGAACTTTTACCGTCTCAAAAACATCAAGATCCACTCAAGAGAAACACACACTGCAGGGAAACATGTTTGAGGGTAAGAATAACAAAAACAGTGTGACTAAGAGTTAAATATTGCAACCATTAATATTATATAAATATAAATTATATAAATGTAACAGAAACATTACTCTACAGCAGAGCTTCTCAAAGTGGGGGACGCGAGACTAACAGAGAAATTTGCACACGATACCCGTGCCAGGCACTATTTGAGCAACGGAAAAACACCTACCGCCAACACGGGGTTAATCTCTGAATATTGTCCGAGGGAGGAGCCAGGCCTGACGCCCGTCCAGCTCCGGCTGCTGTTGGAGCGCTCTGGTTGTGCTGCTCACACGGAAAGCGGAGCACTGTGGGGGAGTTCACGCTTTAACTAAGTTATTAGTTAAGATTATAAAGACTTTTTGATGTTATCTTCCAAGTTCACACGGATTCACGCTCATGATGATGACTCGTTATGTGTATAAGAAGTGCCACTAAACAATGCACGATTCCCTCACAATTGTGGATTGTCTGATTGACAGTCCATGGTCTCAAATAAAACGTCTGACGCTGTACCACACGTTTGACCCCGTGTCACTGGTGATGATAGGTAGGTAGGACAGGTATAGGTAGGTTTTATTTGAAAAAACACCGGATACACTTCTCATCTTGATTTCCTGTATGGTTTGGCTCCGACAGTCTGGGGAAATCTGAACTGAACAGAATGATTCTGGAGCACCGCGGCGCCTCGTACGGCACCAGCGTATTGCACGCTGTGCAATATGGGCTCCACTTGTGCTTTGAAAGCTGCAGAAAGGCTGCAGTCACTGCATCACGAGCAAAGTGAGCCCCTCTGTCACACAGGCTCCTCCCCTCTCCACACCTCTGCCCCTAAATTGATATTCTGAATTCAAGAATTTCTAGCTACTCAAGATAAAAAAAATTTGTGCTTTGAACTTATTCTTCATCCAACTTCTTTTAGACTTGTTTTATCCTGACGTAGGTTTGTTTTGGCCACGATCTGCTCCAGGTTTAGTCCCAGTTTGTGTGTGGTGTTAACGCAGCCTCGGTTTCATAATTCTCACTTTCAGAATTTCGTTCTTCGCTGGCGGAAACTGTCCTCCAAATCTCATAATTACCCCGTGTTATAATAAACTGACAATGGGTAATCTGGTAACGGCGTCAGCGGTGGATTTGTCGTTTGTTTGGTAGAACCTCTGCACTTCTCTGTCATCAAACTGTTTCATATTCAGCTCGGATCCTCTGTCTGTGTCGGCAGCTCAGGGCCATTGTCTCACTGAAATGCAACGAGAGAAAATACATGATGTTCCATAAATGATTTCAGACCAGAGGAATCATTTAGATTCTAGAGATGGGAATTCACAGTCAGTGGCGGACCTAAGAATTTGGGGGCCCAAGGCAAATTAAGTACAGGCCCCTCCCCATGAAGTGTGATTTATTAGAACTTTGATCTGTAATTATTCTTGAAAGAAGCTTCTGGTTTTTGTGTTTTTTCTGAAACGCTACTGTCTTAATATAATTATTTTCTGTTAATAAAGATATTAGAAGAGCCTGAAGTTGAAAGATCTCTTGTGAACGCTTTCAACACGAGGGCCCTGTCTAAGAGCTGGGCGTGTGAACAGATGCCCACTCCCAGCCAAGAGGACACTCACGGCACAACTGAGAGTCAAGATGCGCTCTCACAAAAAGGGACTCTTGTTCAACTGGACAAGTCTCGCTCAGAGAACAGGCTGGATTGTTCGGAATTCTCTGAGGACGATGTGTGTTTCTCCGTGGACGATCTGAATAGTTCAGAGGACTCAGAGGACAGTCTGGATTGTGCAAGTATAGAGTGGTTCTCTTTTCATGACTGAGTCCAGACTGTTCTTTAAATGAGCTCTGGAGACCATTGTCTGCTCCACTGTCTGCTGACATAGTATCCACAGAAGATCTTGATGGTTCTCCAAAACAAGGACAGCTCAAAAAGAAAATGAGCACCCCCATAATGTGGCTGTCCACGCCCATCCAAGGGTCTGTTTCCTGTTCAGAACAGAAGGAAACTCCAGCTCAACTCCCTTGTCAGTCTTCACTGCAACAAGAGAGCAATGAGACTGCTGTGTCTTCTTCTGAACTAGAAAGAAGTGACACGAGTACTCCTCCCACTCAGAAGCCGAGGAGTTCACTGTGGAATTTCTTTAAACGCCGTGGTAAGTCCTCCTCAGAGCAGAAACATGAGGCCAAAATCACCCCAGAGTCTGTTTCCTGTTCAGATCAGAAGGAAACTCCTGCTCACGTGGCTTCAGTGCACCAAGAGAACATGGAGGACGCTGTTTTTGCTTCTGAACAGGATAAGAGTGACAAAAGAACTCCTCCCGCTCAGAAGTCCCATGGGAAAAGATCACTGTGGAACTTCTTTAAAGGTTTCTGCAGGTCCTCTTCAGACCTGCAGAAACATCAGGCCAGAGTCACCACAGTCTGTTCAGCTCAGATACACTCCTTCAGGTCTGTGCTGTGTTTCCAGTGAATCAGTAGAACATGGAGAACAGCTGGTAAATGTTCTGAACAGGATGGACTTGATAGAAGATCTGTTCCCACTGAAACATCAAAGCCAAATAATTAGTCCAACAACAGCAGCTCACGTGGTAAGTCCAAATGCTCATCACCTTCCTCCTCTGGGAACGCAGAGGATAACGCTACATCAGACCAAGCACCCTGCTCTTCATCCTCAGACAAGGATGAGCTTCAAGAGCCGTACGTGACTGAGACCTCCACGCTTCCTCCAGATGAGCACGATCGCATCCCACAATTCAACTGGAGGTCACTCTTCCCTGGCTAAGGTATAAAATCATGAAGAAACTCCGAAATTAAAAAGTAGTGAAGTGGTGGAACAGGAACAGAGTTCACATATCACGGTTCATAGCCCTGTTTGTTCTACTAGGCACAATAATATGGGTTGTCTCTGCTTCATTACTTGCAATGTAAAGCTTACGCTGCACGGACTTAAGAAAAGGTAAAACGGCTGCAAAAGAATGCGCCCATTGGACATTCAGAACACACCACAGACACGTGAGTTTGGAGGTGTATTGTAGTATTTGGTCGGAGTTAAGTGTGTCTTTGTTGTTTAATGACCGAGAAGTACCAGGCAGAAGGAGAAACAGAGGGAAAAGGAAAACCAGGAACGGATCCTGACACACCCGAAGTGATGATTAATGAACTTGTGTTAGACATCCAGCGTTCTTAAACTTAGAATTCATTTATCTTGACTTCTTATTTAGAATTGTTTTGTTGCTTCTTCTATTTCGGACAATGTTGTTAACCTGTGTTCGGTAATGAACTGTAACATTTGTAAATCCTCATTTCCACAGCATTTTCACTATCGATTTTAGAGATCCCTGAATCGTTTTAAGGGGGAGATGTTTTTGTTTTAAGGGGGAAATGTTTTTGTTTTAAGGTGAGGTAAGGTAATTTACAATCGCCTCCTTAATCCAGCGTTTGAACTTGTTGTTCTCTGCTCCAATGACTCGAATCCGAGGGGTCGCACGTTATGGACTGGACTATGGACTCATTTTCAAAATTTAGGGCAAAATTTGCACTGGCCCCATAAAAACCCTAACACTTGTGCGAATAATTTTGATTTTGGTATCTTTTTTGGTGTCACTTTAGAGATAACACTGGGGGTTTCTGTCATTGCTACGTCATTGCGGCCGTTATCCCCTCGTGAAGCGCTCTTTTCGCCCGATTACAACGATAAAGTTCGATTTTTCTTCTACTTGTTTGTGTCGATGAGTGCGTGAGTGAGTGTGTGGAAGTGGGTGAGTGTTTTTGTGCACTTCGTTCACACTTTCGCGGCCGTGCTTCTCCAGCTTGTGACGCTCAAACCTAAAAATATTCAAACCAGTCATGTGCACTTTAAGCTCCAAAGTGGGAATTTTTGCGCAACAAACAAACTTACGTTCTGTTTTTTTCTGTTTTAACAATCTTTTTTATGCCTACAGTTCCTTTTTTAAAAAAAATAATTTTCTTCCCTTTTCATGTTCCAGCTGTTTATCTCTTCTTCTCACTCCTTGACAGTGAGTTTCGTTGATATAAATGAACTCTCGTCCTGCTGTTAGTTTGTGCTCTCAAACCCGTGTAAATATTTCAGAGGAGATCAAAATAACAGCACTCCGTCTCTGCAGAGTTTATGTGGAGAGGCTCTGGTGAATTTAAGCTGACGTTTTAACCGCATTCTGCCATAATATCTCACTCAGAGCTTTGTCGAAGTAAGAAAACGATGCAAACCTGAGAGACGCTGCCTGGAGGATGTTTGTACGTGGAGATAAATAACAGCTTATGGCAAAACAAAAAGTAAAGCCATTTTTAAAGTGCTAATTTATATAAAAAGCGACTATTTCTGGACCTCTGAGTGCATTATACTGTTGTTAGCTCATCAAAAACAGACCTGGATTTGTGGACTCTTTCATATTCTCCACTACTGAGCGCAAAATGCATGATCCCACCTTATGATGTCATTTGGTGGTGATGCAGGAAGGGCTTCTCTGTGTTTTAAAAGTCAATTTACAGTCACCGTGTGATCATTACAGGGTTTCGTCGCCAAAAATCTAATCAAAAAAGAGCTATGTTACTTCAAAATGATGTTTTTAGTACAAAGTATGGTCCAAGAAATCACTCTGGAGTGAAAATGTATGTGGGAAGTCGCCATAACATTTACAATTTGATGTCAAAAAGAGACACTACAGGCAAAACTATTTTATTTTTTATCGGTTAATGCTGGTCAGTTTCCTCTCAGCGTATCGCCTTTCATGTAGAAACAACAAACCTGTCCAATCTGCTCCTAGATGTTTTATTATTTAATTTAAAGCTGGGGAACCTGAATTTTTGTTTTGTAAATTAGTCAGTTTTTTGTTTTCATCCAAAGAGTATCTCATAAAAGCAGCTCTTTTGACAAAAATGAGACCACTGCGCTCTGTCTGCTTCTGATAATAAATAATAAATGTCTCGTCAGCCAGGAAATAATAAAGGCAGAATACAGCGCTTTAATTGGCTGTGCTCGGGCGGTCACAGGAGTTTCACTTTGTATCTAAACAAAAAGCCTGTTCTAAAGCGCGCACCTTAAAATGAAGGCTCGTGGATGTGCCAGTAGGTTTGTGAGAGCGAGGAACCAGTGAGACACATTTTAATACCTACTTCCAGCTTTAAACCACTTCATCCATAGATTTCTCTGGGACATTGTAACTTCAAACGCTGTTTTCTAAAGTTTTCTCCCACAAAGACATAAAAAAAATCAGCCTTAAAGTAGCTCCTACACACAACAAACTGCACAATTTTGTCCTCAACAAGATTTTCATCAGTCACTCACTTTCCTAATGCAGTCCCAGCATCCTAAGTAATCACTGCCATGAGTTTATAAGCGGTTTTTCATGAAACTCTAAACCCAAAGCGAAATCTAACAAACATTAGCATGCTAACAGCACAGTTCCTGCTTCTCGTAGAATAAAACGCTCTATAAACAGATGCAGAGAATGTGTTGTGGTCTCATTCTCATCCGACTAGACGCTTTCACGACATATCTGTACTGATTTTACACAGATTTTGCTTTACTACATGAAAAGAATTGGGTACATTCTGTTTTTCATGTTTCAAAACAGTAAAAATAAGGTACAGCCCCTTTAAACCCTTTGGTAACGGTGATTGAATGGCTACTTTTTTGGATCAGAAATTTGCTCAGAACACTCCAAAAATGGTAAATTATTCTAGTAAATCTATGTGTGCATCCTCAAATTTGATGGAACTGGTGGAAAATCAAGTTTTTAATGTAATTGGAAGGATTCGAAGTTAAATAACGCACTGATATTTTAAGATTAGACCACAAAAATGACAAGAACTAAATAAAATCTGATGAAGTGGTGAATGAAACACAAACTTTCAAGTCATTTAATATTGTCAACATGTTCTGTCGTCTTTATATCGCTTTAAAATGTACAGCACACAGTTTTTAGCTCCAATCTCGAGTGTGACATTCACTGTCCAATTTCCTGTTTCCGTGTAATCCTCGGAAATCCTCGTCCGTTTTGGCTCCCGTCGCCGTCTCCAGGTCAGTTTAAACTCCCTCTCGGTTGATAAAAACGATGGAGGAAGACGCTGTAATAACGTGCCTGTGTCTGAGCCCCGGAGGAGAAACGGTGATGCCAGCTCCGTGTTTGGATTTTATTTTTAGTCTCTCCGAGCAAGTCGATGGCAGAGGAGCAGACAGTGGATATTTATGCAGTGGGATGTAGAAGGAACTGGTGTGTCAATTTAACTGTGATTATTTTGGCGGGGTCGACCAAAAACGGACTGCAAAAGCTCTCAAAACTATAAAGTGTCACTATTATCTCACTTACAAGACTAGAACTGCACTATTTATATAAAAAAGTACAAGAAAACAGTATATTTATTTGTAAAAGGCAGATAAAACACAGGTAATTCACTCCATACATTTTCATTTTTGCTGTTGTCCCATGCAGATCCTTACAGTCTAAATAAAATCATTAATTTTGGTCGAATGAAACGCGATTGACCGATTCATTGACTAAAGGCCAACAACTCTAGAGATTATATTTTCACTATTTAAAGGGAATGTACCTGATTTTTTTGTTTTGAAACATAAAAAACAGAACTGTTCCCGATTTTTTTTGCATGTAATAAAGTCAAATCCGTGTTGCTCCAATGCAGATATGATGTAAAAGCATCTAGTCGTGTGAAAATGAGACTACAGCGCTTTCTCTGCATCTATTTATAGAGCATTTTATTCTACGAGAAGCAGGAAGTGAGCTGTTGCATGCTAATGTTTGTAGCTTCACACAGAGACTCATGAAAAGTACTTCTAAACTCATAGAGGGGAATATTTATGATGCTGGGACTGCATTAGGAAAGTGAGTGATACATGTAACTCATGTAAAGACTCTAACATCAACTAGTTCTGTTTTTTATGTTTCATGACAGTAAAAATCAAGTACAGGACCTTTAAGAGAAAATTCAACAATGAAAATCAAAAGAAGAATTTGCTTGGATGATGTACATGATGATGCAACATTAAACATTTAATACTAATAGTTAAAAAAAAAATGCTAAAAATAAGATGTTAGAATAAAACAGGCTTAAGTACAATCAAAGTACAAATATGTAAAAGACAGAAGAACAGTCAGTGATAGATAAAAGTGTTGTAACAGATAAAGTAGATAAAGTGCTGTTGACATGAGTTGATTAAAGTGACACTATTTGTGATTTGTGAATGACTGGAGCAAAAATACAATAAAATGCACAATTTTACAGACGCAACAATATCTTTAAAGTATATTTTCAAATGTTGACAGTTTTAAAGGAAAAATATTGTGGATTTTGTATATTGTTATTAGACTTTAAACATATCCTTTAGTATCTTAAGTTTGGCGTCTCATGTTTTGAATTTACAAAAAAAAAAATGAACATCTGTATCTGGTTCTGTTTCCCACGGCACTTCCTGAGTTTAGGCGCCATCTACTGGCTGCTTAGCGCTTACACAAGCTGAACATTTTATTAGCAGCTACAGTGATCATGTATAGACAGCAGAAATCACAAAAAACAGAAGAAGTGACATCCAAAATCGGAAAAAACATCATCAATCGAGGGAGTTCAGCAGGAAGTGTTTTTGACGGTCGGAGGGAGAGGATTTTCTAACCAGCATGCATCAAACTAACATGAATGAAGCTAAATGCAACTCCAGGTGTGTTTTTGATGACGGAACATTGTTAGATCATGGTTAAAAGCTCAAAAAAGTACAGATGTTCCCTTTAAGAGTGCCTTGTTTCCTCTCACAACACTCACAAAACATCTTTATTTAAATGTGAAGTTATTTTTGAACGCTCCGGAGTGAATCTCGGGTCTGAGTCACTTGGCTCTGTTTCTTTGTGACTCACACGGTGCATTTACATATCATTAAAGAGAGAAGCTGGAAACGTCATCCCAGAATAATCTCTCCATCACAATGAGTTACTCTAGTTTCAAATAGTGCCATTGATCCGATGTATTGACTCATGCTTGGATTCATCAAGTGTTTGTAAGCATTAAATTAATTCTCTCCACAGACACGACGGCTCTGGGGCTTAAAGAAAATACAATATGGACTTTTTTGAGCTTTTAGCCATGTGCTAACATTGTACCATCATCAAAAACATCCCTGGAGTTGCACTGTCAAAAACACTTCCTGCTGAACTCCCTCGATCGATGACGTTTTTCAGATTTTAGACGTCACTTATCCGAGAAATTTCTGCTGTTTTAAGTTCTGGGCATTGTACCTTTAAAGGCACTCTTCAACATTTTGCGGAAACACCTAAGTGAGACCAGATCGTGCAATCTCCTCTCCGATTGAAGGGCAATCCAGGCTGTGGGAGCAGCATAAGAAAAAGCCCTCTTTCCCCAGTCAGTTTTTACATGTGGGACAGACAAGCAAAATATATCACGTGAGCGTTGTGCTGTGGGAAACAGCCCAGATACAGCTAGTTCATGTTAAAGTCTTTACCTCAGTCACATGTATTGCTCACTTTCCAAATGCAGTCTCAGCATCATAAATATTCACCTCCATACGTTTATAAGCACATTTCACTGAGTCCAGAGCCAGTTTTGTCTTCCCAGGTTAAGCTAACACACATTAGCATGCTATTAGTGCACTTCCTGCTTCTCGTAGAATAAATCGCTCCATAAATAGATTCAAATAAAGCTCTATTTTCACCCAAATAGATGCTTTTATATATCTGTACTTCATTACATGCAAAAATATCGGTTACATGAATTTGTTCTATTTTTCATGTTTCAAAACAGTAAAAATTAGGTGCAGCCCCTTTAAAGGCTAGTAATAACAATATAATCAATGCATTATCTTTCTTTGAGGCTGGGTGACATGCCACAAAATAAATAACACAATTTTCTTGGGAACAGATCACAGATTTCGATTTCATAACGATACATGTAGAAGTGGGAGATAGACCAACAAATGTATCATATTGCAGTTGTTGTTTTGGAAACACGCAATATTAGAATATCAAGCGCATTGTCTATGATTAAAAAGGTAAAAAAAAGCTCAAAAAGAGACAGAAACATCTAGTTTCCCAAGAATAGCCAATCAGAGCGCTGCTTTCAGCTTTTATTTCCAGGTTGACAAGATAAAAAATACTTATTTTACTTAATACTGTATCATTAGTGTGCAATGATGTCATTTTGTCACAAAGTGCTGCTTTTACAATGTGCTCAGGGGGAAAAAATATTCAAAATAACAATTTCAACCCAAAAAAAAGTCAGGTACTCCAGCTTTAATGTTTTCTTCATCCAATTACCTGAACAAATTCAAATTATGAACAATATATTTAATGAGTATCAGTCTCCTCAAGTACTTTTTACTCTTATTTCTTGTACTTTTACTTGATTAATATCATTTTTAAGTCAAGTTACTCTCACTTTAATATATTTTTTGTACTGTTCTACCTCCTTTGCCGACTTGTAGCTGCTAATCTGCATCAAAAACCTCCCCAAACTCACGCTGGCAATCGAATATGTGTGAAGTGTCTTGCTCAAGGACACAACCACTCTGTCTTTTATCTTTTTAGTCCCTTTTCCACTTTCTTTGTGAAGACGTGGCCCCGTTCTTTCTCCGCGTTCCGTTCTGTGAAAAAAGGATTATTTATATCTTTGTAGAGTTATGTAACTAGCTCAAGGTAATAGGCGCGATATGTAAATGCAATTACAGCGAGTCGAGGTGAGAGACCGAGCTGCGGTTTAGAAAAGACGGCAAAATATGGAATGGAATGGCGCTTTTTTTTTTCTTTCTATCTGACGGCGATTGAGATTTAATTGGCAATTTTATTTTCCGTCCGGGAGCATTTGACAGAGGCCTGAGATAAGAAAATGCAAGAATCTGAACATGTTTTTAGCTGATGATTTTGTTCAAGTTGTGGTTTTGATTCTGTTCTGATAAGATGTTTTATTGAAAAGATGGACGGAAGAAAGAGGAGGAGAGAGAAAGGGAGGAAATAAAGATTGAAGATAGAGGGGAGAGATGGAGATAAGAGAGGGAGAAAGAGAGAGAGAAGAGATCAAAGAGGGAGAAAAAGAGGAAGAGAGAGAGAAAGAAAGAGGGAGCGAGAGAATGAGAAGAGAGAAAGACAAAAAGAGATAGAGGGGGAAAAGGAGACAGAGAAGAGAGAGAGAAAAAGGCGAAGCTAGAGAGGGCGAGAAGAGGGAAAGACGAAGAAAGAGAGAAGAGATCGAAGAGAGAGAAAAAGAGGAAGCGAGAGGAAGAAAGAGGGAGAGAGCGTGAGAAGAGGCAAAGAGAGAGAGAGACAAAAAGATAAAGAGGGGGAAAAGGAGGGAGAGAAAAGGGGGAAGAGAGAGAGTGAGCGCAAGAAAAGATAGAGCGAAAGAGGGAAAAGAAGAAAGAGGAAAAGAGAAGAGAGAGATAAAGAAAGAGGGAGAGAGAGAGTGACAAAAAGAGACAGAGAGGCAAAAAAGATAGAGAGAAGGGGGAGGAGAGAGAAAGAAAGAGGGAGAGAAAGCGTGAGAGAAAGAGAGGGAAGGAGAGAGAGAAAGAAAGAAAGAGGGAGAGTGAGAAGAGAAAGACAAAAAAGAGGGGAAAGAGGACAAGAGAGTGAAAGGAAAGAGAGAGACAAGGAGGAGAAAAGGAAAGTAGAAGCATTGGAAGAGATGGCAAAAGAGAGAGAAAGGCAGAAGATGGGTCAGGGTTAACTGTAAATAGAGAGGGGGTGAGAGGAGAAAGAGAGAGAGGGTGAGAGGAGAAAAAGAGAGAGGGTGAGGGAAGAAAGAGAGAGAGGATGAGAGGAGAAAGACGAAGAGGGTGAGGGAAGAAAGAGAGAGAGGGTGAGGGAAGAAAGAGAGAGAGGGTGAAAGGAGAAAGAGAGAGAGGGTGAGAGAAGAAAGAGAGAGAGAGAGTGAGAGAAGATGGAGAGAGAGGGTGAGAGGAGAAAGAGAGAGAGGGTGAGAGAAGATGGAGAGAGAGAGGGTGAGAGGAGAAAGAGAGAGAGGGTGAGAGAAGATGGAGAGAGAGGGTGAGAGGAGAAAGAGAGAGAGGGTGAGAGGAGAAAGAGAGAAAGGGTGAGAGAAGATGGAGAGAGAGAGGGTGAGAGGAGAAAGAGAGAGAGGGTGAGAGAAGATGGAGAGAGAGGGTGAGAGGAGAAAGAGAGAGAGGGTGAGAGAAGATGGAGAGAGAGAGGGTGAGAGGAGAAAGAGAGAGAGGGTGAGAGAAGATGGAGAGAGAGGGTGAGAGGAGAAAGAGAGAGAGGGTGAGAGGAGAAAGAGAGAGAGGGTGAGAGGAGAAAGAGAGAGAGGGTGAGAGAAGATGGAGAGAGAGAGGGTGAGAGGAGAAAGCGAGCAAGAGGAGAGCGAGAGGGAGGAGAGGATGCGAGAGCGAGCGACATCGTCCTTCAGTCACATGACGCGTCTGAGTCTCCGTGGCGACAGCAGCTGCAGCACATCGATGCCGTCGCTCTGGAGCTGGAGACGGAAACGTGTTTTTTAGACGGAGGTTTGAGGAAAGGAAACGAGGTAAGAAGACGAGACGAGAGAGCGCTGAGGGGGAGGAGACGAGAGGAAAGAGGGGAGGAAAGACGACAATATATGAATGAATCTGATCACTAAATCGAGAGAAATGTGTTTAATTTTGACATTTATGCAGAAGATTTTGAGTGTTTACTTAAATTCAGCGATACAGACTGGTTATTATGGCATTTAAATGTAATTAGTTGTGTATTTTTTATTATATTATGCATTATTTTTCATTGTTTTGCCTTTTTCTTTTGTTATTTATTGTTTTTCGCTGCTATTTGTTGCTTTTACTGCATGGTTTCATTCACTCGGTTGAGCGTCTATGTACATTCATTTTCAGGATATCTTAATGACTTTGACTAAATTGAGTGAAATCTGGTTAATTGTAATATTAATGAAGACTATTTGTATTATGTTTATTTAAATTAAGCGATACAGGTTAGTTATTATGGCATTTAAATGTTAGTTGCATGTTTAGTTTGTGTTATTTTGATCGTTTTTGCCTTTGTTTTTCATTTTCTTTTGTTATTTATTGTTTTTAGCTGCTATTCATTGTTTTTACTCCATGTTTTTTTTTCCATTTAAACAGGTTTTTTAAGAGCACTCGTTCAGTTTATACAATTTACAGGATATCTTAATGAATTTGACAAAATTGAGTGACATTTGTTTAATTTTGACATTTATACAGCAGATTTTGAGTGTTTTTACTTAAATTCAGCAATTCAGTTACTTATTATGGCATTTAAATGTAATAAATGGCCTGTTTCCCTGTGTTTTTTTTATTATTTTATGTGTTATTTTGATTTTTAATGCATGTTTTTATTCATTTAAATAGTTTTTTAAGAGCACTGGTGCAGTTTGTTTAAATAAAGTGAAGTTAATTGGACGTCTGTGTACATTAATTTATAACAAACCAGATTACAGCAGTTTTCCTTTTGTTATAATGACAGGAGTAAATCTGCAGATGCTTTTGAATTTCTGAATGGACCTGTTTGCAAAATTGATTGTTTAATTTAGATTTTCATGAAGATTTTGAATGTTTTTACTGAAATTAAGCACCGCAGGTTAGTTTTGATCACAGTTAAATGTCGTGTATTGTGTCTTTTAAAAAAATGTTTTATTGTTATTTGTTGTTTTTAGCTACTGTTTATTGTTTTTACTGCATGGAGCACTAGTTGCAGTTTGTAACATGTGAAACATAAATACATTCATTTATAGAAAAACAAGATTATTATTATTATTTTATTTTTTTTCCCCTTTTATTGTAATGAGTCGGGAGGAGGAACTATGCAGACGGTTTTGAATATCTGAATGAATTTGTTGTGAATTTGGTTTAATTTTGATATTTATGCAGAAGATTTTGAATGTTTTTATTGAAATTAAGCGACACAGGTTAGTTTTGATTGCATTTAAATGTTATAGTTTGACATGAAATGAGTTCCCCTCTGTCTTTATTATATTGTTTTTTAAAATCTGTTTTTATTGTTATTTATTGTTTTAGCAATTTATTATTTCATTGCTTTTTTGGTTTTCCAGCTCTTTTACTTCACTCTGGAAACTGAACTGTACGAAATGAAGCGACACATTTTGCGTTTTATATTTAAATTAATACAGGATTATAACAGTTTGTGTCCTTTTATTCTAACGAAAGGATAGAGAAAGAGAACATTTGCTGACCATTTTTAATATCTGAATGTTTATATTTTGATTTCCACGCAGAAGGATTTGAATATATCCACTAAACAATTCACCCTTTTACCAGGTTAATATTGGGATGGAACTGAGAATAAACCTGTAGTAAAACCAGGACTAAACCAGGACTCAAATCTGAACCAAACCAGGTCAAGTTTGATGTGAATTGTTTGGTCCCTTGTGTTTTTCAGTATTTTCTTTATACATTTTACTAAGGAGGAGAAAATATGATCACAATTTTAATGTTTAACTTAATTTGTTAAAGTGCCTCTGACAGGTTGGACTATGATTTCACTAAAATGCAGGAAAAGGAAAAATACTCTTCATTTTTCATATTGCTGTTAGCCTTTAAACATGCTCTTGAGTGCCTTAAATTTGCCATCTCTTGTTTTAAAACAAAAAAAGTTTCTTATTCATTCTATGACCTGTGTTCAGTCTCTATGAAATGACGCTTACTGAGTGCATCCAGCTAGCAGAAGGCGCTATATACAATCTAGTGAAGTTAGCGCTGAAAAGATGTCATTGTGTGGATTTGCTGCAGCAGTTATCATGTTTAGAGGCAGAAATGCTCAGAACAAGTTTAGCGATGATTTAAGGACTAAAAACAGCAGAAGATTCTCTGATAAGTGACGTATGAAGTCTGAAAATACCGGGTTCCGGAAACCCAGGAAGTTCAGCAGGAAGTGTGTTTGACGCTTGGACTGAATGCAACTTCAGTTGTGTTTTTGATGATGGAACATTGTTAGAACATGGTTTAAAGCTCAAAAAAGTCACTGTGGCAGAATATGTGTCCTTTAAGATAAATATATTTAAAATTCTGCTAAAATATTTACAAATTTTACCCTAGTTTTTTTAGGTTTTTAATGTTACTTCCTGGTTGTACATGATGACATCACACCAAGAAACCCTCCTGTACAGTGCACCAAAACTCATCTAATGTCACTGATTTTTTTTTTATTTGACAAAGAAAAATACATGTGAACACGTTTATTGTGTTAAATCAATGTTCAAAGGGTCAAAAAAGTTGTTTATTTTGCGTAAATTATGCATAACCTTTGTCTCCCCAGTGTGATGTCATTGGTTTATTTACTATTTACTTACTTACTTACTATGTAATTTTCAATGTATATTTTTCAACTTTTCTCCACAAACAGAGACCTGATTGGTGTAAAACTATCATTTATATTACAACAGGTATTATTACACTGAATAAAATCAAAATTATAAAATCTTAAAAACCTGTCATATGGCACTTTAACTCATTTTACTACATTTGTGTATCATTTGATTGGATTTCCACACAGACAATTTGGAATATGTTTGATTGAAGTGACACTTTTTCTTGCTTGGTTTGTTAAATTAATAGTTTGAGGTTTTAAGAGTTTTGTCTTTCAGTTTTATTGAGATGAAGGAGAAAACATGCCGACAGTTTTGAATATTTGAATTCATTTGACAACAGAACTGTGTGACATTAGTTTACGTTTGATTCTAAAATAAGCTGCTTGACTGTGTGTCTGAATGAAGTGACATTTTGCTTGTTGTGCTGGTTATAAATATTAATAGATTAAAGTGCATATGACAGGTTTTTATGTTTTTCTAATTTTGACTTTATTCAGTGTATTAATGCCTCGTGTAAATATAAATTATAGTTTTACACCAATCAGGTCACTGTTTATGGAGAAAAGTAAAAATATCTGTTGAAAATTACAGGAAGTAAACAAACTGATGACATCACACTAGGAAGACAAAGGTTATGCATAATTTACACACAAAAAAATTGACCCTTTAAACATTGAGTCAACAAAATAAAGGTATTACATGTATTTCTCTTTGTAAAATGAACAAAATCTGTGACATTAGAGGAGTTTAGGTGCAGTGTACAGTGTGGTTGCTATGGTAATTTCCTAGTGTGATGTAACACTTTACAACCAGGAAGTAAAATTAAAACCTAAAAAAATAGCTAAAATAGGGTAAAATTTGTGAAGTTTCTAGCAGAAATTGAAATAAATCTATCTTAACTGCATTTTAGTTAAAGGAGCAGTTCATCTTGTCAGAGGCCCTTTAAAGTATTGCGGCCGAACACGATTTTAACCATTTTTTTCCTTTGTATTGGGACAAGGAGGAGAAAATACGCAGCTGATTGTGGATATTTAACTTAATTTGTTTACAAAATTCAGTGAAAATATTCTCTGATGGAGCAGTGTTTGTGCTTGTGTGGAGCTGGAGAGATGGAGCGGAGGCTGGAGGAGGAAAACACGCAAAGAGCTTTGGATCTTTGAATAAATTTGTTTACAAAGTAGAGTTAAAATTGGCCGCGTTGTTGCAGCGTAGAACGAGGCCTTTGAACTTTGTAATTGATGTTGTGCCAGTGCTTTATGTTCACGGGACGACGTTTCACATACTATTTGTAAATGTACAGTAGTTTGCTTTAAAATTATAATAATTAAATTGACCCTTTAAAAGTCTGTAAACAAAAACATTGTAAATTCAGAATGGAGACAAAAGTGAAGCGGAACATTATGTGTATTTCACTGGAGAAACTGGGATTAACCTCAGAATATCACAAAATATGAAAAATGTACATGATTTTATCAAAGTAAAAGCCTCAGACACATGTGGGTGACATCAGAGCTGCTTCAAACACATTTATTATTGTATTTTACATTATGTTTTAGGAAATTATGATAAACTCTTTGTATTTTTAATGAAGGAACAATCCAGATTTATGGGTTTTACTGGAAAAATACTCACAGAAATGTTGAGTTCACAATAATTTTTAATTTTATCTAGAGATATATTAGATACTATTCCATCAATTAGATTCTTTTGAAGCTAAAATACAATTTTACGACTAGAAAACTATTCTGTCCATTGTTTGTTATAGAAAAGCAAACTAACTGACCTTTCTACTCTGGAAATTCAAATGTGTTGCTTTTTTTCCAACACAAACACTTAAAACCAGTAGAATTTAGATCTAAAGTGAGAGAATCAGTGAAACATTTACAGTCAACTTCATTTTGCCTTCAGTCGCCTCCAGTCTGAATTTTGATGACGTCACATTTTAAAGGGTCTCCACTAAAAGCATTAGACCCTTTAAACAAAAATTTCACTGAGAAAACTGGGATTTAACCTCAGAATATCACAAAATATTGAAAAAATCAAGGGGGTTTTGTCAAAGTAAAAGCCTCAGACACATGTGAGTGACAGAGCTGCTGGATTTTACGTTATCCGTTTATTTTATTATGATCTGATTTTTAGGTTTTACTGGACAAATACTCACAGAAATGTCGACCCCACAAAAGCTTTTCATTTTATCTACAGATACATGACATATTTCACCACAAATTACACTTTTGTGACACTTTTATACAATTTTAAGTGTTAGAAATAGTGTTTATTCCATCCTTTGTAATAGAAAAGCAAACTAAGTAACGTTTCTACACTGGAAATTCAAAATGTTGACTTTTTTTCATTTGTTCTAAAGACTTAAACCATTTGCATTTTGATCTGACGTTAGTTAATCGTTGAAAATATATTTTGATCTACTTCATTTTACCTCGGAATTTTGAACTCTCTGATCACATTTTAAAGGGTCTATAGTCATTCGGTTAATGAACTGTGTCTTTTTTGCTGGGATTATAAGGATTTGGAAGTACATTGTGAGTTTATTATCTGCCTTTTTTGTCCGTGTAATCCCTTAAAAGAAAATTGGATTCTGTCAACAGGACAAAGGTTTTTACAGGAGAAATAATTGACTTTTTTGAGCTTTTAGCCGTGTTCTGTCATCAAAAACACACCTGGAATAGCATTTAGCTTCTTTCGCGCAAGTTTGATGAATCCTCTGCCTCCGACCGTCAAAAACACTTCTGAATACCTTTGATGTGTGACTTTTTGTTAGAACTGAGCTTTTCTGCCGTCAAATCCCGATCATTCCATCTCAGTGACACGGCCAGCAAAACAAGCAGTGTGTTTTTATACTTTGTGTAGTTCTCTTTCCAGCCAGTAGATGGAGCTAAGTTACTCTGGCATCTCCCAAGGCTTTGATAAAATGATATTGTTCATTTTATTTTTAGTTCTAAATCACGAGATGTCAAAGTAAATATACTTAAGAGCAGGTTTAACGTAATAACAAATAATGCATCATATTTGTTTGGAAGTGGAAACAACAAACTTGTCCAATCTGCTCCTAAAGATGTTTTATTCTTCCATTGAATCCACTTCATGCATAGATTTCTCTGGGACATTGTAACTTCAAAAGGTCATTTTCTTAAAATGCATTTTTCTCCCTCAAGACATAAAGATCAGCCTTAAAGTAGATCCCACACCAAACTGTACAATCTGGACTCAACAAGATGAAAACGTACAGAAGGATTAGTCGATATTTAATTCTAAAACTGATTTATTGACGTTTTAAGTCAAAAAAATGAGACGAAATTTGAATTTTTAATCCAATTTTCAGTCAGATCTAGTTTACTCAAAAACTAAATAACGCCTGATGCACACCGACTCCGGTCCGGCTCCGGTCCGGGACCCGCGCGGGTCCCGCAAGACTTAGAAAGTGCTTAAAATCAATGCGCCCTGTCACACCGACCTCGGAGCTCTGCGGCCGCGGGTCCGGCAGCCGCGCGGGTCTCCGGAAAGAATCCGCAAGAAGTCTATTTTTGCCGGACGCCGCAGCGGTCTGGTGCGGCTTTCATGTCATTTGACGAGTGCTCGTAGCGAAACCACGTGAATCTACGTAGCTTTCGTCAAAAACGGACCGCAGTTAACCGGAGCTGGTGTGACAGGCGTCTGCAAGAGACCCGCGCGGGTCCCGGACCGCAACCGGACTGGAGTCAGTGTACACTAGGCGTAAGAAATCCAAAATCCACTCTGTACGTTTCTTTATACTAATATGTGCACAAAACCAAGAAATTGGTTCTGGTTCTGTCCATTTTTCAGATTTAAATGTCACAAAAATGTGCAATTTTTACACATTAAATGCCTTATTTCTACATGAAAACATGACATGATGAAAAACTTGTAATATAATTTTTTCTTACATTTATGTGAGTAAACTACAGGGGAAGTTTACAATTGATATTTTAAGATTTTTTCCTATTCACTTGCTGCGTCTCATCTTTAGAGGGGATACATTTCGACACTCATCCAAGTTGCTTCTTCAGTTCTTTTCAATCCCGTTCTTTTTTATTAATAATACCTAGTTTACTTGTACTTTTCTGCAAATATTGTTACGTTTGCTTAAAATTCTGCCGGTGTGAGTGCTGTTTGAGTCGGACTACGTCACAGTTTTGACAGATTTTGCTCTTTTATTGTTCAATTATTCAGTCGACCAATGATTTATTTAGTCGACTACACCCTTAATAAGATGATAATTACATCTCTGTTCATTCCTGTTTTGATTATATTGGAATATCTATTTAGACTCAATCAAGATCAACATGTTTTGGGGAAAAAAGCTGATGTTACAGGTTTTATCTTCAAAATTTTGCTCAAAGAATTCGTTTTTTATTTAACTTATGAACATATTATTGATGATTTTAATTGATATTTATTGATATTGTGCTTCCAAGAAAGTGACTGCTCCTTTAAATAACTGTAGACATTATTGAGCGCGCAACGATGGAAATAGATGTGTAAAAATAGACAAAAGCTGATCGCACAAACAACGCACGGCTCTGTACTTTATGTGATAATGAGATTTTTAAATAACTTTCACAGAAGAAGAGAGCGAGCGATCAATACGGCCGTCTCAGATTTCCAACAGAATATTAATAGCGTTTGAGTCTGAGCTGTGAAATCTGCACGAGTGGATTTAAACGAACAAGGACAAAGTCGTTCTGTTTCATGACCCTGACCTCGTGTTTCATTTTCAAGGTTTGAGCAAAGTTGGATTGGATTCATTTGTAAAACTATTATTTCAAAAGTTATTCAATTACTTTAAGGCGAGACACTACAGGCAAAACACTTTTTTCATGTTTTTTTGGTCAGTTTGCTCTCTCGTCCTTCATGTGGAAATGACAAACTTGTCCAATCTGCTCCTAAAGATGTTTTATTCTTGAATCCACTTCATCCATAGATTTCTCTGGGACATTGTAACTTCAAAGGTCGTTTTCTTAAAATGAATTTTTCTTCCACAGAGACACAAAGATCAGCCTTAAAGTAGATCCTACACCAAACTGTACAATCTGGACTCAAATTTTGACAAAATGTACAGAAGGATTTGTTGATTTCTAATTCTAAAACTGATTTATTGAAGTTTTAAGTTAAAAAAATTAGGTGAAATTTGAATTTTTAGGACAATCTTCAGTCTAATCTAGTTTACTCAAAAACTAAATAAGAAATCTAAAATCCCCTCTGTACATTTTTTTGTAACTAATATGTTACAAAATGAACCAAGAAATTTAAACCTGGTTCTGTCCATTTTCAGATTTATGTCCCAAATATGTGTATTTTTGGCCATTTTTACACATAAAATGCCTTATTTCTACATGAAAACATAACTTGATGTAAAACGTGTAATATATTTTTTCTTACATTTATGTGAGTGAACTACAGGAGAAGTTTACAATTAATATCTTTGAATGTAAAAATGTTTCCTATTCACCTGCAGCATCTCACCTTGACTTAATTTGAGAAAAAAGAAAACATACAGCTCAAGAACCAACTTAAAAACAACCAACTTAAAAATAAAAACATGAAATCTTCCCGTCCTGTTACAGAACAGAATCTCTATTAAATGGCAAAAGAGTGAAAGTATGGACCACAGTCCTGATAAACTGGGATAAAATGTGTAAGATTTTTAGCAGAATTTGAAATAGATTTATCTTAAACTTCATTTTAGTTAAATGCGTTGTTGAACCTGTCAGAGGGACTTTAAATGATTCTGTTTGTCTTTATGTGTTTGTGATTTTCAGTTTTTCTTGTTGTGTAAAGCACTTTGAATTGCTTTGTGTATGAATTACGCTCCACAAATAAACGTGCCTTGCCTTATGGAGAATAAATGAAAAAGGGCTAATTCAATTCCGTTACTTACATAAATATATAACAATAGCATAAAAATAACATAAAGTATTTTGATAGTAGATAAAAAATATATATATGTTTGGTTGAAGTCTTGATCATCATGTCCTCCTCGTGTCCTTGAGACGTTTTACCTTAAATACGTCCGTTTTTGTTTGACGGTGGTTGAAGATGTGTTTTTTTGTCTCTTTCCGTCTGCCTCAGGGCAACTGTGGCTGTGGCAGGTGTTGAAAAGCAGTATTTTTTATATATTTTTTAAACTTTTATTCATTAACTTGTGGGTTCAGGCCTTTAAGATTATTATTTTCTTCATTTTTTAATCTTGTAGCGATAATTCTGCAGCAACCTTTTGACCTCTCTTTTCATTTGTAGCTCTTTTTATCCAAACTCCTCCTTTTAAATCCTCGTCTTATTCATTTTGCTGTCAATAAATACAACCCGAGTGCAAATGGTTCCCTCCTCTCTCTCCTCCTCCTCTGCTCCCTCGCTTTGCACCGTGTAGACTTAATAATTGAATGATGTTTTTTATTTTAGTCAGCCGAAATCTGCGGCCCACAACATGAACGACACGCTGCTCTTGTCCTCCGGGGGGCACACTCCCAGCAAGAGGTAAGAATCACGCGCAGGGAGACGACAGAAACGGAAAAGATCAATGTTCTTGGCCAGTTTCAGAATAACAAAATGAAAAATCCAGCTTTTTAATGAGCGTAAGACGGTGAAATGATCTGTTGTCAGTGTTTGTTGTGTCCCAGTTTGAGTTTTGTTTATTGAAGATTTAAGGCGAGACATTACAGGCAATTTTTTTTTCAATTTTTTGTTTTTGGTCACTTTGCTCTCTCAACGTATCGACTTTCATGTAGAAACAACAAACGTGTCCAATCTGCTCCTAAAGATGTTTTATTCTTCCACTGAATCCACTTCATTCATAGATTTCTTTGGGACATTGTAACTTCAAAGGTAGTTTTTTTAAAATGCATTTTTCTTCCACAAAGACAAAAAGATCAGCCTTAAAGTAGATCCGACCTACACCAAACTGTATGATATGGACTCAAGATTCTGATGAAACTTACAGAAGGATTTATATATATTTATATTTAATTCTAAAACTGATTTATTGGAGTTTTAAGTTTTTTAAAAATGTGAAGGAATTTGAGTTTTTAGGACAATTTTCAGTCAAATCTAAAACCAAATAAGAAATCCAGGGAGCACTTTATAATAACTACACCGTATTTAGCCTTAATAACCTATGAACAAAGACTTAATTCATACTTCATAAAGAGTTTATTAAGCATGTTTCAGGATTAGTAACTACTTCAATAAGGTTAGGGTTAGGTTTGGGGTTAGGAATTAAGGTTAGAGTATTAGTTAAGTATCTGACCTGTACCTCAATCATTCTTAATTAACTATTTGTTCACTATGAATTAAGTCTTTTTTCACGCTTTACTAACACAAGAATAAGTGTAGTTATTATAAAGTGTAAACGAAATCCAAAATCCTCTCTGTTACGTTTTGTGTGTACAAACTGAATCAAGAAATTTAAACCTGGTTCTGTCCATTTTTCAGATTTAAATGTCCTAAATATGTGCAATTTTGGTCATTTTTACACATAAAAGGCCTTATTTCTAGTCATTACATGATGATGAACTATTTTTTCTTACATTTATGTGAGTAAACTGCAGGAAACGTTTCAAATTGACATCTTTAAATTTAAGATTTTTTCCTATTCACCTGCAGTGTCTCACCTTAAGGACAAATATTATGCAAAATTGACTTTTTTTTTTAATTGTTGTATTGTATTTTGCTCGTGTCATTTTATAATAAATCCTGTTTACGGGATATGAGCCTCAGAAAATACTCAGTTTCAAATTTCTCAGATTTATGACATCAAAAGTGAACATTTGAATGTTTCCTGTGCTGTTTTATGTCCATAAATCATCACAGACTCGTTCTGAGCAGCTCTGCTTGTCCATGGAGACAAGTTTAATGAGGACAAAATGGTGCCAGAAAAAGTTTCACCAGAAAAGTTACATAGTTCACCTTTTTTCAAATGAGAAACTTGACATTGTGACCAACCTTGAGGCGAGACGCTGCAGGCGAATAGGAAAAAATATTAAACTTAGAGATATCAATCTGAAACTTCTGGTGTAGTTTTCTCACATAAATGCAAGAAAAAAATATATTACACATTTTTCATCATATAATGTTTTCATATAATTAATGGATTTTATGTGTAAAAATAGCAAAAATTTGGGATACATGAAAAATGGATAGAGCCAGGTTTAAAATTCTTGCTTTTGCATTTGGAGAAAACGGCCTTTGGAGTTTAGTGTCGTTTTTGTCACTTTTAGCCTCATTACGTTGCTTTTTGTCTCGTTTTTGTCACTTTTCGTCGCATTTTTGACGCTTATAGTTGCTTTTTTTTTGTCACTTTTAGCCTCATTTCATTGCTTTTAGTTTCATTTTTGTCACTTTATGTCACATTTTGACGCTTATAGTTGCTTTTTTTGTCACTTTTAGCCTCATTATGTTGCTTTTAGTCTTATTTTTGGCACTTTTTGTAGCATTTTTGACGCTTATAGTTGCTTTTTTGTCACTTTTAGCCTCATTTTGTTGCTTGTAGTCTAGTTTTTGTCACTTTTCGTCGCATTTTTGACGCTTATAGTTGCTTTTTTTTGTCACTTTTAGCCTCATTTCGTTGCTTTTAGTCTCATTTTGGTCACTTTATGTCACATTTTGACGCTTATAGTGGCTTTTTTGTCACTTTTAGCCTCATTATGTTGCTTTTAGTCTTATTTTTGGCACTTTTTGTCGCATTTTTGACGCTTATAGTTGCTTTTTTTTGTCACTTTTAGCCTAATTTCATTGCTTTTAGTCTCGTTTTTGTCACTTTTCATTGCATTTTTGACGCTTATAGTTGCTTTTTTGTCACTCTTAGTCACATTGTTGTCACTTTTTGTCACCTTTTTGTCGTGTTTTTGTCACTTTAAGTCAAATCCTTGTGTTCGTTCTGTCAGAATCTTGTTTAAGTCTCTGTGGGAGAAAACGACCTTTGAAGTTACAATGTCCCAGAGAAATCTATGGATGAAGTGGATTAAATTAAATAATGAAACATTTTTAGGAGCAGATTGGCCAGTTTAGTTTCGCCGTAGTTTCAAGCCCTGATTCCTGAGATAATGTGTCTCTGGAGTCTGACATTTCTGCAGATGTTACGAGGAGCTTCACTGTTGACACATATTTTGCTGAATGTCGTGGTGGGTTTATTTTTAGATGAAAAATTTGTTCCGCTGTGACAGAGAGCAAAGCGGCAGTGGCACTGTTTAATGTGCTGATTTGACAAATGGATAATGATAGAATTGTGCTGTGTTTTGTTTTGTGAGTACGAGCGAGGAGGGAGGGGGAAAAAAAAAAGGTTTGAAAGTTTGCTGGGTTCAAGAAGTCATTTTCTCATTCAATTTTCCCATGGACCTTTCAAACATTTCACATATTAAGAGTTTAAAGATACGACGGGGGTTAAATGTGGTAATTAATGCTCATAACATAATTGTTTTAGTAAAAAAAACATATTTATAACTAAAAATTGGCAAAATGTGGTTTATAAAGGAACATAACAATAGACCTTTAGACACAGGTGAAACTAGGTGAGGCCAACCATTAATCAACAAGATAGACCAATTAATTAAATCCCAGGTGACAAACAAACAATCTTATAACAAAGACAGGAGTGCAGTGACTCCTCCCTGGGGGCTGGACTCCCACTACTTAGAGTAGCATATAAGGCCCAGGTTCCCATACCAGCTCTCTGATTGACAATGACTTTTGTATAAAAGTCGAAACGCCTCGATCTTTAAACGGCGTCCGGATGACAACCTCTGAACCCCTTTCTACGATGGACCACACCTGGACGAATGAGGGTTTACATCGACGAATTTATAAAGGAAGACATTTTAAGCGAAATGATAGGTCTTTTAGTCTACTTTATAGCATTCACTTACAAATAAAAAAGGTTTCTGTTTTAATGAGAAAAGGTTTTGATTTTACAAGAAAATATTGTGATTGAAAGTTAAATGTTTCTGTTTTTATGAGAGAAGTTTCTGTTTCAATAAGAAATGTTTATTTTTTTATGAGAAAGGTTTCTGTTTTTATGAGTAAAGTTATGATTTGATTGAGAATAGTTTCTGTTTTTTGGAGAAAAGTGTCTGTTTTAATGAAAAAATGCTTCTATTTTTATGAGAAAAGTTATGATTTGATTGAGAAAAGTTTCTGTTTTATCGAGAAAAGTTTGTTTTAGATGAGAAACGTTTCTAATTTATGAGTAAAGATTCTGTTTATATGAGAAAAGTTTCTGTTTTATGAGTAAAATAAATTCAGTTTTTATCCAGGCTCTTCTATAACAATTCTCTTGAAAACAAATTTTAATTAAAGTGAACTCCGTATGCTTCCGTGGCTTAGTCAAACTCTAAATTAATTTCAGTCTCCTCTCAAGTCCACATTCTGTTTAAAAAGTGCACTTTGAACTTAATATTTGCGTTCACGGTCACATGAAATGATTTTGAGACATCCAGGTGGAGACTTTATCAAAAAACTAGAACAACCAGACTTTTGTTTAAAAACTTTGCTTCTTGGTCAAAAGCAAAACGTCAAATTTTAAACGAAGTCAGTCCAGTGGTTCTAGTTTCATTCTTTTTTAAACATATCGTCACATTTATTACGTCTGACCAGCAGATGGAGTCTTGAGCGCTTTGTTTGCTGTCGTCTTTGCCGCTGTGGTCTGCACACGGAGCTAATCCTCGGTAAATGTCACCGACTGGAGCCACAGCGCCGGGAATAATTTCATCAAATGTCACTCGATGCTGTTTGTGAAGTTGCCCAATATTTAATGAAAGAGACAGAGTTTTATGAGATGTTTGATGTTAGAAACAAGAGGTGAATGTTTAGTCCTGAATGTTTATGTTTCAGAAGCAGGATTTCAGCAGGTTTTACAAACTGTGATGTAGAAAACTGGGTCAACAGCAACTCAAAACTGCAGCTCTAGTGGGGTTTTCCCCGATCTGCAGCGGACTATATCTGTCAGGTACTTTAGAACTGTTAAGACCTGGTTTAGGACTGGGTTAGACCTGGCCCTGACCTGGTTTAGTCTTGGGTTGCACCTGGTTTTGTTGCGATTTTAGAAGAGTCATTTGTGTTCTTAGTTTGCAGTGATTGGTGCTGAGTTAGGCCTGGGTTAGTCCTTGGTTAGTCCTAGTTTTGTCCTGGTTTAGCGCTGGTTTAGTCCTGATTTTTCTCCTGGGTTAGTTCTGAGTTAGTCCTGGGTTAGGTCTGGTTTTGTCCGGGTTTTGTCCTGGTTTAGTCCTGGTTTAGGCCTGGGTTAGGCCTGGTTTAGTGCTGGTTTAGTGCTGGTTTTGACCTGATTTAATTCTGGTTTAGACAAGATTTAGTCCTGTGTTGGACCTGGTTTAGTCCTGGTTTAGTCCTGTGTTGGACCTGGTTTAGTCCTGGTTTAGTCCTATGTTGGACCTGGTTTAGTCCTGGTTTAGTCCTGTGTTGGACCTGGTTTAGTCCTGGTTTAGTCCTGTGTTGGACCTGGTTTAGTCCTGGTTTAGTCCTGTGTTGGACCTGGTTTAGTCCTGGTTTAGTCCTGTGTTGGACCTGGTTTGGTCCTGGTTTAGTCCTATGTTGGACCTGGTTTAGTCCTGGTTTAGTCCTGGTTTAGTCCTGGTTTAGTCCTGGTTTAGTCCTGTGTTGGACCTGGTTTAGTCCTGGTTTAGTCCTGGTTTAGTCCTGTGTTAGACCTGGTTTAGTCCTGCTCTTCAGTGGTTTTCTGCTCTGAAATTGTTAGGGTTTCTCAGAGTAATTTAGACAGAGTTTAGTCCTGGTTTATACCTGTTTCAGTTCTGGTTTATCTAATAGAGGTACTTTAGGGTTTAGTCCTGGTTTAGACCTTGTTTAGTCCTGGTTTAGTCCTGGTTTTGTGCTCTTGTGTTGTGTTTCCAGTCTACAGTAAGGATCTAACAGAGGTGTTTTAGTCCTGGTTTAGTCCTGGTTTAGACCTGGACTAAAACCAGCTCTTCAGCTCTAGATCGCCAGTATCTATCAGAGGGGGGGTTTAGGGTTTAGGGTCAGAGGGGGTTTAGGCCTGTTTTAGTCCTGGTTTAGTCCTGGTTTATACCTGGTTTAGTCCTGGTTTAGACCTGGTTTAGTCCTGGTTTAGACCTGGTTTAGTCCTGGTTTAGACCTGGTTTAGTCCTGGTTTAGTCCTGGTTTAGACCTGGACTAAAACCAGCTCTTCAGCTCTAGATCGCCAGTATCTATCAGAGGGGGGGTTTAGGGTTTAGGGTCAGAGGGGGTTTAGGCCTGTTTTAGAACTGTTTTAGTCCAGGATTAGACCTTTTTGCCTGTTGCACAAAACTGATCTAAAGAAGTTCTTGTCCGTTCCACGCCGGGATCAAACCGACAACCTTCTGGCTCGAGTGCAAATGCTAAACTCCTCGGTGAAGAATCTGCTTTGGGCTGTGACAGAGTGGCACATCAAACACATGTTTATACATTTACCCACAAAGCAGAGCGTCTTCTCTCTCCGATGTTGACATTCTGAGCTGTGCGTCACTCACTGAAGTCACACACGTTTAAACATCCAGCTCTGGATTTAGAACCAAAATGACTCACTCTCATGTTGGACGAAGTGAAAGAGCGAGGCTGCACGTCGAGACAAACTTCATAAGACAAAGTACAATCAGTTTTATAGGACCTTGATTTTCAACCAGTGCCGGGGAACACTAGTGTGCCTTGAGGGTTTGCCAGGTGTGCCTTGAAAAAAATGTCAGATTCATGGACTTAGATGACTAATTTACCATTTGAGAATCAGAATGGTCTTTATTGCCATTGTCGTGAACAAAATTCCCAAACTAGGAACTTGCTTTGGCGTAAGGTGCGACATGTAACAATGAAAAACAATAACAGAAAGGTAAAAATTATAGATAAAGATAAAATAAGGGCATGCAAAATAAAATATGTGTAGAACAAAAATTAAATAGAGTATATACAGGACACAAGATCAGAACAATAGTGCAAACAGGGTGACAGGTGTTATTTTTAGAGTGTTCTGAAAAACATCGTCACTCAAAATGAAGCTAAACAACCACCACTGCCAAATTTAAAGATAGAATAGAATAGAATTGAATTGAATTGAATCAATAGAATTTAAATATTAAATATTTGCGACGTAAATAACACTTTCTTTTTCCTGATTGGTGTGATTTGATATTGTTTAATTGTCAACAAAACCTTCTGTACATTTTGTCAAAATCTTGTTGAGTCCCAGATTGTACAGTTTGGTGTTGGATCTACTTTAATGATCTTTATGTCTCTGAGGGAGAAAAATGCATTTTAAGAAAACGTCCTTGAAGAATCTATGGATGAAGTGGATCAAATTAAATAATAAAACATATTTAAGAACAGATTGGACAAGTTTCCACATCAAAGCCGATATATTGAGAACGCAAACTGACCAAAAAATTGAAAAAAAAAGAGTTTTGCCTGTAATGTCTCACCTTAAATTCCTACTTCCTCGTTACACAGTTTGAAAATCCAGCGCTTCAGCTTTAAAAGTAATGAAATTAAAAGTAATATTCGTCTTAAAGGGTAGAATATAGCGTTGGGTGCGTTGTTTCGGAGACCTCGGGGTGCAGCTCATTGTAAATATTTAAACGTCGTTATAATTATCGTTGTGTTCTTCAGGCTGCGCGAGTCAAACCTCTTGAATAATGCACGTTCTTTAGTCAAGCTTCAACTCACAAACTTTACTTTTTTATGTTTTTATTAAAGGTGCACGATGCTAAACAGCAGCGGCACAAAAAAACAGAAACTCCTCACCATTTTTTCTTCCCAGAGTGTGACGAGGACGACGCAGCTGTGAGAACACATTAGGCAGGACTCATTAACCCCAGATCTGTAAATGGATTATTTGTGTTCAGCATTTATCAAACATTTATAATTAACTGCAGCGAACAAACTTTGGTAAATGACAAGCCAATGTTTCAGAAGTTCATGAAATTTTAGTCATACTTCATCATCCTTGATTAAGTTTGGCTGCATGAATTACTCAGCATTATTAGCGCAACAGTTTGGGACAAAAGTCGGTCTGATTACTAAAGTTTTCAGTTTGTAAAGTCAATGTTCAGAGATGTCTGCATTAGGTCTGGGTGATACGGTGATAAAAATGGAATTGTGAGCTCGTCCCTGTGATAATCTGCTATTTTTTTTGTGAAATCTTTGTGTCGTGATTGACTGTTTGTGTCTTTAATGCAGCTGTCTGTTCAAACACACTTTTTCTCCTGTTGTTTAGCCTCTGAAGCCTCTGAGCAGATGACTTTATTTACATCTTAAAGGCCAGAGCTGCACAATTAAACAAAATCGACACAAAATCACAATTTTAATGGATGCTGTTAGCAAATCACAAAGACTGCAGTTTTTGAAGTGCAATAATTTCTTCCACAAACAACAAAATGTGTTGCTTTGATTTGAATAAAAACTGCTAACACTAGTTTGGATTTGTACAAACATGTTCTGAAACAAGAGACAAAAGCACGACCAAAAGTGATAAAAATGTGTTCAAAAGTGACAAAAACGCGCAACAACAAAGAAGAGACTAAAAGTGACAAAGACGCATTTAAATATGACAAACACAACTGAACATGACAAAAATGTGACTAAAAGTGGCAAAATTGTGTTTAAAATGTGAATTTAACATAAACATTTAACATTAATATAAATCACAATGGCACTGGTCAGAAAAATTACAATTAGACATTTTTCCTAAATCCACAGAAAAAAACAAAGTGAACATGAATCGTGATAAAATCGAAATCATGATCTGGCCCCAAGAAAATCAAGATAATAATTTTTTGCCATATCACCCTACGCCCTATGTCTGCATGTTTAACAAATGAGAGGTTGTATTACAGAACAGGATTAAATCATAATCACAATGCTTTTCAAATGCTTTTTCTCATTTGTTGAGCCCTGGTTTGCATGTTCTGCCTGCAGCAGCTGCAGGGCAAACAGCCTGAGGTGGTTTTACAAAACAAAGGGGAAACCGCAGCAGAGTCATTATTTAACTTGACAATTGTATAATACATGAGGACGGAGTCACTCTTTTGTATCTCTGGATGTAAAACAGAAATACACCGTGGTAAGTTATACCTTTGGCGTCATCATCATCAGCTTTGTCTCAGACACTGCTTGGTCCATGGAGCATTAAAGGACACATGTTCTTCTACAGTGACTTTAAACCATGTTCTAACAGTGTTCCATCATCAAAAACACACTTGAAGTAGCATTCAGCTGCATTCACACTGTTTTGAGGAATGTTTATTAGAAAATCCTCCCCCTCCGAGCGTCAAACACATGTCCTGCTGAACGTCCTTGATCTGGGACGTGTTTTCAGATCATCCTCGTCACTTATCAGAGAATCTTCTGCTGTTTTAAGTCCTTAAATCATCTCCAGACTCACTCTGAGCATTTCTTCCGTCTAAACACGATAACTACTGCTACTAGCCTGATAATTATGAGTAGCACATTCGCTTCAAGAAATAACATAGTAATAAGAAGTACTGAGCGCCATCTACTGACTGGATGGACTAAGTAAGTGTCTCTCCAGACTGCAAACAAATGTAATTATTACATAATAAAGTTTTTGATTGTTTGTTTCAAAACATGTTCTGAAACAAGTGACAAAAGCGCGACCAAAAGTGATAAAAATGCGTTTAAAAATGACTAAAACGCGCCAACAAACAACAATAGTGACTCAATGCACCAAAACATGAGTAAAAGCAACAAAAACGCAACTAAAGACGTGACTAAATGTGACAAAGATGCGTTTAAATATGACAAACACAACTGAACATGACAGAAACGCGACTAAAAGCGACAAAATTGTGTTTAAAATGTGAACAGAATCCCATTTGAACAGAATCCCATTAACATCATTATCATCACAATCGCACTGGCCAGAACAATCACAATTAAATATTTTTTTCCAAATCATCATTTCACTTTGTGTTTTTGTTCATATTTTTTCATGCTGGGAGGGACTAATCCAAAAATGTTAATATAAACATGGAAATCCAATCCAACTTTATTTGTAAAACACATTTCATAAAAGATCATTCCCAAATGCTTTCCGCAACTGAACTACAGCACAAAAACACGTCAAACGAACGGAACTCTTCCTAATGAAATCAATCAAATTAATGGAGCTGCAGGAGACTCGCCCACCGCAGTTTGAGACGCTTTGCTCTACTTGTTACATAAAGCTTCTAAAAATAGCCTCTTTAGCCCCATAAACACGTGTCCTGTGGGTCCATCCTGCTCTGTCAGCGTTTGTCCAGAGCAAAACCCAAAATACTGAGCTGCAGGTCGACCGATACGCACACAAATAAATGGATCTTCATGATTTTGAGGATTATTCTGACACAAAAATCAGATCATATTTATTCAAAACCATCATAAATGCACTTAATCTTTAATGTAAATGTCTTGGTTGAGGTTAAAAAGTCAGGCAAATTTGAAAAGACTGTGAGATTCTAACTTTATTCAATTACAAGTGGTTTGATTGCTGAAAAAATAGCTTAAAAAACACATATTCTTAATGAAAACAGACTTGTCTCTTCACCAGTGTTGGAAAATAACTGTAAAAGCTCTGTAAATGCATCGAGTCGTCTTTAGTAAGTTTTACACAGGATATTTTTCACTTTTACTTCTCTACATTTGAGCGCAGCAGGTATTTGTACTTAAAAACCTTTGGCAATTGTTTACAGCTAATTATGTCACTCAGTAACTTTTTAAATTTAGTTCAAAGTAAACATTGGACAGAGTAAAAGCGAAAATATTGACTTTTTCTGATGCATTATTTCAAACTGAATCTAAAGCTGATTTTTACTTTAAACCAAAACATTTTTTTACTTTGAAGTCTGAACCGATGCTGTTTTTTTTCCTTTGGACCATAAGCTATAGAAGTTTTGCAGAGACATTCTTTTAACCAAAAAAAGTCACTGAAAGGCAGCACGACTAATAAAAGATGTGCTTCCTTGCATTTCCTTTGGCCTCATTTTCTTCCGTGGAGCTTTTGTTGTGCTCAGATCGTCTTCATTTTTGTTGCTCCGACTGCACAGAGCCAATCTAGCTTGTTTGCTAAAGACAGTTGGAGATAAAGGACACTTCAGCTGCTGCAGAACAATTGAGAAAAAAAAAAAGTCTTGGACTCAGAAACATGTTATTTAAGGAGAGAAATGTAATGAGTTCATCTGTTTGTGATCTCAAAGTCTGTGTCAGTGATAAATGTGAGCATAGAAGTGTTCCTGTTGTGTATCTGGTTTTCTACAACTGTTTAGTTGATTTTCTTTATTTTAGATGTCAGGTGCAAACTAAATATTTTGCAGACTTGTATACTTTTATATTTGTGATCAGACTTTAGCAGCTTTTTCACGTTTTACTTGTGTTTTGAGCTTTTACACACCATAAATAAATCCATGGACATCTGGAGTGTGACGTCACTCATAGCGTTTGGCTCCAGCTAAATGAAGCACGGCTAGCAGTTACAGCGGCTAAAGACTCCATATTTGGACATCCAACTGTGTATCGTGGCAACCACACGGACCAATCAGGAGCGAGGTTGTTAACGTTTTCCGCCCCTCGGCGAGAGGAGATGGTGGCACTAGCTGTCAATCAAACCTGTTGCTAACACGAGCCAAACCGGCCCCTGGAAAAGAAAGCACCTGATTGGTCAGTTATTATTGCTAATAACTTGATTTATGAACAACCTAACGAGAAAAAAACACCAGGATCATGTAGAGTGTGTCAAAACTGACAGTTTAGTTCTAGATGGTGAGTTTGACCGAAACAGTTACAGAGTTAAACTCTTCTTCTCTGTTTCCTTCCGTGTGTTTTAAACTCTCCTTCTGTTTCCTTCGGCATGTTTTAAACTCTTCTTCTGTTTCCTTGAGTGTGTTTTAGACTCTTCTTCTGTTTCCTTCGGCGTGTTTTAAACTCTTCTTCTCTGTTTCCTTGAGTGTGTTTTAGACTCTTCTTCTCTGTTTCCGTCAGTGTGTTTTAAACTCTTCTTCTTCTGTTTCCTTTGGCGTGTTTTAAACTCTTCTTCTCTGTTTCCTTGAGTGTGTTTTAGACTCTTCTTCTTCTCTGTTTCCTTCAGTGTGTTTTAAACTCTTCTTCTGTTTCCTTAGGCGTGTTTTAAACTCTTCTTCTCTGTTTCCTTCAGTGTGTTTTAAACTCTTCTTCTGTTTCCTTAGGCGTGTTTTAAACTCTTCTTCTCTGTTTCCTTGAGTGTGTTTTAGACTCTTCTTCTTCTCTGTTTCCTTCAGTGTGTTTAAACTCTTCTTCTCTGTTTCCTTCAGCATGTTTAAACTCTTCTTCTCTGTTTCCTTCAGTGTGTTTAAACTCTTCTTCTCTGTTTCCTTCGGCGTGTTTTAAACTCTTCTTCTGTTTCCTTGAGTGTGTTTTAGACTCTTCTTCTTCTCTGTTTCCTTCAGCGTGTTTTAAACTCTTCTTCTCTGTTTCCCTCAGTGTCCTGGAGAGTCCGAGCCGTCTGGACGAGGAGCACCGTCTGATCGCTCGATACGCCGCCAGGTTAGCCGCCGAGGCAGGAAACTCCACGGTCAGTCACACTTCCACTCAACAAAGTCTATTACACGCCTCATTTATACTGTTTCAGTGCTGCATTTTGTTTAATTTTTAGTGCATAAGTACCACTAGAAAATATGACATAGTTAGAGCAACCATTTTTAAAACAAGGGCCAAAATCCATATAAATGACACAATAGTTATGATTTGACAAATAATAATAATACCTGATAACAACTTTATTTTGTTAATGAGCGTTTAAACTGTCAGAAAAATGTTTCAGTCGAGTGTTATCTGTCTATTTATTTTCAAATGTACGTCGCTTTTTGATGACATCACAGAGGGATTCCATTTAGAACTCTACTTCCTGTCATTTTAAACTTTTATTTTTCAAAATGTCTATATAATATATAATGAGAACCTTCATCTGGACTTTAAGTTGAACATTCCTGTTTTAGAGTATAATCTTTATTCTCCTGCTTTCAAGACACTATTGCTCCGACTCTTCCTGTTTTCACCCAGACACTGCTCTTTAAACTCGGTGCTCTAATATAAATTTATTTTTTGTCTTAAATGCTGTGATGACGTTTTCAAATCGTAACTTGTTTCTTTTTTAATCTTATTTCCTTGTTTTAGATACAAATATAAAATAAAGATGCACAAATGATTTTTTAAAAAATAACTGCATTAAACAAAAGTGCGATATGTTTTCAGAAGCAAATATGTTTATAAAAGTACCCGTTGTGTAATATAGTGTTTGCATTTGTCTTGAGTTAAGTTTAAAGCTAATGATTTTACGCAAACGTCTCTAAAACTTGTCATGTTTCTGCAAAGAATTTAGTCTCCTGTTGGTCCTTGTTTTTTCCTCGTGGGAGATCAGCACAAAAAGTATTTAAAGCCCCACTTTTAACAAAAATAAATAAATAAATAGATTAATAAATACATAAATGAATTAATAAATAAAGATCCACTTAAGTAAATAAATGTTAGGCCCTATGTTTTATTTATTTAGCTTGTTTTATTTAATTTATGTTATTCATTTATTATGTTTTTATTGCACTAAAAAGTAAAACATGTTCTCACTTACTATGTGCAAGCGTGCGTCTCCACAAACCTGACTCGTAGTAAATGTTGCTCCTTTGGCTGTAATATTCCACATTACGCTACAAAACGTATCCATCTCCATCAAGAATGTCCCCGAGTTTGGTTTTCACGCTCCACAGAGTCATGCAGGTGACTTTGCGCCTCCAGAAAGTTCCGCAGTGTGACTTTACGGTTGTGACTGTGTGTTTCAGCAGCAGTGTCCTCCCACCGACCTCGGCTTCAACTTCGACGCAAACAAACAGCAGAGACAACTGATCGCAGAACTGGAGAACAAGAACAGGTCAGAAACACAAACGATATTATAACTATGACTTTGTTTTGTGTGGGAATATCTTTTGTGAAAGTAAATGATAGTTTTAAACCAAGTGAGTGGTCTTTGGTGAAGAAAAGTCATAGAACTATTAAAGCTGGAAAAAATGAAGTTCTAGATGAGTTAAACTGTCTTGATTTCAGGATATTAATCTGAATTTAAGACCTTTTGACTCTTTAAGATCAGTGAAGACAATTTATTTGATGGAACTAGATTATTTTACTTGTTTCAAACCGTTTGTGACTTGTTTCAACACATTATTTCTTATTTCAATCCAAATTATCTGTCAGTGACTTAAGATCATTTTACTTACCCCACCGACAAATATATTTTCTTATTTTAAGCAAAATTATCGCAGGATCATCAGAAATACCTTGAAATCAGTGAAATATTCTGCATCACATCAGCAATTAAATCTCATCGAGTCAAAACTTCTCAAATCCAGATAAAAATGATCAATTCAAGCCTTTTTAAGCTTTACATTTTTTGCTGTGTATGTGACAGATTAAACGTCACATTTCACTAAAATGTACCGTGAACATGGTTATATTTAAGATTTTATTTAAGATTTTACTAAACATGCCAGTTTGGGTAGCACAAAATATTCCCAACACTAGATTTGTTTCAGTAAATTGAGTTAATTCAATAGACCCTTTAAAATGTGATGTTGTCAAAATTATGGACTGGAGGCAAACTGAAGTTGTCTGTAAATTGTTCAATGATTCTCTCACATTAGATCTAAATTCTACTGGTTTTAAGTGTTTGTGTTGGAAAAAAGCAGCACATTTGAATTTCCAGAGTAGAAATGTCACTTTTCTATAACAAACAATGGACAAAATACAATTTTCTAGACTAGATAATATGAAAAAAATTATTGTGGGCTCAACATTTCTGTGAGTATTTTTCCAGTAAAACCCATAAATCTGGATTGTTCATTCATCAAAAATGCAAAGAGTTTATCATAATTTCCTAAAACATAATGTAAAATACAACAATAAATGTGTTTAAAGCAGCTCTGATGTCACTCACATGTGTCTGAGAGGTTTTCATTTTCCAAAATAATCTAAATTTTTTGACAAACAGACAAAATGCTTGGAAAACCTGGACTTACATTTTCTACTCGTCAAATGAAATCTGCAGAGGATCATGACGCTGCTGTTGTTTGTTGTTCAGGGAGATCCTTCAGGAGATTCAGAGGCTGCGTCTGGAGCATGAACAGGCCTCACAGCCCACTCCAGAGAAGGCCCAGCAGAACCCCACGCTGCTCACAGAACTACGGCTGCTCAGGTCTGCACCGCGACCACTGCATGTGCGACCCGCTGCATGTGCGACCCGCTGCATGTGTGAACCACTGCATGTGTGAGAGCGAGGAGTGTGACGCACGCTGTATTTAACGCTCGAGTTAATAAACGGTTAAGACGAGACGCTGCAGGTGAACAGGAAACAAGCTTACATTTAAAGATATGGATTGTAAACTTCTCCTGTAGTTTACTCACATAAATGTAAGAAATAAATGTTTTTTATCATGTAGAAATAAGGAATTTTCATTTTTAACAAACAAAAATACACATATTTGGGACATTTAAACCTGAAAAATGGACAGAACCAGGTTTAAATGTCTTGGTTCATTTTGTAACATATTCGATACAAAAAATGCACAGAGAGGATTTTGGATTTCTATTTAGTTTTTGAGAAACCTTGATTTGACTGAAGATTGTCCCAAAAATTCAAAATTACTACTTTACTACTTTTTTTAACTTCAGGTTTTAATTTAAATTCTAAATCAGGTTTAGAATTAGATAAAAAAAATCCCTGAAAAATCTAAAAACTGAATTTGGAAAAGAAAATCCAAACACCCACAAATACTCTGACGCACACAAATATAAGATGAGATTTGGACAAAGAAATGAGGAATTTGCCAAAATAATCATAATTTTCTTGAAGCCACAGTTTCAGTTTATCACAATTCATGTACACTTTGTTACTTTAAATTGAGGTTAAAAAAAAAAAGAATGTCACTCAAAAAAGGATGTTTTACTCTTCTTTCTCCTCCTTTTCATTCACTCTGTGTAAAAATCATTCTTTTATAAACATCTCAGAACGAGGGTAAATTAAATGAAAAAAGGTGCGCAGAGTGACCTTGAAGAGAGAAGAGGTTTATCAATTCAGACAAAGCACTAATTAGATCAAAACGACACCAGAAGCCTGTAAAATGTTGTGTTTTGATGAGGATTCTCAATCAAAATGTCATCATTTCAGTTTGTCTGGGTCAAATTTAGCAAAAAAACTAATTTGCTTTCCTTTTGCGATTGATTAAACAAAAGAGTAATCGCTTTTCACTATCAATTATCAAAATAATCGTTAGTTACAGCCTTATGTTTAAATAAATAAAGCAGCAGACGTTCTTCTCGTGCAGTTTTGGAGCTCGTTCTTCTTCTGGAGTTCTGTTCTGATCCACCGCGCGGTTAAATTAGCTCTGCATTTGTCTTTGCTCAGCTGCACACGACCAGTTTTACCTCAGACGACCTGCTCCGGCCTGAATAATGCACTGCCGAGAGCTCGACCAAACTGAATGTATCAGTGTGTGCTCTGTTTGTGCAGCGGGATGTTCAACTGGAGGCCCGGGGGCCAGATCAGGCCCGCAAGGGTTAAGATCTGGCCCTCAACACATCTGAAAAAAATATAGAAAATATTGTATCATTGTTTGTGGTTTAGACCTGGTTTAGACCTGGTTTAGTCCTTGTTTTAGACCTGGTTTAGTCCTTGTTTAGACCTGGTTTAGACCTGGTTTAGACCTGGTTTAGTCCTTGTTTTAGACCTGGTTTAGTCTTTGTTTAGACCTGGTTTAGACCTGGTTTAGACCTGGTTTAGTCCTTGTTTTAGACCTGGTTTAGTCCTTGTTTAGATCTGGTTTAGTCCTGGTTTAGACCTGGTTTAGACCTGGTTTAGTCCTTGTTTTAGACCTGGTTTAGTCCTTGTTTAGATCTGGTTTAGTCCTGGTTTAGACCTGGTTTAGACCTGGTTTAGTCCTGGTTTAGACCTAGTTTAGACCTGGTTTAGACCTGGTTCAGTCCTTGTTTTAGACCTGGTTTAGTCCTTGTTTTAGACGTGGCTTAGACCTGGTTTAGTCCTGGTTTTATACCTGTTTTAGTCCTGGTTAAGACCTGGTTTAGTTCTGGTTCAGACCAGGTTTAGTCCTGGTTTTAGAGCTAGTTTATACTTGGTTTAATCCTGGATTAGTCCTGGTTAAAACCTGGTTTAGTCCTAGTTTAGTCCTGGTTTAGTCCAGGTTTAGTCCTAGTTTAGTCCTGATTTAGACCTGGTTTAGTCTTGGTTTAGTCCTGGTTTAGTCCTAGTTTAGTCCTAATTTAGACCTGGTTTAGTCCTAGTTTAGTCCTGGTTTAGTCCAGGTTTAGTCCTAGTTTAGTCCTGATTTAGACCTGGTTTAGTCCTGGTTTAGTCCTGTTTTAGTTCAGGTTTAGACTTGGTTTAGTCCTGGTTTAGTCCTGGTTTAGTCCTGGTTCAGTCCTGGTTCAGTCCTGGTTTAGTTCAGGTTTAGACTTGGTTTAGTCCTGGTTAAATCCTGGTTCAGTCCTGGTTCAGTCCTGGTTTAGTCCTGGTTTAGTCCTGGTTCAGTCCTGGTTTAGTCCTGGTTTAGTCCTGGTTTAGTCCTGGAATAATCCTCTTTTAGTCTTGTTTAGTCGTGTTCTTTGGGTTTGTCTTTTAAGGTTCTACTTCAAATGTTAAATCCTCAGTCCGTGCAGTACATGTTGTGGCCACTAGAGGTCAACAATAAGCCAAAAGTAATGGGAGACAAAGGAGGAAAGTTGCTCATGTTCAGGTCTCATTGCTGGCATTACAGAGAAATGAGCTGTGTTTTAGACACATAAAATGAAACAGTTATTGATCCTGAAAGATTTGAAGAACAGAACATTATATTTAAAATAGAATATATATATGTGTGTGTGTTAGAAGTGTGATTGTAAAATAATAATCGAGCTTTAAGTAATATTTACTATACTTGACAAGTCAAACTATTATCTCTATTGGACATTTTAAATACATTATCAACCAAATAAAGAATGAAATATGCTGTGATGTCATCAAAATGTGCCGAACAGATGAAAATGTCAGTCCCCAATTTGAGTCAATCATGCTAGTCGTTAGCTTGATAGTTTATCATTTAAAATGCCTGAAACGATTAATTGATTAAGAATTAAATGTCAGGTGTCGCCTTAGTTCGCCAGTCATTGAAGTTAAACAGAGTTTGTGAAGTAAGTTTCAAAGACATAAAATCTCGAACCCACCACAGTCACAAACTCAAAATCAGTCAGCCTCCATGTTTCACTGCTCTGATCTTTTTGCTCGCATTTATTCGCTGTTAAATGTTGTATTTTCACAGATTTTGAGCTCATATTTAACTTAAAATATACTTGTTTCATGATTAAAGTCATATATAGCATGTTAGTTGTAGTTTGTCCATGTACGTATTGCCGTAGTAAGCTTCTGAGCATGTGCAGACTTAATTTTAACGCTAATTTGGTGCTGACTCAAACTGGAGAATCTCACACACAACTTACACATCTTTCTGACAGTTTAAACCATCATTCAACAAAATAAAGGTGTGGTCAGCTATTATTATTTGTCAAATCATAACTTTTGTGTAATTTACATGGATTTTGGCCCTTGTTTTCAAAATGGTTGCTAGGTAACAGTGTCCAACCAGGAAGTGACATGATAAACTTCACAAAAACTGTCAAACTGTGGACAAATAGGCAAAATATTCAGTAAAATCTTAAATATAAAGTGTGATCGAGCCTGTCGTATAGACTTTACAGAGCTGTTGTGTTTGTTTTGTTTCAGACACAGGAAGGACGAGCTGGAGCGGCGCATGTCGGCGCTGCAGGAGAGCAGACGAGAGCTCATGGTGCAGCTGGAGGGGCTCATGAGGCTGCTCAAGGTGACAGCCAGGGGCAACACCGACGATAAAGCATGTCCCCATGTTCAATATGTAGTTCATGTTTTGACAAAGCATCAGGAATGTGCTAAAATGTGTTACCCACAAGTGCAGGATTATCACTTTATTGACCTTATTCTGCCCCGCCCACTTTTGCCGTTTTTTTTGCACTTTTGTTGTAAACGCACTTTCGTTTGACAAGAACTCCGTTAAAGCTAATGACGAACGAGGGAAAAGTCTCGCCGCTAAAATGTTACATAAAGTAGATTGATTTGTGTAAAATGTTTAATGAACACGAGCAACAACACGTCAACAATGCACTGATTTCCTGGTCAGTCTGAAAACAGCTTTTTAGTCCATGTAGAACTTATTTTCTGTTGAGCTCGTCTGCTCCATGTAAACTAATACAACGGAAACAAGACGGCGGCGAGTACGGCAACTTCCGAAATAAGGTGAATATCCTTGTGTGGAAGATTATTTAGTTTTTAAGATAATATTATACTAATATATACTATTGAACAATTAACTTTATATTAAAATTTTGCATCTCTCCAAAACAACAATTGTGATTATTTTCCTATTTTGGTACATTTGGCCCATATATAGACCCTTTAAAAGTTTGTAAACAAAAACATTGTAAATTCAGAATGGAGGCAAAAGTGAAGTGGAACATAATGTGATTTCACTGGAGAAACTGGGATTAACCTCAGAATATCACAAAATATGACAAATGTAGATGATTTAGTGTCAGTAAAAGCCTCAGACACATGTGAGTGACATCAGAGCTGCTTTAAACACATTTATTATTGTATTTTACATTATGTTTTAGGAAATTATGATAAACTCTTTGCATTTTTGATGAAGGAACAATCCAGATTTATGGGTTTTACTGGAAAAGTACTCCCAGAAATGTTGAGCCCACAAGGATTTTTCATTTTATCTAGAGATATATTAGATACTATTCCATAAATTAGATTATTTTGAAGCAAAAATACCATTTTAAGGCTAGAAAATTGTATTTTGTCCGTCGTTTGTTAGAGAAAAGCAAACTAACGCATATTCTTACCCTGGAAATTCAAATGTGTTGCTTAAAACCAGTAGAATTTAGATCTAATGTGAGATAATCATTGGACATTTTACTTATAAAAATAAACTTAATTTTGCCTCCAGTCGCCTCCACATTTTAAAAGATCTATACATTATCTTCATATTTTAATATCAGTGTAATATTTTTAAATTCTACACGCTTCATATTTTCATATTACTTTATTTTATTTTCTGAAGCACCGCCAAAAAATCACCAAAGCAGATTTCCAAATACATAAATTGCCATTACAACATAAGTGAAGTTGGCAGTTTTACGTTTTTTGGTCTAGAATTGTTTCTTATATGGTTTATTCCATTTCGACAATTTTATTTAAAAAAGGACAAATATTATGCACACACTGATGGTAATTCTGATATTTACTCTTTTTAAATTTAGTTTTTAATGAGAACTAGAAGCTCCCTGTTTGCTGTTTATTGATTTTCTTATGTATTATGTCATAAAAGCAATGACTCTGAAACTCTTTGCGACTAACAAGGTAAAAATGATCAAATACAGCCACATACTGTATATCATTTGTGTTTTTTAATTGCTAAACACATTCATTTGAGGAAAATATGACTGCACGACCCGGCGTGACCTTTAATCCTCTGCTTTCTCTTTGTCTTTTCTCTCTTTCTTTTCGCTGACAGGACGAGGAGCAGAAACAGGCTGTAAGTTTACCCATAATTCACCTCAGCGGCTCCAGTTCTGTCTTTAGTCACAGCACTTAACCTCGGCGACCTCTCCTCCATTCATCTCATTACAAACTCCACTCTAAATCCACTGTATCATGTTTTACACTTTACAGTTAGACACAGCAGAGCAAGAAGTAACTTAAAGTCTAAATGACAGGTTCATGTTTTTCTAATCTTAGTTTGGCGGGAGGGCACCTGTGGTAAATATGTATCATAGTTTTACATCCGTGACGTTGGAGTTTGTGAAGAAATTTTGAAAAATAAAAATCTAAAATGACAGGAAGTAGTGCCGAGTTCTAAAATGGAATCCCTCTGTGATGTCATCAAAAAGGGACGTACAGTTGAGAATAAAGAGACAGTTAACACTCACATTTTTTGACTGTTTAAACGATCATTCAACAAAATAAAGGTGTTATCAGCTATTATTATTTGTCAAATCATAACTATTGTGTAATTTATGTGGATTTTGGCCCTTGTTTTCAAAATGGTTGCTAGGTAACAGTTGTGGAATTACCTCTAACTGTGTCATATTTGCTGCTCATGTTCAACCAGGAAGTGACATTATAAACGTTACGAAAACTGTCAAACTGGGGACAAATGGACAAAATGCTTAGTAAAATGTTAAATGTAATCATCTTCACTACAGTTTAGTGAAATGTAACGTTGTTTAACCCTAAACCAAAATGATGACATACATTACGAATACATAAAACTGGTCTCATAATCTGCATGAAATACTCTTGAAGTGCATTTTCAAACAGATACTTCAGCACGTGTACTAGATTTTACTGTAGATTTTTAATGTGATACTTTTACTTTTATTTGAGTAATTTTTTGCACACGTATCTGTACTTATACTTGAGTAACAAAATTGTGTACATCTTTCACCCCTGGGTACAACACAAATAATCTAAAATAATCATTACAGTAGGCTGTGGTCGTTTAGTCGATTAGTCGTAAATGGTATCTTTGTCAACCAAGATTTTTATTAGTCGACTATTAATTTTATTTATATTAAAGTGCGTATGACGGGTTTTTATGATTTTCTAATTTTGACTTTATTCAGTGTATTAATGCCTGTTGTGAATATAAATTACAGTTTTACACCAATCAGGTCGCTGTTTGTGGAGAAAAGTTGAAAAATCTGTCGACAATTACAGGAAGTAAATAAACTGATGACATCACACTGGGGAGTCAAAGGTTACGCATAATTTACACAAAATAAACTGCTTTTTTGACCCTTTAAACTTCGATTCAACAAAATAAAGGTGTTTGCATGTGTTTTTCTTTGCCAAATGAAGTAAATCTGTGACATTAGAGGAGTTCGGCCAATGTACAGTCTGGTTGCTATGGTGATTTCCTTGTGCAATGTCATACTTTACAACCATGGAGTAAAATTTAAAACCTAAAAAACAGCTACACTGGGGTTAAATTTGTAATGATTTTAGTAGAAATTTGAATATATTTCTCTTAACTGCATTTTAGTTAAATGTGTGTTTCAACCTGTCATAGGCCCTTTAAATGGTTATTAAATGATTTTTATGGAAAAAATGACAGGATATGAAGTGAGTTTGCTAAATATTTTGGAGTCTTAACGTATAAATACACTGTCTTCTAGTACTTTTCTGTATAAATAGTTGTTTTCGCATGAACTCTTCTACAATTGTGTTCTTTTGAGTGCAGTGTGGTTTACATAAATGGAAATACTTTACAGTTTTGATACAAAAATTTCTTTAGTCGACCCCAGCCCAACATTACAGCCACGTAGTACACCTTTAAAATCACGTCAAAAGTTCAAATCAAGCAAAATCGGTTAAATGAACATGTTTTTTCTAGTTTCAAAACACAGTATGTTTCTTTACACTGTCACTCTCGTCCATCTATCCAACGCTTCCTTCGCTCAAACTCCTTTTCCAGCGTCTGGGTCCAAAAAGTGGGATTTTCCTCCAAATGTCAGGCCCGCTCGTGTCTCCCGCTCGGTCTGCTCAGCCATCTGCCTCTTGGCCCGGAGCCACGCGCTTGGCCCAATTCTCCCCCAAAAAACACAACTCGCTAAAGCTCTGTCCTCGCCTCCACCGCTCGGGCCGCACACATGGTCTCCATTAAAGCCGGATTCTGCCGACACGAACGTACGCACTGCAAAAAATGAAGTTCTAGATGAGTTAAAATGTCTTGATTTCAGGATATTAATATGAATTTCTGACGTTAAGATCAGTGGAGATTATTTATTTGATGGAACTAGATTATTTTACTTGTTTCAATCCGTTTGTGACTTGTTTCAATAAATTATTTCTTACTTCAATCCAAATTATCTGTCAGTGGGTTAAGATCATTTTACTTATCCCACTAACAAATATATTTTCTTATTTTAAAGGGCCTATGACAGGTTGAAATACATATTTAACTAAAATGCAGTTAATAGAAATATATTCAAATTTCTACTAAAATCATTACAAATTTAACCCCAGTTTAGCTGTTTTTTAGGTTTTAAATTTTACTCCATGGTTGTAAAGTACGACATCGCACCAGGAAATCACCATAGCAACCAGACTGTACATTGGCCGAACTCCTCTAATGTCACAGATTTATTTCATTTGGCAAAGAAAAACACATGCAAACACCTTTATTTTGTTGAATCGAAGTTTAAAGGGTCAAAAAAGTAGTTTATTTTGCGTAAATTATGCATAACCTTTGTCTCCCCACTGTGATGTCATCAATTCGTTTACTTCCTGTAATTTTTAACATATTTTTCAACTTTTCTCCACAAACAGCGACCTGATTGGTGTAATTGCTGTAATTAATATTATGTAATTTATAGGCATTAATACACTGAATAAAGTCAAAATTATAAAATCATAAAAACCCGTCATATGCACTTTAAGCAAAATTATCGTAGGATCAGTCAGAAATACCTTGAAATCAGTGAAATATTCTGCATCACATCAGCAATGAAATCTCACTGAGTCAAAACTTCTCAAATCCAGATAAAAATGATAAATTCAAACCATTTTAAGTTTGGATAGATTTAAATTTTTTGCTGTGCAGGTAAATAATTTGGATTGAAGTAAGAAATAATTTATTGAAACAAGTCAGAAACAGGTTGAAACAAGTAAAATAATCTAGTTCCATCAAATAAATCGTCTCCACTGATCTTAACGAGTCAAAACGTCTGACATTCAGATTAATATCCTGAAATCAAGACATTTTAACTCAGGTACAAATTCCCTTTTGCAGTGTGGAGCGAGCGCAGACGGGTTTGCGTTACCAAACTGTTCTGTGCATTTTTCTCTCAGTCAGGATCGCGTTCGTCCGCTCACAGCTGTGTCCGGGCGAGGAAAGTCAGAAAAGAGCAGCGCCGTGTTGAGATTTTTTGAGAAACAGTCGCGCTAGCTCAGTGTTAGCGTCACTACTTCCTGTCCAGTTCTGTCTCTATGGGTGTACTTGACAGATTCGACTACAAATTTCACTAAAACGTAATTAAATTTAAGATTTTACTAAACTTTTTTACCTATTTGTCCAGGGTAACCAGAGTTTCATCATTAAAAACTGGGACACACCCGGGTTGGAGTGGGGAGTTACAATAAATTTGTAAAAGGAGTGGATAATTAAGTACATTATTACACACTTGGTCCATTCACGGCTCATTCACAGAATAATATGAGAAACGTTTTTATGGTGCTCTGATTTTTTTGTGTTCTGGTCATTTTCAAGAACAATTCTCTTTCAGTTACTCCTCTCATTATTGCCGGTGTCAGATTGGTCAAAAATATGGGACAAAAACTGGGACAAATAAATGGTTTTGGGCACGTCGTCTGGGACATGGGACACAGGGCTCAAAACTGGGACTGTCCCGGGTAAACAGGAACGTCTAGTCACCCAATTTTTGTCCCCAGTAGTATAAGTTAGCCATGCAATAAGATTTTTCATTTGGGTATGTACTTTTTGAGAAAAACTGCCTAAATGAGGTGGGTCTTAAGGCAAAAAGGTTGACTAAAAGACTAACCTGTCATGTACACTTTAAATAACTTCTTCTTCTTCTTCTCCGTGTGTTCCAGTCCCAGTGTGGCAGCTCGCCCCACTCGTCGCCCAGTCACGGCGCCGGCTGCTCCATGCCCATGCCCATCCGCTCCACGTCGGCCGGCTCCACGCCCACGCACACGCCGCAGGACTGTCTGAGCGGCGTGGGCGGCGACGTGCTCGAGGCCTTCGCTCAGGGTAAACACTCGTACGCTTGTCCAGAGCCGGTGTTGTGTCGAGATGTGCGACTCCGTCCAGATAAGAGTCCCGCCGCGCAATTCTAGTCGCGTCTCCCTCTCTTTGTGTTAAAGGTTTACAAATGTACAACCAGAGAACATACTGGACTCTTCTGAAAACTTGTAACTTTATATGATTTCAGCACACTTTGACAAGCATCTAAATCAGGGGTGGGCAATCATTTTTTCCATGGGGCCACAGGAGAATCAGGAACACTAGAATGAAGCTTTTCACTGTAACACATCTGTTGACTCACCGCTTCTTCAGCCCGACACAAAGTGCTTCTGTCACAACAGTTTCGCCCTGGTGCAGGTCTGTTTGGAGTAAAAGCTGTCCCCTGTAGCTGCATTAAAGCTTAATAACTCCTCTACTGCTTCAGTACTACGGCAGGACCCCACGCCAGCAGACAGGTGTCCTACGAGCGCCTCCTCAAAACTATTGCGTCATTTATATTGATATAAGTTTGCATCAGTCCGTGGCCCTTTATTTGCCCAATCATTCTATCAACAATAGAGGCTCTCACTGAAATGCAATAGAGACACATCAAAATCAGCCAAATAGCAGGACGTTCCACCAAAATCGGGACGGCTGGCAACCCTATCTGTGCATGAGGTTAAAAAATTTTAAATATGTTTATTTTGGAATTCCAAATGAGCTTAAACGGCCGGTCAGAGTCAACCAAAGGGCCGCATGTGGCCCTGGGGCCGTACGATGCCCAGGTGGGATCTAGATCAGGGGTTCTTAACATGTTTTACCTTGAGGCCTGACTTTTTCCGTCTAAAGTAACTCGAGGCCCAATCTCATGTTAAATGTATTATATTTTAGTGATTGTGGCCTTCGAGGAGGTGCTCGCGGCCCCTGTCTTATGGTTAAGAATCACTGATCTAGAGCAATCATTCATTCATTTACAAACCAGGGTTCGTGCGGGTGCTTGAAATCCTTGAAAAGGTTTAAATTTTAATACATTATTTTCAAGATTAGGAAAGTGCTTGAATTTTTTGAAAAAGTGCCTGAAAATGCTTGAAATTTAAGCTTGCCAATCTGTGTACTGTGCATATTGACAGTAAAAAGCAGTTAATAGCTGATACGAAAATAAAATACAGCAAAGAACTTCTGATTTATCCAAAATTTCCAACGAAGCACACTTTCACCCAGCTCATTTCTTGTCTCAAAGTGCGTATTCAGACAGAAATATATTGCATCATTATTTTGTTCATTTCAAAACTATATAATATACATTTTCAAGTTTTAACTCCGCTGCGTGTCACGGTGTTCTGAACTCTGTGTTGGTGCGGTAAAATAATAAACACACCGCTCAGTGTTGTTTAAACCTCACATTAGTGTTCAGTATTATTATGTCAGCAAGGTATGAGTGAAATATGATGTTGAAACGTCATATGCACAAGCACTACAAAAAATGAATTTCTAGATTTTAATCTTAATTTCAAACCTTTTGACTAGTTAAGATTAGTTAAGAGTATTTATTTGATGGAACTAGATTATTTTACTTGTTTGAATTTGTTTCTGACTTGTTTCAATACATTACTTTCTTACCTCAAGCCAAATTATCTGCCAGTGGGTTAACATTATTTTACTTACCCCATTGGCACATTAATCTTCTAATTTTAAGCAAAATTATCACATAATCAGGCAGAAATACCTTGAAACCTCTGAAATATTCCGCATCATGTAAGAAATTAAATGTCATTGAGTCAAATCAACTCAAATCCACAGTAGATTTTTAAATTCAAGTCATTTAAAGGTAGGCTAGATATACGTTTTTGCTGTGATTAATTCATATCTAGCCTCACTCAAAATGTCTGGAATTCAGAATTAAATTTTGATTTCAGTAGTTTGACAAGATGAGATTTAATTGCTTATTTTTGACGTAGAATATTTCACTTGTTTCATCATATTTTCTTACTGGTTAGAAGAGGATTTATCTTAAAGTAAATTTGACAGTTGGGTAAAGAAAATGTTCTTAACCCACTGAAAAATAATTTGGTTTAAAGCAGAACTAAGTAACATTTTTACCTTATTAACTATCTTTGTAAGTCCGTGTGGTGGTTTTAAATGTATTTTCGGTGCGTTTGAAGCTCCCTGTTGTCTCTGACGTCACCTCGACAACTATCCTGAGAAACCTTGGCTCTCTTTTTATATTTGGCGAAACAAAATCATTTTATGTGATTGTACTTCCTCATTTTAATAAAAAGGAAGGGGAAAAAAAGGAAAAAAAAAAGCTTTTTGCATCTTTTTACTGGTAGTGTATTTTCAAAAGACACCTGCAGGGGGAGCTCTGTCTCTGAAGTCACTTTGTTCTGCTTTAAAGTAAGAAATAAAGCACTGAAACATTTTGAAACAGGTAAAATAATCTTTGTGTAACAACTTTGAACCAAATAAACAGATCTAACTGGTCGAAACATCCGAAATCAAGAATTTTAACATGTCTAAATGTTGTTGTTTTTTTGCTGTATCATTTGTATAAAATATAACTGCAGGAAAGCTTGACCACAAACTTAACTTACTCAAACGTAAAGCTATACAGTGCATGAAATAATAATATTAGGTCAAAATAAATCGTCTTGTTGATGTTTTGTTGCTCTTGTGCTTGACTTATTCATCATATTTCCTCTGTATTTCCTCAGGTGTACCTAGAAATCTTCGAAACGACCTGTTAGTTGCTGCTGATTCGATCACAAACACCATGTCGTCGCTGGTCAAAGAGCTGCACTCAGGTTTGACACTTTCACTTCCCTCCTGCAGACTTTGTGCTCCAGTTAAAATCCATTGTCTCTGGTAAGTGCTTTGTATCTGACGCGATTAAATGTGTTGGATTCAGTGGACGACGGAGCAGACGAAGAAGAGACCAACCTGAGAAATGGAGACAGAGGTGAAACTTGGGCATGTTTGTTTGCATGAAAAAAGTCTATCCATATATTGACTTTAAATATATGGCACAATTTCACCTGCAAAACAGATATAAGCAACAAATAACTTAAGGTGAGACACTACAGGCAAAACTGATTTGTTTTTTGATCAGTTTTCTCTCTCAACATCTCAACATTTCGACTTTCAAAAACAACAAACTTGTCAAGTCAGCACCTAAAGATGTTTTATTCTTCCATTGAATCCACTTCTTCCATAGATTTCTCTGGGACATTGTAACTTCAAAGGACGTTTTCTTAAAATGCATTTTTCTCCCTCGAGACATAAAGATCAGCCTTAAAGTAGATCCTACACCAAACTGTACAATCTGGACTCAACAAGATTTTGATGAAATGTATAGAAGGAATTTTTGATATCTAATTCTAAAACTGATTTATTGAAGTTTTAAGTATAAAAACTAGGCGAAATTTGAATTTTAGGACAATCTTCAGTCCAATCCAGTTTACTTAAAAACAAAATAAGAAATCTAAAATCCTCACTTTACATTTTTTTTTAGAACTAATATGTTACAAAATGAACCAAGAAATTTAAACCTGGTTCTGTCCATTTTTCAGATTTAAATGTCCCAAATATGTGCATTTTTGGCCATTTTTAAACATAAAATGCCTTATTTCTACATGAAAACATAACATGATGAAAAACTTGTAATATATTTTTTTCTCACATTTATGTGAGTAAACTACAGGACAAGTTTCAAATTGATATCTTTAAATTTTAGATTTTTTCCTATTCACCTGAAGCGTCTCACCTTAAATAGGATGCTTTGCTTTCTCAAAATCATTGCGTTATCTTTTACACGTTCAAACACAATTCACTGAACTTCATCTTCTCTAGATCCAAATACATTCATTCACAAACAAACTGCATCCCTCTGCATTGTTTGTTGCATCAGCTTTGCCTCAAAATGCAAAAAAACAAAAAAAAACGGTAGGACTTCCTCTCTAACTTACGCTACATCTGTCTTCTTTCAGCTGAAGCAGAATGAGCCACTTAAAAAGTACGATAATATCACATTTATATTTATATAAACCAGTATAAGCTTCAACTGGCACTGGTTTCTTGGTACATATTATATTCTATTACAAAATTACAGTGTTTTTTAATTATTGTTACGTATCGATTGTGTGAGTCTGCACCATGAAACCACTTTGCCGTTGCATTTAACTCAAGAACACCGTGGATTGTGGGGAAATGCACCTTCAGGTCTCTCTTGCATGTGCTTTTCTTGAACGTGCTCTGCCTTTTGTCACGGTTTGATGCAGCTCAACATTTGCACGACTCTTTCACTTAAAAACATCCCAAACTAAACAAAAATGCGTAGTTTTCTTACAGTTTTAGATGTGTTTTCATCAGAGGTGGGAGGAGCCTGAATGTGTTTGTTAAGTCCATGTTTACGCCTGCTTTGGACCTGGTTTAGACCTGGTTTGGACCTGGCTTTAGACCTGGTTTAGACCTGGTTTACTCCTGCATAAGACCTGGTTTAGACCTTGTTTGGACTTGGTTCAGACTTGGTTTGCACATTCTTTAGACCTGGTTTGGACCTGGTTTAGACCTGGTTTAGATAACGCTTAGTCATATCCAGTTTTAGACTCTGTTAGTCCTAGTTTGGTCCTGATTTGGTCCTGGTGTAGACCCAGTTTAATTCTTATTTAGACCAGATTTAGATCTTTTATAGTCCTGATTTAGACCTTGTCAGGTCTTGTTGTTATCAACACATCAAAAATTGGAACTAAACTGAGATCAAACAACGAAAGCATCAAAAAACTTGGCTCAAGCAGGACTAAGCCAGGACTAGAACAGGACCAAATCAAGTCTTCGTCAAGTGTAAATACTGGCTGTGGTTTATTAATATTTGATTCAGTGTTAAATCCTAGTTATAATCATTTAGTCCAGACGTAGCCCTGATTGACACTTTATTTAGTCCTGTTTTAGTCCAAATTTAAACCTGGATCAGACATTGGTCAGTCATACACCCAAGTTTTAGACAATTTTTAAACCCTGTTCTGGTTTAGTCCTGATTTAGTCCTGGTGTAGACCCAGTTCAGTCCTAATTAAGACCATATTTTGTCATTTTATCGAACTGATTACTCCTGTTTTAGCCAGGAGTTGGTCCAAGTTTTAATCCAAAACTGAAACTAAACCTTGACTAGAGCAGGACTTAACCAGGACTAGACCTCGTCTGAAGCTGGTTTCTCAATCTTAAATCCTAGTTTTAATCATTTAATCCTGATGTAGCCCAGATTTTGTTCTGCTCCTTCATCTAAGTCCTCATTTAGTCCAGATTTAGACCTGGTTTAGTCTTATTTTATACTTGTAAATCAAAATTTTCTTCTGATATGACTAAATAAATATTAAAATTCCCACTCTCCACCTCTGAATTGATATTTTCACTCTTTACATCCAAATTGCACTTAATGTTTTGCTGACTCTGCCTTGTTTGTGTTGTTTTCAGTGCGAGTACCGAAGCATTGAAGCGGCTCCAGCTCCTCAGCACGTAGTATAATGCATGCTGTAAATCCAACCAGGACCTCACCGTGTGGAAAACTCACATCTGCAGTGGCACAGATGTGACCGAGACGCCAGTAATAATAATATATAATAATAATAATAATTGTCCTGTTAGAAGGAAATCTAATGTTAAGACAATTCTCCAAGTCATTAGTGAACAATGGCTTACCCGATCCCTATAATCTCCCGTACTCTGCAAAAAATACAATCTGCATGAGTTAAAAAGACTTGAATTCAGAAAAGTAACTTGATTTGAGTAATTTTACAATGTTTTTTGACCTAGATTTCTTGATTTCTAAAGGATATTACTGACAGATTTCAAAGTTTTTCTAAATACAAGCTAAATGATCTGATTTGAAGATTTTTTCTTATTTCACAGACAATATTGGGTTGAGAATACACATCGAGACAGATCGATATTTGCACTTTTTAGCGTTTTGGCTAATCTCCACCACTGGCCAATATTCTGTTTTGGCCGAGCTGCTTCCTAAAAACTATAAAATCAATTACTTTCCAAAACTGACATTTTCTTTTTACTTTTACCATGTTATAACATTGTTCCCTCGTTAAAACAAACCCTGGGGTTGTAATTAGCTTCATCCACGTCTTTTCTGAGCCTCACAAAACACTTAGTTTCCAATTTCCCAGGTTTGAGATTTCAAAGATAGAGATCCAAAGCGCTCCAGTGCTGTTTTTAAGTCCATAAATCATCATCAAACTCGTTCTGAGCATTTCTGACTCAATCGCGTTCATTACAACCGCGTGCATCTCCTAGTTTTTGTTTATTTTCCCATGGTTATTCCCTCTGTTGCCAGTAGATTGCCAGTAAAGTAATGTATGTTTTCAGTAAATACATTCATTTCAGTTCTAAAATACGAGATGACAAAGATCAAGAGTGTGTTTAAAGGTACAAATAATGCACAATATGTGTCTTTAAAGGAAAAATATTCAGCATTTTTCATAGAGCTGTTTAAAGGCATATAGCCTTTAAACATGCTCTTGAGTGTCTTAAATTTGCCATCTCATGTTTTAAAACAAAACAAAAAAGTTTCTTATTCATTCTCTGATCTGTATTATCAGTCACTATGAAATGATACTTACAGAGTGCATCCAGCCAGCAGATGGCACCTGTGCAATATACAATCTAGTGAAATTAGCGCTCAAAAGAAGTTATGATGCGGATTTGCTACAGCAGTTATTGCATTTAGAGGCAGAAATGCTCAGAACGAGTTGAGCGATGATTTAAGGACTTAAATCTGCGGAATATTTTTTGGATAAGTGACGTAGATAATCTGAAAATATGTCCCGGATGGAAGAAATTCCAGGAAGTGTGTTTGACACTCGGAGGGCGGAGGATTTTCTGTCCTGTGTTGTTCTGACAAACATTCCTCAAAACAACGAGAATGCAACTGAATGCTGCTTCAGGTGTGTTTTTGATGACAGAACATTGTTAGAACAATGGTTTAAAGCTCAAAAAAGTCACTGTAGCAGAATATGTGTCCTTTGAAAGAATTTGTGGGAAAATTATAAAAATTGGCACTACGTACTGGTCCAAAGCTGGTCCAGAGCTTATTAGCCATTGGTCTCCCTACTTTCTCAAGTTTTTGATTGGTATTGGCATCGGTCGTGAAAAATAGTGTATCGTTCTGTCTCTAGATATAAAAAATAAATAAAAACGGTCATAAATATTAAAAACAAGTTGCCCAATCTAAATCTAAACCTAATTACTCAATAAATTAGTCAAAAAAACGACTCAATTCAAGGTTAAACTTTTGAATTCAAGTCTTTGTAACTCATACGTTTTCATTTCTTGCAGCGTAGCAGAGTTTTGTACATACCACTGTAAACACATAGCACTAGGAGCTCTAACGAGTCTCCGAAACTGTTGATTTTGTAAAACTAGCGTTAGTATTTGTCTTTAATTTGAACATATTTTGCATGAAGTTGCACTCACGTCAGTTCCAGTACTGTATCATATGAACCAGCTCGATGTGAGGCGCGTGTCGGCCGCCGAGGGTCAAATCCTGCTCAAACTGTCGTCCCGAGCGTGGTTACATGCAACTGTTTTGATTCTCATTGTTCGCACTGAGAAGATGTTTGAATTTGAGTGTTTGAGAAAGGAGACTTCCCATCATTTTTAAAGTCTATATGACGGGTTTTCAAAATGTTGTAATTATAACTTAGCTTGGACAATTATTTACTATAGTTTTACATCTGTAAAGTTGCTGTTTGTGAAGAAATTTTGAAAAATAAAAGTTTAAAATTACAGGAAATGATTGGGTTCTACAACGGAATCCCTCCACCTGTGATGTCATCAAAAAGTGACGTGTCATGAAAAATACAAATACAATTTACACAAAACTGACACAACGTTTTGATACTTTAAAGTGTCATTCAACAAAATAAAGTTGTTATCAGGAAATATTATTTGTAAAATCATAACTATTGTGTCATTTATGTGGGTTTTGCCCCTTGTTTTGAATTTGGTTGCTAGGTAACAGTTGTGGAATTACCTCCACCTATGTCATATTTGCTGCTCATGTCCAACCAGGAAGTACAATTATAAACATTACGAAAACTGCCAAACTGGGGATAAAAAGGCAAAATGTTTAGTAAAATCTTAAACATAATCATGTTCACTATGTTTTAGTGAAATGTGCCGTTGAACCGTCATGTAGACTTTAAGTCAAAAGTGAAGGAACAGCTCGATAAACTGTGAGCTAAGAGCCACACAAACGTCATCAGTCCCTGCAAAAACATACTCAAATTTAGCAGTGTGTTTTTTGTTGCGGTAATCTTATAATTTGATAAAAGGAATATAATTTGTTGACAGGCAATACATTTCCAAGGTATGGCAACTGGGAAGTAAACTCTGCTCAAAGTGTGTCATAATTCAATGACAAATAATTTTCAAGAAACATTGCACATTCATTCCATCAAACTTTTTTTCCTTCAATTTAAATACTAAACTTCAGCTGTGAGTAAAAAAAGACTTGAATGACAGAGGGCCAAAGCGCTGCACTGTAAATACAAACTTTCTTGACGCACAATTACAAAATCTCGTATATCAGGCATCTCAAACTCGCGGCCCGGGAACAAAATGCGGCCCTCAAGATGATTTCTGGTGGTCCACAAGATGATTTTTAATTATAAATGACCCAGATCATTCCATCACTTATCATTGGCCTAATAATACATGACTTAATTAATATCAACATGAGATTATTACTAAAGCACATGGTTTGAAGATAGTTTGTGATTTATGAGGTATTATCATTTCTAAATTCTAAAATATATGAAATATACCTTAAAAATGTAAAACTTCTGGTAATTAAAATCAGGCAAAAAAAATCTGGTAAAAAAAAAGGAAAAAGCGGTACCCTTTACCCACCCCAGTCCAACGCCCTTGAATGAAGCATATTATCGACTTACAACAAAACTACAACAAAACTACACTGCAAATTGTACTAAGTTCATTGTACTTAAAACAGTTAAGTTCATTGTGACTAAAACCAAAAGATATCCATTACATAATTTTGCTTGACAAATCAAATCAAGTAAAAAGTCAAGTCATTTCTCAATACTTGACTATTTTTTCTTACCTTTTACATGTATTTCTAAGTGCGCTATCACTAAATGCACAATACATTATAATCAGGATTTGAAAATTAGATGAAATAAGTAATAAAAGAGTCAAAAGCACAGTTTGCATGTAACCACTCACTGAACCGCTGCTGCTGCTGATATTGGTTTATTCAAACTCACCAATATTAAATCTATGGGGCTAAACTTCTCCTGTTTCCAACTCAATTATGACTTTTCTTCTTCTTTAAAACCAACTAAATAGACCAGACTTTATTTTTATTTTTTTTACAGCGCTGCCTCCTTCACAACACTGCAAAAATTAATTTCTACATGACTTAAAATGACTTCAGCTCACAATATTGTATCTTGACTTTGTTTTTAGCACTTTTATTTATTTATTCTGTCTATAACGTGACATTTTTCAATATACTGTACCTGTTTTTAGACACTGTTGGCTAGTTATAAATTATTACTTTAGTTTTAATCAATTTTTTAAGTTCTGATTTCTAGAGTGGTTTGGAGTAATTAAACACAACTTGCAAGTTTTTATGGGGACTAAAAGTATAAATACACTCAAATAAATCATTATAGCTACTCAAAACAAGATGAATATGATAAGTTTAAGTCATTTTAACACAGATATTTAATTATTTTTGCAGTGAAATTGCCAGAATTCTGCAAAAAGAACAAGTTATCGATGGCAGGAGCACCTCAGGGTCGAATAATAAGCATTTGGACAGGATTCTTAGCTGTTGAGGTGAAAATTATGCGTGAGAATGTGTTTAGAAGGATTTCATAGCTTTATTTGAATCATGAAGGAATCGTGGAAGTGCGCGCGATGAAAGAAGGTGCTCAGGGATTTAGAGAAAAATATTGAAGGTGAAAATGGCAGAAACGATTGGACAAATTGAAAGGTTAAACAAATATATAGGGCCTCATTCACATCTGCATAATTATATTTTTGGGTGTTTTCTGTGTCAGTTTTGTTGGTTAATGCCATACTGTAAATGTAAAGCAATAAAGTTACACTGAATACAGGATTTAATGTTGACGTAAATGTAAAATTAATCTGCTTTTAATGTTTTCCTCAATGGAAAACAAAAACATAATACATTTATGTATACTTTACATTTACATTTATGTATACTCAACATATTGTCCTGAATGATATCACTCAAAAAATGAAAACATGTTAACTCAATTTAAATGCATTATTAATAGTTTTTCCTTGTAATTATTTTATGTTCATCCAAAATCAATAGTAATAGAAAGTAATTTAATCAAAATGTATTCCTAGATTGGAAAATACATTTATTTATTTAAAGTCAACATATTGTCCTGAATGATATAAATAAAAAAAAACACATGTTTACTCTATTTTAATATATTGTCTACTTTTTACATGGAATGGAATTAATGTTCATCCAAAGTAAATAGTTAATTAGTGAAAATGTATTCCTAAATGGCAAACAAAAACATATAATATATTTATTTAAGGTCAAAATATTATCCTGAATGACATGTGCACTAAAAAAATGAAACACTATTTAAATATAGTAGTGAATTTCTAGATGAGAAACAAAACTTTAACACATTTATTTAAGGTCAACATAATATCCTAAATGACATACACACTAAAAAATGGATGTTCATTCTATTTAAATATATTATGACTACTTTTCCATGGCATTCTTCAATGTTGATTCAGTGCAAATTGTTGGATTTTGGAAAATAAATCTACTTAAAATGTATTTCTAGATGAGAAACAAACGCTTAATGTCAACGTATTATCCTGAATGACAGACGCACTAAAAACAAACTTATGTTAACTCTATTTAAATATATTGTGATGACTTTTTCCATCTATTATGTTTATCTAAAGCTAATTATTTACAATGTTAAATGTTCAAATGTCAAAAGGCTAATTTTTGAGTGTATTTTGTGAATGAGGCCCAATGAAGTCAAACGTACGGCTCATAGTCTATAAAATATTACAGACTAAATCATTTTACATGAAGACAGAATATGCTTTAGAACTGTTTTAGCGAAAGTCAGAAGTTGAGGAGGCGTCTGTGAACTCGTCGAAGCACGTCTGGTAGTTTGTCCGTCGTAGCAGCGTGTCCGTTTATCACCCCACGTGCAGAAACTCTTTGCCATTTTAATGTTTTTTGCGCTGGGGGGCAGACTTTTATACAAGCCGAGTCTGTATTTGTGAAGGATTACAGTGGAGCGCTGAAAGGAAGTCGTAAAACCCTAAAGTGGTCACCTGGTCTGGGATCTGAACAGCGTTTAAGCCTTTACTCTGACCTGCGGCTGAGGTTTCAACAACCTGTTTCACTGTGTCAACCGAGAGAGTCTAGTGTGTGTTTTCGTTCACTCTGTTCACATGGCTTTGGTTCGTACGGAAGCCCAGAAGGGTTGTTTTGGTCGTTATCTTAAGTGGAGCTTTTTCTGGTGACAAGCTACAAACCTTTACTAGAAAAAGACAAGCCACGTTTCGACTGGTTCACTTCAGAGCGGATTGTTATGATGCAAAAGTGTCGTTGTTTTAGATTGCATTCACACTTGCACTTGTCTGGTCCCGGTTTGAGCTTGGTTTAATTCTGATTTAGACTTGGTTCAGTTCTGTTTTAGTCCTAGTTTAGCCCTGGCTTTGTCCATGTTTAGTTCCAGGTTTAGTCCTAGTTTAGTCCTAATTTTAACCCTTAAGTGAAGTGTATTGGTGCATTTAAGTGTTCCAAAGTGGGCTGTGAGAGGTACTAGCTTCCAAAGGGGTCCGGCTCACTTTTGGCTCCTGAAACACTTTAGCGCAAGACGATTTACACGAAAAAACAGAGATTTAAGTGAAAACAAAACTACACAAACAAACAAAACAAAATATAAACAGAAAACAATGATTTCTCACCAAACGCTGTCTTAATTTTTGATAAACCACTGTATTGCCATTTACTTTATGTTGAACTGGCAAGAGTTAGCAAAACAAAGCTAGCACATGTTAGCATAAGCTGTCTCCTGTTTCTCAACGCATGACACTTAAATCAAGACCTAAAATATTATATTTACAGCACATTATACTTCTAACATTATCTAAACCCAAAGCAGTACATAAATAGATGTTAAAACAGGGTGTAAATGAGCAAAGATGCAGAAATAAATGCAGAAAAAGCTTGCGATAAACCGGAAGTAGTCTCTAAAGCTTTAGCCACAAACTTGGAATTAGGAAATGTCTTTTTGTGACTCGCTGAGCTCAACCTTATGATTAAAAAGTATAATTCAGTTACAATTTAGGATTTATAGAGAAAACCTTTGTTATGTTTGGGTAGAACCGTGCCAAAGCGCTCGAGTCGAAACGTGGCTTTTAGTCGAAGACGATGAAAAAAACAATGTATTTGAGGTTTGAAAGCAGTGTTGCCTGATTTTATTGACAGTTTCCAGCCCAAAGTCCACATAAAACCCGCCAAGATCAATGAAAACCAGCCCAAATTATAAACTTTCCAAAATTACTATTTAAATGGCATACAAAGCACAGTTACAACCGTAAAATTATGAACAAACCAACGGCACACACCAGATAACATATAGACCACAGTCGGGCCCTTAGCCCTCCTTATTTGGCAACTATACAGTACCACTATCTGATTGTATGGTGCGTTTAAAGTTGACAGGTTAGACATGTTTGACTAATATATACTGAATATGATTGTATTTAAGATTTTACTACACATTTTGCCTATTTTGTCATCTGTTTGACAATCTTCATAACATTTATAGTGTTAACTGTCTATTTATTTTCAACTGTAGGTCACATTTTGATGACACACACCTGTAATTTTAAACTTTTATTATCAAAATTTCTTCTGGAACTGTACTTCAAAAATGTAAAACTGCTAAATATTTACCACAAGTGCCCTCCCACCAAACTAAGCCATAATTTGAATATAATGAGAACTTGTCATATAGACTTTAGTCCCATGCAAACTGGATATCAGAATTGTAATACGTGTAGCATGCTTTGGACTCATTCTCCAGTACTGGGGCAATCCACATTTTCTGCTCGGGCTGGTTCTCCCATTACTTCCAATATACTTTCTTGTATTTCCCCCATTTGGAAATCTTGTTTTAAATCCTGTATCTCCTCTCCAGCCGCGAGATAAACTGACCTCGCCTTAAACCCTAAACGTTAAGCAGGACCCAGCGCCAAACCCGAGGGTGCGCAGACTGAGCCGGTGTTTATTGTTTCCATCCAATCAGAGGTCGATTAGACATTTTGACTGTAAACCAGCACAACCAATGTCACTATTGCAAACCATTCAATATTCAATTTCTGTAATTTATTCTATTCTATTTAATATTCTATCAACAACTCAATCAATAATACACAAATATTTATGAAGATATTAATCTATTTTGCATTTTCAAATTCCCGCCCAAGACATCCAAAAATAGCCCAAAATATATGCACCCGCCCAACGCTATTTTTTTCCGCCCGAAGCCAACAAAAGGAGCCCAATTGGGCGGAAAACCGCCCAATCTGGCAACACTGTTTGAAAGTGTCCTTGAACACTGCAAAGGATTTACTACAGCAATATGGTCTGTTCCTTTTGAAAACGAAGGATGACTTTTCGATCCTCTGGGCTTCCGTAGTTCAACTGTGTACTTAGTGCCGTAGTAATAATCGTATTGAGTTTGTTTGTCTGTACACACTTTCACAGCCTTCAGTTCATATTTAAGCTAAATCAGATCAATCTAAAATCTCACCGTCTTCCGCTTCATCTCGGCTTCTGCGACGTCAACAATGCACTGCAAAAAAGGAAATTCTGCGTTAGTTTGAAATGACTTGAGTTCAGAATATATATTTGATTTAAGTAGTTTTGACTATTTAGGATTTATTTACTTATTAAACCTAAATTATTCAACAAAAAATAACTCGCCATCAGTTGTGAGAATGTAATTGCTTTGGATTAAAGTGAAAGAATTGGATATAGAAAGTTTAAGTCAACGTAATGCTTTTTAGTTCATTGCTGACAGTTTTGTATTAATTTTAAGTTGAATTTACTTAATTTGAAAAACATACAAAAGAAAAAAACATACTCCACTGTAAAATACTTTCAATGAGTCTCTTAACCATTTGAATAAAGTAAATGTGTCAAAACTACTCAAACAAAGAAAGCATTTTGAATTTTTAAGTCAAGTCAACTCATGTCAATAATCTTTTTGGCAGTGTATTTTCTTATTTATTTCGTGCCTGTATCGTTATTGTAAAGTGCTGTATAAAAGAGTATCAAAGCAATCTATCGCCTTTATGTCCACGTTTGTGAATTTATTTGTGAGATTTACGTTATTTATTGTCTTTTGTTTTCTTAAGGGGAAATTTTAAGCTCAAGCCTTCGCATTTGTGCCAAAATTGTCGCGGACATTTTGTGTAAAGTGTATTTAAATATATGTGTTTGTCTCTGGTCATTCCTTCGCACCGAAAGCCTGGACTTAATGGTTTCCACTGTTGGAAAAACCTGGGGGAAAAGTCTGAATATTTAATAAACGCTGCTCGTTCATTCGCTTACGTCATTTGAGTCAAACTAAAGGCAATATTGTGGGGTAGAGCTGTAGCAGACAAGGCCGGACAACTGGAAATTTGTCTTATTATAATGATATTTCAAACGACTAAATGTTTTTTTCATCATGAGATTCTGTTCTTTTTTGAGAAGTACGATGATTTCATGATGGACTTTTTTATCTCCAATTGAATGAGACAAAAATTGCTGTCTACAGAAGGATTGTATCAAGAATTCAGATGTATTTGTTTAGATTTTAATCAATTTACCTGTGTAGTCTTGATGTTGACTTGGTGCATTGGGTTCAAGTCCAGGAAAAGCCCTAGTAGACTTGGTTTAGTCCCAGTTTAGACCTGGTTTTTGCCCTGATATAGACCTTTTTTTTAGTTTTTCATAGGTGGTGCTGGTTTAGACGGTCAAATCCTGGTTTAGTTCTACTTTAGACATGCCTGAATCCTAGTTTGGACCAGGTTTAGATCTGGGTTAGACTTGGTTTTCTTCAAATCTAGGAAAAGTTGTAGTTAAGACATGGTTTAGCCCCAGTTTAGACCTGGTTTTTGCCCTGGTATAGACCTTGTTTTCTTTTTTCGTAAGTGGTGCTGGTTTAGATGGTCAAATCCTGGTTTAGTCCTACTTTAGACCTGCCTGAATCAGTTTGGACCAGGTTTAGATCTGGGTTAGACCTGGTTTGGTTCAAGTACAGGAAAAATGGTAATTAAGACCTGCTTTAATTCTCGTTTGGAACTGCTTTAGTCCAAGTTTAGACATAGTTAAGTCCATTTTCTTTACATGGTGCTGGTTTAGACGGTCAAATCCTGGTTTGGTCATACTTTAGACCTGCCTGAATCAGTTTGGACCAGGTTTAGATCTGGATTAGTCACTATGTAGTTCTGATGTAGACTTTGTTTGGTTCAAGGCCTAGTTAAGACCTGGTTCAGTCCTAGTTTAGTTAATTTTTTCACATGGCGCTGGTTTAGATGGTCAGATCCTGGTTTAGTCCCACTTTAGATCTGCCTGAATCCTCGACTGGACCAGGTTTAAATTGTGTTAAGTCATTTACAGTGATGTAGACTTGGTTTGGTTCAAAGTCCAGGAAAAGTCCTTATTAGGAAATGGTTTAGTCCCAGTTTAGACCTGCTTTTAGTTCTAGTTTAGACCTATTTCCATTGCTGGTTTAGATAATCAAATGCTGGTTTAGTGCAACTTTTGACCTGCCTAAATCTCAGTTTGGACCAGGTTTTGATCGGGGTTTGACTTGGTTTGATTCAAGTCCAAGAAAAGTGGTAGTAAAAATCTGGTTTAGTCCCAATTAAGACCTGGTTTAGTCTCAATTAAGACCTGGTTTAGTCTCAATTAAGACCCTGTTTACTCCCAATAAAGACTTGGTTTAGTCTCAATTAAGCCCTAGTTTGGATTATCTGGTTTAGTCCCAATAAAGACCTGGTTTAGTCCCAATAAAGACCTGGTTTAGTCCCAATAAAGACCTGGTTTAGTCCCAATAAAGACCTGGTTAAGTCCCAATTAAGACCCTGTTTACTCCCAATAAAGACTCGGTTTAGTCTCAATTAAGCCCTAGTTTAGATTATCTGGTTTAGTCCCTGTTTAGACCAAGTTTAGTCCCATTTTTGGACTTGGACTTGGTTCTAAGATGGTTTTGGTCTGCCTTTGCTACAGCTCGACTCTCACCTTTACTTTTCAAACCAAACATTTGTGATCATTTGGAGGTTTTCTGCTCAAAGCTCTTCTGTCCCCTGTAACGTTTCTGTCCGTGTTCTGTAGCTTGAGCTTTTGTATCATCTGTTTGTCCGATCGTTTTACTGAAGCCACTGTTTTTCTTTTGTAAATAAATCAAATGTGAGATATATTAAAAGATCTAAATATTGCTTTAAAGAGTCCTGTTGTCTTTACACTGTTTATCGGAAAATGATACTGCTCAAAGACATTGGTGTTTGTGGTTAAGGATCGACTTTATTCATGGAAAGTCTTTTTATTTGCTTGATTTTTTAAAATTACAGGTGTTGGATGCAAAATCTCTGACATTTCAACGAGAAAGTTCAATTATCGTACATCATTGCGCAAAATAAATAACGCTAAATTAATTCATGAATCCGCGATGCAAACCTTCGTTCGAATTGTGTGTTTTTAATACAATGTTCAAATCGAAAAATGAAAAATCAAGCTGTATTTCGTTTTTTTTGTTTTTGTTCCATTTCATGAACAAAAACAAAAAATGGAAAATAAATCGTAACTTTATTTGTTTTATTTTAAATTGAAAATGAAATGAAGTACATGGACCTCTCTGGAAGCCTTGGATGTTCCCCATTAATCCACAATTAAAGCTGCACGAAATTGGACAAAATTACAATATGGGATAAAACTGTTAAACACTGAGATATTGAAATGGAAATAAAACATTTAAACCACACTTTTGAACATTTTCCATTCAGATAGATATATTTATATGTAACAGTTAGGGGCGGACCTAGGAATTTTGGGGCCCAAGACAAAATTAAGTACAGGCCGCTCGTCATCAAGTGTGATTTTCTATAACTTTTCTGTCGTGTCTCTTGAATTGTTCTTAAAAGGAAGCTTTTGTTTTTTTTTATTTAATTTAATTTTTTACATGTGGTGGCCGGACAGGTTCATATATTCGGGTGGTGAGTGAAGTATTTTAAAATTCACATGTGCAGCTTATGTGTTCTACAGCTTGAAACAGGGGGTTTGGGGGGCCTTTCCCAGAAGAATGTTTAAGAAATGAGCCTATATTTCTTCATTTTCATTTGTTGGTGCATTTCAACACATTTCATCTGATTTAAACACGATATTCATTTGTAATTTTATGATCTTGTATTTTATTTACTGTTGTCGGTCCTCTTCTTATTTAAAAGGACAATGCTCTACTTTACCGTGATATTGAAAGAATAGCTACGGTTGTAGGACTCTGCGTCTGTGATCATCTGGAGGCTTCATGGGGCCCATTTAGGTTCTGGGCCCCTTCAGGTGTGGCCTGTTGCCAAATGGTACGTAACACTTTATAATAACTGCACTTATTTCTGCCTCAGTAAAGCTCCCTCTCTCTCTCTCTCTCTCTCCCTCTCTCTCTCTCTCTCTCTCTCTCTCTCCCTCTGTCTCTCTCTGTCACAGCAGCTCATGAGCCCCCCCCCCCTCTCTCTCTCCCTCCCTCCTCTCTCCCCCCCTCTCTCTCTCTGTCACAGCAGCTCATGAGTCCCCCCCTTCTCTCTCTCCCCTTCTCTCCTTCCCTCCCTCTCTGTCACAGCAGCTCATGAGCCCCCCCCCCTCTCTCTCTCCCTCTCTCTCTCTCCCCTCTCTCCCCCCTCTCTCTCCCCTCTCCCCCTCTCTCTCTCTCCCTCTCTCTCTCTCCCTCTCCCTCTCTCTCTCTCCCCTCTCCCCCCTTTCTCCCCCCTCCCTCCCCCTCTCCCCCCTCTCTCTCTCTCCACCTCTCTCTCTCTCCCCTCTCTCCACCCTCTCTCTCCCCTCCCTCCCCCTCTCCCCCCTCACTCTCTCTCTCCCTCTCTCTCTCTCCCCTCTCTCTTCCCTCTCCCCCCTCTCTCTCCCCTCCCTCCCCCTCTCCCCCCTCTCTTTCTCAGTATCTCACGGGGCACAGTGTGTATTTGTTGAATGCAGACAAACCCTTCACCTTTGAGTCTGAACCACATCCTCCTCTTGGTGTTAGCCACAGCTTTAGCCGAGAGCTAATGTTAGTGCAGTGACTCTGTAACCGTCAAATGTACTACTACTGCTACTACTACTACTACTACTATATTAGACATTGATAACTTTATCATTGCTCTTTGGATCATCTTATTGTTATTCTGTCAAACAATACTTTGAAAATCTATTTAATAATAATAATAATAAAATAATTATAATAATACATTTTATTTATAGCTCCTTTCAGGACACTCAAAGACACTTTACAGTAGAGTGAAAAAACAAACAAACATTAAAATCATTAGTTACAGAATACTGCTTTCCTTCATTAAAATTTTTTTCTGCTGATTCCTTCATTTTATCCAATGACAGAAGTACATTTTGTGAATACTTGTAGTACTTTCACATTGCGTTTCACTGTAAAAACATGACATACAGCCCTGCAGCAGCTTCATGTTAATTTCAGGGTTTGTTTTGCATTTGGCACATACCTCACAGGAGCACTGTTTTCTGTTTTACTCACCAACACAGCATTTTGAAACTTCAAATACCACAACGTATTTCTTTACTCAGCATTAATATTCAGAAGGTGCAAGTTAGTTCATCATTTATTATCTTTTATTCTTTTTATCTTCTATTTTGTGATTTTATTAAATTGCAAGGTGACATTTAGAGTCTTAAATGACGTCAGTAAATACATAAATAAATACTATACCATTACTATATGACTGTTTTATGTTTTTATTAATATATCAATGACTAAACTGATATAAAGACGTTTTACATAACATTACATTAAGGTCAGACGCTGCAGGTGAACAGGAAAAAATCTTAAATTTAAAGATATCAATTTGAATCTTCTCCTGTAGTTTACTCACTTAAATGTAAGAAAAAATGTATTACTTTCACAATTTCATGTTTTCATATAGAAATAAAGCATTTTATGTGTAAAAACAGCCAAAAATACACATATTTGTGACATTTCAATCTGAAAAATGTACAGAACTAGGTTTAATTTTCATTTCATTTTGTACATAAATTAGTTAAATAAAAAAAAGTCCACTAAAGGGATTTTAGATTTCTTATTTACTTTTTAAGTAAACTAGATCTGACTGAAAATGAGCCTGAAAATTCAAATTTTGCCTCATTTTTTTTACTTAAACCTTCAATAAATCTGGCTTGGAATTAGATATGTACAAATCCTTCTGAACGTTCTGTCAAAATCTTGTTTCGTACAAAAATGTAAAGTTCGGTGTGTTTAGGAGCTACTTTAAGGCTGATCTTTATGTCCCTATGAGAGAACAAACTGACCAAAACAGTAAAAACTGGAGGGAAAAAAAGGGTTTTGCAGTGTCTCGCTTTAACTTAATAATAATAATAAATGTAAACTAGTCAAATTATTAAAAACACACTGTATTTTTACAGCGTTTACCATAATGCACCACAGAGTTTACCTTTTGCGTTAGTGAGTGGAGCAGTTAAAAGCATGTTATTGGTTAAATAGTGGCTGAATGAGCGTTTTGGTTTTATTGTGTTGCTTTACGGGCCCCTGGAGTCTGCGGGCCCCGAACACAAGGTCATTATCTCCAGCCTCAGGGGCCGTCGGGGTCTGCTGCCAAAACCACCGCTTTGTACATTTATTATTACAATTACAGCAGGAATTATAGACAGATCCCAATGGAGCTCTGAGCTGTCAAGAAAATCAATATCGAATAAAACATTTGGTAATGAGATATGTCTTCATGATTAGTTCAGTTTGACAGTTTTGTTTTTTGGTCAGTTTGCTCTCTCAACATATCGACTTTCATGTGGAAACAACAAACGTGTCCAATCTGCTCCTAAAGATGTTTTATTATTTCATTGAATCCACTTCATCCATAGATTTCTCTGGGACATTGTAACTTCAAAGATTGTTTTCTTAAAATGCATTTTTCTCCCTCGAGACATAAAGACCAGCCTTAAAGTAGATCCCACAAACATCAAACTTTACAATCTTGTACGTAACAAGATTTTGACAAAATGTTCAGAAGGATTTTTTGATATCTAATTCAAAAACTGATTTATTGACGTTTTAGTCAGAAAAATTAGGTGAAATTTGAATTTTTAGGATAATTTTCAGTCCAATCTAGTTTACTTAAAAACTAAATAAGAAATTCAAAATCACCTCTGTAATATGTTAGAAAATGAACCAAGAAATTTTAAACCTGGCTCTGTCCATTTTTCAGATTTAAATGTCCCAAAATATGTGTATTTTTGGCCGTTTTTACACATAAAATGCCTTATTTCTACATGAAAACATGACATGATGAAAAACTTGTAATATATTTTTTCTTACACTTATGTGAGTAAACTACAGCAGAAGTTTACAATTGATATATATTTAAATTTAAGATTTTTTTCCTGTTCACCTGCAGCGTCTGGTCTTAAGACACAGAAAGAACAAAACTAAGTGACTAAACTAAAATAAGGGAAGTGCAACATTCTCTTTATATGTTTGTAAAAATTCAAATGTTTTCTCCCTTAAAATTTCAATAAATCAGTTTTAGAATTAGACTTAAAAAAATCCTTCTGTACGTTTAGTCAAAATGCATTTTAAGAAAACGGCCTTTGAAGTTACAATGTCCCAGAGAAATCTATGGATGAAGTGGATTCAATGGAAGAATAAAACATCTTCAGGAGCAGATTGGACACGTTTGTTGTTTCCACATTAAAGACGATATGTTGAGAGAGCAAACTGACCAAAAATACAACCCAAAATGTTTTAGATCTAGTGTAGTTTATGTGTGTAATGATAAAAATCACAAAGAGAGAGAGAAAAAAAGCCTTTTATCCGGACATATTCTTCATTCTGGATTTGTTGTTACCACATATTTCTTGGGGTCCACATGTACTCGTCCACTTGTCCTGGTTTAGTCCCTGCTTTTAAAGTTAAAGCATTCCCTGTCGCCCTCACCAGTGACGCTCCTGCACTCACTTAAATACTAATTTACTTTTGGTGCAGGTAGCGGAAGTTGAAAGTCTAATTACACGCAGTACACGTCGTTAGCTGCAGCAGTAGTTGTGGCAGTTTGTGGGTAATGAGTCAAACTTTGGGTGACATTAAACAACCTTTTTTTGAGCTGGTAAAGATCAGTTTCCCCCTCACACATGAACCATGCACAAAACTACTTTCAGTCACAACAGAAACAGTTCTGTGAAGCAAGTACATTTACAACAATAACTTTACTGGGAAATATGTCTCATTCTTTGACTTAGACAGGGGCTTTTGACCCAAAGAGAAATAACTTTGACACAAAAGCTCCAAAAATACAATTCCAGAGTGAGTCGTAGCAAAATTGTGTGAAAAACTGTGACTAACTTTTAATTTTAGTGTTTGTTAGAGCTTTCTGTCCGTCAGAGTTTTATGTTTACAGCTCAAAAAGAGCAGAATGAAGGGAAATAAAAGCATTTTGTTCTATTAACTTAACTGAGTGTGTTAATTGTTTAGTCCCACGTTCAGCTGCTGTGTCAGTGAGGACTGGGTGGGTCCTCAAACTAAATAAGGACTGGGGGAAAGACGACTTAGTTGTTGGTGCCATTATGTGCAAAAAAACACAAATATTTTAAATTATTTTACATAATAATAATAATAATTGGTGGCAGTCGTCTTCTGAGCCAAAGGTCGGTGGTTTGAATCCCGCTCCTGACATGAACATTGTTGGTTGAGCGGTCAGATCCACCGGCCCAAAGGTTGGTGGTGCGATTCAAGCTCCTTCAGGTGAATGCTGCCGTTATGTCCTTGGGCAAGACACTTAACCTGCCTCGCCCCCAGTGTCTGCGTGCTCTGGTGTGTGAGTGTGTGGGTGAATGGTTCCTTGATGTAAAGCGCTTTGAGGTCCTTGAAAGGTAGAAAAGGCTGTATAAATGCAACCATTGCACCATTTAATGCATCGCACTCATGAAACGCTGTGGACACTCAAAGACACTTCACTTTACATTATATCACATTATTCAGTCACTCCACCCTCGATGGTGGTAAACTCGATGGTGGTAAGTAGTTTACCACCATCGAGTGTGGCACACAGCTGCCCTGGGGCAGACTGATGAAAGCGAGGCTGCCAGTGTGCGCCGTCGGCCCCTCTGTCCACCGCCTTCACACACACCACTCTCACACAGGGCAGTGTGGGTGAAGTGTCTTGCCTAAGGACACAGTGACACTCCAGCGCCCCCTGTGGCTCCTGGTGTTGCACTGACCCTGACCTGCTGAGCTTCACAGATCTGACAGGACCACACCTGACAGCAGGTGTGCTCCAAACATCTGTGGAGAGTATGAGGAGACAGACCCTCAACTAGAAAACTTACAAACACATTTAACCAAAAGGCTCTGAAAGTACCTCACCCCAGAGCGGGCCCCCTGAGGTCACGCTCAAATGTTCAAACGCTCTTGAAATGCGGACTGGAACTAAAAACAGTTCCAGGCACTGAAAAGGGTTCCTACACTGCACGATCTCACAGTGCTGGGCTTGTAGTGTATTATCACACATTAGAGTACCCTGGTCCCCGTCCTCGTGCCTTCACCCGGGCGGCACTAGGACCCGGGACACGGCGCAGTCTCGAGCCGAGGCCCTGCGGAGAGAGCGGCGCATCTGGAGCAGAGCTGGCCGGGCAGGGGAGGCGGAGGACGGGGAGAGAAGAGGAAGGAGGCTCCGGGAGCGAAGCGAGACATAAAGGGCTTAGGCCTGGGACTTGGGAAAACCGGGTAACGAGCACAGCACACACGCGCATTTCCACACACTTAACCCTCGATAGTCAGCGCTGCAGAAGGCGACACTCGCAGGCGCTTCAGGGACAGGAAGACTCGACGAAAAGGCGATTCGGTGTCATGCTTTTTCTGCGGATGTAGCTGTGTGTTTGGACGCCGTGTAAATGCACTTGAACTTGGCTTGGTTTTACACTAAAGCAGCCAGATTCTTTAGAGTAATCACCAAACCCATTTAAAAGGGAATCTCCTTTTATAGGCCTCCAATTTGCGGCTACATCCCCCGGGTCGCGAGCTGCTGCATACTTCCACTACTCCTGCCACCGCTGCTCCGCACATATCAACAACTTTATCATCCAAATGTCATGAATTATAAATGATTTCGTTACGTAGTGCTCGAGCGGCGTCTGCGTTTGACCTGGCGTGCGTAAAAATCCTCATCCCGTGGCCTTGGTTACCACATTTAATAAATTATTTCCAGTCCTGGTGGGTACATACAGTTATTATTCTCCTCGGTCCAGCGCGGAGGAGGCGGTGGACCTGATTTGGCAGCTTTTAAATGCACCGGCCTGTCTTCTTAACCCTTAAATTGCGCGGAAATCCACTTGGACACGTTGTAATTGCGGTGTTATTGCGACTTTTACGCGCACGGTTCTGACTCTGCGCCGGTGTAACTTCAGCTCGCAGACACTTAAGGTTAAAAAGGCACGTAAATAATTGAAGAATCTCTTTACTGGGCTCGTTAAAGGATCTCTGCGTGTGCGTAAATGGCGTCAGTCCAGCAGCAGCGGCGGCGGCGGCGGTGGATACATGCGGTGCTGGAGTAAAGTGGCCGGGCCTATAGGCGATAGTACAGTACAGTAGAAGCCTATAGGAGCTGCCTATAGCGTGCAACATGACGTGGGCTGCACAATGGCAACCCCGCTCGCGTATTACGTTACACTCGTGCGCAAATTTAGCTGGAAACGTAAAGTATAGGGGGGTATTTTAAAAGGCGGCGTTGTAATGCATCATGTTTGACCTACATTTTGGACAACGTGGTGGTGGAAGTTACAATTTGCGCCGACACGGGCTGAGTTTGACTGTTGTCACGAAATGTAGGTCTGTAAAGGAGTTTTTGATAGATTTAAGTCAGTATTAACAATAATTGTGACACTTTTGCGTCAATAATTCAGGTTTTTAAAAAATATTCCACTATTTCCACGTTGAAATTCCCCAATTGTGGGACAAATAATGGTTTTCATATCTTATCTTAAAGGTGCACTAGGTAACTTTTCATGTGGAGTGTCTGCCACTTGCTTATCTCCATGGAGACAAGCACACAAGGTCAAGTTACAGGTCAGATCTGTGGAGAGGCGACGCCGCTCAGAATATTTAGAATTCTTAAGCAATGAAAAAACCTGTAATTGAATAAATGCAAAATAGACAAGTTTTAATCGTGAACGTACCAAAAGGTTATGAAGTCAAGTATTAAAACTGTGATAAACAATTATTTTAGTTTTTTAGTGTTATATTGTACTTTTGAAATGTATTTTAAACCAAATAAAGGTTAAAACTGACTGGAGGGTTCTAGTTAGAGAATATTTACAGAAATAGTTTATTCTTTTATGACATTTTGATTTAATAATTCCGCAGTCTTTCTCATAAAATGGTCTCTTATCTTATCTTAAAGGTGCACTATGTAACTGTTCATGTGAAGGGTCTGCCACTCGCTTATCTCAAAAGGTTACTAAATCAAGTATTAAAGCTGCGATAAACAATTATTATTGTATTTTATTAGTTCTAGTTAGAGGATAGTTACAGATAAAGTGTATTATTGCCGAAAATCAGAAATTGTTTATTCTTTTATGACTTTTTGATTTAATAATTCCACTGTCTTTATCATAAATTGGTCTGTCTTATCTTATCTTAAAGGTGCACTATGTGAGGCAAGGCATGTTTATTTGTAGAGCACAATTCAAGGCACGTCTAAACAGAACTGATTTTAGTCTGGATTTGAACATTGTCAGAGCCGAGTCCCACATCTTCAGGAAGACTGGTCCAAATTTTAGCTGCATAAAACTGAAACAATGGTTCCCCATGTTTAGTCCTGACTCTGGGCACCAGCAGGAGGCCGGTCCATGTTTAGTCCTGACTCTGGGCACCAGCAGGAGGCCGGTCCCTGAGGTCCTCAGAGTGTGAGATGGTTCATATGGCACTAAGATGTCAGAGATGTACTTTGGTGCTTGGCCGTGGAGAGACTTGAACACAATCAGAGCTGCTTTAAAGTCATTTCTCTGAGCCACAGGAAGCCAGTGCAGAGACCTGAGCACAGGACTAATGTGATCGTACTTCCTGGTTCTTGTCAGGACTCGAGCAGCAGCGTTCTGGATGTGCTGCAGCTGTTTTACAGCTCGTTTGGAGAGGCCAGAGAACAGCCGTTACAGTAGTCTAACCTCCTGGAGACAAATGCATGATGAGTCTCTCCAAGTCTGTGTTAGACTCTGTACATTTGATTATGTTTTTTAGATGGTAAAAGGCTGTTGATGTTATTGATTGTTATTGATGTAACTTTTCTTGTGGAGGGTCTGCCACTTGCTTATCTCCATGGAGACAAGCATACAAGGTCAAGTTACAGGTCAGATTTGTGGAGAGGCGACGCCGCTCAGAGTTAGAATGCAGGTTTTTCAAGATTAAGCGTTCATTTACACATCAGGAAAAAGATAATAATAATGTGATAAACCAATAATTAGATCTGATTTTTGTTGTGTTTTTACAGCACACGACAAATCTGAACTTCAAAAACGCCTGGCGACACGTATCAGTTAAATTGGGGGGATTTTGGAAGACAAAAAACACAAGGAATATTCAAATAACTTTCAATCTTTTTCATTTTCTCTTTCACTTTTGCTGAAAAATATAACAGTTTACATTGTTACATCTGACACGTCTGATCTCCAGCAATCAGATAATGATCCGATTGTTTGTGTGCATGTAAACATACACTTTATGAGGTATAATAATAATAACTTTATGCGTGATGCAGTATGTCAGGCCTGTCCTCAAAGTTTATGTCTTGAAGAAGCAGGTGAAATGGTTAAAGATTCAAGATAATATTTACATTTACGGTTGTCCAGACATGAGAGTCAGAGCATCTGTAAAACTGCAGCTCTGGTCGAATGTTCTGAGGAGTCTGTAGTCATATATAGCCCTGGTTTAGTCTTGGTTTAATCGTGGTTTAGTCCTGGTTTAGTCCTGGTTCAGACCTGGTTTCGTCCTGGTTTAGACCTGGTTTGTTCCTGGTTTAGCATTGGTTTAGTTCTGGTTCAGTCCTGGTTTAGTCCTGGTTTAGTCCTGGTTTAGACCTGGTTCAGTCCTGTTTTAGTCCTGGTTGAGTCCTGGTTTGTTCCTGGTTTTGCTTTGGTTTAGTTCTGGTTCAGTCTTGGTTTAACCCTGGTTTAGTCTTGGTTTAATCCTGGTTTAGTCCTGGTTTAATCCTGGTTTAGTTCTGGTTCAGTCCTGGTCTAATCCTGGTTCAGTCCTGGTCTAATCCTGGTTCAGTCTTGGTTTAATCCTGGTTCAGTCTTGGTTTAATCCTGGTTCAGTCTTGGTTTAATCCTGGTTTAGTCCTGGTTTAGTCCTGGTTTAATCCTGGTTCAGTCCTGGTTTAGTCCTGGTTTTTAGTCTAACTCCTGCTCTCTGTCGTTTCAGGAGAGAGAAGAAGGATCATCTCTCATTTTTTTCGTTCTTTTTATTAATTATTAAGTTATTATTTTTCTTCATGTAAAACTTCATCGTCTTCTGAAGATCCAAACCGTCATAAGCTTCTTTTTTTATTTTTCCAACAATGCCGTCCAACTCCATGTCCAGCCCCGGCAGCCCGGCCTTCAAAACCCCCGACTTCTCCGACTCGCCATTGCGCCGAATGGTAAGAAATATTGCATTGTGGGTAAAAGCTGCACGGTGTGGGAAACATATCTAACTGTGATTTTTCAGACATGTTTTGTGATTCAATTTGTGATTTACGATTTAATAATGGGATCATATTTTTCACATTTAAGGCGAGACACGACAGGCAAAACTTTTTTTGTTGTTTTTTTTTTTCTCCCAATTTTTTGTTTTTTCTCAGCATATCTGTTTTCATGCAGAAACAACAAATGTGTCCAATCTGCTCCTAAAGATATTTTATTATTTAATTTAATCAACTTCATCCATAGATTTCTCTGGGACATTGTAACTTCAAAGGTTGTTTTCTTAAAATGCATTTTTCTCCCTCAAAGACATAAAGATCAGCCTTAAAGTAAAAAATATTCTACATTTTTCATATTGCTGTTAGCCTTTAAACATGCTCTCGAGTGCCTTAAATTTGCCATCTCATGTTAAAAAAAAACAAAACGTTCTTATTCATGCTCTGACCGTTGTTTTCAGTCACTATGAAATGACATTTACTGAGTGCTCCAGCCAGCAGAAGGCGCCAGCGCTGTATTCAATCTAGTGAGGTTAGCGCTGAAAAGACGTCATTGTGCACATTTGCTACAGCAGTTATCGTGTTTAGAGGCAGAAATGCTCAGAACAGGTTTAGCGATGATTTAAAAACTTAAAAACAACAGAAGATTCTCTGATAAGTCACGTATGAAGTCTGAAAATACGAACGGAAATCCCAGACCTTCAGCAGGAAGTGTGTTTGACGCTCAGAGAGAGAGGATTTTCTAATAAACATTCCTCAAAACAGCGTATATGCAGCTGAATGCTACTCCAGGTGTGTTTTTGATGACGGAACATTGTTAGAACATGGTTTAAAGCTCAAAAAAGTCATTGTAGCAGAAGAATATGTGTCCTTAAAGTAGATCCTACACCAAACTGTACAATCTGGACTCAACAAGATTTTGACAAAACGTACAGAAGGATTTGTTGATATCTAATTCTAAAACTGATTTATTGAAGTTTTAAGTCAAAGAAATTAAGCGAAATTTAAATTTTTAGGACAATTTTAAGTCCAATCTAGTTTACTTAAAAACTAAATAAGAAATCCAAAATCCTCTCTGTAAAGTTTTTATAACTAATATGTTACAAAATTAACCAAGAAATTTAAACCTGGTTCTGTGCATTATTCATATTTAAATGTCCCAAATATTTGTATTTTGGGTCATTTTTACACATAAAATGTCTTATTTCTACATGAAAACATGACATGATGAAAAACGTACGTACATAACATATTTTTGTTCTTACATTTATGTGAGTAAACTATAGGAGAAGTTTACAATTGATATCTTAAATTTATCTGTTCACCTGCAGTGTCTCATCTTAATTGACACTGCATGATTTGGTTGCTATGGTGATTTCTGGGTGTGATGTCATCATTTACAACCAGGAAGCGGAATTAAAAACCATAAAAATGTATTTTAGCAGAATTTGAAATATATTTATCTTAACTGCATTTTAGTCAAATGATAGTCCAACCTGTCAGAGGGACTTTAAGCCGTCCAAAAATACTGCTGCTAATGTTTTCTAGATTCACTGTTTTGGCTTTTATTCCACTTTAACTTGGCTTTGTGAAGTGAGTAACTTCTGCAGACTCTCAGTCGTTCCTCTGTAGCTGTTTAATTGTTAGAAAATTGTTTAAGGTGAGACACTGCAGAAGAATTGGAAAAAAATGTAAATGTAAAGATATCAATTGCAAACTTCTCCTGTAGTTTACTCATATAAATGTAAGAAAAATTCATTCATTCATTTTCTACCGCTTATTCCCGTTAGGGGTCGCGGGTGACTGGAGCCTATCCCAGTGACTTTGGGCCTTAGGCGGGGTACACCCTGGACGGTGGCCAACTCGTCGCAGGGCTTACACAGAGAGACAGACAAGGACAGACAACCATTCACTCTCACATTCATTCACTAGGGACAATTTAGAGTTGTCAATTAACCTACACAGTCATGTCTTTGGACGGTGGGAGGAAGCCGGAGAACCCGGGGAGAACCCACGGTAACACGGGGAGGACATGCAGACTCCACCCAGAGAGATCGTGTGATGATAATGTTTAAATAGAAAACAAGACATTTTATGTGTATGAATGAAAAAATGAAAAATGGACAGAACCAGGTTTGAATTTCTTGGTTCATTTTGTAACATATTATTTACAAAAACTTTATAGAGAGGCTTTCGGATTTAGCTCTGACTGAAATGTGTCCTAAAAATTCAAATTTTGCCTACTTAAAACTGTAATAAATCAGTTTTAGAATTAGATAACAACAAATCCTTCTGTACGTTTTGACAAAATCTTGTTGAGTCCAGATTGTACAGTTTGGTGTAGGATCTACTTTAAGGCTGATCTTTATGTCTCGAGGGAGAAAAATGCATTTTTAGAAAATGGCCTTTGAAGTTACAATGTCCCAGAGAAATCTATGGATGAAGTGGATTCAATGAAAGAATAAAACATCTTTTGGAGCAGATTGGACACGTTTGTTGTTTCCACATGAAAGCAAACTGACCGGGAAAAAAAAAAATTGAAAACATTTTTGTAAACGCTCGTCTGATGTCACTCAAGTTTAACTGACTGTGCGACAGAGAAGTGTGATATAAGTTTTTTGGGCTCACAGTACGTAAAGCGTGAAGAATAAACGTAGTGCTGTCAAAAGTTTCAAAGATCAGATACTAATCAATATTAAAACTATTCTCGAAACTAGATCCTCATTTGAACAAGAATTTATGCAAAAAACCTCACTTTAACAAGACTAAATTTGACCTTTAATGAACTGTTTTATCTTGAACTTTGTCAGAACTATTATAAAATCACAGAGTTTAATAAAGAAGTCACTGTAATTGTCAGTCAGTTCTGTAAAATACTGACCCTGAAAAGAACATTTTTAACTATAATTGTGGTATTGACATTGGTTTGGTTGAAATTTGACCATCTTTAATGCTCTGACACTAGTATTTGCGATTGTAAACTCTAAACATGTCAATAACGCTGCACTGGTGCTTCTTTTTATGGTATTTAAATGTGCATTATGTAACTTTTCTGGTGGACCGTCTGACACTTTCTTGCCGTACCAAATTTTTGACCAACTAAAGGTTGAAATATGGCACCTGAAGGCTTCTAGATACAGAATAATTACAAATGAATCACGTTTTTGTCACTTTTAGTCATGTTTTGTCACTTTCAGTCATATATTTGTCACTTTTAATTGTGTTTTTGTCCCTTTCAGTCGTGTTTTTGTCGCTTTTAGTCATGTTTTTATCACTTTTAGTCATGTTTTTGTCACTTTTAGCCTTTTTTTTTGTCGCTTCTAATCATATTTTTGTCACTTTTAGTTACGTTTTTGTTACTCAAAATATGTAATTTTTTTGCCTGGAATATTTCATAGTATAGCATAAAACGTATAGAGCTGCAACAATTTAGCGACCAATTGTGACTAGTCAACGATAAATAGTAATTGTTGCTGTATTTTGATGAATACACAGACTCTAAAACACAAAGACAGTGGCATTATTAAATCAAAATGTTAAAAACAGAATAAATAATTACTTATTTTCCTCAATAATACAATTTATTTGTAAATGTTTTATCTAGAAGCCTTCAGTCGCCACATTTCAATCTTTATTTGGTTAAAAATGCATGTAAAAAGTCTCAGTGTATAATAAAAATAATAATTTGACTCGTCGACTACTAGAGTGGTGCTGTTTCGTGAAGCAATTGACCCTTGTTTAATGTTTAATCCTGTTTTTAAGCCTCCGTTTTGGTTTGTTTTCGATTATATGCTCATTTTTGCTCAGCGTCGTTTCCAGTGAAAGCTAATTTAAATCGTTTATGAATAAAGATCCTTCTAAATCTGACTTTAATCTGGTTTAGTGTCGGTTAATCCCACTTAATTCATGTTTTAATCTCACTATTGTTGCTGCTTCCTTTGTTTATTTAAAATAGAAAGTATAATCCACTCTAAATGAGGTCATATCCTGTTAAGATTAGCTGATAATAACCACTGAAATACAAATGCACTTCACGCTTATTTATTATAGGTTTTGAAGGAGTTAAAATCCTCAAACTATCACCTACAAACATTTTAGTACTGAGCTCTCTAAAAGTGCGTGTCTTATTTAAGCTAAATATTATTAGCTAAATTCCTCGCCAAAATATGACACAATCATGTTAAAAATAAATCTAAAATTATGCAATTATTTAACATTTTTAACCAAATAAAGGTTGAAATATGGCAACTGGAGGCTCCTAGATAGAGGATATTTACAAATAAAGTGTATTATTGATGAAAAATCAGAAATTTTGTATAATTTTTTGACTTTCTGATTTAGAAATGTGACTGTTGTTGTTGTACAAGGTCTTTTCGTACGTGTTTTAGAGTCTGTTTAGGCTAAATTACAATGATCAATTGCAATCATCAATCATAAATCATTTTTATTCAGAAATAGTTTTTTAAAAGTTGGAACAAAAAAATGTGTACAAGCCTCTTTTTTTTTTTTTTTTTTTTTAAGTCAAAACAGCTTCAAATGGTATAAATACAGACGGGTGATATATCAGCTCCAGTATCAGTATCGGCCGGTGGAGCTGCACGATTTGCGATTTTTAAAAAACACAACCAGAAGAATTGACAAAAAGACTGAAATATGAACTGACAAACTAATAAAAGAATCAGGTGTTTTGGAAGTTTTTGTCACTGTTTTGTCGCTTTTAGTCATGTTTTTTGTTGCTTATAGTCATGTTTTTGTTACTTTTAGTCGTGTTTTTGTTGCTTCTAGTCATTTTTCTGTCACTTATAGTCGTGTTTTTGTCACTTTTAGTCTTGTATTTGTCACTTTTAGTCGTGTTTTTGTCACTTTTAGTTGCATTTAGTTGCATTTTGTTGCATTTAGTCATGTATTTGTCACTTGTAGTCAAGTATTTGTCACTTTTAGTCATGTATTTATCACTTTTAGTTATGTATTTGTCACTTTTAGTCGTGTTTTTGTTTCTTCTAGTCATTTTTCTGTCACTTATAGTCGTGTTTTTGTCACTTTTAGTCTTGTATTTGTCACTTTAATTTGTGTATTTGTCACTTTTAGTCATGTTTGTCACTTTTAGTCATGTTTGTCACTTTTAGTCTTGTATTTGTTACTTTTAGTCTTGTGTTTGTCACTCTTAGTCATGTATTTGTCACTTTTAGTCGTGTTTTTGTCACTTTTAGTTGCATTTTGTTGCATTTAGTCATGTATTTGTCACTTGTAGTCAAGTATTTGTCACTTTTAGTCATGTATTTATCACTTTTAGTCAAGTATTTGTCACTTTAATTTGTGTATTTGTCACTTTTAGTCATGTTTGTCACTTTTAGTCATGTTTGTCACTTTTAGTCTTGTATTTGTTACTTTTAGTCTTGTGTTTGTCACTCTTAGTCATGTATTTGTCACTTTTAATCGTGTTTTTGTCACTTTTAGTTGCATTTGTTGCATTTAGTCATGTATTTGTCACTTGTAGTCAAGTATTTGTCACTTTTAGTCATGTATTTATCACTTTTAGTCAAGTATTTGTCACTTTAATTTGTGTATTTGTCACTTTTAGTCATGTTTGTCACTTTTAGTCATGTTTGTCACTTTTAGTCTTGTATTTGTTACTTTTAGTCTTGTGTTTGTCACTCTTAGTTATGTATTTGTCACTTTTAGTCGTGTTTTGTCCCTTTTATATCCAGATACAGATATAACGGCTGTGAGACTACAGGCTGGACTTGTGCAGATGTTGTCAGTCCGGCTGAGTCTAAAGGATTATTGAGCTGCTGTTAAATCCGTTCATTAACACGAGAGGACCAGCTCATGTCGATGTGGATCGAGTGTTGTGTCTGTCGTAAAGATCACAGCCTCGAGTGCAATGCGTGACGTATTATCCTGCTCTTCATAGCTGTAGGTCCACTGGGATTGTTAAAGTCTCTGTGTCAGTAGGTCTGGGTGAGACAGTGCTATTTTTGTGAAATCGTCACGTCGTGATTGACTGTTTGTGTCTTTAATGCAGCTGTCCGTTCAAACACACTTTTTCTCCTGATGTTTAGCCTCTGAAGCCCCTGAGTAGATGACATTATTTACCTCTTAAAGGCCAGAGCTGCACAATTAAAACAAATCCACACAAAATTGCAATTTTAATGGATGCAATTAGCAAATCACAAAAGGCTGCAATGTTTGAAGTGCAATAATTTCTTCCACAAACAACAAAATGTCTTGAAAATAAAAACGTCCAACACTGTAGTTTGGATTTGTACAAACATGTTCTGAAACAAGCGACAAAAGCGCGACCAAAGCGAGAAAAATGTGTTCAAAAGCGTAAAAAATGCGCCTACAAACGTCAAACATGACTCTATGCACACAAACGTGACTAAAAGTGACAAAAACGCAACTTAAAACGACAAAAACGCAACTGAAAGTGACAAAGAGGCTTATTTAAAATGTGAATTTGAACAGAACATTAAACATAAATCACAATCGCCCTGGAAAGAAAAATCACAATTAGATACATTTAGGAAATAGAAAAATACAAAGTGAACATGACTCGTGATAGAATCGAAATCATGATCTGGCCCCAAGAAAATCGTGATAATAATAAAAACCCAGCCCTAAATGGCAGGTTATGACTTAGTCTGGTATTTATCATAGTTTTACATTTGTGAAGTTGCAGTTTGTCAAAACTTTTATGTTTATTCATGTTTATTTAAATACACTTTTATTTTTATTCATGTTTACTTTGATAGATGTTTCTTGCGTCAAAATGACACAGAAAATGTGTAAAATTTGTGTATCTGATGACTCTATTTTGTTCCTAAATGTTTTCTGGATCCTCAAACGGCTTCACTTCAGCTTCATCTGAGTCAAACATCTTTTCATCACGTGACTTTTGCTTTCTAAACAACTAATCAAACGACTTAACGACTACTCGACTAACAAAATAATCATTAGTTGCAGCGATGCACAAATACACTCCAGCGTGACAGCATTTATCACAAAAATAACACGATACAGTTCAACGTTTGTGGATGTCCTTGACTCTGGCCTCCGTCCCGTTGGAAACAGAACATCGTAAGTTTCTACAACCCAAACCATAGTTCAGTCTCACAAATGGCCTGCACAAAGGGGCGTCGGCTTCTCCTCGTTTTCCCCGTTCCACACAACTGTCCAGGCCCTGTTCCCATGGCAACGCGCCTTTCCTTAAATAACCAGAAACCCCAAATACTCCCTCGGTATCTTTTAAATTTAACAAGGGCTCAGAGTGGGCCGCGGCGCCTGGTTTCCGACCCGCTCTCTGACGTTTCGCCGTTCGGGGAAGGGCAAAATGGCGTTTTTTGCGTCGGGGAGAGGAATTGATGAGGTGGCTGTTCCCGCGGTGAAAGCCACGCAGGCGGCGCAAGATTGTGTGTCATCAAATTAACGGAGGCTCCAAACGAGGCGGTGCGGCTCGCGGAGAAACGCCAAATGAGTTTTATCTATGCAAATGTAGCCCCCCGACCTGCAGGGGATCTGTCTGAAATGACAAAATGAAGGCCGCGTCATCAGAATATGGAATAATAAATGGCGGTACATGAAGGAGTCTGTTTAGTCCTGGTTTATGCTGCGTTCGAGGCAGCCGGGAGCTCGGTTATTATTTCTCACTTGCAAGTTCCGACTGAATTAACTCGTATGTGAACATGTGGCTAATGTTAAGCCGTAAGCTGAACACATATAAACATTAGACGAACATCTCCAACTCGAAATAACAGATTATAACAGAATTTATAACGGATTAAGCCTGTGTAACATTTAAAAGACAATAAAATCTGAATCTGAATCAGAAGGGTTTTTATTGCCGTTGTCGGGGAGCACAATTCTCAAACTTGGAACTTGGAAGTGCAACAATGAATAATAATAGTAGAAAGACAAAATTAATAGATTATGCTAAAATATGATAAAATAAGGGCTTGCAAAATAAATAAATCCAAGTCAAATTCAAGTCCTCTTGGAGTTTCCAGTCATTCGAGTCAGAAAACAGCTCATATTTTTGCAATTTATATGATTTTTCTGCCGGGGCCCGGCCGGGCACAGCCCGAAGGAGCGACGTGGGGCCGCCCTCCCGTGGGCCCACCACCTGCGGGAGGATCCGTAAGGGGCCGGTGCGAAGTGATCCGGGCAGTAGTCGAAGGCGGGGGCCTCGACGACCGGATCTCCGGACACAGAAACTGGCTCTAGGGACATGGAACGTCACCTCGCTGGGGGGGGAGGAGCCTGAGCTTGTGCGGGAGGTCGAGCGCTACCGACTAGATATAGTCGGCCTCACCTCCAAGCATAGCCTGGGCTTTGGAACCCGTCTCCTTGAGAGGGGCTGGACTCTCCATTTCTCTGGTGTTGCCCACGGGGAGAGGCGGCGGGCTGGTGTGGGCTTGCTCATAGCCCCACAGCTCAGCCGTCACGTGTTGGAGTTTACCCCGGTGAACGAGAGGGTCGCGTCCCTTCGCCTTCGGGTGGGGAACAGGTCTCTCACCGTTGTGTCGGCCTATGGGCCGAGCAGCGGTGTAGAGTACCCGGCCTTCTTGGAGTCTCTGGGAGGGGTACTGGACAGTGAACCGCCCGGGGACTCCGTCGTTCTACTGGGGGACTTCAACGCCCACGTGGGCAGCGACAGTGACACCTGGAGAGGGGTAATCGGGAGGAACGGCCCCCCCGATCTGAGTGGTGTTCAGTTATTTGACTGTGCTAGTCACGGTTTGTCTATAACGAACACCATGTTCAAGCACAAGGGTGTCCATCAGTGCACGTGGCACCAGGACACCCTAGGCCGGAGGTCGATGATCGACTTTGTTGTCGTGTCATCTGACCTTCGGCCGCGTGTCTTGGACACTCGGGTGAAGAGAGGGGCGGAGCTGTCAACCGATCACCACCTGGTGGTGAGTTGGATCTGCTGGCGGGGGAGGAAGCCGGACAGTCTTGGTAGGCCCAAGCGCATCGTGAGGGTCTGCTTGGAACGTCTGGCAGAGCCCTCTGTCAGTAGGGTTTTCAACTCACACCTCCGGGAGAACTTCTCCCAGATCCCGGAGGAGGCTGGGGACATGGAGTCCGAGTGGACCATGTTCTCCACCTCCATTGTTGATGCGGCGGCTCGTAGCTGTGGTTGCAAGGTCTCTGGTGCCTGTCGCGGCGGCAATCCCCGAACCCGGTGGTGGACACCGGAAGTAAGGGATGCCGTCAAGCTGAAGAAGGAGTCCTATCAGGCCTTGCTGGCTTGTGGGACTCCTGAAGCAGCTGACAGGTACCGGCAGGCCAAGCGTACTGCAGCCCGGGCTGTCGCAGAGGCAAAAACTCGGGATTGGGAGGAGTTCGGGGAGGCCATGGAGGAGGACTATCGGTTGGCCTCAAAGAAATTCTGGCAAACCGTCCGTCGCCTCAGGAGGGGGAAGCAGTGCTTCACCAACACCGTTTACGGTGCGGGTGGAGGGCTGTTGACCTCGACTGGGGATGTTGTCGGACGGTGGAAGGAATACTTTGAGGATCTCCTCAATCCCACTGTCACGTCTTCCGAGGAGGAAGCAGAGACTGAGATCTCGGAGGCGGACTCGTCCATTACCCTGGCTGAAGTCACTGAGGTGGTTGGCAAACTCCTTGGTGGCAAGGCTCCGGGGGTGGATGAGATCCGCCCTGAGTATCTTAAGTCTCTGGATGTTGTGGGACTGTCTTGGTTGACACGTCTCTGCAACATCGCGTGGCGGTCTGGGACGGTGGTGGTCCCTCTGTATAAGAAGGGGGACCGGAGGGTGTGTTCCAACTACAGGGGGATCACACTCCTCAGCCTCCCCGGTAAGGTCTACTCCAGGGTACTGGAGAGGAGAATCCGACCGATAGTCGAACCTCGGATTCAGGAGGAGCAGTGTGGTTTTCGTCTCGGTCGTGGAACACTGGACCAGCTCTATACTCTCCATCGGGTGCTCGAGGGTTCATGGGAGTTTGCCCAACCAGTCCACATGTGTTTTGTGGATCTGGAAAAGGCATTCGACCGTGTGCCCCGGGGCGCCTTGTGGGGGGTGCTCCGGGAGTATGGGGTCCGGGGCCCTTTGCTAAGGGCTGTCCGGTCCTTGTACGACCGGAGCAGGAGCTGCGTTCGCATTGCCGGCAGTAAGTCAGACTTGTTCCCGGTGCATGTTGGACTCCGCCAGGGCTGCCCTTTGTCACCGGTTCTGTTCATAATTTTTATGGACAGAATTTCTAGGCGCAGTCAGGGCGTGGAGGGGGTCCGGTTTGGGGACCACAGGATCTCATCTCTGCTGTTTGCGGATGATGTCGTCCTGATGGCTTCCTCAGACCAGGACCTACAGCATGCACTGGAACGGTTTGCGGCCGAGTGTGAAGCGGCTGGGATGAGGATCAGCACCTCCAAATCCGAGGCCATGGTTCTCGACCGGAAAAAGGTGGCTTGCCCTCTCCGGGTGGGTGGAGAGTCCTTGCCTCAAGTGGAGGAGTTCAAGTATCTCGGGGTCTTGTTCACGAGTGAGGGAAGGATGGAGCGTGAGATTGACAGGCGGATCGGTGCAGCGTCTGCAGTGATGCGGGCGCTGTATCGGACCGTTGTGGTGAAGAAAGAGCTGAGTCGAAAGACAAAGCTCTCGATTTACCGGTCAATCTACGTTCCTACCCTCACCTATGGTCATGAGCTCTGGGTAATGACCGAAAGAACGAGATCGCGGATACAAGCGGTCGAAATGAGCTTCCTCCGCCGGGTGGCTGGGCGCTCCCTTAGAGATAGGGTGAGGAGCTCGGTCACACGGGAGGAGCTGGGAGTAGAGCCGCTGCTCCTCCACGTCGAGAGGAGCCAGTTGCGGTGGCTCGGGCATCTGTTCAGGATGCCTCCTGGACGCCTCCCTCGGGAGGTGTTCTGGGCATGTCCCACCGGGAGGCGGCCCCGGGGTAGACCCAGGACACGCTGGAGGGACCATGTCTCTCGGCTGGCCTGGGAACGCCTCGGGATCCCCCCGGAGGAGCTGGAGGAAGTGTCTGGGGTGAAGGAAGTCTGGGAGTCCCTGCTTAGACTGCTGCCCCCACGACCCGGCCCCGGATAAGCGGAAGAAGATGGATGGATGGATGGATGGATGATTTTTCTGAATGGTTCTTCTTTTTAAAAAGTCCTAGTCACATTTAAGTATCGACCATCAAGAGAAAATGGTTTTAAAAACACATTTGTCCCATGAAGTCGTCTCAAATCACAGGGCTCCAAGTCCTGAGTCATTGGCGCCTTCAAGTCCAAACCAAATCTTAGTTCATTTTATGAAAGGGCACATTGTGCTACAGTGACTTTTTTGAGCTTTAAACCCTGTTCTAACCCATGTTCTATCATCAAAAACACACCTGAAGTAGCATTCAGCTGCATTCACACTGTTTGAGGAAGGTTTTTTAGAAAATCCTCTCCCTCCGAGCGTCAAGCACACTTCCTGCTGAACTTTTGGGATTTTCTGACGTGTTTTCAGACTTCATACGTCATTTATCGGAGAATATTGTGAGGTTTTTAGTCCTTAATACATTGCCAGACTTATTCTGAGCATTTCTGTTGTCTAAATACGATAACGGCTGCAGCAAATCCACACAAGGATGGCAGGTCAAGTTTCAAGTCATCAAAATAGTGACTGAAGTCTGACTGGAGTTCACACTTCTACACGTCACAGTTGATCTCGTGTGTGAAGTGGGAAGTGTGAAGTATTCACCAGTAACTCCTGGTGACAGGGGTTAGACCCGTATATCGTTTGTGGGCTGTAGTCAAGTAAAGACATGCAGATCAATTAGTCGACCAAAAAGGGATCTGGACAAAAGCTCCCTAATTAACACTATTACTTATCTCCATAGACCCTTCAGGAGTGATGTGTTGGAAGGGTCTGTACGTATCTGACAAAAACGGCATTCGTAAGACTTAAACGACAGGGAAGTTCAGCCAGAAAAATACTAAGAAGCAGTGTATTTATGTAAAAAAATGATTAAACTTCTGCTGTTGTTTTATAGACCCTTCAAAATGTGACATCATCAAAATTTCGGAATGGAGGCGACTGGAGGCAAAATGAAGTTGTCAATGTTGTTCAATGATTCTCTCACATTCTATCTAAATTCTGGATTTAAGTGTTTGTGTTGGGGAAAAAAGCAACACATTTGAATTTCCAGGGTAGAAAGGTCAGTTAGTTTGCTTTTCTATAACAAACGATGGACAAAATACAATTTTCTACCCTTAAAATTGTATTTTAGCTTCAGAAAAATCTAATTTATGGAATAGTATCTGATATATCTCTAGATAAATTGAAAAATGATTGTGGGCTCAACATTTCTGTGAGTATTTTTCCAATCTGGATTGTTCCTTCATCAAAAATGCAAAGAGTTTATCATAATTTCCTAAAACATAATGTAAAATACAATAATAAATGTGTTTAAAGCAGCTCTGATGTCACTCACATGTGTGAGTGATTTTCATTTTCCAACATCATCTCAAATGTTCATATTTTGTGATATTCTGAGGTTAAATCCCAGTTTCTCCAGTGAAATCACATGTTGCACTTCACTTTTGCCTCCAATCTGAATTTAGAATGTTTTTGTTTACAAACTTTGAAAGGGTCTATGTAAATCCTTTTATTTAAAATGTAATAATTAATCAGACTGATAAAAATTTTGGTGGAGTAAAACACCATGCACTTAATACTTGAAAGCCGGTCTTTGGTGTTGTCTAAATAATTTACAGCGAGGAAAGCCTTGATTAACCTGGGGTGAATGTGAAAGGTCGGCCGACGCGACGCTGCGGAAAAATGAATAAATCCATCATCCATTAGTGTCCCGAGTGAAGTGTGCGCATTTACATACAGAGATGGATGAGTCTGGGCCGAACGAGAAGAGGAGAGGAAACGAGAGGGAGGAGGACGGAGGAGGGGGATTATTAGACAGGATGAAAAAAGCACGTCCACGGCTCAGAGAGGAAAGAAACACCAACTCAAGAGTACCATGAGGGATAAACATGACTGAACTACTGCTGTACTATTCACCTTATTTCGGATTAGCTTATTAGCTAATCCTTATTAGCTTTAACGGAGTTCTCGTCAAACGGAAGTGCGTTTACAACAAAAGTCCGTATCTGTGGCAAAAAACGACAAAAGTGGGCGGGGCAGAATAAGGTGAATAAACAAAAACATTCTAACTTTGGAATGGAGGCAAAAGTGAAGCGCTACATAATGTGATTTCACTGAAGAAACTGGGATTTAACCTCAGAATATCACAAATTATGAAAAACTGAGATGATGTTGGAAAAGTAAAAGCCTCAGACACATGTGAGTGACATCAGAGCTGCTTTAAACACATTTTTGTTGTATTTTACATTAGTCATTCATTCATTTTCTTCCGCTTGTCCACTCTGGACAGTGGCCAATTTGTCACAGCAAACACAGAGACATGGACAGACAACCATTCACTCTCACATTCATTCACTCAGGGCAATTTAGAGTTACCAATTGACCTGAACACATACATGTGTTTGGACGGTGAGAGGAAGAACCCACGGTGATACAATTTTTTTAAAAATACAATTTTCTCCCTCGAGACATAAGGATCAGCCTTAAAGTATCACAGTTCTGCCTGTTATCTTGTTGACCCTCACTCCAGCTCCGTTTCCCACCACATCCCGTTCCATCTTTTGCTACCTCCCTGGTTTTCCCGCTCTCCGCAGCGGCTTCCCATTCCCTAATCATCCCAGGGAAAATTCACAGTAGAATTTGTTGAATAAATCAGGCTAAGTATTAGATATCAAGTTTTAAGTCTAAAAAATGTAGGTCATTATGTGCACAAAATGAACCCAAAAAATGTAAACCTGGCACCGTCCATTTTTCAGATTTAAAGTGACCAAATACGTGCAATTTTGTCCGTTTTTACACATACATTGCCTTATTTTTATATTAAAACATTACACGATGAAGATATTTTTCTTACATTTATGTGAGTAAACTACAGGAGAACTTTCAAATCGATAGGTTTAAATTTCACACAAATCAATCTACTTTATATAAAGTTTTAGCGACGAGACTTTTCCCTCGTTCGCTATCTACCTGAATGGAAAAAAGGTCAATGAAATGAGGTCAATGAAAATAAAATTGCAAAAGTAATCCATAAATAATACATTTAATAAAAAAAAAAAAAAAGGTAGTCTGAAGTTTGAACACTCAAACTTTCAAAAGGAGAAGAGTGCCGTTAGGAGTTTATGATGAAATGAAGTGACAGGACTGACCTGAAATAACACAATAATGAGTTTGATATTAATTTAATTCCAATTGTTTATTTATGTTTAATGTGAGAGCTCCATCCATCTTGAGTTTTTTTACCCGACGGTCGCAGTTTGCGGTCTGGCTTTCCTCTAAAGTTCTTCATTGAAAAGCTTTTCCCACAGATCCATACAACATTTTGATGCTCTATTGATCTGTGTGCACTTGTCCGTTATCCGTCGGTCAGCGTGGGTCCTGCCGGGTATTTGTGAGGATTTGCACTTGAAACTGTCCCTAGCATCAACAAACTAGTGACGACGCGTTCAGAGTCTTTCTCATCGCCAAACATTCGATTTACCATTACTGGGTTCTAATCGGAATCTCTGACAGATGAGAAAAGACTCTTCTTTCACGTCACTCAATTTGTTCTCGATGCTCCGGGATCAGCTTCCAGTGCGTTTCTTCACAAATATCCGTTTAGTTCTGAGCGGGGGGGTTGAGTTGGGCTTTCAGGTCTTCATATTGATCCTCTATTTCTCGCAGTTGGAGCTCCAGGTTCGCACAAGCTGTCAATTTTGTGTCAAGGGCAAGTCTTTTCTGCTCGTTATCGTTTTGGAGAGCGTCTTTGTCCGCTTGGAGTTGTGCTATGATCCCATTTAACTTTATAATTTTGTCTAAGGACCAGTTAAAAGACGCTTTATCCGCAGTGTGTCTGTCGTCCCACTCTTTCTTTGTCTTGACTTTTTGGGGCTCTGCGTTTATCTTTGTGAGAGACTCCACTTTCTCCTCGAGTTGGCGTTTCTCAGATTCCAGCTCTGTTAATTTAGTGACCAGATCCTCTTTCTCTGATTCGACCTGCGCTTTTTCCTTTACTAAATAGTCTTTGTCGATTTTGAGCAGGTTTATGATCCCCTGGAACTTTTCGAGTTTAGTCAAGGACCAATTATATGTCATTTTGTCTGCTGTATGCCTGTCGTCCCATTTTTTGTTCCCTTTCTTAATGTCTGCTTGTAAACTGGCGTTTGTCTTTGTGAGGGACTGCACTTTCTCTTCAAGCTGTTGTTTTTGAGACTTAAGCTCTTCTAGCTCCAGTTCTTTCTTTGCATTCTCCTTTTGCAGAGCGTCCAGATCTGAAGGTAAATTCATCTTGCAATTCTCAGGCAGTTCTTTTTTGACTCCATTTAAAAGTCTAGAGTTCTCTGCTCGCAGTTGTGAATTTGCAGACTGCAGAGAGGTCAGCTGGACTCCTAAGTCTTCAACTTGAGGGGCCTTTTCTTTGAGTAGTTCCCGTTTCTCAGTATGGACTTGGTTTATTTTGGCCTTGAGATTTTCTATTTCAGCTAATGAGGAGTTTAATGCTAATTTATCAGCTGAATGTAATTCCTCAACACGGCGGATGTGTGCTTGGTGTTCAGCGTTAATCTCTGCCAGCGAAACCACTTCCCTCTGAAAATGTCTTTTCTTCAATTCAAGCTTTTGTAACTTGTTTTCAAGAATCTCCAATTCTTCCCGTTGCAGAGCCTCCATATCTACATGGAAAGTGTTATCTGCCTTTTCTTTATTAAGTGCAGAGGTCAAAGCTTCAATTTGAGCCTCCTTTTCCGTTAATTTTTCCTCCAATTCAGTTTGAGCTCCTAATTTTTCCCTCAGAAGAGCCCCTTTCTCTTTGCGGAGTTTGTTTACTTTGGCCTTAAGGTTTTGAATTTCACCTGAAGAGGAGTTTAATGCCAATTTATCTTCTGAATGCCTGTTTTCCAGTTCCTTATTCAGTTGCTTGATGCGGTGGATGTCGGCTTGACAGTCCCTGCTCATCTTTGTGACTGAATCCACTTCCTTCTCCAGCTGATCTTTAAGAGATTCAAGCTCTGTTATCTGAATCCTAAGCTTGTTAAACTCCAGTTCTTTTTGAGAATTCTCATTTTGCAGTGTTATTTCAAGCTCGACCACTCTGCTCTTCAGGGTATCGTTTTCCTGCAGCAGTTCGCTGTTTTGTGTGGTGAGTTTGTTGACATGGGCAATATAGTTGGTTTCTCTGCTCATCATGTCATCAACACTGAAACGGAGTTTGCAAAGCCTTGCCTGTAACTTAGCTGTCAGCTCGTTAACCATTTTACCGGTCTCCATCTTTGTCTGAGCGGTACAGTTGTTTTTACCTTCACCATGGTTGCCGTCCAGCAGCTGCTGAGCCACAGAGACACACTCCATGTTCTCAGACATTGTACCTGGTAAATCTGACTGGTTTGAAAGTCGCTCGGCTCTAATAAATATTCAGTGGAAATATTTGGATCACAGGTATTGTTTGTTGGTGTTTACTCCAAAGTGGATTAAGAAAACTAACAAGTACGACTGTGGTTAGCTAAAAGTATTCACCTAACGCGTGTAAGTTAAAAAGTACGGCTCCTCGTCTCTCAGTGGGTTTCGTCTCTCAAGAGTAAAACTTACGTCAATATATAACCCCTGCTCTTTGACGTGTCACAAAGATCAAAGACGACAAGTGTCATGTGACCACACGTGTCACACGACCACATGCGTGACGAGGTCATGTGACACATGAGGTCAAAGATCATGTGTTCCGTTCTGTTCTAGAATGTGATGATGTCATCACCTCAGCTTGAGGGCAGGAGCCACTTTTCCCTGTTTATAACATTGGACTTTGCCATTAAATATGTAAAAGGTAAATTCACAAATGTTGAACCTGATGATTTTTCTGAGTGACTCGACCTAAGAACTCACTGTAAAACTCTGCATTTTGACAACATTCACTTTAGCTGCCCTCCATCTGTATTAAATATGACTGGGGGATTGAATGTTGTGATGGAACATGGATGGATGAGGAAATATCTCCATGAACCTATGTATAACGTGCATTTATTTTTTCGTTTTCTTCCCTTTATTTGTGTTGGTTTGTTTACAAAGGCATATAATGATTATCCAAATGTTTAAATTGTGTCACATCAAGTGAAAAGTACATGTAACATTTGTCAAAACAATAATAAAAGGAAAAAACTGCAGTACAGTACATGGGTACTATGGGTCAAGTTCTATTAATGTCTAATGTTAAAATTGCCAGACCATGTGGAGGGGGAAGTTACATTGGTTTTCAGTTTATTTCCGTGAGCTAATTTGAGTTTATTTGTGTTTATGGTTTCTGTAAACCTTTATAAATGTTTTGGGGACTGGGGTCGTTTTGGGTGGTGATTGCACACCTGCTTGGGAAAGGTAAAGATTGTGTAGTTCCCTCCAGAGAGAATGCACTTCCCCAGGTGAGGAGCCTTGCTAGATAAAAGAGGCCTCCAGAAGCCATTTAGGAGAGAGACTTCAGTGTAGTTGTGTGCACATGTTTGTTTGTTCGATTTAATTTGAGTTACTTGTTTTCTGTTTCCTAAGTCTTAAAAACCCTTGTCTGGTATAAGACTTTGTGCATGTCTGCCTCCTACTTCGACCACTTCGGGCCAGCTTCCCCACAATAAGTGATAGATATTAAACTTTTGCAGTACAGTTTTATTCAGTTGTGAAACACTTTAAAAGTTGGTAGCAACTTAAATACTTGGATGTAATGTTTTGCCATTATGGGGAGTATCAGCAAATTGTCCAATTCCATATTAAATATCTCCATCCATCCTTCTTCTTGCGCTTGTTCAGGGACTCCTGTCCTGAGGGACATTAAATATCTCAGACAGATATTAAACATCTGTCTGAGCTCGTAGAAAAGAGAAAGTACTTTCATAGCAAATGAAACCAATTTAACAGATCCGCGCTCCTGTTGTAAACGCACTTCCGGTTGATGAGAACCCCGTTCACACAAATGACAAACGAGGGAAAAGTCTTGTTGCTAAAATATTATATAAAGTAGATTTATTTGAGTAAAATGTTTAAAGTACACGGGCAACAACAAGTCAGCAGTGCACCGATTTCCTGGGCGGCCTGAAAACGGCTTTTTAGTCCATGTAGAACTTATTTTCTAATGAGCTGCCTGCCCTATGTAAACTAATACAACGGGGAAAAGATGGCGGCGTCCACGACAACTTCCGGAATAAGGTCAATAAAAGGAAGATATTTGTGATATTTGTATTGTTGTTGGCCTTTAAACATGCGCTTGAGAACCTTTGCTTTGTCATCTCATATTATAGAACCTACAAATAATGCTTCTACTAAAAATATACATTACTTTGGAACTCCATCTACTGGCAGCAGAGGGAATTACAAAGCTGAAATAAGCAAATCATAGCTTGCCCCTGAGAAGTTAAAGGGAACATATGCTACAGTGACTTTTTTGAGGTTTTAACGTTAATGTTCTAACAATGCTCATCATCAAAAACACACTGGAGTTGCGTTTATCTTCATTCACGCTATTTTGAGGAATACTGGTTAGAAAATCCTCTCCCATCCGACCGTCAAGAACACTCTGATCAATAAATGACGTTTTTCCGATATTTGACATCACTTATCTGACAATCTTCTGCTGAATGAATAAGAATTTCATTATAATAAAAAAAAAAAAACATGAGATGGCAAATTTAAGGCACTCAGGAGCATGTTTAAAGGCAAACAGCAACAGAATGCGTATGGAAAATGCAGAGTATTTTTCCTTTAATCTGTTCCATTTGGATGTACAGTAAATGGTTGAAACGGACACAGGTGAAAATTAGTCATTGCCCCTTTGGGTTGCCTAAACTCACTGTTCATTCATTTTCTAACACTTGTTCCCATTAGGGGTCGCAGGTGACTGGAGCCTATCCCACTGACTTTGGGCCTTAGGCAGGGTACACGATGGACAATGGCCAACTCTTCACAGGGCTAACACATACATGGACAGACAACCATTCACTCTCACATTCATTCACTCAGGGCAAGTTAGAGTTACCAATTGACCTGAACACATACATGTGTTTGGACGGTGAGAGGAAGAACCCACGGTGACACGGGGAGAACATGCAAACTCCACTCTGAGAGATCGTGTGATGGTTTTCTGGTCTGGTAATCAAACCCACGAGTGGGAGACAGGAGCTCTAAGCGCTCTGCCACTGTGCACCACCTATTTTATTTTACATTATGTTTTAGGACATTTTTTATGTAAATTATGCTATAATCTTTGTCTCTCTAGTGTGATGTCATCAGTCTGTTTGCTTGTAATTTTCAACAGATTTTTCCATCTTTTACTCCACAAATAGATACCAGATTGATTTAAAACTATAATTTATATTTACAACCGATATTAAAACACTGAATAAAGTCAAAATTAGAAAATCATAAAAATCTGTCATATGCACTTTAAGGCAAGACTCAGGAAAAATCTTAAATTTAAAGATATCAATTGTAAACTTCTCCTGTAGTTTATTCACATAAATGTAAGAACAAAATATATTACAAGTTTTTCATCATGTCATGTTTTAATGTAGAAATAAGGCGTGTTATGTGGAAAAATTGCCAAAAAATCCACATATTTGGGACATTTAAATCTGTAAAATGGACAGAACCAGGTTTAAATTTCTTGGTTCATTTTGTACATATATTAGTAATAAAAATCTACATAGGGATTTTGGATTTCTTATTTAGTTTTTAAGTAAACTAGATTGAACTGAAAATTCTCCTAATTTTTTAACTTAAAACTTCAATAAATCAGTTTTAGAATTAGATCCTAAAACATCCTTCTGTACGTTTCGTCAAAATCTTGTTGAGTCCAGATTGTACAGTTTGGTGTAGGATCTACTTCAAGGCTGATCTTTATTTCTTTGTGAGAGAAAAATGCATTTTAAGAACATGACCTTTGAAGTTACAATGTCCCAGAGAAATCTATGGATGAAGTGGATTAAATTAAAGAATAAAACATCTTTAGGAGCAGATTGGACAAGTTTGTTGTTTCCACATGAAAGTCGATATGTGGAGAGAGAAAACTGAAACTGAATAGATTAAAACTGATTGTGGGCTTCTGCTTTTTCTTTGTAAACGTGAGTAATGTTCTGCAGAATTTCCTCCTCCGCCGCAGGAACAGATGTGTGGTCTTCCTGAGGTCCAGTGTCCTCTGTTTGGTCCCTATTGTCTTCTCGTTTACTCACAGCTTTGGAAACGCTTAAAATAAACGTGTATCTGTCGCGCTTCAGGAAGTCTCACTGTTGCGCTGGAGGAATTCAATATGGCCGCTCTCCGTTTCCTCCCTGCGTTATTGTTCAAAAGACCGATGATGACCAGCATTTTTGTGTGTTTTTTTCTTTTTACTCATTTTAAAGGTATGTCTGACTGGTTTCCACACATTTTTGTTCTTATTTCATGTTTTTGGCCGCAATTTATTAAAATCAAGCCACAACCGAGTCTTGAGTGTTCCGTTGATGTTAAAATACAGCAGGCTTCAGCTAGCGTCTATATGAAGGTTCACATGATGTTCTAATTCTGACATAGTTTGGTGGGAGGGCACTTGTGGTAAATATTTAGCATAATTTTACATCTGTGAAGTTACAATTTATAAGGAAATTTTGGTAAATGAAAGTTTAAAATGAAGTAGTGCTGAGTTCTAAAACTGAATCCCTCTGTGATGTCATCAAAAAGTGACGTACCACTGAAAATACAGAGACAATTTACAGACGACTGACGCATTTTCTGACAGTTTAAACTCTTTCAACAAAATAAAGGTGTCGTCAGGTATTATTATTTGTCAAATCATAACTATTGTGTTATTTTTTTGGATTTTGGCTCTTGTTTTCAAAATGGTTGCTATGGTAACAGATGTGGAATTACCTCTGTCTATGTCATATTTGCTGCCCATGTTCAACCAGGTAGTACAATCATAAACTGTTCAAAAATAGTCAAACTGGGGACAGGCAAAATGTTTAGTAAAATCTTAAATGTAATCATGTTCACAAGATTATAGTGAAATGTGCTTTCTAACCTGCCATTGACTTTAAAAAACATTGCGTATCTTTCTTCATTTTAATCATTAAATTATTTTTCACAATTTTATTCACCTTATTCCGGAAGTTGTCGTGGGCGCTGCCATCTTGTTTCCATTGTAGTTTACATGGAGCAGACGAGCTCAACAGAAAATAAGTTCTACATGGACTAAAAAGCCGTTTTCAGGCCTCAGGAAATCGGTGCGTTGTTGACTTGTTGTTGCTCGTGTTCATTAAAAACATTTCACGCAAATCAGTCTACTTTATATAACATTTTAGCAGCGAGACTTTTCCCTTGTTCGCCATTAGCGTTAACAGAGTTCTTGTCAAACGGAAATGCATTTTACAACAGAAGCACGGATCTGTGGCAAAAAGAGGCAAAAGTGGGCGGGGCGGAATACGATGAATTGATTTACTGTTTTTATTTTTCTGCATTATTTGATGCTGAGGTTGTTGTTCGACCGCTTCATTCTTCTCCATGTCTTCGCGTCTTTATTTGGCACAATATAACTCAAAATCGTGTTTGCTCTTGCTCTTGTAGTGGATAAAGCAGCTCTTCTACATTGAAATTAATGGATTGCTTCTCTCAAAGAGCTCCGTTTGTGGGCGTTCAATCCAATGCCGACTGAATTGTGTTGGAGGAGTGGGTTTTGCAATTGTTTTATGTCTTTTAACTCTGAACTATGAGTCTGTAATAAAACTTTGATGATGTAGATATGGTGTCTGTATATTTGTGTTTCTGTCGGTAAATCTGACTGTTTTCTGGTGGAATCCAACATGGCCGCCCTCCTCCTCCTCCTCTTCTTCTTCTTCTTCTCTGCCGCAGCTGTCAGCGCTGTCTCATTTGCATCGGGAGCCTCGGAGCTGGTGGTTCCATTCAAACAAGCATCTACGTTTGGGATCGTCTTTTCTCCGCTCCACCGCAGGGGCACCGGGGCGCTTTGTGCACGAGGCGGGGCGGGGGTTTATTAATCAAAGGATGAAAAGTGCAGGGCAAACGCAGGGTTTGTGATGGAGAGGAGAGGGTCACAGGCTGACGGCGTTCACTCGTGGGCTGGGCCTGGTTTTAGCCCAGTTTAGGCCTGATGTAGACTTGGTTTGGTCCTAGTTTGAGCCCTGATGTAGACTTGGTTTGGACTTTATTTGGGCCTAGTTTGAGCCCTAATGAAGACTTGGTTTGGACTTTATTTGGTCCTAGTTTGAGCCCTAATGAAGACTTGGTTTGGACTTTATTTGGTCCTAGTTTGAGCCCTAATGAAGACTTGGTTTGGACTTTATTTGGGCCTAGTTTGAGCCCTAATGAAGACTTGGTTTGGACTTTATTTGGTCCTAGTTTGAGCCCTAATGAAGACTTGGTTTGGACTTTATTTGGTCCTAGTTTGAGCCCTGATGAAGACTTGTTTTGGACTTTGTTTGGTTCTAGTTTAAGCCCTGATGAAGACTTGGTTTGGACTTTATTTGGTCCTAGTTTAAGCCTTAATCTAGACTTTGTTTGGTTCTAGTTTTAGCCCTGGTGTAGACTTAGTTTGGACTTTATTTGGTCCTAGTTTGAGCCCTGATATAGACTTGGTTTGGACTTTATTTGGTCCTAGTTTGAGCCCTGATATAGACTTGGTTTGGACTTTATTTGGTCCTAGTTTGAGCCCTGATTTAGACCTGATTTAGACTTGGTTTGGTCCTGTTCTTGTCCTGTTTTAGTCGATGGCTGTAGTCGTCGTTGATATGTGTGAAATGACTGCAAAAATCACCACATAAAATGTCCTTATTTGAAAGATTGCTATGCACGTTTGAAACATTTTATTTGTATTATTTTTTTTTTCTGCTTTTTGAGATCTTTTTTATTTTTTTAATCTATAAACAACATACCCAATATTAAACTTTAGCATTTCCAAAGAGGAAACAGAGGTGATCGAGCTTATTCTGTTGCTGGTCCTCGTCCTTTGTCTGTGAGACAGGCTGATTCACTAAATACTTTTAAGTCTCTTTTGAAAACATATTTTTTCTCTTTGGCTGAGTTGTTGCCTTATTCATCATGTTTTTTTTTTGTCTTAAATGTGTTTTTAATGTTGTGATTTTGATATGTACAGCACTTCAACAACAACCTTGTTGTTTTTAAAGCGCTTTTGATTGATTTGATTTGATATCTTCAAAACAACATTCCCAATATTATCGATGTTTTAGAAGTGTGACTCACTGGGTCACTCACAATTCGATTTGATATTATATATTATATATCATATATTTGATATTAATATCACACATTTGCAACACATGCAGTAATCGATACATTGCACATAATATTCTGCAACATATCACTGTTTTAAAGAAACAAAATACATTTTTACAACAATATTTCTTTGTTAAACCTCGACCGACACCAACTAAATAAGAAACACGCCCGTTTTAACAACCAAAGCAGTGAACAACAAGCTTCCTTTCTCTAAACAAGCAACAAAGTGGTTTTGCTGTCACTAAAAGACTTTTTTTTTTTTTAATTCACCAAAAATAGTCAAGGTGGTACATGAGCTCACCATATCGTTACCGTATCATCACATTTAGTGTCACGATTTATCAATTATCTGATATTGTAACACAACCCTAATAGATATTTTGACATATTTATACCTCTATTATATTCATGTGTTTTTTGTATTTTTCCTGTTTTACAAGTTGAATGAGCCTGGCTTGACGTAAACACACATTTGTGGAAAGCATTCCTCTGTCTTTTGACCTCTGGGGTAAAAGCTCCAGGAAAGCGGATGAAAACTGACAAAACGTACAGGCCCAATTACGACAATGCCAGTTTTTTGTGTCTCTGCAGAATGTTTAAGTGTGCTTTTGTTGTGTTCACAGGGCGAGAGCACAATACTTGACATGGAGCGCATGAATGAGCCGAGCAAAACCAGTGCCTCGTGTAAAGTGGGGAAACCCGGACGCAAACGGAAGCATTTCCCTGTGAGTAAATCTGCACAAACCTTTAGCGCACGACGACAGCAGTGGAGAGGACAAGCGCTCACAATGTCACACGAGTGCGTTCTGCTCGATAAATCTGACAAATGAGTAACAGACCGAACGCTGACAGGAAAATAAACACTACTCTGATGCCAGTGCTTTATGATGTGGAGTTCATGGGCAAAACTCTTTACCCAGTTTGTCTTAAAATGCCTTGGACTACTCATTTCACTAAAATGTAGTTAAGATAAATATATTTCACATTTTGCCAAGATACTTTGCAAATTTTATCCCGGTTTAGCAAGTTTTTAGGTTTTTTATTTTACTTCCTGGTTGAAAATTATGCCATCACACTAGGAAATTACCATAGCAACTGCACTGTACACTGGGCCAAAACTCATCTAATGTCGCAGATTTTTTTTTAATTTTACACATAAAAATAGACTTGAACACCTTTTTTTGTTGAATGAATGTATAAAGGGTCAAAAAAGTAGTTTATTTTGTGTTTTTCAGCAGATTTTTCAACGTTTCTCCACAAACGGCAACCTGATTGGTGTAAAAGTATTATTTTTATGTATAACAAGTATTAATACACCAAACAAGACAAAATCATAAAGTCATGAAAACCTGTCATATGCACTTTAATTTGAATTTGGTTTGTGTTTGAGTTTGTGCTGGTCACATAAATAAAGATAGTGAAGGGTAGAGCTGTCGTTTTAAGTCACTTTTTTGTCACTTCAAGTCACAATTTTGTTTCTCTCAGATGTGTTTGTGTCACTTTTAGTCATGTTTTTGTAGCTATTAGTTTCAGTTTTGTCAATTTAAGACACTTTTTTGTCGCTTTTAGTCTCGCTTAGTGAAATGATCTCCATCAAATAAACGTCTGAAATTAAGATAAATATCCTGAAATCAAGACATTTTAGCTCATCTAGAATTATATTTTTTTGCACTTTAGGTCATTCCTCAGTACGGAAATCAAGTTTGAAATTTCAGTTTGTCGACAACACAAGAACTCTGCATTTCCTCCATATTTGCTGCTGTTTGTTTCCAGTCTGTTTGTCCTTTTGTATTTTTAAAACACTCACTGTTGTCTCCTGGGACGCCGTTACCTCCTCGAGATGTTCAAACTTTGCATAATATCTAATTGCGATTTTTCTGACCAGATTTGAGATTTGTGTTTTAATAATGAGATGTTCAAAGTTCACATTTTAAACACAACCAGGAGAATTGACAAAAAGACAGAAATATGACCTGACAAACTATAAAAACGTTTTTGTCACCTTTAGTTAATCATATTCTTGAAGTTTTAATTCACTTTCTGTCACTTTAAATTGCGTCTTTGACACTTTTAGTAGTTTTTTTGTCCCTTTTAGTCACATTTTTGTCACTTTTTGTCACATTTTTGCCATTTTAAGTCACCTTTTTGTCTCTTGTAGTCACGTTTTGTGGCTTTTATTTGTTTTTATTATCCCTTTTAGTCAGGTTTTTGTCACTTTCCGTCACATTTTTGTCATTTTAAGTCACTTTAAGTCAAATTTTTGTCTCTCTCAGATGCGTTTGTGTCACTTTAAGTCATGTTTTTGTAGCTATTAGTTTCATTTTTGTCAATTTAAGACACTTTTTTTTTGTCGCTTTTAGTCTCGCTTAATAAAATTATCTAGTTTCATCAAATAAACTTTAATTAAGATAAATATCCTGAAATCAAGACATTTTAGCTCATCTAGAATCATATTTTTTCCACTTTAGGTCATTCCACAGTACAGAAATCAAGTTTGAAATTTCAGTTTGTCGACAACACAAGAACTCTGCATTTCCTCCATGTTTGCTGCTGTTTGCTTCCAGTCTGTTCGTCCTTTTGTATTTTTAAAACACTCACTGTTGTCTCCTGGGACGCCGTTACCTCCTCGAGATGTTCAAACTTTGCATAATCCTTCGCTTGGGCCGACTATTAAAGAGGATTTGAGTGTTTCCGTGTGCAGAGGGTGAGCGCTGGCTGCAGTGTGTGGTGTGTGAGTGTTTTGTTGTACAGAGGGCTTGTTGTTTCAGCTGCGAGACGACCGAGCGAAGCATACGAGGAGCGTGTAGGTTTACGGCTCGGTCTGAGGTAATGGTTCCAATACGGTGATAAAAATGGAATCGTGAGCTCGTCCCTGTGACAATCTGCTGTTTTTTGTGAAATCGTCGTATTGTGATTCACTGTTTGTCTCTTTAATACAGCTGTCTGTCACACTTTTTCTCCTGTTGTTTAGCCTCTGAACTAAGCGACTTAAAGTGACAAAAAAGTTACTTAAAATGACAAAAGGTGACGGAAATGGTCAAAAATGCGACTAAAGGGATAACAAATACAAATAAAAGCAACAAGCCGCGACTAAAAGTGACAAAAAAGTGATTCATAATGATAAAAAGGTGACAAAAAGTGACAAGGCATCAGAAATGCAACTTAAAGTTACAAAAAAGTGACATAAAACTTTAATTATATGACTAAAAGTGACAAAAGGGCAACTAAAAGGGACAAAAAAATTGCTAAGAAAACCCAGACAATCTGCGACAAAAAAGTGACTTAAAATGACAAAAAGATGACAAAAAACTACTAAAAACGTCAAAAATGCAAATTAAAGGGAGAAAAAAGTATCTTAAAACTAAAAGTGACAAGAGTGCAACTAAAAGGGACAAAAAAGTGTCTTAAATGGGCAAAAATTATTAACTAACTAATAGCTACAAAAACATGACTAAAAGTGACAAAAACGCTAAATCTGTTCAGTTCATGTTTCAGTCTTTTTGTCAATTCTCCTGGTTGTGTTTAAAATGTTAACTTAACAGAATCCCATTATTAAAACATAAATCTCAAATCTAATCAGAAAAATCGCAATTAGATATTTTTCCCAAATCGTGCATCTCGATTGAAAAATTCCTATTAACCTCCGTTCAAAAAAGCTGCTCAAAAAGAGAACAAAGTCTCGCTTCACTGAGACTTTCATAACGTTAAAGTGAAGAGTGTAAATGACTGATGTGAAACTGAGACAGACACCTCTTTGTCCCGACGCCGAGCTTTAACTTGACCCCTGTGTGACCTCACTCCCGCCGTGAACTTTGACCTCACAGGGGTCAGCGTCAGGTCACTGAGTCGATGGTCTGTGCGACGCTTGTGGTTTCACTGTTAAATATTTAGTGTGTAGTTTTATCATTAAACCCAAGCAAAGAGAGGGAGGTTTGGGCCGAAGTGCTTGTCTGTTCTTGTGGTTTCATCATCTTAATAAACTTAAATTGCTTTTTTTTTTTTTTTTACATTTTAAACAGATTGTGCTAAGCTTTGAGTAGAACTGTGTATTTATTACTTTCTATTTGGGAGGGATTCTTCTTTTTTATTGCAGTTTGTTTTTAAATCCAGATTAAGTTAACTTTGTACACTGCAAAAATGAATTTCCACCTGAGTTATAATGTCTCGATTTCAGGATATGAATCTGAATTTCAGACGTTTTGACTCATTAAGGTCAGTGGAGACGATTTATTTGATGGAACTAAATTATTTTACTTGTTTCAACCTGTTTCTGACTTGTTTCAATGCATTATTTCTTACTTCAATCCAAATGATCTTCCTGCACAGCAAAAAATGTAAATCTGTCAAAGCTTAAAATGGCTTGAATTTATCATTTTTCTCTGGATTTGAGAAGTTTTGACTCAGTGAGATTTAATTGCTGATGTGATGCAGAATATTTCACTGATTTCAAGGTATTTCTGACTGATCCTGTGATAATTTTGCTTAAAATAAGAAAATACATTTGTCAGTGGAGTAAGTAAAATGATCTTAACCCACTGACAGATAATTTGGATTGAAGTAAGAAATAATGTGTTGAAACAAGTCACAAACGGATTGAAACAAGTAAAACAATCTAGTTCCATCAAATAAAGTCCCCACTGATCTTAATGAGTCAAAATGTCTGAAATCAAGACATTTTAACTCATCTAGAACTTCATTTTTTACAGTGTACGTCAGAGTTACTAAACATGTCCGCTCTCATTCCCTAATCCCCTGAGACTAAATAACGCCCTCAATCACAGAGCGATTCAGACACGCATCTTGCACTTTCTCCTCGGTGCGCGTCAAATGACTCTGGTGTCTGGGAGAAAAAATGTCGCCAAAACTGTTATGAATGTGAGTCAGATCCACCAGACACGCACATGTTTCTGGACTAATAATTATTAGACAAGTTTTATTCCTCATGGATCACACGTGAAACATCAAACGGACCGGATTATTCAACTTTTTGCTTGAGATTTGAGATCTATTCACAGCTAAAGCTAATGTAAACGGCTAACACTAGTAACGCAGTGCAAAAAATGAATTTCTGGATGTGTTAAAAAGTCTTGATTTACGGATATTAAGATTAATTTTAGACGTTTTGACTAGTTAAGATTTGTTAACACTGTTTATTTGCTGGAACTAGATTATTTTAGCTTTTTCAAACCGTTTCTGACTCGTTTCAATACATTTCTTCATATTTCAAGACAAATTATCTGCAAGTGGGTTAAGATCATTTTACTTACCCCATTGGCAAATTGATTCTTATGTTAAGATAAATTATTGCAATTATCAGTCAGAAATACCTTGAAACCATGAAATATTCTGCGTCACATCAGCAATTAAATCTAAATGAGTCAAAACTAATCAAATCCAGAAGAAAAAGATAAATTCAAGTCATTTTAAACTAGACTAGATTTACACTTTTTGCTGTGCTCTGCTGCTAACGGTTTGTTTAAAGTGTTTTGTTCATAATCTCGGCTCAACAGTTCGTTTAAACAGCTCCTCTTTCTGCTTTCATTCAGTTTGCTGTAGTTTTTCTGACTCTCGCAATGCATTGTGGTCTGTATTGACCTCTAGTGACTATCGCTGGACACTACTTTCAAGATGCATTGTGGGAAATTTTGAGTGCACTACTTTTTCACTTGCTGGACATTCGGACAGCACTAAAAATGGCGTGACCACTATTTAGTGCCCTTTAGAAGGAATAGTGTGGACATTTGGACGTAATTGAAAAAAATGCGATAATTGACCAAATGCGATAAAAATATGTTCAAAAGTGTCAAAAACACACCTACAAACAACAAACACGACAAAAAGCAACAAAACACGACTAAAAGTGACCAAAACATGACTAAAAATGAAAAAAAATTCTGTTTAAAATGTGAATTTGAACAGAATACTATTATTAAAACATAAATCGCAAATCTAATCACAATCGCACTGATCAGACAAATCACAGTTAGATATTTTTCCTAAATGGTGCTAGACAATAGAAAAATACAAAGTGAACATGAATCGTGACAAAATCGAAATCATGATCTGGCCCCAAGAAAATCATGATAATAATTTTTTACCACATCGCTCAGCTCTAGAATCAACTTTCAGACTTTCCCCCGTTTTTATTCCAGCTTTTGTTATTTGCGAAATGCTACCATCAAACTTCATCACTTTCCGCATTCAGAAGTTTAGAGCAGTGGTTCTTAAACTTTTTGTCTGGGGACCCCACAAAAAAATCTTGTGAGGTCTGGCGACCCCACATTACTCCCACGCCGATTTTAGGCAGACCTATAGTTATTGACACTCCCTCAAAAGGTTTTTGTCATTCCGTCAAACTAAATCAACTAAAAACCAGCTCGCAATGTAAGAACTACAAGAATTTTATTCACAACAAGTGGAACAAAGCGAACAAAGTGAACAAATAAACACTGAATAATTATGACATTAAATAATACACTAAATAATGTTGTATTTATGTCTATAAAATACAGGGGTCACTGGGTCAAATGCCCTACAAAAAAAGTACTGTGGGATTTTATTTTCTTTACCTCACTGTACAGCAGTAAAACTAACTTTCACTTGCACTTCACTGATGGCCTTATATCTGACAGATTTCAATGTCAACTATACACTTACAATGTATATAAACTAAAACACTTAAAATTGTACATGAAATAATATGCTTAGAAATGTACATAAAACTGGAGGTGCAGGTCAGGCTGCGCAGGTTATAGAGAAAGTTAGTATTGGACACATCTCGGTCCTTGTCTGGGACAAGTTAGTTAGCACAAGTTAGTTAGGACGAGTTAGTTAGGATGAGTTAGAGGTCGAGCGCTTCTCGTCAAGGCAGTGAGCCAGAGCCCTCTGTGATTTTGTGAAGAGAGAGAGAGTAAAAGGCGTGGACCGACAGGAGCCATGAGGCCCAGCCTCAGGTGGGACTTTTCTCCATCATCTGAGTGAAACTGCAAGCACAAGGCGCTGTGAGGAGCGGTAGTCCTGAATATCTTAAGCGGGTTTGAATGACGAACCGCGCCGTTCACGGAGCGCACGAGCCCCGCTCTGACCGCACGAGCCCCGCTCTGACCGCACGAGCCCCGCTCTGACCGCACGAGCCCCGCTCACGGACCGCACGAGCCCCGCTCACGGACCGCACGAGCCCCGCTCACGGACCGCACGAGCCCGCTCAAGGACGCCTGAGCCCCGCTCACGGAGCTCACGAACCGCGCGAGCCCCGCTCACGGACCGCACGAGCCCCGCTCACGGAGCTCACGAACCGCGCGAGCCCCGCTCACGGACCGCACGAGCCCCGCTCACGGACCGCACGAGCCCCGCTCACGGAGCTCACGAACCGCGCGAGCCCCGCTCACGGACCGCACGAGCCCCGCTCACGGACCGCAGATAGGCAGAATAAGCGCCTGACAGGGCTTCAAGTGTATAGTGTTCTACCTGCACCAACGGGACGCCTCCTGTCCCAGACGGGCCTGTTCCTCCGCTGACGCCGGCCCACATGAGCTCTCTCCCTCGCTCCTTTCTTCAGCTTTTTGGGAAGGCATCCGTGCTCTCTCCTCCTGTTCTTTTTCCTCCACTCCGCGCTAACTCTCTCTCTTCTCCTGCTCTCTCTCTCCTCTGTTGCGCTCTCTTTTTCTCTCTCCTCCGCTCCGTGTAGAGCCGTGCTCTTTCAGTAAGGTGTCTTGACCCCTTTATTCGAGGATGAGGAGGAAAAGAACACAGCATTGGCTGCACATCGCGCTCTTTCACCGTGGAGCGCATGTTACGGACGTATTTAAGCTCTAAGCGGCGCACACAGCGCCTAGGAATACGAAAACAGCAGCTCTGAATTTGTATATATATATATTTTTCATAGTTTCACCTCACAAAATAGCGCGTTAATTCCCGACTGGAAAAAATTTGGCGACCCCACAAAAGTTTTCCGCGACCCCACTTGGGGTCGCGACCCCTAGTTTAAGAACCACTGGTTTAGAGGAACAGTTTGTTACTTTGATGTAAATTGCGCAGATAATTGTTTGGATTGTAGTCGTGTGTTTGTGGTCTGGAGGAAATGCAGCCAAAACCGTATTTTTACTGCATTTTAACGACACTGTGGCGTTTCCTGTGGCTTGTGTGTGTAAACTGCTGCGGTTCTGCCTCGTTTACATCATTTGGAAAAAGTGGTCCAAATAATCCCCTTTACAGGTCTCTGGGCCGTGGTAAAGCTGTGTACTGAGTGCTTGTTTTTAGATCTTCATAAGGGAGTTTGTCTGATTAAAGGCGCATTATGTGACTTTTCTGCCGGTCCTCGTGGAGATGTTATTACTGTGTGTGAAATGTTTCGCCGTTTAGCATAAATGTAACTTTGCATTTATTTATAGCCGTGTTTTTATTGCTCGGAAACATGCATTCTTGCTGTGACCGTGCTCCCCTCACTCCAGAGACATCGTTTTTAACTTGTGGCTCCATCTGCTCGTCTCCATGGAGATGGTAGGAGTTTATTGGGCTCTGTGCGCGGCTAACTGTTTCTCACGTAGACATTCATAGACGTGAACTTCTCTATCTCGGCCCGTTGCTCAGACACTACCACTTTGCTGCCGATGCTCCCCGGGCTTACGTCAAATCGAACGCTCCTTCACAAACGAATGAATGGAGAAGCTGATCCCTATATTTAAGTGGAAAAAGTTTAATTTCATGATATTTATGTCATTTATCTGCTCTCCTCACAGTCTCATGTAAAAGAGGATGTTCGGTGGTTACTAGACGCTCATCAGAAGTGCATAAGTTCAGAAATCTTAACTTAAAGTCCATTAGCCTTTAGCTCAGATGACAGTTTTACATGCTAATTATTATCTGAAATAAAATACCAAAAGGTTTACACACTGAACAGTGACTTGTAACGAGGCTTTGACCTCTCGTTAATGTGCTCGATGGGTTGGTACCAGCTGACACTCTCTGGATTATTCATAATTTGCGTTTTTTGCGGGCTAATGCTAACGGCTATAGGGAAAATACATGAGACTTTCGCCGGAGTCCTTCCAATCATACTGGACTAGCCGCGTTGCTAAGTGGTTGATAGCATGAGCATCGAACGCCGTGTCTACTTTTAGTTTCTCACAGCTAATGCTAACTTTTATTACAATGTGAAATATAATATATATAATAGAATATATAATATAAAATGAGCAACCAATTAAATTTTGGAGTAAAGAATGTCCCATCATTTTTATGTGAAGATTGTTGTATTTTGTTATTTTAATTTGTACTATTTTTTTTTTACATGTTTTATGCCTCAACAGTAGAATTAGCTTTAGCATTGAGACACTGTCATGTTCCTTGTCAGAGACTTCCACAACTCACTGTTCACTGTTTGATCTTATACAGTATTTATTCAATTTAAACTGACTGGGCAAAAACTCCATAGAGATAGAATTAGACAGGAAGTACTGACACTAACACTGAGCTAACACTGAGCTAACGCTGAGCTAGCAGGTGCTGTTGTGCACAGAGCACATTCACACAGATGTGCGTAAGTCCTGGACCATCTACAGTCTGTCTGTGGGAGTAGGATCTCTCCTTCACTGTGGTTCTCCCCAAGGTTTGTATTTTTTCCCACAGGGTTTTTTGTAGTTTTTCCTTGAGAGAAGGAGGGTCAAAAACAGGGGGCGCTCCGGGACAGTTATCCATTTGCTAAATTCTCTTGAACATTGTTTATTTAATCTGCAAATGAAACTATTTTACAATAGTGAATTCAACTATTTTACAAGGGTTGTTATGTATGAAAAGAAAATGTATTTAGAAGTATTTAGATTGGTAAGAAAAATGCAATTTGAACCAACTGCTCCAACACTTCACCAACACTTCACCAACTCCCGGGTTCAGATGGGCATGATTGAGTGGATTAGTGCCCATTTAATCTGACATGAGAGAAATTTGATGTTGTTCAATAAATGACCATGAGCTCATTTGTTTAACATGCATCAATCTGATAAACACACCTGATTGCACGGTTCTGTCTGAGTTTAGACTTAGAAGCAGTGTAGGAGGTTCAGACCAGACTGAGATCTTCAGTACAGAACATACAAGCAGAATCAGTCTGGATCCCTGGAAACTGGTAGCAGCTAATTTTGGTAGAATTTTACTCGTTAACCTTGGATAAATTTCACTAATTCGTTTTGTTCGTTGTCTGTTGGCCCTGAGACAGACTGTGGTGGTCCCTGCAGACCTGCTCCACTTTCTGACCCACTAATTTCACTGTCTACAGTTTTATTTTAGACCCAGACACCGGCAAACCATGAGTCTTTCACTGATGTGTTTGAGGCAGAGCAGGTGTAAACAAATACGACCAGTGACTTTGTGATTGTAGATGTACAGTGTGTGTGACTTAATGTGGGACATATGGCAAAACTTTGACATAAAACATAGCTTTTTAAAAGCTTTTTACTGTGTGAACATAAATATAACAGACTTTTATTCTGTGCCATAAAAATGTCCTCAATCTGAATTCCATTCCAAACCATATGTTTTTACTGACAGAGGATTGACTATCACTGTAGAGTTCTGCTTTAAAACATATCTGCTAGATTGAAGGAAAATTGTATTAATATCTATTGTGAATTTTTCAGCAGAAAGCAATTAGATTCCAATTCTTTGGTTTTCCAGTTTTTGATGGGAAAAAAAATACAAAACTATTGAATGATCTTATTTATATGGTTTGATATTCTTTAAACGTACTCTAATTTCAATAAAGGGCTTTTCCTGGGCGTTTTACTCATTGAACACTTGTCCTGTGCGTTTTGTGTTCAGTTCAAATAAGTTTATTTTAAAATCACAACAGCAGTTTCCTCGGTGAGAAACAATGAAACGATTAATTATAGAAAAGTGAAGTGAGAGATCCTACTCCCACGGACGAACAGGACCGACACATCCATTTGGAGCCAGAACCAAGAGGAAGGAAGGTGGCTCCAGATAAAGTTCCCCCTTGTAGATGAGGAACAGTTCATCCAGTGTAGAGAGAGTTCCTCCAGGCAAATGAGGAGCAGTTCATCTAGTGTAGAGAGAGTTCCTCGAGGCAGATGAGGAACAGTTCATCCAGTGTAGAGAGAGTTCCTCCAGGCAAATGAGGAGCAGTTCATCTAGTGTAGAGAGAGTTCCTCGAGGCAGATGAGGAACAGTTCATCTAGTGTAGAGAGAGTTCCTCCAGGCTGATGAGGAGCAGTTCAACCAGTGTAAAGAGAGTTCCTCCAGGCAGATAAGGAAGAGTTCATCTAATCTCGAGAGAGTTCCTCCAGGCAGATGAGGGACAGTTCATCCAGTGTAGAAAGAGTTCCGCCAGACAGATAAGGAACAGTTAATCCAGTGTAGAAAGAGTTCCTCCAGGCAGATGAGGAACAGTTAATCCAGTGTAGAAAGAGTTCCTCCAGGCAGATAAGGAACAGTTAATCCAGTGTAGAAAGAGTTCCTCCAGGCAGATAAGGAACAGTTAATCCAGTGTAGAGAAAGTTCCTCCAGGCAAATGAGGAGCAGTTCATCTAGTGTAGAGAGAGTTCCTCGAGGCAGATGAGAGCAGTTCATCCAGTGTAGAGAGAGTTCCTCCAGGCTGATGAGGAGCAGTTCATCCAGTGTAAAGAGAGTTCCTCCAGGCAGATAAGGAAGAGTTCATCTAATCTCGAGAGAGTTCCTCCAGGCAGATGAGGGACAGTTCATCCAGTGTAGAAAGAGTTCCTCCAGACAGATAAGGAACAGTTAATCCAGTGTAGAAAGAGTTCCTCCAGGCAGATAAGGAACAGTTAATCCAGTGTAGAAAGAGTTCCTCCAGACAGATAAGGAACAGTTAATCCAGTGTAGAAAGAGTTCCTCCAGACAGATAAGGAACAGTTAATCCAGTGTAGAAAGAGTTCCTCCAGGCAGATAAGGAACAGTTAATCCAGTGTAGAAAGAGTTCCTCCAGACAGATAAGGAACAGTTAATCCAGTGTAGAAAGAGTTCCTCCAGGCAGATGAGGAACAGTTCATTTAGTGTAGAGAGAGTTCCTCCAGGCAGATGAGGAGGAGTTCATCTAGTGTTGAGCGAGTTCTTCCAGGCAGATGAGGAACAGTTCATCCAGTGTAGAGAGAGTTTAAAGCTTGTCCCGGGCGTTTGGTGCTCTATAGGCAGAATCATGTATATGGTCCAAGTGCCGAGATTCCTGTCATTCTTGAACGCTGCTGTAACGAAGGCGGCAGGAAGCGCTCAGTTTGAACCCGATGACCTGCAGGACCTGAAACACAGCTGGTCCAGGGCGCAGAGCAGGGTTCGGATCTCCTTCATGTTGCACTGAAACACGAATTCATGGCTTTCATCTTCCTGTTAGAGACGATAGTTTGAGGACGTGTGAGTCGGCGCCAAATATGTGTCAAAATTCAATCTGTGCTCGACCAGAAAACCACAGACTTACACCAACTACGGCAACACTTATGCGGACAAAATACATCTAATATGCTGTTCATATCTTTTACTCTTTGATCTTGTTTATTTAACTTGTAATATGAGCCTAACATTTAGAAAAACACAACATTTAACTGCGAATAAACAGAGCAATCTGATCAGTGCGAAGAAACATTCACAGCCAACTGACTTTTGTCTCTTTTTATGTCTTTTTTTGTCACACCAGCTGCAAACATGACGGATTTCCATGGCAACGGCTGTTTTTCGACATTCTATCCCGAGCTCACAGACAGCACACAACAGTATCATTTTGACCCGAATAGATGCTTTTACAACATGTCTGTGCTGAGGCAGAGCTGATTTTACTTTCTTACATTGAAAAATGGGTAAAGCACCTTTAAACAAGTCAAATATTGGTGTCATTGTTGAGTATTTAGTCTAGTCATTTATATCGTCAATTATACCGTTATCGCACATTTTCATTTATTTATCATTTATCATCATCATGATAAAAATGTTTGTCCACATCGCCCTGTCCTAATTGTAAATCCCATTAAATTGACAGCAAGGGCAGCGTTCACTGGTTGAGTTGAGACAGAGACAGTTGTAGCTCAGTTCACATTTTGATTTTGTTAAATGGTAGTTTACTTTATGTATTTTTCAGTGGTGGAAAGTAACAAAGTACAAAAGTAAAAGTAAAAGTACTGTACTTTTTTTTAGGTATCTGTACTTTACTTAAGTACGTTTTACAGTAGATACTTTTTACTTTTACTTCACTACATTTCAGAACGTGTATTTGTACTTTTTACTTCTACCACTACATTTTTGAGCTGGACTGAAAAGTATATTGAAAAGTCTGAGGGGTTTATTTTTTACACATTTACGGTGATATTTTACCTGTTTTTTTTTTTTTTTTCTAGTTCCTTTTGAGCAAACAACACAGCCTTTGTAGAGAAAAATAACCTTAAGTTGCCTTTAACGACCAAAACTCAACAGAATAAATCAATAAAGATAACAATTTGATGCTTTGATAGTTCCCCAAACCAAAATGAATTACTTTTTACTCTTAAAGTGTGTATGACAGGTTTTCATGATTTTATAATTTTGACTTTATTCAGTGTATTAATACCTGTTGTAAATATAAATTACAGTTTTACACCAATCAGGTCGCTGTTTGTGGAGAAAAGTTGAAAAATATGTTGAAAATTACAGGAAGTAAACAAATTGATGACGTCACACTGGGGAGACAAAGGTTACGCATAATTTACACAAAACAAACTACTTTTTTGACCCTTTAAACATTGATTCAACAAAATAAAGGTGTTCACGTGTATTTTTATTTGTCAAATGAAAAAATGTGTGACATTAAACGAGTTTTCATGCAGTGTACAGGATGGTTTCTTGGTAATTTCCCAGTGTGATGTCATAATTTACAACCAGAAAGTAAAATTAAAAACCTAAAAAAAAAAAGCTAAACTGGGGTGAAATTTGTAAAGATTTTAGAAGAATTTAAAATATATTTATCTTAACTGCACTCTAGTTAAATGAGTAATCCAACCTGTCAGAGGGCCTTTAAATTACATTTTTAAAGAAGAACTTTAATACTTGGTACCACTTTATAATAACTACATCTTATTTTGCCTTAATGAAGCATTAACAAAGACTTAATTAATAATGAATATATAGTTTATTAAACATAATTTAGGCTTAGTAACTACTTAATTAATGTTAAGGTTAGCGTTAGGGTTAGAAATTAGGGTTAGAATGTTCGTTAAATAGTTACTAAGTCTGAATCATTCTTAATATTATTTATTAACTATTGTTGATTATGAATTAAGTCTTTGTTCATGCTTTATTAAGGCATGAATAAGTGTAGTTATTATAAAGTGTTACCTAATACTTTTAGTTGAGTAGATTTTAAAATGTGATACTTTTATGTGAGTATTTTTTTGCTGCTGTATCTGAGTTACAAAATGGAGTTCTTCATCCACCGCTGGTATGTTTGCCTCTGTTCAGGTGGACAGCTGCTTCCTGTTCAAAGACGCCATCTCCGTGGGTTACTCGGGGATCGGCCGCAGCTCGATGCCGCACCTCCACAACGGCGACCTGGGCCTCCTGCGCCACGGACCGGCCCCGACCTGCTTCCCCAAACAGGAGCGCGTGGAGCTGGAGAACGGCTACCCAGGGGAGCGGCCGGGGCACAACGGCTTCCCCCGAGCGGCGGCGGGGGCGGCGGCGGCGGCTCGGGGGGCGGAGGAGCGGCGCCTAGGAGCCCCGGCGCCGGAGAACGGGTGCGTGTCGCCCCGAGAGGAGAAGCCCGAGGTGCGGCGGGACGAGGGGGACGGGACGACGCCGCCGAGGAAGAAACGAGGCAGGCGGAAACTGGAGCGGCCGACCAAATGTGAGTCACAGATGTGTCTTGACGTGTTACCAAAGGGCTGCGCTGTTGATCCAGTTTGAGTCAAGATCGAAACTGTCACACGGCAAAAATGAATTTGTACTTGAGTTAAAATGTCTCGATTTCAGGATATTAATCGGAATTTCAGACGTTTTGACTCGTTAAGATCAGTGGAGACTGTTTATTTGAAGGAACTAGATTATTTTACTTGTTTCAACCTGTTTCTGACTTGTTTCAATAAATTATTTCTTACTTCAATCCAAATGAGCTCCCTGCACAGCAAAAAATTTAAATCTATCAAAGCTTAAAATGGTTTGAATTTATCATTTTTATCTAGATTTGAGAAGTTTTGACTCAGTGAGATTTAATTGCTGATGTGATGCAGAATATTTCACTGATTTCAAGGTATTTCTGACTGATCCTGCGATAATTTTCTCAAAATAAGAAAATATATTTGTCAGTGGGGTAAGTCAAGTGATCTTAACTCACTGACAGATAATTTGGATTGAAATAAGAAATAATGTGTTGAAACAAGACACAAATGGATTGAAACAAGTAAAATAATCTAGTTCCATCAAATAAATCGTCTTCATTGAGTCAAAACATCAGAAATTCAGATCAATATCCTGAAATCAAGACATTTTAACTCATCTAGAAATTCATTTTTTGCAGTGCAAAGATCGTCCCGGGTCTTTATAATTTAAAGTGCGTATGACAGCTTTTTACGATTTTCTAATTTTGACTTTATTTGGTTTATTAATACCTGCTGTAAATATAAATTATGGTTTTACACCAATCAGGCAGCTGTTTGTGGAGAAAAGTTGAAAAATCAGTTAAAAATTACAGGAAGTAAACGAATTGATGACATCACACTGGGGGATAAGTCTGGGAGATATGGCGATTTTCTTGGGGCCAGATCATGATTTCGATTCATGTTGACTTTGTATTTTTCTATTGTCTTTGCACTAATTGTGATTTTTCTGACCAGTGTGATAGTGATTAGATTTGCGATTTATGTTTTAATAATAGTTAAAACGCAATTTTGTCGCTTTTAGTCGCGTTTTTATCACGTTCAGTTGTGTTTGTCATGTTTAAATGCGTCTTTGTCAGTTTTAGTCGAGTCTGTGTCATTTTTAAGTCATGTTTTTGCCTCATTTTGGTGCACGGAGTCGTGTTTGTTGGCGCGTTTTGTCTCTTTCACACACACATTTTTGTCAATTTTTGTTGCATGTTACAGAACATCTTTGTACAAATCCAAACTACAGTGTCAGCAGTTTTTATTCAAATCAAAGGAAGACATTTTGTTGTTTGTGGAAGAAATTATTGCACTTCAAAAACTGCAGCCTTTGCTTTTGTGAACAGACAGCTGCACTAAAGAGAGAAACAGTGAATCACGATACGATGATTTCACAAAAACAGCAGATTGTCACAGGGACCAGCTCAACATTACATTTTTATCACCGTATCACCCAGACCTACTGGGGAGACAAAGGTTCTGCATAATTTACACAAAAGAAACTTCTTTTTTGACCTTTTAAACATTGATTCAACGATAAAAGGTGTTCAGGTGTATTTTTCTTTGTCAAATAAAAAAATCTGACATTACATGAGTTTTGGTGCGCTGTACAGGATCATTTGTTTGTTTGTCTATGACGTTACAATGCTCGATAACACTTTATAATAACTACACTTATTCATGCCTTAATAAAGCATGAACAAAGACTTAATTCATAATCAACAAATTATTTATTAAGAATGATTCAGACTTAGTAACTATTTAACAAATACTCTAAACCCTCACCTTAACCTTAATTAAGTAGTTACTAAGCCTGAATCATGTTTAATAAACTATATATTTATTATTAACTAAGTCTTTGTTAATGCTTTATTAAGGCCTTGATTTTCAATCAGTGCGCCGGGGAACACTAGTGTGCCTTGAGAGTTTGCCAGGCGTGCCTTGAAAAAGTGTCCAGTTTGCGTTAACAGATTCACAAATGCGGATTTAATGAACTAATTTACCTTTTTGGAGTGTCCTGAGCGACATTTGCGCCATAAAAGAACGCAAAACCATCACTATTACCACATTTAAAGAACTAGACAGTGCCACAGACATTGTTTGCCTCATTATATACAATATTTTTAATTAAATGGCCTGAATTGGTAATGTTTTAGCGGTAGGTTTCGTGCCGTGGTAGCTTTTAAACCCAATACATGTGCCACAACTCAAAAAAGGTTGAAAAACACTGTATGAAGGCAAAATAAGATGTAGTTTTTATAAAGTGGTACCCAATGCTCATGTAAAGTGGTAACAAAGTCAAAAACATATTATTTCTCTGTATTTGTGCCTTTCCTCCAGTGACCTTTTGTGTTGTAAGAACAGAAAGTGACGTGGCTCAGCTCTGCTTCGGCTCTGGAGCTCGTATCTTTTCATCTGTGAGGTTTGAGAGCGGGAACATGTGACCACTACAAGACTCGGTGTAATGTGGTGTGAAAGTAGCACAGAGGGGCTTTCACTAAAGACGGGCAGAAAGAAAATGCGTTCAGTCTGTGCGCAGGCCGGGCACTATCACTAAAACGACTTAATGTTCCAGACGTGAGACAGGAACAGCTCAATTTGTACGTTTCCTGTCACTAGCACAGGTCTTTTTCATATTGTTTTGTCCTACATTAAAGCTGCCACATCTGGTTTTCAAACTGTGAAATGTGAAGGTATTTAAATGTATGTTCTATTCAATTTACAAATTATTCACAATTAATCAAGTATGAAATAATCTTCAACTAATTTAGTCTTCTAATAATTGTTTTTGGAGCAATACATGAGCTGGAAAACTTGTCACGTGCTCAAAGAAGAGGTTTTATAACTCGGACGGAGTGGTAATTACACCAAAATAACACGAGAAAATAATGTAAAATAACTGTTTAGTTGTAAATATTGTCTAAAGATGTTTTCAAATGTCATCTTTTTTAGCTTAATCTGGCATATTTGCCAAAAACTTCTGACTAAAATGAGCCTCATTTCAAACTGAAGCTGTTTCTGAACTCTTTGGACACAGACTATTGTGAACTTTATGGTCATTTTTTATTTGTGCTTTTGGAGAACAAACTGACTCCGATTCCAGGATGGTTGGAACTGGAAATAAGAAGGGTACAGCCTTCTTTTCATATTTAACATGTCAAGCAGCTGATAGTTCCCCTTTAAAGGCCCTCTAAAGTCCTGTGTTAAGCTGCAGTTAAAGATCTCGGTATGATCCTGGACAGTTCCTTTAAATTAGACGAGCAGATAAGCTCTGTTGTCATTCAACTGCGTGTTCTTCACCAGGTCAAAGCCTACTTTCCTCCACATGAGTCTGAGCGCGTCGTCCACTCGTTCATCACGTCACGCCTTGATTATTGTAACTCATCGTCCTGAACCGTCTGCAGCTCGTACAGGACTCTGCAGCTCGACTCTCCAGCTCGACTCTGCAGCTCGACTCTGCAGCTCGTACAGGACTCTGCAGCTCGACTCTCCAGCTCGACTCTGCAGCTCGACTCTGCAGCTCGTACGGGACTCTGCAGCTCGTACGGGACTCTGCAGCTCGTACGGGACTCTGCAGCTCGTACGGGACTCTGCAGCTCGTACGGGACTCTGCAGCTCGTACGGGACTCTGCAGCTCGTACAGGACTGTGCAGCTCGTACAGGACTCTGCGGCTCGTACAGGACTCTGCAGCTCGTACGGGACTCTGCAGCTCGACTCTGCAGCTCGACTCTGCAGCTCGTACGGGACTCTGCAGCTCGTACGGGACTCTGCAGCTCGACTCTGCAGCTCGACTCTGCAGCTCGTACGGGACTCTGCAGCTCGACTCTGCAGCTCGTACGGGACTCTGCAGCTCGACTCTGCAGCTCGTACGGGACTCTGCAGCTCGTACGGGACTCTGCGGCTCGTACGGGACTCTGCAGCTCGTACGGGACTCTGCAGCTCGACTCTGCAGCTCGTACAGGACTCTGCAGCTCGACTCTGCAGCTCGACTCTGCAGCTCGTACGGGACTCTGCAGCTCGACTCTGCAGCTCGTACGGGACTCTGCAGCTCGTACGGGACTCTGCAGCTCGTACGGGACTCTGCAGCTCGTACGGGACTCTGCAGCTCGACTCTGCAGCTCGTACAGGACTCTGCAGCTCGTACGGGACTCTGCAGCTCGTACGGGACTCTGCAGCTCGACTCTGCAGCTCGTACGGGACTCTGCGGCTCGTACGGGACTCTGCGGCTCGTACGGGACTCTGCGGCTCGTACGGGACTCTGCAGCTCGTACAGGACTCTGCAGCTCGTACGGGACTCTGCAGCTCGACTCTGCAGCTCGTACGGGACTCTGCAGCTCGACTCTGCAGCTCGACTCTGCAGCTCGTACGGGACTCTGCAGCTCGTACGGGACTCTGCGGCTCGTACAGGACTCTGCAGCTCGTACGGGACTCTGCAGCTCGACTCTGCAGCTCAACTCTGCAGCTCGTACGGGACTCTGCAGCTCGTACGGGACTCTGCAGCTCGACTCTGCAGCTCGTACGGGACTCTGCAGCTCGTACGGGACTCTGCAGCTCGTACGGGACTCTGCAGCTCGTACGGGACTCTGCGGCTCGTACGGGACTCTGGCGCTCATGCGGACTCTGCGGCTCGTCTGGACTCTGCGGCTCGTGACGGACTCTGCGCTCGACGGGACTCTGCAGCTCGTACGGGACTCCGCAGCTCGTACGGACTCTGCAGCTCGACTCTGCAGCTCGACTCTGCAGCTCGTACGGGACTCTGCAGCTCGACTCTGCAGCTCGACTCTGCAGCTCGTACGGGACTCTGCAGCTCGACTCTGCAGCTCGTACGGGACTCTGCAGCTCGACGGACTCTGCGGCTCGTACAGGACTCTGCAGCTCAGACGGGACTCTGCAGCTCGACTCTGCAGCTCGGGACTCTGCAGCTCGACTCTGCAGCTCGTACGGGACTCTGCGGCTCGTACGGGACTCTGCGGCTCGTACGGGACTCTGCGGCTCGTACGGGACTCTGCAGCTCGTACGGGACTCTGCAGCTCGTACGGGACTCCGCAGCTCGTACGGGACTCTGCAGCTCGACTCTGCAGCTCGACTCTGCAGCTCGTACGGGACTCTGCAGCTCGACTCTGCAGCTCGACTCTGCAGCTCGTACGGGACTCTGCAGCTCGACTCTGCAGCTCGACTCTGCAGCTCGTTCGGGACTCTGCAGCTCGACTCTGCAGCTCGGGGACTCTGCAGCTCGACTCTGCAGCTCGACTCTGCAGCTCGACTCTGCAGCTCGACTCTGCAGCTCACCTCTGCAGCTCGTACAGGACTCTGCAGCTTGACTCTGCAGCTCGTGCAGGACTCTGCAGCTCGTACAGGACTCTGCGGCTCGTACAGGACTCTGCAGCTCGTACGGGACTCTGCAGCTCGACTCTGCAGCTCGTACGGGACTCTGCAGCTCGTACGGGACTCTGCAGCTCGTATGGGACTCTGCGACTCGTACAGGACTCTGCGGCTCGTACGGGACTCTGCAGCTCGACTGTGACATGAACCAGGCGCCACAAACACACCACACTGTCCTCTGCTCCTGCACTGGCTTCTGTCAGATGTAGAATTTATTTGACGTTTTTCTTGTTAGTTTTTAAATGTCTAAATGCCCTTGCCCCGCCTTATGATGAGCTCCACAAATCTGCTCCTTTTAAATTTCCCAAGAACTCGCCTCAGGACTCTATGTGACCGAGCTACTTCTTTACTACAAGAGCTGAGCAATATATCGAAAATTTTAGATAATACTGTGAATGTTGTTTTGAAGAAATGGGCAAAATTAGAATACTGAGTGTATCCTTTCTACTAAAAATGGTACTGATTAAAAGTGAAAATGATCAAAAACAAACGTATCTAAAGTGATATTTCTGCACCTTTGTGATTCATTTTACAGACATTTCTCATTTGTCTGATAATTAAACCTCAACTAATATGTTTAAAGTGCCTCTGTCAGTTTGGACTACATAGTTAAGATAAATACATTTCAAATTATGCTAGAATATTTACAAATGTAATCCCAGTTTAGCCCATTTTTGTTTTGTTTTTATTTCCTGGTGGTAAATTATGATGTCACACTGGGAAATGACCAAGAAACCATCCTGTACATTGGACCAAACCTCATCTAAAGTCACAGATCTGTGCCTGCTCCCAAGTTGCGGAACAGTCTGCCCCTGAATATTAGAATGTCACAGTCTCTTGACATTTTTAAATCATTACTAAAGACTCACCTCTTTGCACTTGCTTTTAATAGAAGCACCGAGCATGGAATAAATGTTCTTGTTTTTACTATTGTTTGTATTATTTTATCCTTTTTTTTTTAACATGTGAAGCACTTTGGGCACTCGATGTTGTAAATGTGCAATAGAAATAGATTTGACCTTGACCATGACCTTTTATCAGATGGTGTATAAAAAGGAATAAATTAAGAAACGAAAATCTCCCCTATTTATTTGACGAACTTTGATTGTTGCAAAATGTATCTGACTCGTAAAACAGACTTTACTTTATGACATGCAAAAAAGTAAGATATGCTGATAAAAAATGGAATCATGAGCTGGTCCCTGTGACAATCTGCAATTTTTGTGAAATTGTCGTATCGTAATTCACTGTTTGTCTCTTTAATGCAGCTGTCTGTTCAAACACACTTTTTCTCCTGTTGTTAAGTCTCTGAAGCCTCTGAGCAGATGACTTTATTTACCTCTTATAGACCAGAGCTGCACAATTAAACCAAATCCACACAAAGTCACAATTTTAATGGATGCAATTAGCAAATCACAAAGGCTAATTTCTTCCACAAACAACAAAATGTCTTGCTTTGATTTGAACAAAAACTGCTAACTCTGTCATTTGGATTTTCACAAACATGTTCTGAAACAAGTGACAAAAGTGTGACAAAAAGGGATAAAAATGTGTATAAAATTGACAAAAACATGCCAACAAACAACAAACACGACTCAATGCACCAAAACGTATCTTAAAGCGACAAAAACATGACTAAAGACGACAAAAATGTGACTAAAAGTGACAAAGACACGTTGAAAAATGACAAACACAACTGAATGTGACAAAATAGTGTTTCATTATCAACACATAAATGTAAATCTAATCACAATCGCACTGATCAGAAAAATCACCATTAGATATTTTTCCTAAATGGTGCAGCTCTATTAAAGACAATCAAAAAATACAAAGTGAACATGAATCGTGATCAAATCGAAATCATGATCTGGCCCCAAGAAAATCGTAATAATAACAACGTCCAAAATAACTGCGCTGTACATGTTTTCAAAGTGAGTTACAGAGTAGTTTCCACTCAGCTTGTGGTCGACACAGTTTCTATAGTCGCTCCGGTTCCTCTTAAGATTCACGCTCTGCACTGAATCGTTTGTGGTTGGTTCACTTCGTGTGGGAATCAAATATAGAAGCAAACACACTCACCTCTGCACTGCTGAGGTACAGTTCTTACTCCTTTTCGACTAGAGCTGGCAATATATCACACATTAGATAATATTGTGAATGTTGTTTTGATGAAATGGGCAAAATTGGAATATTGAGTTACTAGTTACTACAAGAACTGTTACTACTACTGTTACTACAACAACTACTACTACTACTACTACTACTACAGCCACCACTACTACTACTACTACTACTACTACTACTACTTCTACTGTTACTACAACAACTACTACTGTTACTACTGCAACAACTACTACTGGTAACACTTTATAATAACTACACTTATTCCTACCTTAATAAAGCATGAATAAAGACTTAATTTATAGTGAACAAAGAATTTATTAAGAGTGATTCAGGCTTATTAACTATTTAACTAATCCTCTAACCCAAATTCCTGGCCCTAACCCTAACCTTAATTAAGTGGTAACTAATCCTGAATCATGCTTAATAAACTATTTGTTCAGTATGAAATAAGTCTTTGTTCATGCTTTGTTAAGGCAAAATAAGGTGTAGTTATTATAAAGTGGTACCCTACTACTACTACAAGAACTGTTACTGTTACAACTACTACTACTACTACTACAACATTACCAGTACAACTCTTTCTACTACTACTTCTACTACTATTACTACTATTACAACTACTGCTACTACTACAACATTTACTATTACCACTACAACTGTTTCTACTACTACTTCTGCTACTATTACTACTATTACAACATTTACTATTACCACTACAACTGTTACTACTTCTACTACTACTACTGCTCAGTGTCTAAAGTGTACACAGAGGCTCTCAGACGGTGCTTCACTAAACGACTCATTCAGGGGTTCATTGTGGCCGTCTTTTGTCAGAGAATGGTCTAAACAGCGTTATAAAAGCTGGACAGCGAGTGGAGAGGCGTCTGAGAGTGTCTATTGTGCGCCAGGTGTAGTGTCTATTGTGCGTCAGGCGTAGTGTCTATTGTGCGACAGGTGTAGTGTCTATTGTGTGTCAGGTGTAGAGCTCTTCACTGTGAGCACATGTCGCTAACGTCGCCTCTGCAGTTCGAGTGTGGTTCACCCCCGGGAGCTCATTTACCCTCAGCTCTCTGGTGGACGCTGGGTATTTGTTTTGTTGACTGTTTTCATTAGGCCTGACTGGAAGAACGATATATATTTGGGGCTCAGTATTTATTGCGTTGATGTTTTTCTATGCACTTTGGGGAACTTGGTCTTTGTTTTTTGATACGATTTGATAGAGAGTGAAACTTTTATGACTCATTATCTGTACCTACGAACTAAAAGAAGTGCTTCATTCTGCCATTTGTTTATTGTTGCTTGTGTTTTTAACAATATTTCAAGTCTAGAATTACTTTGTTTGGGTTTTTCTAGTTTTAACTGTCAGTGGCACCAAGTAGTTTCAATATTATCGCTTATCGTGATATTTTCTCTTACAATATATCGCACTTCAAAATTTGTTATCATGATAGGTGTTTTGATTCATTGTTAAAGGTGCACTATGTAACCTTTCTGGCAGAGGACCCATAGTATGGGCAGTACAGGCAAATGCTAAGGGCGATGATGCCACACACAGTCGTCATGATCATTAAAATCATGAAATCAAAGACTCTGGAAACTGTTTGGAACAGAAACAGTTTCCAAAGAATATCTTCGACATTCCATAAGCTTTTAGCCAGTCTTTCTTTTCATTTCTTATTCACTGTGGCCAGCTGTAATGGCAGAAGTTTCAGGCTTTAGTGTTTCCGTCCAGTCACTTGTGTCCAGTGCAGCTCACAGACAGGGGGCGCTGGAGAGCAGAGAGAAAAACACTGACAGGATTTAGACACAAGTGAACAGCAGCAGGTGTAAAACACAGGTCGACTCATGCTGTCCCACACGTGTTCTTTTGACAAACAATGGCCCCAATTGAATCTTGGACAGAAGTATCCTGCAAATGTGTGATTAAAGCTGCACCATGTACCTTTTGTGTTCAGGTCCTCTCCTGCCTGCTCGTGTCAATGGAGTTGTGGCTTTGCATGGAAAATTCAGTAGCACTTTATAATAACTACACCTTATTTAGCCTTCATAAACTAAACTTAATTCATACTGAACAAAGAGTTTATTAAGCATGTTTCAGGATTAGTAACTACTTAAATAAGGTTATTGCAGTGGTTCTTAACTAATGATTTTCTGGGGGTCTCCAGATGATGGGGAAAAACTGATACAACAGTCTTAAACAGGCTGGACCCCTTCAAATGCAGTGGTAAATGTAGATTCCTATTTGTTGGTCTATTAAAGTCATTTTTCTAGGTCTATATTCTCAAAATAAAGTCAAACATTAGATTTAAGGCTAATTTATCACTCTACGTTTCGCATATATTTTGTGTTTGGGGTCGCGAATGTGTACTATTGTTATTTTCGGGGTCGCGACTGAAAAAGTTTGAGAACCACTGGGTTAGGGTTAGGTTTGGGGTTAGGAATTAGGGTTAGAGTTTTAGTTAAGTAGTTACTAAGCATGAATCATTCTTAATAAACTGTTTGTTCACCATGAATTAAGTCTTGTTCACGCTTTACTAAGGCAAGAATAAGTGTAGTTATTATGAAGTGTTACAGAAAATTTCACAGTATGTCATAAAACTTATCACATCACCATGACAGGAATTCACTTCTGTAAAATATTTGACCTAAAATAACTCAGATTAGAGGAAATAACATCTGTTTTGTTAAAAATTGTTCCACAAAATGTTCTTCTTAAAGACACATAGGAGATGTATTCACCCGGTTTTATTATCTGTCAGTGGGTTAAGATCATTTTACTCACCCCACTGACAAATGAATTATCAGTCAGAAATACCTTGAAACCCGTGAAATATTCTGCATCACATCAGCAATTAAATCTCATCGAGGCAAAACTTCTCAAATCCAGATAAAAATGATCAATTCAAGCCATTTTAAGCTTGGATAGATTTACATTTTTTGCTGTGTGACAGGAGATTGAGAGTGAGCAGTCGAAACTGTCAGGTAAACAAACAAACGCCGGCCTGAGAAAAGCACCTTTCAAAATAAATCTGAAAGCCCCCATTCCCGTCCCAGCGTGGTGTCCGGCGCACATTTGAATGAGTGCTCGTCCTCTTTGACCTGGCAGCGCTCAGACCTGGTCCCATTCAGTTCAAAACCAAATTCAATTCAGTTCCTTTTTGAAGTAGGGAAGGTAACACAACCAAGGTTGTAAATGGTGTAAGTGGTTTAATTAAAATAAAGCAGGTAAATAATAATAATGTTTACAACAACGAAAGAAAACCCTACATGAACAGAAATTAGGGCTCAAGCAAAAAAAAACAGGAGTAGCTCACACAGAGGCTACAATGCCACGTACTTTTACGTACAACACACACAGGCACCAAAACACACAGCAGAACAGCACATCTGAGTGCTGTGGCGAGCCGAACCAAAGTGTCCGAGTCGCCCCGACCAGCAGGTGGGCGACCTTTTTATTGGGTGGAGTAGAGCAGGTGGAAGACGATGATTGGCAGATGTGTCGAGCCAGGCACCACCCAAGAGACGCCGACACCGGGACCAACCCAACCAGCAGGAGCCGGATCCTCCAATCAGGACATGGGACGACAAGGCACAGGGATGAAACAAACGGGGGAGCGAGGCGAGGCGGGCCCTGGCCAAACGCCGTAACAGGCTCTATATATTATACTTTCTGATTGCTCCGGCTCTTGTGCTAAAGTGCAGTGATGAATGGAAGCGAGAAGGCTCAGGTCAATAAACGTGTCATGTTTTTGTGATTAATGAGCAACGGCTGGAGTTTGCTTCATTATCCCGGACACTGGACACTTCCTCGTGAGTTTAATCTGATTTACGGTGTCCCTGTGTGTTCTGTGCAGATGTGGAGCACAAGGAGGACGACGGCGGGGATTCAGTCAAGAAAGAGGTGAGCATTTTGAATGGTTTTGCCGCCAATTGAAGCGAATAAGTAGTAAATAAATGCTAATATTTAGATGTAGGGCTGTGTACCTTTAGTCGTTTAGTCCAGTGTTTCCCAACCAGGGGTTATGTAAAAAAGTGTCATTAGTTGCAACTTTAGCATCTTTTCTGAAGCATCTTGGACCATAAATATAATTAAAACAAAATATATAATAGTAATAATTGACTATAAACCCATTTATTTGCCCAAAACAAAATAACAACAAAATAAGTAACAAAATAGAGCTGTTATCAGGTATTATAATTTGTCAAATCATAACTATTGTGTAATTTATATGGATTTTGGTCCTTGTTTTCAAAATGGTTGCTAGGTAACAGTTATGGAATTACCTCTAACTATGTCATATTTGCTGCTCATGTCCAACCAGGAAGTGACATTATAAACTCTGCGAAAAATGTCAAACTGGGGACAAACAGGAAAAATGCTTAGTAAAATCTTAAATCATCATCATCTTCACTACATTTTGTGACGTTTAACCTGTCCTATTCACCTTATTCCAGAAGTTGCCGTACGCGCTGCCGTCTTGTTTCCGTTGTAGTTTACACGGGGCAGACGAGCTCAACAGAAAATAAGTTCTACATGGACTAAAAAGACGTTTTCAGACTGACCAGGAAATCGTTGCGCTGTTGACTTGTTGTTGCTCGTGTTCATTAAACATTTTACACAAATCAACCTACTTTATGTAACATTTTAGCGGCGAGACTTTTCCCTCGTTCATCATTAGCTTTAACGGAGTTCTCATCAAACGGAACAACAAAAGTGCGCATCTGAGGCAACAACCGGCAAAAGTGGGTGGGGCAGAATAAGGTGAATAGACTTTAAAGCTCAAAAAAGTCACTGTAGCAGAATGTGTGTCCTTCAAAGTGCGTGTTCTCTCTGTGGTGTCTGTGCAGGGCGGTCGAGGGAGGATGCGAGGGGGCGTCGGGTGGGAGATCAGCCTGCGACAGAGGCCCATGCCCAGGGTCACGTTCCAGGCCGGAGACCCGTACTACATCAGCAAACGAACCCGAGAAGAGTGGCTCGCCAAGTGGAAGATGGAGGTGAGAGACGAGAGCGGGATACTGAGCGTCATTTTGTCTTACTTTGGACCTGGTTCTGTTGAGTTCAGACATTATTTAATCATAAAGTAATCTGGTTTAGGTCTGGGTGATATGGTGATAAAAATGTAATGTTGAGCTGGTCCCTGTGACAATCTGCTGTTTTTGTGAAATCGTGGTATCGTGATTGACTGTTTGTGTCTTTAATGCAGCTGTCTGTTCAAACACACTTTTTCTCCTGTTGTTTAGCCTCTGAAGCCTCTGAGCAGATGACTTTATTTACCTCTTAAAGGCCAAGACTGCACAATTCAATGCAATGCATTCAATGCAACCTTCCACAAACAAACAAACAAACAAATGTCTTGCTTTGATTCAAATAAAAACTTTTTACACTGTAGTTTGAATTTGTACAAACAAGCAACAAAAGCGTGTCAAAAAGCAATAAAAATGTGTTCAAAAGCGACAAAAGCACACCTACAAACAACAAATGCAACTTAATGCACTAAAACACAACTAAAAGCGTCAAAAAGGTGACTAAAGACAACGAAGACGCGACTAAAAGTGACAAAATAGTGTTTAAAATATGAATTTTCACTGAATCCTAATATTAAAACATAAATGCAAATCTAATCATAATCGCACTGGTCAGAAAAATCACAGATATTTTTCCTGAATCGTGCAGCTCTATAAAAGTGAACATAAATCATGATAGATTATTATCATGAATTATTATCATGAGTTCCTTGGGGCCAGATCATGATTTCAATTTTATCACGATTCATGTTCACTTTGTATTTTTCTGTTGCCTTTAATAGAGCTGTACTATTTGGGAAAAATATCTAAGTGTGATTTTTCTGACCAGTGCCATTGTGATTTATGTTTTAATAATAGGATTCTATTCAAATTCACATTTTAAACACAATTTTGTCACTTTTAGTTGCGTCCTTGTAGTTTTTAGTTGCCTTTTTGTTGCTTTTGTCGCATTGAGTCGTCTTTGTCGTTTGTAGACGCATTTTTGTTGCTTTTGAACACATTTTTGTTGCTTTTGTCGCTTGGTTCAGAACATGTTTGTACAAATCCAAACTACAGTGTGAGCAGTTTTTATTCAAATCAAATACAAATCAAAGCAAGACATTTTGTTGTTTGTGGAAGAAATGATTGCACTTCAAACATTGCAGCCTTTGTGATTCGCAAATTGCATCCATTAAAATTGCGATTTTGTGTGGATTTGGTTTAATTGTGCAGCTCTGGTCTATAAGAGGTAAATAAAGTCATCTGCTCAGAGGCTTCAGAGGCTAAACAACAGGAGAAAAAGTGTGTTTGAACAGACAGCTGCATTAAAGACACAAACAGTGACTCACGATACCACGATTTCACAAAAATTGCAGATTGTCACAGGGACCAGCTCAACATTTCATTTTATCACCGTATCACACAGACCTAAATGAACACAGAGTACGTTTTTGTTAATGGTTTTGTTGTGGTTTGACTCATTCACTCGTCGTCCGCTGAAACGATACAGTCTTATGCCAGTTTCTAAGTCGATGTTGTGTATTATTTCTCTGTCTTCGCGGTTTTTGGCTCGGTTGGCTCTTGTCTCTTCTGTGCATGACTTGAAGAGGGCGAAAATCCCGTGCAGCTGTGGCGATTCAGTCTGTTTGACACTTTCACGTGATTCATGTTTCACAAATCAAAACTTTGACAGGTCCAATGGCAGCGAGAGACAGCCTGGTAAAATATTAAAGGGGTAAATCCCAGAGAAGATTTGTGCTGAAAGTGATATCTTTATTTGGCACTTGTTCTCAAGAAAGATGACTGAGGGGCGGGAGACGGGAGAACCCTGGGATGGAGTGTGATTCACTTTTTTCTGCGCTGTTGTTTCACAAAATCACCGAAAAATGTCAGTCAAACTCGTGGGGGGGTTCAAGGGTTCTCCCCCGGGAAATCTTTGCAAAAATCACAAACCTTCCGGTGTTCTGCTGCATTTGTCGTTAACGCTTTTAGATACGTGTTTGTCTCTTTTAGTCGTGTGTTTGTCACTTAGATTGCTGTTTTTTTAGCTTTTAGTTGCGTTTTTGTCTCTGTAGACGCCTTTTAGTCAAGTTTTTATTGCTTATAGCTGCGTTTTTGTCGCTTATTATCGCATTTTTGTCACTTTTAGTTGCGTGTTTGTTGATACTAGTCACGTGTTCGTCGCTTTACTTGCCTGTTTGTTGCTTTTATCTGTGTTTTTGTTGTTTCTATCCGTGTGTTTGTTGCTTTTAGTTGTGTGTTTGTTGCTTTTAGTCGTGTTTGTTGCTTTCATCACGTGTTTATCGCTTTTAGACGTGTGTTTGTCACCTTTAATCATGTGTTTGCCACCTATAGTGCTGTTTTGGTTGATTTTAGTTGTGTTTTTGTCAATTGTAGACACCTTTTAGTCACTTTTAATCACATTCTGTTGCTTATAGCTGCATTTTAGTCGCTTTTAGTTACGTGTTTTTCACTGTATTGTCATGTATTTATTGCTTTTAGACACGTGTTTGCCGATTTTAGACGCTTTTGTTGCTTTTAGTCATGTGTTTGTTGCTTTTAGTCACGTGTTTGTTGCTTTTAGACACGTGATTGTTGATTTTAGTCGCTTGCTTGTCGCTTTTAGACGCATTTGTGGCTTATAGTTGCTTATTTGCCGCTTTTAGACTCTTGTTTGTCGCTTTTAGTCGCGTGTTTGTCGCTTTTAGTGTTGTTTATGTTGCTTTTACCTGTGTTCTCCTTTTGAAATGCATTTTAGTTATGTTTTTGTTGCTTTTAGCCATGTTTTGTCGCTTGTTTCAGAACATGTTTTAACTAAACATTTGAAAGGGTTATTTGCCAAGGTTTGGGTCATTTGTGATTTGTGAATAAAGACATGACGACAGCCCTATGCTGCAATGAATGAATGAATGAATGGTAGAGACAACCACTGTCAGCTCCAAAAAAGCTGCAGCAGAGGCCAGTTTGTGCTTATTCTTTATCTGTATTTACAATCAATACACTGCATAATTTAAAGAGCATTCATCTTTACCAGAAGAAATAAAAACAGGTTCAGCAGGCCCTTTAAACCAACCCCGACGCCAGTGTGTTTGTTGCTTTTAGTCATGTGTTTGTTGCTTTTAGTCGCGTGTTTGTTGCTTTTAGTCGTGTTTGTTGCTTTTAGACATGTGTTTGTTGCTTTTAGAAGTGTAATTGTTGCTCTTAGACACGTAATTGTTGCTTTTAGTCCTGTTTTTGTTGCTTTTAGTTGCATGTTTGTTGCTTTTAGTCCTGTGTTTGTTGCTTTTAGTTGCGTGATTGTTGCTCTTAGACGCGTAATTGCTGCTTTTAGTCATGTGTTTGTTGCTTTTAGTCATGTGTTTGTTGCTTTTAGTTGCGTGTTTGTTGCTTTTTGTTGCATGTTTGTTGCTTTTAGACACGTTGCTTTTAGTCGCGTAATTGTTGCTTTTAGTCGCATGTTTGTTGCTTTTAGTCGCATGATTGTTGCTTTTAGTCGCATGATTGTTGCTTTTACACGCGTGTTTATTGCTTTTAGTCGCGTGTTTGTTGCTTTTAGTCACATGATTGTTGCTTTTAGTCACATGATTGTTGCTTTTTGACACGTGTTTGTTGCTTTTAGTCACATGATTGTCGCTTTTAGTTGCGTGATTGTTGCTTTTAGTCGTGTGTTTGTTGCTTTTAGTCACATGATTGTCGCTTTTAGTTGCGTATTTGTTGCTTTTAGTCATGTGTTTGTTGCTTTTAGTCGTGTTTGTTGCTTTTAGTCGCGTGTTTCTTGCTTTTAGTCAGGTCTGTTGCTTTTAGTCGTGTGTTTGTTGCTTTTAGTCGCGTGTTTCTTGCTTTTAGTTGCGTGACTGTTGCTTTTTGACGCGTGATTGTTGATTTTAGTTGCTTGCTTGTTACTTTTAGACGCATTTGTGGCTTGTAGTTGCATATTTGCCGCTTTTAGACACTTGTTTGTTGCTTTTAGTCGCGTGTTTATGTTGCTTTTACTTGTGTTGTTGTCAGCAACAAGCTGCAGCAGAGGCCAGTTTGTGCTTATTCTTTATCTGCATTTACAATCAATACACTGCATAATTTAAAGAGCATTCATCTTTACCAGAAGAAATAAAAACAGGTACAGCAGGCCCTTTAAGCTATGCCTGAAGCCGTTGTTTGTTGATTTTAGTTTTGTGATTGTTGCTTTTAGTCATGTGTTTGTTGCTTTTAGTCATGTCTTTGTTGCTTTTAGACGTGTGTTTTTTGCTTTTAGACGTGTGTTTGTTGCTTTTAGTTTCTTGTTTGTTGCTTTTAGTCATGTGTTTGTTGCTTTTAGTCACGTGTTTGTTGCTTTTAGTCATGTGTTTGTTGCTTTTAGTCATGTCTTTGTTGCTTTTAGACGTGTGTTTTTTGCTTTTAGACGTGTGTTTGTTGCTTTTAGTTTCTTGTTTGTTGCTTTTAGTCACGTGTTTGTTGCTTTTAGTCACGTGTTTGTTGCTTTTAGTCATGTGTTTGTTACTTTTAGTCACGTGCTTGTTGCTTTTAGACGTGTGTTTTTTGCTTTTAGATGCGTGTTTGTTGCTTTTAGTCCTGTGTTTGTTGCTTTTAGTCATGTGTTTGTTGCTTTTAGTCACGTGTTTGTTGCTTTTAGTCATGTTTTTGTTGCTTTTAGATGTGTGTTTTTTGCTTTTAGATGCGTGTTTGTTGCTTTTAGTCCTGTGTTTGTTGCTTTTAGTCTCGTGATTGTTGCTTTTAGTCACGTGTTTGTTGCTTTTAGTCATGTGTTTGTTGCTTTTAGTCACGTGTTTGCCACTTTTAGACGCGTTTGCTCCTTTAATTTGCGTTAGTTGCTAAACATAATCCCTGACACTGGTCCACATAGTCCTGTTTTAGTCTTGTTTTAGTCTTGGTCTGGTCCTGTTGTTGTTCCACGTTGTTTATCTTGTGTTTGTTGTAGTTCACGACACCAATGTTACATAATTACCATACTTCACATTAACTACACGGGGTCTTCCATTTCTCCCCTGCCCCCTTTCCCTCCGTGCATTAACCTCAGCCGCGGCCCGTAAAACTGTCCCGGGCCAGAAATTATGGGCGAATTAGCGGGACATGCCAAAGCTCCACAAGTGAAGGTTGTAAAATACGAGGAAGGAGCCGAGCTGAAGCTGGAGGGGGATTTTGTAAACGAGGTAGAGATTTAAAGGAGCTAAAGATGCTAATTGTGAACGCGGCTGTTTTATTTCAGCATCGATCACAAAGACTTTGAACTGGTTTGGACAAAGACTCATCTGTTTTGGCTTCAAAGCGACATCACAGTGAAGCGCTAAAATGGTTTACAATATCGATTATATCACAATGTGGAAATACTCTAAGATATCATTGTTTCAAAATACAAGTGCATTTTAAAAAGTAAAATGTTCGATATCTTTGAATGGCATGCAATTCTTTCTAGAGTTTTTCCTATCATTTTTAGCAGCGTCTTTGTTGCTTTTTATCATGTTATTTTCGCTTTTAGTCGTGTTTTCGTCACATTTTTATGCTTTTGTTGCTTTTAGTGCTTTTTTTGTTGTTTCTTGTCGCTTTTTGTCACTTTCAGACACATTTTAGTTACTTTTAGTCACATTTTTGTAGTTTTTAGTCATGTTTTTGTTGCTTTCAGCTGTGTTTGTGTCGCTTTTAGTCTGAATTTTGAGGCTTTTAGTTGTGTCTTTGTAGCTTTTAGCCTCATTTTTGTCACTTTAGGTCAGATTTTTGAAGTTTTTGGTCATGTCTTTGTTACTTTTAGCGTTTTTGAAGCTTTTAGGTGGAATTTTGTCAATGTTAATCGTGTCTTTGTTGCTTTTAACCTTGTTTTTGTCACTTTTCGACACGTTTTTGCCACTTTTAGTCGCATTTTGTCACTTTTTGTCTAACTAATTAACACTAACTGTTTTAACAAATCTAAGCTACAGGGTTACTTTTTATGCAGAATAAAACAGGATATTTTTGTTTTTGAAGTAAATTATGGCACTTCAAAAATTGCAGCCTTTCCAAATTGCTAATTGGCCCGTTTAAATTGCGATTTCGGCGCAGTGGATTGGGCGTTGCACTCGTCTTGTTGATTCCACCATGGCGTTTGTGTGCCACCCTCGACATTTGCTGAAGGTCCATGCCCTCTCTCTCTCCCCCTTTCATGCTACAACTGTCAAATAAATACAAATCTGTTATTTTGATTTCGACAAATTATGCAGCCCTAATTCCTGGTTTAGTTCTTTCGTAGTCCTGGTTTAGGCCTTGGTTAGATCCACTCATGTTCTGGTTTAATTGGCTGTTATGTTGATCCTGATTTAACCCAGGTTTTGTCCTCGTTACCTGTTCGATCATGGTTCAGTCCTGGTTTAGTCCTGGTTTAGTCCTGATTTAGTCCTCAGATTTCGTCCTACATTAGTCCTGGTTAAGTCTTGATTTAGTACTGGTTTGGTTCTTGTTTAATGCAACATTTGTCTTGCTATAGTCCTGGTTTAGTCTTTGATTAGTCTCTGGTTATCCTTGTTTTATCTGCAATTTCTTTGGTCCTGATTTAGCTCAGGTTTTATCCTGGTTTAGTCCAGGTTCAGTCCTGGTTCAGTCCAGGTTTAGTCTTTGATTAGTCCCTGGTTATCCTGGTTTTATTGGCAATTACTTTGGTCCTGATTTAGCTCAGGTTTTATCCTATTAGTCCTGGTTTAGTCCTGGTTTAGTCCTGGTTTAGTCCTGGTTTAGTCCTGGTTTAGTCCTGGTTTAGTCCTGATTAAGTCCTTCCACTTCCAGTACAGTAGATCCTTCCTTTTCCTTTTCTTTTTCTCATTCATAGACAACCTCTTTTGGCTCGGCTCCAATGTTTTGCAAGTCCCCTTCCTTCCACAACCAATCGGGACTCTCGCCCGCAATCACATGACGTCCGAATTCCCACACAAAGAAACGCACAAGTCTCTCCCTCTCTCTCCTTCTCTCTTTTTTAAGGAAAGTGCGAGAGAGAGAGTGTGGGAGGGAGGACAAAGCTCACCTTGGACTGTGCGCTAATGGGTACGTGCATTTGTTTGTTCGGCGGTGCGTGTTTGAGATTAGCAGCCGGGGGGGAAAAAACGCTGACTTTTAAGTTTTTCCTTGTTGTTGTCGCTGTGGACGGTCCCGCTCTTAAAGGGACAGGGGATTTAAAAATGCCTGCCATGTTGGAAAGAGAGAGAGAAAGTGTTGCCTGTTGCGAAGGAGCCGAGTGTTTGCCCAGAAATGTCAACTTTTGTAGGTCACGCTTGAGCTGTGCACGCCCGCGCTGCAGAGGCTAACGTCTGCGCTTATGTAACTTTGAATTTGCAAGAAGGATTCAAATGTTGTTTGATTTTATATGATTTGTCATTTTTTAAAGCTTCAAATTATGGGCCTGCGTTTAAAGATACGGAAAAAAAAAAAACGACTTGAGACTTAAAAGCCAGTCCATGTGCTGATTTATGTGTTGCAATTTAAACTTAGACTTGTATATTTATTTATATTAATATTAATTTGATTTAGTCTTTTTTATTGCTACACAATATATCGCAATTGAATCAAAAATTTCACTCTTTTCTCAAAAGTTAATGCTGTTGAAAGTGTTCTGAATACTACTATTATATACTACTACTACTACTACTACTACTACAACTACTTTTTTTTTAATCACAATTCATGTTCACTTTGTATTTTTCTGTTGCCTTTCATTTTAAACATTTTAAACACAATTTTGTCGCTTTCAGTCGCGTTTTTGTCACGTTCAGTTGTGTTTATCATATTTAAACGCATCTTTGTCACTTTTCGTCACCATTTTGTTGTTTTTAGTTGCGTTTTGATGCATTGAGTTGTGTTTGTTGTTTGTAGGTGTGTTTTTGTCACTTTTGAACGCATTTTTCTCACATTTTGTTGTTTGCGGAAGAAATGATTGCACTTCAAAAACTGCCATAAAAGTCGCAATTTTGTGTAGATTTGGTTTAATTGTGCAGCTCTGGCCTTTAAGAGGTAAATAAAGTCATCTGCTCAGAGGCTTCAGAGGCTAAACAACAGGAGAAAAAGTGTGTTTGAACAGACAGCTGCATTAAAGACACAAACAGTCAATCACGATACCACGATTTCACGAAAATAGCAGATTGTCACAGGGATGAGCTCAACATTACATTTTTATCACCAAAATGTTCAGTGTCATGTGCAGCTCTACAGTGAACCTTTCTCTGGGTGTCTTGAACACAGCTGTGGTTGAAGTGAAGGTCTGACGCTTTCGGCAAAAAAGATCAATACAAAATAATCTATGGATATTGTTGCAGCCATTGACACAAAGCTGCTCTATTCTGTTGTTACGTTGAGCTTTGTATTACTTCATAATAATAATGATAATCACTCACTTAAAGAGAGACGATACAATGAGAACCAGATGTGCACCTTCTCATGCTCTCGTGCTCATTAGCGTGATTAATGCTTTTTAAAATAACTTACAAAACACGCAGCTATCATTATGCACTAATAATAATAATAATAACACGGTGTGATAATAACATCTGATAGTGTTTTGTTTTCACGGGAGTAATTTGAAAATCGCCTGGTGAGGATGTGTAAACTGACTTTAACATACATGGTTAAAAAGTCACATGGTTTAAGATCATTTTATAAATAATCTATACTGCACAGTACATTTTTTCTGTGACATTTAGATCATATTCCTCCTTTAATATTATTAGACATTCTCACGGTGTCTTGTTGGGATGCAACGCTTAATCTTAATCTTAATCTGGACTGTACAGACTCGAAAACTCACATTAAACAACCTTTTATAACAAAGACAGTGGCGTTATTAAATCAAAATGGCAAAAAAAGAATAAACAGTTTCTGATTTATATTAATAATACTTTTTATTTGTCAATATTCTCTGTCTAGAAGCCTTCAGTCGCCACATTTCAACTGTTATTTGGCTGATAACGTATTCAAAAAGTCTCAGTGTTCAATAGAATAAATGATAAAAATGAGCTGGTCCCTGTGACAGTCAGTATTTTTGTGAAATCGTCGTATCATGATTCACTGTTTGTCTCTTCTGTCTGTTCAAACACACTTTTTCTCCTGTTGTTTAGCCTCTGAAGCCTCTGAGCAGATGACTTGATTTACCTCTTAAAGACCTGGGCTGCACGATTAAACCAAATTTTAATGGATGCAATTAGCAAATAACAAAGGCTGCAGTTTTTGAAGTGCAATCTTCCACAAACAACAAAATGTCTTGAAAATAAAAACTTCTAACGCTGTAGTTTGGATTTGTACAAACATGTTCTGAAACAAGCGACAAAAGCGTGACCAAAAGTGATAAAAATGCATTCAAAAGCGACAAAAACGCGCAACAAACAACAAACACGACACAATGCAGCAAAACACAACTAAAAGCAAGACAAACGCAACCAAAAGTGACAAAGACGCCTTTAAATAAGACAAACACATCTGAACGTGACAAAAAACATGACTAAAAGCGACAAAATCGTGTTTAAAATGTGAAATTGAACAGAATCCTATTATTAAAACATAAATCACAATAGCACTGGTCAGAAAAATCACAATTAGACATTTTTCCTAAATGGTGCAGCTCTATTAAAGACAATAGAAAAACACAAAGTGAACATGAATCAAATCGAAATCATGATCTGGCCCCAAGGAAATCGTGGTAATCATTTCTTGCCGTATCGTAGTGAGTTAAACATTTACACATGGGTCAGAAAACACTTCTTCATCTAAACTGAGGCGGACACTTCACCTCCGGTCACTATAGGAGCAAAACTGGAAGGGCATCTGGCATGTGGACGCTTGTCGTTTCCATATATAGTGTATGGTGCATATGTGGACTGTTCAGACAAAGGCCAGAGCTCCTGCTGTGTCCGCTGCCTGTGGAGATCACACAATGTCAGCCGCTTTTGTGTTTCTTCAAAGACTCGCGGTCATTTTACAAGGAAATAATGTTTAGTGACACTTTATTTCAAACCGCGTTTAAGTTGTTGGACTGACGTGTTTGTTTTAAAACCTGCTCCCGGGGAAGCTATACGTTCATCTTGTCTTTAAAGATTGTAAATGAATATATGTATCACAAAAAGCCAAAGTGTATCCAATTCCCTTTTTTACTGATTAGTCGTCGCAGCAGTAGTAGAAGTTGCAGCTGTAATGTTCAGAATCAGTTTTGCCATTGTTGAATGAAAAAACATGATTAATAAAAGTAAAAATGATAGTAAACATGGAAAACAAAAAAGTAAACTATGATAAAATAAAAAGACTGCAAAGTGTTCTTGGTCAAATTCTGACGACTGCACAGCAAAAAAGAAATTACTAGATGAGTAAAAATGTCTTGATTTCACGATATTTAGCTTAATTTTAGAGGCTTTGACCAGTTAAGATTGGTTAAGACTGTTTTTTTGATGGAATTAGATTATTTTTCTTGTTTTTCTGACTTCAATCCAAATTATCTGCCACTGGATTAAGATAATTTTACTCACCCCACTGCCAAATTTATTTTCTTATTTTAAGCGAAATAATTGCATGATCAAAAGACAGAAATACCTTGAAACCAGTGAAATATTCTGTATTACATAAACCATTAAATCAAAACGACACAAATCCAGATTTAAAAAAAACAAACTGTAAATTCAAGTAATTTTAAACCGGGCTAGATTTATATTTTTCTGTCATGTCCTTCCTTGCTTTGCCTGAGCGGATAGTTTTTCTGTGTCGTTGGTTGTGGTCGAATACTTTAAATACTTTATAAGTCACATATTATGCTTAATTGATTTTTTGAGCTTTGCACCATGTTATAACTTTGTTCTTCATCAGAAACTTACCTAGGGATATATTTAGCTTCATTCACGCGTGTTAATCCTCTTTACGAGCTCGTCTTCTCTGATCTTTCTCTGAGCCTCATAAAAACTCCTTTTCAAAATTCCCGGATGTGTCATCAACGGTAGAGATCCAGAGGTCTGTTGTTTTTAAGTCAATAAATCATCGTTGGACTCTAAGCTTTTCTGCCTCAAATCAGAATCACAACTGCATGTTTACATTTGCATGTTGAAGACTCTGTTTGTTTGTCAGTGGTAATTCCTCTCTGCTGCCTGTAGATGGAGCGCTAACACAAATGCTGATGATGCGTAATGTGTGGTTTTCAGTGAATACGTTCTTTTAAGTTCTGAACGCCAAAGCAAAGGTCAAGAGCATGTTTAACTGCCACTAACAATGCAAAAAATTAAGGGTGTAACGAAGCAGAATTTTCTTGAGACAGGTCACGAGACGAGAACGAGACGAGATAATAGTTAATAATAAACATAGTTGTTGTTGAACTTTTTATAACATAAAGGTTTATTTGTTTAAGTTCTTAACAACCTAACAATCTCTTATATATATAAACCTCCTGGAAGAATTCTTCCAGGATGTTATTGCAGTAGTTGTACAGAAAAAACAATGTATTACGTAATGCTCACAGATTACTCTGTGGGCGCTCACACCTCGAGGCATTTCAGTCTCTCTCGTGCCACTTCATAATACATAACGTGAGTCCTTTAAGTCATTCATTCAATTAAGGTGAGACACTGCAGGTGAATAGGAAAAAAAACTTAAATTTAAAGATATCAATTTGAAATCCTCCTGTAGTTTTTCATCTTGTCATGTTTTTATGTAAGGCATTTTATGAGCAAAAACGGCCAAAAATACACATATTTGGGACATTTAAAACTGAAAATGGACAGAACCAGGTTTAAATTTCTTGGTTCATTTTGGACACATGTTAGTTACAAAAATGTACAGAGGGGATTATGGATTTCTTATTTAATTTTTAGTAAACTAGACTGGGCTGAAAATTGTCCTAAAAATTCAAATTTCGCCTAATTTTTTAAAACTTAAAACAACGTTTCATCTTGTTGAGTCCAGATTGTACAGTTTGGTGTGGGATCTACTTTAAGGCTGATCTTTGTGTCTCGAGGGAGAAAAATGCATTTGAATAAAACGGCCTTTGAAGTCACAATGTCCCAGAGAAATCTATGGATGAAGTGGATTAAATGGAAGAATTAAGAGCAGATTGGACAAGTTTGTTGTTTCCACATAAAAGCTGATATGTTGAGAGAGCAAACTGACCAAAAAATTTTAAAAAATTAGTTTTGACTGTAGTGTCGGTTGCTCTGATCTCCCCAAAAACATGCAGGTCAGGTCGGCCCTTTAGTCGCGGCGTATATAACACACAAACCTTCAGATCTATTTAATTTTGTGCAGTTACTTTGACCTTCAAGTCATTTGGATTCTGGGCGCTCGTTGAAAAGACCAAGACTGTCACGGATACTTCTCCTGCACTTTTCCTTCTGCTTCCAGGGCACTTGTAAATCTTTATCTCGGGCGCTGCATTGTCTCGAACCAGCTCCGGCTCTGTTCCCTGCAGCCGCCCCGAAGTGAAGAGGCCCAGCAGAGGGGCAAACTGCACCTCCACGCTGCCAAATATGTGCCTCGTATGCAGGACCGTGGACCAGCAGTGTCCCCCAGTGTCCCCCAGTGTCCCCCGCTGGCCAAGGAGCGTCAGGGAGAACAATGAGACGAGGAGGAAGGAGACAAGGAGGGAGGAGAGAAGGAAATATGACACCAAGAGGAAGGAGAGAAGGAGCGAGGAGACAAGGAGGGAGGAGAGAAGACAAGGAGAGAAGACAAAGGGACAAGGAGAGAGGGAGCGAGGAGACCAGGGACAAGGAGGGAGGAGAAGGAGACAAGGAGAGAGGAGACAAGGAGAGGAGATATGGAGAGAGAAGAGAAGACAAGGAAAGAAGGAGAGAGGAGACGAGGGGGAAGGAGAGGAGATATATAGAGAGAAGAGAAGACAAGGAGAGAAGGAGACGAGGAGGAAGGAGACAAGGAGGGAGGAGAGAGGAGAGAAGACAAGGAGAGAAGACAAAGACACAAGGAGAGAGGGAGCAAGGAGACAGGGGACAAGGAGGTAGGAGAAGGAGACAAGGAGTGAGGAGGGAGGAGAGAGGAGAGAAGACAAGGAGAGAGGAGCCAAGGAGAGAGGAGAGAAGAGAAAAGGAGAGAGGAGAGAAGGAAAGATGACACCAGGAGGAAAGAGAGAAGGAACGAGGAGGCATGGAGGGAGGAGAAGGAGACAAGGAGAGAGGAGGCAAAGAGGGAGGAGAAGGAGACAAGGAGGGAGGAGAAGGAGAGAGGAGTGAAGACAGGGAGGAGAGAAGGAAAGATGACACCAGGAGGAAGGAGAGAAGGAGCGAGGAGACATGGAGAGGAGATATGGAGAGAGAAGAGAAGACAAGGAAAGAAGGAGAGAGGAGACGAGGAGGAAGGAGAGGAGATATATAGAGAGAAGAGAAGCCAAGGAGAGAAGGAGAGAGGAGACGAGGAGGAAGGAGACAAGGAGGGAGGAGAGAAGGAGAGAGGAGAGAAGACAAAGAGACAAGGAGAGAGGGAGCGAGGAGACAGGGGACAAGGAGGGAGGAGAAGGAGACAAGGAGAGAGGAGGGAGGAGAGAGGAGAGAAGACAAGGAGAGAGGAGCCAAGGAGAGAAGAGAAAAGGAGAGAGGAGAGAAGGAAAGATGACACCAGGAGGAAAGAGAGAAGGAACGAGGAGGCATGGAGAGGAGATATGGAGGGAGGAGAAGGAGACAAGGAGAGAGGAGGCAAAGAGGGAGGAGAAGGAGACATGGAGAGAGGAGGTAAGGAGAGAGGAGAAGGAGACATGGAGAGAGGAGGTAAGGAGGGAGGAGAAGGAGACATGGAGAGAGGAGGTAAGGAGGGAGGAGAAGGAGACAGAGAGAGGAGAGAAGACAAAAAGACAAGGAGAGAAGGAGCGTGGAGAGAAGGAGAGAGGAGACGAGGAGGAAGGAGAGAGGAGAGAAGACAAGGAGAGAAGGCGCGAGGAGACAAGGAGGGAGGAGAGAAGAGAAAAGGAGAGAGGAGAGAAGGAAAGATGACATCAGGAGGAAGGAGAGAGGAGGGAGGAGAGAGAAGACAAAGAGACATGGAGACAAGTAGAGAAGGAGCGAGGAGACAAGGGACAAGAAGGGAGGAGAAAGAGAGAGGAGTGAAGACAGGGAGGAGAGAAGGAAAGATGACACCAGGAGGAAGGAGAGAAGGAGCGAGGAGACATGGAGAGGAGATATGGAGGGAGGAGAAGGAGACAAGGAGAGAGGAGGCAAGGAGGGAGGAGAAGGAGATATGGAGAGATGAGGGAGGAGAGAAGACAAAGAGACAAGGGACAAGGAGGGAGGAGAAGGAGACAAGGAGAGAGGAGGGAGGAGAGAGGAGAGAAGACAAGGAGAGAGGAGCAAAGGAGAGAGGAGAGAAGAGAAAAGGAGAGAGGAGAGAAGGAAAGATGACACATGGAGGAAGGAGAGAGGAGGGAGGAGAGAGAAGACAAGGAGAGAAGGAGCGAGAAGACAAAGGACAAGGGAGGGACAGGGAGGAGAAGAAGACAAGGCGACATGACGAGACGAGACATGAGAGAAGAAGAGGAAAGAGGAAACGAGGAGGAAGGAAAAAGACATGGAGAGAGGAGACAAGCATGGAGGAGACAAGGATGGAGGAGAGGAGACAAGGAGACAAGGAGATAAGGAGCGAGTCGACAAGAAAGGAGGAGAGAGCATAATACAGTGTTAGCATCGTTAGCACCTTTAGCAAGAGCTACTGGAGGCAGCCTGGGTCAAAGGTCAGGGGTCACAATTGCACAGCAGTAGAATCACACTCTGACATTCTTCATGTTTGAGAACAGCTGTTTAAATGTTATTAAAGTGTATTTATATCATCAAAGCTGAGCAGCAATGATGTGCAAATCACACACTAAAATATTTATTGATACTGATACCTTTCACTGTTAAAAGCCTTTGGTGTGAATCATCAATTAATTAACTTATTACCTTGTTTATTTAGTTATTTATTCATGTTACACGCCTCGCTGGAATGAAGCAACAAACAAAATATACACGTACTGTATTTAAGTCAGAATCTTGTCCGTGTTGTGTCTTGCATCATCTCGTTCCACTCCTGCTTCAAAATTGTGCCTATAATTTGCATTTATACCCACCATTTATCTTATTATGAGCCATTGAAAATAGTTTAGCCACATAATATTTCTTAAACTTGCCTCTAGCTCATGAGAATCTCTAAAATGTGTTCATGGAATATTTCTGTGATAGAGTTTTTGACATTCAGTCACATGTTTTACCATATTAGAGAGCTTTTATCTCTTGTACAAACACTTCATTATGTGTCTCGTGTTGCATTAGCGCGACCTGCACATGATTCCTCCAAACACGTCCGTCTGTTTGAATGACATTTGTTAGTTTGTCTTGTTCACATCTGGGCTCTCGCAACAGAACGGACTAAACTGGGACTGGAAACATGTGGTCCGCAGGGTTTGAATGATATTTATAACACTCAAAGCCGGAGGGATCGAGGCACATGTTTTTGGGCTTCACAGAACAGACTCCGCCTCTTTTATTGAAGGGCAGACAATATTGAATGATAGAAATGAGAATACACTGCAAAAATGAATTTCTACCTGAGTTAAAATGTCTGGTTTTCAGGATATTGATCTGAATTTCAGATGTTTTGACTCGTTAAGATCAGTGGACTCTGACTCTGACTTCTGACTTGTTTCAACACATTATTTCTTACTTCAATCCAAATGATCTCCCTGCACTGCAAAAAATGTAAATCTATCAAAGATTAAAATGGCTTGAATTTATCATTTTTATCTGGATTTGAGAAGTTTTGACTCGATGAGATTTAATTGCTGATGTGATGCAGAATATTTCATGGTTTCAAGGTATTTCTGACTGATCCTGCGATAATTTTGCCTAAAATAAGAAAATACATTTGTCATTGGGGTAAGTAAAATGATCCTAACCCACTGACAGATAATTTGGATTGAAATATGAAGAAATGTATTGAAACAAGTAAAATAATCTAGTTCCATCAAATAAATAGTCCCCACTGATCTTAACGAATCAAAACGTCTGAAATTCAGATCAATATCCTGAAATCAAGACATTTTAACTCATCTAGAACTTCATTTTTTGCAGTGTATTCCTACGATATTTTCACAAACCTTCAGGAACGAGCTAAAATGTGTCTGTAAATGTCTTGGTTGAGGTTCAAGTATCAAACAAAGCGTGACTGAATCGTAAAATAAACGACAAAAGAGCAGAAATACACTGCCAATCAAAAAAAAAAAGAGTTGCCACATAAAATAAAGGTCATACGCTGTAAGATTTGATCGGACACCTTTAGATTTGATCACAGACACATTATCTGCAATGTCAAATGATTTATCTCCATCCAGTGTTGCATTAATATTTCACCATGACCTTGTGTTGATGAGTGTGACCTGCTCAAAGCTTCCTGCAGCTCGTCCCACAGTCTCTCACTGGGTTCAGATCTGGAACTGGAAAAACCTGGACTGATCACCTTCTTCCATTGCTCCAAAGTCCAATCTTTATACTCCAGAGCAAACCGAAGCCTTTTTTGTGGTTAACTTTACTGGTTAGAGGTTTTCTTAAGGCCGCACAGCTTTTCAGTCCCAATCCCTTGAGTTCTCTTCACATTGTTCTTGTGGAAATGCTATTACTTTCTTATAAATTCGCTTTTTTAATATTTTAAAGTACTTTTTGTATTCTTCCTTCTGCTGTCCAATGGAATTGTAAGAAGCCAATCGTTTTGACAAGATAGAAGCGTACATGTCTTGTTTTGACGTCGATTTTGGCATTAAAAATGTTGAAATGCGGCATTTAATTTGACCTGCATAAACCCTGTGAAAAATATAATTGAAAATGCCTTTGATGCACAGGAAAATACTAACGGCAGGGCAAATTGAAGCCTTTTTGTGGTTAGCTTTACCGATTGAAGGTTTTCTTAAGGCCGCAAAGCTTTTCAGTCCCAATCCTTGATTTCCCTTCACGTTGTTCTTACTTTCACTACAGCTCTGAAATGTACAGTTGTTTTTATCCTCTTTAATTTTTCCAAAGGTTTGACACACCTAAACCTCATCCGTCCAGTTTTTAATAATGCGTTGGACAGTTCTTTAGCAAGTTTTAGTAGTTTGTGCTTCTCCTTAGTTGTTTTCTCTGCTTGATACCAATCATTTGACTCTTCTTAAACTCACCAACATATTTTCCACGACCACAGGATTTGTCTTTTCCTATGGTTGGTTCAGAAATGAGAAACTACCCATTCAATTTAAAAGTCTCAACATTTGTTTATCGTGATATTGTTCTGTAAATATCATTATTGTGACAGTTAATTTGTAGATTTTTAGAGCGACCCTAGTATTCGGAAGACAAAATACAATCAAGTTGGATCTTTTTCAATCTTTCACGTGTATTCTTTACATTTGTTTTCGTCACATTAGCTTACACTTTTTTACATAATTTTCCTTGTAAAAAGTGTGAACAATCAGAGAGAGTCAGATGGAATAGTTCACACGACAATACTATAATCTGATAACTCCAGGAATCTAGAAGAAAACGTACATGTAAATATTGTCCTCACTTAGTCCTAGTTGAATCTAGGGCTGGGCAAAACATTATAATCACGATTTTCTTGGGGCCAGATAATGATTTCGATTTTATCATGATTTGTGTTCACTTTGTTTTTTCTGTTGCCTTTAATAGAGCTGCACGATTTAGGAAAAAAATATGTAATTGTGATTTTTCTGACCAGTTTTGTGATTATGATTAGATTTTCTATTCAGATTCACATTTTAAGCATAATTTTGTCGCTTTTAGTCACATTTTTGTCACATTCAGTTGTGTTTGTTGTAATTAAGTGAGTCTTTGTCACTTTTAGTCACGTCTTTGTAGTTTTTAGACGCATTTTTGTCGCTTTCAGTTGCGTTTTGGTGCATTGAGTTGAATTATTGCACTTAAGAGGTGTAAGAGGTAAATAAAGTCATCTGCTCAGAGGCTTCAGAGGCTAAACAACAGGAGAAAAAGTGTGTTTGAACAGACAGCTGCATTAAAGACACAAACAGTGAATCATGATACGACGATTTCACAAAAATAGCAGATGGTCACAGGGACCAGCTCAACATTCGATTTTTATCACCGTATCACCCAGACCTAGTTGAGTCCTGGTTGAGTCCTGGTTTTGTTGGTCGGACGGTCTCCAAAAGGACACCACAGAGTTGCCGTAGAGCCCTGTGTATCTGCTCCATTGTCTGCCGACTTGATGTGAGTTGGGACAAAGACATGAGCTTGTGTCGGTGCAGCTGTTGTGGATTTACTGTGGCTTTCGTCCTGGTTCAGACTCGGTACCACAGACTCTCTGACCCGCTTCACTTCAGACCGATAGAGTTACACTGCACTGCCCTGAATCAATGGACTCACTATCAGCACAGGGACCAGGACCAGGACCAGGACTATCTGAGGTCTGGAGCCTGGACCTGCATCGAAGTCTGGGTTAAAGTCTAAAATAAATAAAACCAGCTCTTTCATCTGTGTATTTATTTGACAGAGACAGTGCACATTAATGAACGTCTGTATTGAACAAATGTAAATCAGAATCAGAATCAGAATTACTTTTATTTATCCCCAAGGGGAAATTCTTTTCGTTACAAATAAATAGGATGGATTTTAGCTGCAAAGCATTTCCTGTATTTCTCAGGCAGGAGACAAAACAAATACAACATACGAATGGGAGGTTTGAAAAACACAAGGAAATGTCAAAAGAAATGAGCTGGGTTTAGTCATCTTGGCTTTGTGCCATATGAGGTTCATTTGTACGTTTTTTTTTTTAAGAAAAGCAAATTGGGAATAGACTTTAAAAGTCCTATTCACAATTTACATTTACTTTAAAGGTATTAAGGAAGTAGTGCATAAGAAAAAATACTCTTTTTGCATCATGTCAGTGCCAATGAAACCAATACAGTGCCATTGTTTGTTCATCCTCTGTATTTTATTATACTTCCATGGTTTAAAACAGCTGGATTTCAGCTGTGAAACTGGCAACTCACATGAGAGACTCATGTGAGGCTCATGAGAGACTCATTCTGCTTTCTGATTAGGGAATTATCTTTTAATTATCTACAACACACCGAATTACATGTCCAGTGTTTATGTAATTAAGAATAAATCAGCATTACATTTGTGATCAGTAAAATAATATAGATACTATCTGGAGACACAAATGAATTATTTATGATAATGGGGGGAATCTATACAGCATAACTTTAATAAACTTTTTCCAGGAAATAATGCTCGTAGATTCGTGATGCCATATCTTTTTTCTTGTACTTAAAGGGCCTGTATCTGATTTTGAATCATGAGACAGGAACATGTTTTTGTTTGAACCGTCAGCCCCGCCCACAGAGTCCTCCTTTCACTCAATATTGCACCATGAATCAGAAACGACGTTGTTTCCATAGAGTTCCTCTAACTTGCCTTACACTTAGGTTTTTTGGCACCTTTGAAACTGCACCATGACAGAATCACAGTCTGGGACAGTGTCAAGCAGTTATTTTCCCACGATTCATAGTGTACGATGTGCCTGAAAAGAGGTGACCCTGGCAAACACTTCTGCACAAGAGTTTTCCTAAAAAAGTGTGTTTATAATATGATTATACATGACAAACCCAGTGTCTTAGCATGAAGTTTCTTCTATTAAACAGTGTGTAAATAAGAGAATTTATCTTAACTAGAGTAAATAAAAATCAGGTACAGGCCCAGTAGCTTTTGTGGGGATTCTCTCAACTAAAAAGTTACCTTTTTTTACTTATTTTAGTAATATTATTTAATTGAATAACTTATACACGAATAAGGTTTTTGTATTAAATCTGTGTGTTATATGAGCAAATACGATGCTTATTTTTCACCCAATCGTCTGTGTGTTTTCAGGCTGAGAAAAAGGCCAAACTGATGTCAGCCATAAACGCCATGAAGGAGCCGGACGAGAAAGACCCGGATCTGGACCAGGACCAAGACCAAGACCTGGACCAGGACTTGGACTTAGAACGGGACCTGTTTTTAATCAAGCACCCACTGCCTTCAACCAGACCTCAGCCACCGCCACAGCCTCAACCGCCGCCGCCGCCGCCGCCTTCAGAGCCGCCAAACACGCACAGTCCGGTCCAGATCCGAGACCCAGTACTACCGCCTAAAGTCCAGACCAAGATCCAGGCCAAGATGCAGTCCAAACCAGAGCCCCAGTCCCCCTCAGAGCCGCCGGTCTTGGAGAAACAGGACATCTCGCCTCCTCTTCCTTCCGCTCTTCCTCCTCTTCAGCAGCAGCAGCAGCCCACGGACCCGGCGTCGCCCACCGTTGCCACGACGCCAGAGTCAGGACCCATGGGTGCTGAGAAGAGCTCACCCAAATCCCCCGATACAGAGCCGGAGTACGAGGAGGTAAGAATGTAAAGACAAGCGCTTTATGACGGCTTTTCATCCCTAACTGTTCTACGGCACAGCATTTTTATCTGTTTTTAGCAGAGAATAAACCAATAAAAATAAGTAAGTAATTTTTTTTGTTGTTGTTTTTTTTGCACATGAAAGTGGACCAAATTATTAGAAAAATTAATCACATTTTGACCTTTTTGTCAGATTGTGGACTAAATGAGATTGTTATTTTGATTTGATTTTAATAAGGCTGCTTAGTCATGTGCTTCTCATGCTCTTTTATATTTATTTAATGTTTTGTGTCTTCTTGTTCCATTTCACATGTTTTATTTTTAATGTAATTTATTTTTATTTTTCATTTGCAAAGCATAAAATGTAAAGAAAAAAAGACAGAAAGAAAAAAAAAGAAAGTGCACAAAACGATCTTTAAAAAGCCGCAGTCATACGTCCTTCTGCTTTGTTTTCTGTTGCCTGCGTTTCCCACAAAACATTTACAAATATGCAGACAGAAAATTAATTGGTAAAAATTTTAATATTCCAGTTTTCAACATTTGTCTCTCTTTTGTACGTTTCATGAATTAGTTAATAAATTAGCTCCTGCTTTATTATTGTTTCAGCTGTTGCAAATTAAAATTTCACTTTGAGATTTTTGTTGTTTTTATTACCGTTTATTAAACATCTATAATGGCTAGGCAAGTTTATTTGTTGAGCACAATTCGTACACAAGGCAGTTCAAAGTGCTTTACACCTGGTCTGTTATTCTAAAGGTACAACATGGACTGAAAGTGTGATTTAAGGCCATCTCTTTGCTGTTCGTCAAATTAGGTGCCGCCATTATTTTCTACGAACTTGTGAAAACACATGCTTTTTGCACTTCTGCGGTGATTACAGACAGATCTCTCTGTGTTAGCGACAGATAAACTCTGAGGAGAAGGACCAGAGCTGCAGCCGCCGCAGAGAGAGACCTGCTCGTGTCCTGTGCTTCTCGTCTCTCGCTAAACTCACCATAACCTGCTCAAACCACCGTCCTTCCTCTCCTCACAGTCTCTCTGTCTCTCAATATTCTGCACATTAAACTCATATTAATAACGCCCCACAGGTGTTATGGTAGACTTTGCACTAAATGGAACTTATATGTAATTTATTTACATTTTTGATTTTCTGTATGCCCTCGTATTTAAAATGTTAAAGTTTGAAGAAAAATAAATAAATAAATAAGGTATAACAGATAGAAACTTCAAATAACTTTTATCTGTATTCGTCGATGTTTTATCTGTATTGAAATTTTTTTTTTACAATTTACAATTTTGAGGTGTATAAAGCATTGGAATTTCATCAGTTGGTAAAAATATGAAAAAATACAGATCATGTATCAATTTTGTTTGATTTAATTGAGCATTTTAGTTAATTGAAATAGTAAACATTCTTTTGTTCGTATTATATTGCTGGAACTTTAATGTAGATGATTGTCCAAAATAAGCAAAATTTGTATCAAGCCTTAATCTGTTGGTATTTCAATTGTTCTCTGTCTCTGTCGGTTTTCTTGTTTGTGCTTGTGGTTTGACGTCCCTCTCTCCCTCGTTTCTTCAGGACGGTCGCGGGTTTGGCATCGGGGACCTGGTTTGGGGGAAGCTGCGTGGGTTTTCGTGGTGGCCCGGTCGCATCGTGTCCTGGTACATGACGGGACGGAGCCGCGCCGCCGAGGGAACCAGATGGGTCATGTGGTTCGGAGACAGCAAGTTCTCTGTGGTGAGTCCCGGTTTAGTCCTGGTTATGTTTAGTCTTTAGTCTTGTCTGTAGTCTATCTGGTATTGTCTTGATTTAGGTCTGATTTATACCAAGTTGGTTTAGTCCTTGTTCAAACCTGCTTTAGTCTCTGTTTAGTTTTCCCTTTGTTTAGTCCTGGTATAGCTCCTGGTTATGTTTAGTCTTTGGTTCAGTCCTGGTTTAGTCCTGGTATAGCTCCAGGTTATGTTTAGTCTTTGTTTAGATTTAATAAATTTAAATATTAAACAAAGATAACCCAAGTAAACATAAAATGCAGTTTTTCTGTGATGATTTATGTGTTAAGAGAAAAATACTATCCAAATCTACATGATCCTGTGTGAAAAAGTAATTCCCCCCTTGTTAAATGATGAGGTAACTGTGATTAATCATATTATTTTGGAAAACTCAGTTCAATTTCATAGCCACACACAGGCCGCATTGCTGTCAAACCTTTCAAATCAAGAGATCACTTAAATAGAACCTGTCTGACAAGGTGAAGTAGGCCATTTTGAACCCAAGACAGCATCCCACAAGCTAAAGAACTTAGGGGGGCTAAGAAGAAAAGTAATTGACAGGTTACAAAGCCATTTCTAAAACCTTCCCAGGAGTGGCCGGTCTACGAAAATTAGCCCAAGAGCAGAGCGACGACTGATACAGGAGGTCACAAAGGAACCCAGAACAACACCTATTCAATTCAGTTTATTTTTAACATTTGCGTTTTACATTTTAACAGTCGCCTCGATGGACCACAGGTAGAAAGCAGTTCAATTAAACAATGTTCATTAGGATTTAGCAGTGGATAAATGTCCCGGAGCGTCCCCTGTCCTTGACCCTCTTTCTCAGCAAAGAAAAACTACAAAAAACCCTGTGATAAAAAGTATAAACCTCAGGGAGAATCACAGTGAAGAGAGATCCTACTCCCACGGACGGACAGACTGCAGATGGACCAGGACTGACACATCCACTTGGACTGAAACACTCAAGAGGAAGGAAGGTGGCTCATCTAATGTGGGAGAGTCTGAACAACTGCAGGCCTCACTTGCCTCAGTAAAGGTCAATGTTCATGACTCAACCGTAAGAAAGAGAAAAATGTAATGCATGGCAGAGTTCCAAGGTGAAAGCCACAGCTGACAAAAAAGAACATAAAGCTCGTCTCACTTCTGCCTTGATCCCCAGAGCTTGTGGGAAACTATTCTGTGGACTGATGAAACAAAAGTCAAACATTTTGGAAGGAGTGCGTCCCGTTACGTCTGGCGTTAAATGAACACAGAACATCATCACCAACAGTGAAACATGGTGGTGGAGGTGAAAAAGTAAGAACTCTGTAAGGGGGCAAATACTTTTCCACAGCACTGTTTAAGAGAGCGATGCATTGTCCCGGTGTGAACACGACGGCTGCAGTCTGGACCACATTAAACGGCTTAAAAAGGTGGACTCTGAGCAGCTCCTGTCGCGCTCTGGAGCAGGACGAGTGTGGTACGAACTCGAGCCGACCCACTGTCAGATGAGACCAAAAGCGAGTCAAATTTGATCAAAAAAAGCTCATGGACAACATCTATTCACGTGATTCACGCCCAGCCCACTTTTTCCTCTTTTTATGTTCATGATCCGCACTCCTGTTGTAAAGGGACTTCCTGTTTGACGCTAACGGTGTTTACGCAAATGGTGAACGAGGGAAAAGTCTCTCGCTAAAACATTAAATAAAGTAGATTGATTTGTGTAAAATGTTTAAAGTACTCGCCATTTTTTGACAGGATTAAATCTTTGTTTGGGCTAAATTAAAGCTGCATTTGTTGACATAATTTTAATGTCTGTTTAGTGGTTGTGGGTGCGGGGCGGTTGTAAAAATTATTCTGCTACACGAGGCTGGGGCGGGTCAAATATTGTCAGAAATGCAGCACCTGCTGGCTGGAAAAAACCCTGACTCGTGCATCACAAGCAACCATTTTGAAAACAAGGATCAAAATCCATATAAATTACACAATATTTATGATTTGACAAATAATTATACTTGATAACAACTTTATTTGGTTGAATGACAGTTTAACCTGTGAAAAAATTGTGTCAGTTGTCTGTAAATTGTATGTATTGTGTTGTTGTATGTATTTTCAAGGGTACGTTGCCTTTTGATGACATCACAGAGGGATTCCTATTTTTTTCTTCTTACATTTCCGTTTTTTTAAACTCTGCTCGACTTCCTGTCATTTTAAACTTTTCTTTTTCAAAATTTCTTCACAAACGGCAGCTTCACGGATGTAAAACTGTAATAAATAGTTGTCACGGGGGCCCTAGAACATTTTGAGAACCTTCATGTAGACTTTAATGCGTTCTGTAGTTGATCAGATCCGTGTTTATTCTGTGTTTTCAGGTTTGTGTGGAGAAACTCATGCCTTTAAGCTGCTTCAGTAATGCCTTTCACCAGCCGACCTACAACAAACAGCCCATGTACAGGAAAGCCATCTACGAAGTGCTGCAGGTGAGACTCAAACCAGAGATTTACACTTTTTATTGCAGTTATTAATGTGTTGAGGCATAGAATGATTCAGAAATATTTAAATGTGTCACAGTGTTTCGAACCACGTGCTAAATTGTGCAGGATGTCATTGAGTTTATATATCGTTATTCTTTTTTAAAAATCACAAAACACAACCAGTCCCTAATTTATACTGCAACAATTAATCAAAATAACTGTGACTAGTCGACTAAAAATAACTGTAATTTGATCATCATAATTGTTTTCTGGACTGTGCAGACTCTAAAACCATATGAAAAGACCCTGTTATAACAAAGATAGTGGCATTGTAAAATCAAAATATCAAAAAGAATAAACCATTGCAGATTTTTAAAAATCAATAATACGCTTTATATGTAAATATTTTCCATTTAGAACACTTCAGGCTCTATATTTCAACCTTTATTTGGTTAAAAATATATAGTTTTCTGTCATTATTATGGACGATATATTATCTCATTCTGTGAAGAAGTTTCCTTTTACTAGAAATAACTTACCTTTACTAAAAAATTATCACTGACTAGTCGACTGACCTTATATAACACCTTTTTAAAGGACAAATATTATGCACAATTAAATTTTTTGAGCTTTTAATCATGTTCTAACATTGTTCCGTCATCAAAAACACACCTGGAGTTACATTTAGCTTCATTCACGCTGTTTTGAGAAATGTTGGTTTGAAAATCCTCTCCTCTCTCCGAGCATCAAAAACACTTCCTGTTCAGCTTCCTCGATCGCTCATGTTTTTTCAGATCGTATTCACCTTATTCCACCCACTTTTTCGTCTTTTTATGTTTATGATCCGCACTCTTGTAGTAAAGGGACTTCAGGTTTGATACTAACGGTGTTCGCGCAAATGGCCAACGAGGGAAAAGTCACTCGCTAAAACATTATATAAAGTAGATTGATTTGTGTAAAATGTTTAATGAACACGAGCAAAAACAAGTCAACAACGCACCGATTTCCTGAGGCCTGAAAACGGCTTTTTAGTCCATGTAGAACTTATTTTCTGTTGTCGTCTGCCCTGTGTAAACTACAACGGAAACAAGACAGCGGCGCCCACAACAACTTCTGAAAATAGATGAATATGTCACTTACCCGAGTCCTTAAATCATCACCAGACTCGAGCATTTCTGCCTCTGAACACAATCACTGCTGCTGCTAACGTGATCATAGCGTCTCTTAAAGTAATAACAGAACTAAACTGTGTAAGCGCTAGGTGCCCTCTGCTGGCTACATACGCTCAGTAAGTGTCAGCTCAGACAGCACACAATGTTCATTTGGTGCACAATACATTTTTTGTTGCATGTTTAAAGTCTAATAACAATATGAAAAATGCATAATATCTTTCCTTTAAGTCAGTGGTTCCCAACCTTCTTACACTCGAGTGCCCCCTAGGCTTTGTCTCACACTCAGAGCACCCCTTAACTTGAGTTTCAGGCAACTAAATGGGTATAGTAGACACATATTATCAATTATTACTATTGTATTTTAGTTATAATAATATTTATGGTCCAATTTACTCCAAAAAGATGCTAAATTTACACTTTTTTATTCAGATAAAAGTACATTTAATCTTCTTTTAAAACCTGAAACCATTCCAAGTTCCCCCTGGTCAATCCTTATGTACTCCTGGGGGTCCCCGTACCCCTGGTTGGAAACACTGCTTTAAGTCATTGTAACTTCATAATAATTGACACCAATGTTGCACAGTTCAAACCTGTTATTGCGTTTATATTCTCCAAGTATATAATGTCTGTAATGCTCTCTGCTTTGACGATGGTTTTGGTTTGTCACTTATTTATCTCTAACTAAACGTGTCGTGTTGTATTTGTCGTTCAGGTGGCGAGCAGTCGAGCGGGGAAAGCCTTCATGTCGTGCCCCGACAGCGACGAGACAGAAACCTCTAAATCTGTGGAGCTGTTGAACAAACAGATGATCGACTGGGCCATGACCGGGTTCCAGCCCACGGGCCCCAAGGGACTAGAACCTCCTGAGGGTAAGAACTGAGCTGCCAATTATTCAGGTTATCAGTATTATTGTGATATTTGGAATGTTCTTTTCGACAAAATTATTTCAGTTCTATTAGTTCTATGTTCTATGCCTTATGTGTTAGTCAGACTTTGTCAAAATAAAAACTTAACGGAGACAAAACCAAGACTAAATTCAGGTTAATTTAGACAGAATAAGGAAAAGCATGAGTAAAATCAGCCTTTTTCAGCCTTTTTCCTTTTAAAATCAGTCCATTTCAGTCAAATAGAGAACCTTGGATTTGTTGCAATATATTTTGTCTGTTGCAATATCGATTATTGCTTTAGCATTTACTGCGATATCGATATTTACTGCGATATTAGCGATATATTGTGCAGTAAAGTTATTATTCACTCTTTTATCATCCACATATATGCTTATAGGTTTGTTTCTGGGACAATCAACCAAAAAACATTCACAATATGCTAATTTTGCTTCTAGAACTTTGCTTCTAACTTTTAAGCAAGTTATATATTTTAGGTTTGGGCATCATTTTTCGCAATTAATTATCAGAATCAGTCAGTGTCAGTGAACAAAATGCACAAACTACAAACTAGAAACTAGCAACTAACAACAGCAGGTGAACATTTGACAAGAGAGATGAGCAAACAGTTTAGAAAAATGCATCTACTGTATATTTTGGCCTGTCACGATAATTACTATGTCATCTTTTTGTTGTTCTTAGAGGAGCGTAACCCGTATAAAGAAGTGTACCAGGAGATGTGGGTGGAGCCTGAAGCGGCCTACACTCCGCCTCCTCCCAAAAAACCCCGAAAGAGCAGCATCGAGAAACCCAAGGCCAAAGACATCATTGATGAGAGGACCAGAGGTGAGAGGTCAACCGGGGTCAAAACAGGGTCACAGCGAGGTCAAAACACAGTCAAAACGGGGCAAAAAACAAGGTCTAAACCAGATCAAAACAGAGTCAAAACGGGGCAAAAAACAAGGTCTAAACCAGATCAAAACAGAGTCAAAACGGGGCAAAAAACAAGGTCTAAACCAGATCAAAACAGAGTCAAAACGGGGCAAAAAACAAGGTCTAAACCAGATCAAAACAGAGTCAAGACAGAGTTAAAACAGTTCGAAAACACAGTCAAAACGGGGCAAAAAACAAGGTCTAAATAAACCAGATCAAAACAGAGTCAAGACAGAGTTAAAACAGTTCGAAAACACAGTCAAAACAGGATCAGTGTCAACACATGGTCAAAATTAGGTCAAAACAGGGTCAAAAGAGAGACAAACAGAGTCAAAAGAGAGACAAAACAGGGTTAAAACAGAGTCAAAACAGGGTCAAAACAGAGTCAAAAGAGAGACAAAATAGAGTCAAAAGAGAGACAAAACAGGGTTAAAACAGAGTCAAAACAGGGCAAAACAGGGTCAAAACAGAGTCAAAACAGGGTCAAAACAGAGTCAAAAGAGAGACAAAACAGAGTCAAAAGAGAGACAAAACAGGGTTAAAACAGAGTCAAAAGAGAGACAAAACAGAGTCAAAAGAGAGACAAAACAGGGTTAAAACAGAGTCAAAACAGAGTCAAAACAGGGTCAAAACAGAGTCAAAACAGGGTCAAAACAGAGTCAAAAGAGAGACAAAACAGAGTCAAAAGAGAGACAAAACAGGGTTAAAACAGAGTCAAAACAGTTCCAAAACACAGTCAAAACAGGATCAGAGTCAAAACAGGGTTAAAACGAGGTCAAAGCAGGGTCAAAAGAGAGACAAAATAGGGCCAAAAGAGAGACAAAACAGGGCAAAACAGGGTCAAAACAGTCAAAACAGGGGCAAAACACTGTTAAACGAGGTCAAAACATTGTCATAACGGGGTCAAATTAGGTCAAAATGAGGTTATAACAGGGTCAAAACAAGGTCAAAATAGGTTCAAAATTATTTCAAAAAGGGGTCAATACAATGTCAAAAAGGGGTCAAAACTCAGTCGAAACTTGGTCAAAACAGGGTTAAAATGAGGTTAAAACAGGGTAAAAACAAGGTCAAAACTGGGTCAAAACAGGGTAAACTCTGTGAAAACAGGGTCAAAATTAGGTTAAGACAGGGTCAAAACAAGGTCAAAACAGGGTCAAAACAGTGTCATAACAGGGTCAAAATGGGGTTAAAAATCGTCAAACGGGGTCAAATGGGTCACAAACGCTGTCTTTGACAAAAAGCAAAAGAAAAAAGCTTTCTCCTCTTTTGCAGAGCGACTGGTTTATGAAGTAAGACAGAAGTCCCGAAGTATTGAAGGTGAGTGATATCTTTTTTATTCATAGGTGGAAAACTAATTACAAATACTGCTCTACTATTATACCTGTAAATGAGTAGATTGTACTTTTTTGAGTAGATTTTTAAACCCGTACTTATGATTGAGTGTAGTTTTAAGTCGTCTGCACACTAGAGGATTTCTTGGATGATTTTAAACCGGATTTGCCTCCATCACTTCGGGAGAGGCGGGTTATAAGCAGGTTTAAGCCACACACGTTTCTTCTTTTGGTTTTTGCTCTAAATAAGAAATGCCAACGTTCGCTCATGTATTTGTTTTCATTATCCCCTGTTCGTGTGACACTTGCACTCTCGTTGACTTGTAACAAATCTTTTTTCCTGAAACTGACAAGTGTGTGATGTAATCGTTGTACAATGTCCTCATGTCTGGAGTCTTAAAATCACAGACGATTTCAAAATCTTCTTGCGTGCAGCCGGCTTTAACCATGTATTTGTACTTAATTACATTTTGAATTATAGATGTTATTTAATACAACAGTAGTCTAACTGCTCTGTCTGCTTCTCTTAATACCCACAAAATTTCAAGTCAATTTCGATACTAATAAAAAAGTCAATGCAATTTTGATACCAAAATGATAATAATAATGAAACTTTTACATAATACAGAGTTTTATTTTCATTTTCATTTTATTTTTTACAAGTAAACAACAAAATATGCTGATCACTGATGTTTTTTCAGACATCTGTATTTCCTGTGGAAGTTTGAATGTATCTTTGGAGCACCCACTGTTCTCTGGAGGAATGTGTCAGAGCTGTAAGGTGAGACAACTTTCAACTGGAAAATGTCTGTCTGTCGCAGAGATGATATAAAAAAACGTCATATATATTTGTATTTGTCCTCAGAACTGCTTCCTGGAGTGTGCGTACCAGTACGACGACGACGGATACCAGTCTTACTGCACCATCTGCTGCGGCGGCAGAGAAGTGCTCATGTGCGGCAACAACAACTGCTGCAGGTGAGTGCCTTTAAACACATCTAATGTCACACACTAGTACACTTAAATCACACTAGTACACTTAAATCACACTAGTACACTTAAATCACACACTAGTACACTTAAATCACACTAGTACACTTAAATCACACTAGTACACTTAAAGTCACACACTAATACACTTAAATCACACTAGTACACTTAAATCACACTAGTACACTTAAAATCACACACTAGTACACTTAAAATCACACACTAGTACACTTAAATCACACATTAGTAGACTTAAATCACACTAGTACACTTAAATCACACATTAGTACACTAAAATCACACACTAGTACACTTAAATCACACATTAGTACACATAAATCACACATTAGTACACTTAAATCACACTAGTACACTTAATCACACATTAGTACACTTAAATCACACACTAGTACACTTAAATCACACATTAGTAGACTTAAATCACACTAGTACACTTAAATCACACACTAGTACACTTAAATCACACACTAGTACACTTAAATCACACACTAGTACACTTAACTCACACACTAGTACACTTAAATCACACTAGTACACTTAAATCACACACTAGTACACTTAAATCACACACTAGTACACTTAAATCACACACTAGTACACTTAAATCACACACTAGTACACTAAAATCACACATTAGTACACTTAAATCACACTAGTACACTTAAATCCCACACTAGTACACTTAAATCACACACTACTACACTTAAATCACACACTACTACACTTAAATCACACACTAGCACACTTAAATTAAAAAAATTACACTTAAAATCAAACATTAGTACACTTAACGTCACACATTTATAAACATACACTGCCCCAAAGTGCTGCACAAGTTCAATAACACAAGACAGGAAAGGATAATTTAATGCTGAAAATGCAACTTAAAAACACAATGTAGATGTAATAAAAGTGTCTTGCTCAGCTTGAATTAAAAGCCAGTGCAAAAAGATGAGTTCTTAGCAACCATTTGAACAGAAGTAGCGGCTCTTATGTTCAGGAGAAGAGAGTTCCACAGTTTAGGACCAGCAGCAGAAAAAGCTCCTCCAGGTTTTATTCCAGAGCTGCAGGTCCAGGTTTGATGTGTATCAGGACGACGTCACCTCCAGGTTGTAGCAGACCCACACGGATGACAGCCCCTGTGACCCTTGCACTGTCCCTTCTCTGTCCCCCGTCAGATGTTTCTGTGTGGAGTGTGTGGACCTCCTCGTCGGCCCCGGAGCCGCGCACGCCGCCATCAAAGAGGACCCGTGGAACTGTTACATGTGCGGCGCTCGGCCTCAGTGCGGCCTCCTGCAGCGCAGAGACGACTGGCCCTGTCGGCTGCAGCACTTCTTCGCCAACAACCACGACCAGGACTTTGTACGTCACAGTCTGGGCTCTTTGGGACAGAAATGCTTCCAGTTTTGAGGGAATATTTGATGGACTTTTTCCTGTTCAAAGATATATTTTGATTTGAAATTCGCAAATTTATACACAGTAAAAAATGTAAATCTATCCAAGCTTAAAATGGCTTGAATTTGTCATTTTTATCTAGATTTGAGAAGTTTTGACTCGATGAGATTTAATTGCTGATGTGATGCAGAATATTTCACGGGTTTCAAGGTATTTCTGACTGATCCTGCAATAATTTTGTATATATTTGTCAGTGGTAAGTAAAATGATCTTAACTCACTGACAGATAATTTGGATTGAAATAAGAAATAATGTGTTGAAACAAGTCACAAATGGTTTGAAACAATTAAAATAGTCTAGTTCCATCAAATAAATAGTCTCCACTGATCTTAACGAGTCAAAATGTCAGAAATTCAGATTAATCCTCAAATCAAGACATTTGAACTAATCTAGAACTTCATTATTTGCAGTGTAGCAGGTTACGGGTGAATACCATTACTCTAAAAACAAGTGTTACAGAAATTGTTAATTGGTTTAGCAACGGCCCAGGATTTTAAAATTGTAATATCCGCTGTAGAGAACTAAATGTCCCTTTGTCTCCCTGTTTTGGGTTTTATTCTGTCGAAAACCTGCTAAACCTGTCATTTAAACCTCCACAAACATGTTCTGAAATGCATTAGATCAGTGGTTCTCAAACTTTTTACCCCAAGTACCACCAAAGAAAAGATTTGGCTTTTTGAGTACCACCAAATCTAAATGTGGTCTATAACAGGACTATCAGGTCTACATTAGGGATAAACAAGGTCTTAAATGGGAATATACCATTGCCACAGTAGTTTTAACTAGAAATGTACAAAAGGAAGAGCAAAAAATGTAATAAAATGTTAAATGAAGTAAACATTACAATGTAAGAGGTGTCCACGTACCGCCAGAAGAAGCTGGCGTACCACACATACCACAGTTTGAGAAACCCTGCATTAGATTATCATTTTAGTGATGCAGTTCATATTCAGTTGTGTTTAAAGTGTGACCTGAATCTCTCGGCCTGTTTGTCTAATAGTCTGTTGTTTGTAGGATCCTCCAAAGCTGTTTCCTCCTGTGATGGTGGAGAACAGGAAGCCCATCAGAGTCCTGTCGCTGTTTGACGGCATCGCCACAGGTTTGTGTGCACTTTCACCACAGCCCTGTCCTCTCTGTGAAGGACAACTTTAACTATGTTATAATGGTTTTTCCCCCTCGTTTACCCACTCAAAATTATATTTAGAGCAGTGCTTCTCAAACTTTTTCTTTTTCCTTAGGAGATTTAAAAAAATGTATCCACCCCCCTCCCAAATGATAACGTCTAATATAAATAAAACAACTATACTATAACTACAACTATTATAACTACAACTATATAATCACCTTTTATCTTGATTTAACAGCACTAAATAGAGTTTAAGTAGACAATATGACATTCACAGACTGTCTGTTTTTCATTAGTTTGTGCTTGAACATTTGCAGTAATGGTACAACACAGAGCCTTAAGGCTCCACGAGCCTCAGAGAGACTCCTCTTCTCAGCTCCTTCTGCATCCCTCACTCTCTCTCTCTCTTTCTCTCTCTCCCTCCCTCTCTCTCGCTCTCCCTCTCTCTCCCCCCTCTCTCCCTCTCCCGCTCTCTCTTTCTCTCCCTCTCTCTCTCCCTCTGTCTCTCTCCCGCTCTCTCCCTCTGTCTCTCACTCTCTCTCTTTCTCACCCTCTCTCTGTTTCTCTCTCTCTCTCTCTCTCTCTCTCCCTCTCGTTCCCTCTCTCTCTCTTTCTCCCTCTCTTTCTCTCTTCCTCTCCTTCTCTCTCCCTCTCCCTCCCTCCCTCTCTCCACCCCCCCACTCTCCCTCTCTCCCTCTCTCCCCCCATCCCTCTCTCCATGTCTCCCTCTTGATCTGGCCCCAAGATTGCCCTGTCCCCCAGCCCTACATCTGACTAATCTTTACATCTTTATCTCCTGTGGACGCCATTGCTCCGGAAAGTCACATTTTCCCGCCCAGCGCTCCACGCTCACGGCTCTGGATTCATACGTATCGCAGACGAGAGCACAATCTGCCTCTTTTACGGCTGCACTGCTTGTGTCGTGACAATCGCCCGTTAATTGTGTGCTATAACCCACTTGTGTGACTGCGTGTGGTGCAGGGCTGCTGGTGCTGCGGGAGCTGGGCATTCAGGTGCAGAGGTACGTGGCCTCGGAGGTGTGTGAGGACTCCATCACGGTGGGCATCGTGCGGCACCAGGGTCAGGTCATGTACGTGGGAGATGTGCGCACCATCACCAGGAAACACGTGAGTCCAGCTGCAACACTCAGTCCAAACAAAGTGAAAAGAAGTATCTTGGTTTTCTGGACTATACAGACTGTAAAAAACATACTTGAAGATCTTTTAAAACAAAGACTGTGCCATTATTAAATCAAATTGTTAAAAAAAAAAAAAAAAAAAAAAAAGATTTTCATCAATAGAACACTTTATTTGTAAATAATCTCCACCTAAGCTTTTACTCACAATATTTCAACTTTTATTTGACTAAAAATGTTTTTAAAAAGTTTAAATTTACAACAGAAATAATCGTTTGACTTGTCAACTACTAAAATCATTGTTATTGACAGCCCTAACAAACATTTACTTTTTTTAAATCAATGCAATTGAAGATGTTAAAATGGTTGAATCTGTGTTTGCAAATGAGACTAAAAAATGTGTTGTTTTAACTGATCTGTTTTTAGCACTAAAGGTGGAGATACATGTATTGAATTAAAATGTTCAATTAATTGAAAAATGACAACAAAGCAGCAATTATTGCTTCAAAATGCAACTCAAAATGCTTTATTATAAATAAATGTATGAACTGAAATAGCATGTGTGAACTCACATGAACTCTTTCAATTGGTTTGTAATAAACAAAACACAAAAAATGCTTTTTGTATATTGTATTGTTACTTTTAGTGCAGTTTTTGTCAGTTTTAGACACGTTTTTATTCTATTTTAGTCACATATTTGTCAGTTTTAGTCACATTTTTGTCAGCTTTAATCGCGTTTTTGTCAGTTTTAGTTGTATTCCGAACATCATCAAAAGAAAGACTAACTGTGCCAGAATAAATTACTTTTCTGAGTACATGTTTTAGTTATTTATTCAGTTACATCCCAACACTGGTTATATTTGAAATTTAAAATGACCCCTGGAAGAGCCGCTGACACAGTTCGCTGCTGATGCTGATCTCATAAACAGTAAACATTAAACAGTAGAAGTAGATCTTCTCACGTTTGATCCTCTTGTTTGGGCTCAGATCCAGGAGTGGGGTCCGTTCGACCTGGTGATCGGAGGAAGTCCCTGTAACGACTTGTCCATCGTGAATCCAGCTCGAAAAGGTCTCTACGGTAGGATCTATTGGACATGTTTGACTTTTGCCTGAGATTTTGGTGTTTGACGTGTGTTTTTCATGTTTCCAGAGGGCACGGGGCGGTTGTTCTTTGAGTTTTATCGCCTGCTTCACGAGGCGCGACCGAAGGAAGGAGACGACCGGCCGTTTTTCTGGCTCTTTGAGAACGTGGTGGCCATGGGCGTGAGCGACAAGAGGGACATATCACGGTTCTTAGAGGTACTCCAGACTTCTACAGGGTTTTTCATTTACATGCACTGGTTCAGCCCGGATTTAGTCCTGGTTTAGCCCTGATTAAGTCCATTTTTAGCACTTGTTTAGCCTAGTTTCAGTTCTGGTTCAGCCCTGATTTAGTCCCGATATAGCTGTGATTTAGTCCTGGTTTAGCCCTGATTTAGTCCAGTTTTAGCGCTGGTTTAGCCATGATTTAGCTCAGATTCAGTTCTGGTTTAGTCCTAATTTAATCCAAGTTTAGGCCTTTTGTTAGTCTGTTTCAGCTATGATTAAGTGCTGATTTTGTCTTGATTTTGCATTGGTTTAGTCAAAGTTTAGGCCTGGTTTAGTCCTGATTTATACCTGGTTTAGTCCTGATTTTGTCCTAGTTTAGTCCTGGTTTTGTCCTAGTTTAGTCCTGGTTTTGTCCTAGTTTAGGCCTGGTTTAGTCCTGGTTTAGTCCTGGTTTAGTCCAGGTTCAGCCCTGGTTTAACTCTGGTTTAGACTGGTTTAAGCCCTGCATTTAGTCCTGATCTAGCCCTGGTTTAGTCTTGGTTTTGGCACTGGTTTTGCACTGATATAATCTCAGTGAGGCCCAACTTTGATCCTGTTGTAGTTGGTTTAGGCCTAGTTTAGTCCTGGTTTTAGTTTTGTTCTGGTTCAGGCTTGGCTTGGTTCAAGTTTAAGTCTGGTTTAGCACCTGTTCAATCTTTGTTTAACCCTGGTATTCCTGTCTTTTCCTGGTTTAGTCCACGTATAGGCCTCGTTTAGCCCTGGTTTAGCAAGATTTTCAGCAAAAATTCTTTTACTTTGATTTATTTTCTTATTCCTCTCTCCCTCTTGTGTTTTGATTTCAGTGTAACCCGGTGATGATCGACGCCAAGGAGGTTTCTGCGGCGCACAGAGCCAGATACTTCTGGGGAAACCTCCCTGGAATGAACCGGTCAGTCATGGTTTACTTTGTATTTCATTCATACGATTACAGCTGACATAAATAGACCCTTTAAAATGCAGCGTCATCAAAATTCCGTAATGGAGGCAAAATGAAGCAGACTTATGTATTTTCAATAATTATCTCACATCAGATCTAAATATTAATGGTTTTGTGTCGTTCTGTGCGGAAAAAGGCAACAAACTAGAATCACCAGGGTAGAAATGCCAGATATCTGCTTTTCTATTACGGAGAAAGGACAATATACTTTTTTATAGCTTTAAAATAGTATTTGAGATTCACAAAAAGTATAATTTATCTTGAAGTATGTGATATATCTGTAGAAAAATGAAAAGCTATGGTGTAGAGTATTTCTACTGTAAAACCTACAAATCTGCATTTTTCCTTAGCCAAAAATGCCAAGAATTTATCTCCTATAACATAAACAAATAATGTAAAATACACTTGTAAATGTTTTAAAGCCCTTTTAAAGTCCATTTTCCAAAAGCATTCTAAATGTTTCATATTTTGTGATGTTCTGAGGTTAATCCCAGTTTCTCCAGTGAAATCACATTATGTTCCACTTCACTTTTGCCTCCTTTCTGAATTTTGAATGTTTTTGTTTACACACCTTTAAGGGTTCTCTACAGCACATTTAATTATGGTGAACATGTATTTGTGCTCAGGCCTCTGACTGCCATGTCCTCGGACAGACTGGATCTTCAGGACTGTTTAGAGCACGGACGAACAGCAAAGGTAATGATTTTGTGAAATAAGACCCACGTTTAATCGTCTGAACTGAGTCAATTTGGTGTAGTTTTAATGAGTAACCAAACTTTTAATGAAGCTTGGGTCATTTATTTTAGGTCTGTGTAACACCAAAATGTTTGTTATTTAGATTATGATGGCAGAATCTTATCAATTTTACAGTAAAGAGCAATACTTTTGGTTATTTTGAGCCAATTTTGCAAGAAGGCTGAAGAGAAACAAAAATTTAAGGGCCGCAATAGTTTCATTTAAAGTCTATATGTGAAGGTTCTCGTGTTTTTCTAATAATGACAAATTAAATATTCAGCACAATTTTACATCCGTGGGTTAGGGTTAGGGTTAGTGCAGAGAGTACTGTACAGAATCTTGCTGTGATGTCATCAAAAAGCGATGTACAATTAACACTCACATTTTTCTGACAGTTTAAACCATCGTTCAACAAAATAAAGGTGTTATCAGGTTTTATTATTTGTCAAATCATAACTATCGTGTGATTTATATGGATTTTGGCCCCTGTTTACAGTCTGGTTGCTATGGTAACAGTTGTGGAATTGCTTCAATCACATTTGCTGCTCATGTTCAACCAGAAAGTACAATTATAATCTTTACAAAAACTGTCAAACTGGGGACAAAAAGGCAAAATGTTCAGTAAAATCTTAAATATAATCATGTTCACTACTGAAATGTGCAGTCGGACCTGTCATATACAACGATAACTAATTGGTCCTTTATTGAACTTTTTGGACAGTTATTTATGGTCAGTATTTTTGTGCATTATCTCAGTAATAATATTCAGACAATGTTTTAATAAAGCATCAGGAAATTGTGTTAAACTGTACTTTGGTTGAGGTTCAAATGTTGCACAAAACACGAATGGACCTTAAAACGAACCAGAAAAGTGCAGAAATATCACTTTATTCTGTAATTTTTAACAGTTTAATCATAGACGATACACTCGGGATTCTCACTTTGCAAATTTCCAAAACAACAATTGTGATATTATTGATTGTTTGTCACATTTTTACTGTAAAACTTATTAGTCATTAAATAGTCTTGAATTGTCAAACATTATGTGAGCCATCACTGCCCTCTAGTGGTGGAAGAAGGTTTCTGCATTTGATAGTTGAATTAAAGCAAACCGCGAGATAATTTCACCACCAACATCATGAAAACTAAACACAGACAGCATTAATGGTTTTGCAGATGCTTTTATGGTTTTGTTTTTTGTTTTTTTCCTTCAGTTTGACAAAGTGCGGACGATCACGACTCGAGCCAACTCCATCAAACAGGGAAAGGACCAGCACTTCCCGGTGTTCATGAACGAGAAGGAGGACATTCTGTGGTGCTCCGAGATGGAGAGGTAACAACGACAGACAAATGTGTGCACCGTAAATATAAAACACGTATTAGGAAAGTAAACGTGGAAAACACACTTAGGGATGTAACAAAAACTGAAAAATTGTTGTGTCATATTTGTTTTGTTGCAGCAGCTGCTTAAAAAAACTAAGTGAACTACATAGACCATGATCCTTTGCTCCATTTTAGTGCAAATAACATGAATAAATAGCATTTTTCAGCATTAGCAAGTTTTAAGTAACAAACGCTTGTCAAGGCATTTTTAAAAGTAATAAAAAGAGCGTATGTCCAATTATGTTACTGGGTTAATTTATCTCTCTTTCTTTTCTCTCTCCCCCGTCTTCCTCCCCCTCCTCTTACAAACTCTCTCTCCTTCTTTCTCTCTCCCACCTTTGCCCTCTTTCTTTCTCTCTTTATCTTCTTTTCTCACTCCTCTCTCCTACTGTGCTCTCTCTCTCTCTCCACTTTTCCTTTTACGCCTTTCTCTCTCTCTCTCTGCCCATCTACCTGTCTCTTCCTCTCCTTCCTCATTTTCCTCTCCCTCCTTTCTACTCCTTTCTTACTCTCTCTCTCTCTCCCTCCTTCTTTCGGCTCTTTCTTCTTCTCTCTCCCCTCTTCCTCAATCTGTCTTCATTTTCCCTCTTTTTCCTTCCCTCCTCTCACCCTTCTCTCTGTTTTCCTCTTCCCTTTGCCCCCCTTCTCTTTCTTTCTGTCGCTCTCCCTATGTCTCCTCTCTCTTTCCCTTCTATTCCTTCCCTTATTCCTCCCTTCTCTCTCTCTTTCTCTCTCTCCCTCTCTCTCTCCTCTCCTCCTCCTCCTCCTCTTTCCCTCTTGTCTTTCCTCTCTCTCCCTTTCCTCCTCTCCCACTCTCTTTTCTCATCTCTCTCTCCCTCTCTCTTTTCTCCTCTCTTTCTCTCCCTCTCTTTCTCTCCCCCTCCTCTCTCCTCCTCTCCCCCTCCCTCTCTCTCCTCTCCCTCTTCTCCTCTCTCTCTTCTCTTCTCTTCTCTCTCTCTCTCTCTCTCTCTCTCTCTCTCTCTCTCTCTCTCTCTCTCTCTCCTCTTCTCTCCCTCCCCTCTCCCCCTCCCTCTTTCTCCCCCTCCCCCTCCCTCCCCTCTCCTCCTCTCCTCTCCCCCTCCCTCTCTCTCCCCATCCCTCCCCTCTCTCTCTCTCCTCCCTCCCTCCCCTCTCCCCCTCCCTCTCCCTCCCCCTCCCCCTCCCTCCCCTCTCTCTCTCAGGATATTTGGTTTCCCCGTGCACTACACCGACGTCTCTAACATGAGCCGTTTGTCGCGTCAGAGGCTGCTGGGACGATCCTGGAGCGTTCCTGTGATTCGACACCTCTTTGCTCCTCTCAAAGATTACTTCTCCTGTGTCTGAGGTGCAAAAACAACCCACTCTCAAACCGACCACCACCAGAAACGCTGCCATTGTCCGGAGAAAAAGTCTGGGGAGTTTAGGCGTCATTTCTTCTGCACAAATGTGGTCCCATGACATTCAGTGTTGTGGTTTGGGATTCATCCTCTGAATACATTTTTAGTGGAGTTACAGAAAACTAAGTAAAGAAAATAAGAAGTCGAGATGGATATATTTAAGATATTCAAAATTTTATTAGAGTCAAAAACATGATTCCGAGACAAAAATGTGTGTCAAAGCGTTAAAAACATGACTAAATGTGACAAAAGCACGTCTCAAAGCATCAAAAATGCAACAATAACGACAAAAACTGTCTTAAAGGGTAAAAAATCCAACTAAAAGCGGCAAAAATTTGACTAAAACGTAATTTAATAGTAACTAACGTGATTAAAAATGATAAAAAACACAAAAGAAGTCGAGGTGGATAGATTTAAAATGTTCAAAATTTGAATAAAATCAGGCGTTTCTCGTCAGTGTTCTGTGTTTTTGTCCTACATTTTCATTTTTAACCTGCTCTTTTTGCAGCACTTTTAATAACACACAATAAACTCAATTCAGGGGCGTGTCAAAGATGATTAATTTAACACTTAAATGGAATATTTTGTGAATAAATCATCATTTGAAATAACATTCACAATAAACAATAACAATTTTGGTTTAATTTTATGCATAATATTTCACCGTTTTTATTCACATAAAAGTCTGGACTCGCTCGTGTATCGATCGTTTATAATTTAAAAATGCTGCAAATAGAGCTGATTAAAACATAAAATTAAAACTTCCAATAGATTAACGTATAAAGTAATATTTCTGCACGTTTGTCTGATATTTAAATCTCAATTTATACATTTAAAGTTTTGGACATTTTTATTGGATTGACTTCACATCGTCTGAACTGGGATTAATGTCGCAAAAATTATCATATTTGTCAATCAGTTGTCCATTCGTTTTTGGAAGTTGCCAAAAGATATCTGTTTTATTTTTACGAGTTAGGTTTTAAAATCATAAAATCACATTTCACAGTCATTTTAATCTTGCCAATATCAGCGTACATCAAATATGAACTAAATATATAAACTAATGATTGCATACTGGGCAGACCTGTTCAATTTCAGGAAACGTAATGACTTTTTATGAATCTATATTTATTTTGAGAAACGAAAACAGTGTAATAAAATAATAATACATTTATTTATGACATTATAGGGCTACAATTAAGGTAGATTATGAACAGCTTCACACTTAAATTATGGAAAAATCTCCCAATCCGTGCCATATCACTCAAAAATACCTTGTTTTTACATTTCAAATCCACTTTTATCCAACATTTTAACTTCCCAGACTTAATTTTCCACAATGGCAGCAGCTTTTCTTCATCTTTTACAAACCACAAATCAAAACGTTGCATTTCCGCCTCGAGCCTCAAACTTGCGCCTGTCACACAGCGGCTGCGGTTTGTCGGATTTTTACGTATTTTTTACATTATTATTACTTGCATTTTGAATTGTAATTTTTATTCTATTTAATTTCGATATGTCATTTTACCTTTTAGCAGTGTTATTCAAGGATTGTTGATTTTTGTTGGTGCGAGATACATTTTGGAGACGATGCTTTCTTCTCGAGACACTGAACCAGATGGTGCTGTTTTCATGGACGGTTTAAGCTCCGTTGGAAAGATCAGGAAAAATATTGGGATTTTGCGACGAGAAAAGGGCTGTCTAAAATATTTATGCACACTTGAGACAAACGTTATCGATAGACGCTGCAAATTTCATGTACATTTTGCTCCCAATGCAAAATATCTAAACAGAAAATCCATAAATAGTTGAGCTTTTTCTTTTTTTTTTACTCAGAAACACTTTGTAGTTTGTACTTAATCTCTAACTACAGGACCTAGTTGTCACATGAAACAAAAACTGACACAAAGTTCGGTGTCTTTTCTGTCAGCATAAATAAACAAACGTGACATTATTTTCTTGCACACAGCGATAATGAATGATAACAAGCCTGAAATTTAGCTTTTGGAGTTTACCTTTGTCAGAAAATGAAGCTGTAAATAGTAATAAACCTTAAAAAATAAACATATTAAACATTAGCGACCCTTATGTGGCACTGGTGTAATTTTAAAAAGTTTAGATTGTATAAATTGCACAAAATCTGGACGTTTCACCTTCTGTTGTCATCAAAAAGTGTCACTGGAGATGTTAGTACAAAAAAATGCAACTAAAAGCAACAAAAACGTGACTGAAAAAGTCAAAAACATGATTACAAGAGACAAAAATGTGTTAAAATGTAAAAAAAAATAATAACTTTAAGTGACAAAAACGTGTCTTAAAAGCATCAAAAACGCAATCAAAAGCGACAAAAACAGGACTAACAACAACAAAAACACATCTCAAAGCATCAAAAATGCAACTACGACAAAAACTAAAAGGGTAAAAAACACAACTAAGAGCGGCAAAAATGTGACTAAAAACGTTATTTTAAAGTGACTAACGTGACAAAAAGTGATGTGAAGTAAAAACACGACTAAAAGGGTTCAAAATGTGACTACAAGCTACTAAAACACATCTTGAAGCGACAAAAACGCAAATAAAACTGTGACTAAAATGGTCCAAAACGTGACTAAAAGCTACTAAAATGCGACTTAAAGCATCGAAAACGTGACGTAAAGCAACAAAAACGCAAATAAAAGAGACAATAATATGACTTGAAGTGACAAAATCACGACTGTAAGCAACAAAAATATGACTAAAAGCAACAAAACGCATCTATGAGTGACAAAAAGGTGACTTAAAGCCTCAAAAACAACCCTGAAAGAAACAAAAATGTGACAAAAACCTTCCGAAACGTGATTCTTTTATTTTTTTGTCAGTTCATATTCCAGTCTTTTTGTCGATTCTCCTGTTTGACTTTAAAATGTGAACTTTGAACAGAATCCTATAATTAAAACATAAATCACAAAACTGGTCAAAACAAATCGCAATTAGATATTTTCCACAAATAGTGCAGCTCCATTTGTGGATGACTTTGCAGTGAATTTCCGGAAACTAATCAAAGTCTTGCGCACATATCGGCTCAAAAATACTCTTTATCTTTATCTTTGAGCCAATTTCTAACAAAAAACGACGAGGCTCAACATTTGTGGATCGTAACTTTGGATGTTTCTGTAAATCGCAATCTCCTGCCACAGATTTTACACCCGACTTTGACCAAAACGCGAGTCAAAATTGCACAAGTTTTGCCGCGTCTGTCGATTTGTTTGCGATGAAGCGAAGCCCGTTGAAAGTGTCTGTAGTTAGCAGTGTCTCTGAACCCAAACACATCACATATACCTCGGTTTTACTGTTTCTACACACGTGAATATGGTACTACTGTAACGACAACATGGTGCTCTGTAGACTCGGCTCAAACTGCACTTCTTCTCATGTGGCTTTAACGAGACAATATCCTCATTTTCGCCGAGTCAGACAACGTGTTTCGGTCTAGCGATCTCGCTCAAATCGCACTCAAGAATGGAACGGAACCAGGACTAAACCAGGATTCTGTAAACCCTAGATAGAAGCCCAGAGGTAAATAAAATATAAGTCAAAGGGAACCATGTGAGAAAGTTCATTTGAAAACTGTTCAAGACAGACAAAAGCACAAATGTGTTTAGAGGAAAAATATGGTGCATTTTTTAAATTGTTTTTAGCCTTTAAAACTTCAGTTTGTCATCTCATGATATAGAACTAAAATAAAATGCGAATCGAAAAACTGCGTTGGGAGATGCCATTTTGACTTAGCTGTGGCTCCATCTACTGGCTGTAGAGGGAATTACACATATGTAAATATATATCTACAACGCATCGCAGTAAAAAGTGGATCTGATGAAGTTGTATTTATCATGATTAGACGTAAGAAATGTTCAGAGCGAGTCTGGAGATGATTTAAGGACTTAAAACAGCAAAAGAATCTGTGATAAATGATGTCAGCATCATCTACGTCACACATGAAGGATCAGAACACAGTGTTGGAGAGGATTTACAAACCAGCTTCATCAAACAAACATGAATCAAACTAATGCTGCACCAGGTGTGTTTTTGATGACGGAACAGTGTTAGAACATGGATAAAAGTCAATTTTGCATAATATTTGTCCTTTAATATAAGAATGCATAAACGAATGCTGCATTCCACACACTGGAGGTCGCTTAATTCCCACTTCAACATTACAATTTCTGACTTCAGAGCAGTACAGCTGAATTAACTCAGATAGGACTGCAACAAGTTTATTGATTAATCACAACTAATCGATTATAGAAATATTTATCAACAAATCTATAAATCTAATAATTGTTATCTGGTCTTTACACAGAAACCCAAACATGCCATGAGATGAGAGAAGAGGTTTTATTACTCAGACAGACAGGAATCACACATAAATGACACAGCAAATGTGTACATTTTGTGTTTCCACTAGAACTTCCTCAGACAGCTTCACTTTATCTGAGTAAAATTGAGTACAAATCTCCCACTTTTCACATTCTAAACAACTAATCGATTAATCAAGACAATAATCTAATCGATTACCAAAATAACCTGTAACAAATGTTTATGTGGTGGTTAATCACTCAGATCCACTGTTTCTGGTGATTGTCATTGTTGATCTCATGAAGTTTAAATACCATTCCTTCTCATTATAAATCCGTGTGCACTGACACTGTGTTCATGCATTTCCATGTTTCTCCGCTGCTCTCCCTTCATCCAGTTGGATTCTTGTCTCTGATTGGTCGAAGAGTCGTCATCTTATCTTATCCAGGTCCGGAGCAGGTTATGAGTTCAAATCCTGTTGCCATAGAGATCTGCCCCAGCTTCTTCGTAAAACCAGGGTGAACCCCAAAGTTACCTCGTTAACCCAAATCAACTTCATCCTATCAGTGTCATTATTAGGCCCGAGCCGATGGGACGAGAATCGTCCCGGCGAGGGACTTATTGTAATTGTTACGAAAACGGGGAGATCGCGAAATACGCATCGTAAACGATGACGGATATGGCCGTGAGCGGTGTCGAAAATTAGAACTCGATGAGCTCTAATTATGAGTGAAGGCCCCGCAGAAAAATATTGCACGACGGCTGAATAGCGCCCCCTCGAAAATGGATTAACATTGGGCCAATGGGAGCCCGGCCATGAAAAATGTTACGCTAAAAATCCAACTCATGGCCCAAAAAATAGAACAGGTCAGGACATGTAAAAAATCCTCTTATGACCCCGCCCCGAACCAAACAGGAAGTCGGCCATATTGGATCAAACCCGGGGCTGAGAAAAGCACATACCTGTGTACTTTTGACTCCTCCTCCAACAGTTTTCATCGAAATCACTTCCAATTTGGCCACAAGACACTAAACCCATGTGGAATGACATACTATCAATTTGAATGTGATACATCTTCAGATATGGTCATGGTGAATTTTCTACAAACTCTTAATTTTTGGAATATTAATAAAAATTATCTATTTTGCACAAAATTTTTTCTTGGAAAATGCTAATAGAGCGTTTGTGCAGATTTGAAAGCTGAGCGGACTGATATGCAAATCAAGCACCTATCTGATAAAATGGCTCTATAGCGCCCTCTTCAAATTTTATTTAAAAAAATTCATAACAGCCAGGCTGTTTGTCATGGACGGCTGAAAAAATCTACAGAGGGTTTATTTGTGATGGGGTACAATGTGACAAAGTTGCATGACTCTAGCTATTGTACTTATGGAGAAAAATAATAGAAGAAAAAGAATTTTCCGTTATTATTAGGCCCGAGCCGATGGGACGAGAATCGTCCCGGCGAGGGACTTATTGTAATTGTTACGAAAACGGGGAGATCGCGAAATACGCATCGTAAACGATGACGGATATGGCCGTGAGCGGTGTCGAAAATTAGAACTCGATGAGCTCTAATTATGAGTGAAGGCCCCGCAGAAAAATATTGCACGACGGCTGAATAGCGCCCCCTCGAAAATGGATTAACATTGGGCCAATGGGAGCCCGGCCATGAAAAATGTTACGCTAAAAATCCAACTCATGGCCCAAAAAATAGAACAGGTCAGGACATGTAAAAAATCCTCTTATGACCCCGCCCCGAACCAAACAGGAAGTCGGCCATATTGGATCAAACCCGGGGCTGAGAAAAGCACACACCTGTGTACTTTTGACTCCTCCTCCAACAGTTTTCATCGAAAACACTTCAAATTTGGCCACAAGACACTAAACCCATGTGGAATGACATACTATCAATTTGAATGTGATACATCTTCAGATATGGTCATGGTGAATTTTCTACAAACTCTTAATTTTTGGAATATTAATAAAAATTATCTATTTTGCACAAAATTTTTTCTTGGAAAATGCTAATAGAGCGTTTGTGCAGATTTGAAAGCTGAGCGGACTGATATGCAAATCAAGCAGCTATCTGATAAAATGGCTCTATAGCGCCCTCTTCAAATTTTATTTTAAAAAATTCATAACAGCCAGGCTGTTTGTCATGGACGGCTGAAAAAATCTACAGAGGGTTTATTTGTGATGGGGTACAATGTGACAAAGTTGCATGACTCTAGCTATTGTACTTATGGAGAAAAATAATAGAAGAAAAAGAATTTTCCGTTATTATTATTATTATTATTATTATTATTATTGTTCTTCTTGTTCTTCTTCTCTTCGAAACCGCCCTTGATTTGACCCCCTGAACGTTAACGAAAACTCAATATTATTTGACCCAAAATTCAAGGTCGGTGAAAAATTTGTTTTTGATCTTCCAAAAATTAATGATGCACAATGACTCGCTAAGCGCCATCTCAAAAATCAAAATACATTACGGCAATGGGAGGTCAACTTCATCGTAGACATATGAAATTTGGTACGAAGGTAGGTCATGTCAAGACGAGTATAAAATTCTATTATGACCCCGCCCTAAACCCTACAGGGCGTCGGCCATTGTGGGCGGAACCTGCTTTTTTCGCAAATTTACAAGTCGCGTTGTATTTTTTTACACCGTGGATTTTCAATCAATATGCTTGAAACTTTGGAACAATGACCTAAACCCTTGTGTGGTTACAGATGATTCATGCGATTTTTGATATCTTGAAAAATGTGGGTGTGGCCAACCCGCAAATCAAAACACTCAATTTTCAAAGTCTTTCAACTTGCGTATCTCTGGCCAGGAGCGTCCGATTTTCCGGCATTAATATACGTTTTTGTTCGAAATCACGGGCTGAACGTAAAGGTATACAATACATACGTGTATGTTCTATAATTGCTCTACAGCGCCCCCTTGAAATTTTGAATTGGACAAAAAATTTTAGTTTGCCGGAAACACACGAAATTCGGGAAACAGATACTTCTTACCATTCTGAACAAAAAAGCCAATGACATCACACCTTTATCTGTAAGCATGTTACCGTGGCAATGACAAATATGTGCCATTGAAATACATGGGATTTGGTGAACAGGACACAGATTCTGCTCAGATTCTCCCCAAACACAGTCTGAGGGCTTTGGTGATTGACACCCACTCCCTGCACTGGCCCCTCCTCCTTGTAAAAGGTGAGGAGGAGAGAAGGGTGACAGCAGCGGCAGTGGCTCAGTGGCAGAGAGATTGTCTTATGATCCAAAGGTCAGCGGTTCGAATCCCGCTCCTCACATAAACATCCTTGGGCAAGACACTTAACCTGCCTTGCCCCCAGTGTCTGCTACTCTGGTGTGTCAATCATAAATACATATGTGACCGTTTACGGAGAGGGAGAGAAATGAAGAGGAGAACAGAGAGCAGTCTGCCCCCTACTGGCCAACCCGCGCGGCTACCCCGCCCCTACGTGCCTCAACGTGAGCGCGCCTCACTGTGAACGCGCCTCCAGCCTAGAGCAGAGCCGAGCACCTCGTGCTGCGGTAAACAGTGACGCACTGGAATACTCTTTTTCTCCGTCATGACGGTGCGTCGTGCTGAGTCCTACGTCCTGGATCTGACCTGGAGTTTGGTAAATAACAAGCTAACTCTTCTATCTGTCGTTTCTTTCGTGTAATTACTGTGTAGCATTAGCTTTAGCTATTTGCACTCGTTTTACGTGTACTTGCTGCAGTTGTTAAGACTTTGGCCACAGAAACAGACAACGTGTGCTGTCGAGAAAGTCCGAAGGCGAATGTGTGTTTGTGTCGTGAATTAGAGTTCAAACTGGGGCAAACAGATCAGATGTTCTGACAGATGACGTGGCTAGTACCGACCCGTTGTGTTCACAGTAGCAGCGCTGGAACTAAAGAAGTGGCGTTCAAAGCGAAGTGACACTAAACAGACGCGGTTACGGTCGCCCCAGAGGGCTTTACGGTTCTGCCGCGCGCTTCACGGAGCCACGGCTTAAGCTCCGCGTCATCCGAGTGAAGCCGCGTCATCTTAGTGAGGAGCCCCGTCTGCTGCTCACCCGAGGGGGACGGTTTGGTGTTCTTTACCTGCTCAGCTGTTTGTCCCGTCAGCTGAGACGGGCTGTTAATGGGATATACGGGGCAGTGCGCGCCGCTCTCTTTTTCTCTCTCACGCGCGGAGCGGCTGGCGCTGGACCGGAGGAAGAGCGCGGTCACCGGGCCTGACACACGGACTGTGGACCGGGTGTGGAGCAGGACCGCGGCCGACTCATGGACCGACAGCGCCCGCTCTTCTTGTCCGGTGACGCCGTTCCTTTTCCTTTACCTCGCGGAGGTGCCGCCGCGGGAGCGCGCTTCGCAGCGGCCCAGCTTTGGTCTTCGTTTTGGGATTTTGAGATCTCAAAAACTATTTTTTTCTTTTTGGATTGTTGTGGAGCCCACGTCTATTTTTTGTTCAGCGCCATGAGGTGGAGGAATCTGTTCATGGCCCGGGGGAGACGGGGGAGACGGGAGCGCGGCCGATGGACTAGGAGACATTAAAGGGGATGTATGAAGTTTTGTGGATTTTTTTTTTTGTTTGTGGAAAAGGACAAATTATACTTTGTACTTTAAACAGATTGCATTTTGTCATTGTTTTGTTGGCTTTGAGATTCACAGGACATTAAAGGCCATAAAAAAGTGAAGTCATTTACTCAGATGAATATTTGTGTTGGTAACATCACTCATTATGGGTGAGTGTTACATCCCCATATCAAGATAAGTTAAAATGATATTATGACCCCGCCCTAAACCCTACTGTACAGCCGTGACAACGTCTGACCTTCACTCATTGCACTGAATGGAGCAGCAGTATGTGGAGGTTGTTTGTGTGGGAGCGGTGATACAGGAGGAAAAGCGGGCGGGTGAGAGGCGGGCTCTTGGTGTTGGCATGGGGGGCGGGGCGAGGGCCTTTAACGCCGCTTGCGGCTTTAATTATTATTATTATTATTGTTCTTCTTGTTCTTCTTCTCTTCGAAACCGCCCTTGATTTGACCCCCTGAACGTTAACGAAAACTCAATATTATTTGACTCAAAATTCAAGGTCGGTGAAAAATTTGTTTTTTTGATCTTCGAAAAAATTAATGATGCACAATGACTCGCTAGCGCCATCTCAAAAATCAAAATACATTACGGCAATGGGAGGTCAACTTCATCGTAGACATATGAAATTTGGTACGAAGGTAGGTCATGTCAAGACGAGTATAAAATTCTATTATGACCCCGCCCTAAACCCTACAGGGCGTCGGCCATTGTGGGCGGAACCTGCTTTTTCGCAAATTTACAATTCGCGTTGTATTTTTTTACACCGTGGATTTTCAATCAATATGCTTGAAACTTTGGAACAATGACCTAAACCCTTGTGTGGTTACAGATGATTCATGTGATTTTTGATATCTTGAAAAATGTGGGTGTGGCCAACCCGCAAATCAAAACACTCAATTTTCAAAGTCTTTCAACTTGCGTATCTCTGGCCAGGAGCGTCCGATTTTCCGGCATTAATATACGTTTTTGTTCGAAATCACGGGCTGAACGTAAAGGTATACAATACATACGTGTATGTTCTATAATTGCTCTACAGCGCCCCCTTGAAATTTTGAATTGGACAAAAAATTTTTGTTTGCCGGAAACACACGAAATTCGGGAAACAGATCCTTCTTACCATTCTGAACAAAAAAGCCAATGACATCACACCTTTATCTGTAAGCATGTTACCGTGGCAATGACAAATATGTGCCATTGAAATACATGGGATTTGGTGAACAGGACACAGATTCTGCTCAAATTCTCCCCAAACACAGTCTGAGGGCTTTGGTGATTGACACCCACTCCCTGCACTGGCCCCTCCTCCTTGTAAAAGGTGAGGAGGAGAGAGGGGCGGCAGCAGCGGCAGTGGCTCAGTGGCAGAGAGATTGTCTTATGATCCAAAGGTCAGCGGTTCGAATCCCACTCTTCACATAAACATCCTTGGGCAAGACACTTAACCCGTCTTGCCCCCAGTGTCTGCTACTCTGGTGTGTCAATCATAAACACATATGTGACCGTTTACCGAGAGGGGAGAAACATGAAGAGGAGAACAGAGAGCAGTCTGCCCCCTACTGGCCAACCCGCGCAACTACCCCGCCCCTACGTGCCTCAACGTGAGCGCGCCTCACTGTGAACGCGCCTCCAGCCTAGAGCAGAGCCGAGCACCTCGTGCTGCGGTAAACAGTGACGCACTGGAATAAACTTTTTCTCCGTCATGACGGTGCGTCGTGCTGAGTCCTACGTCCTGGATCTGACCTGGAGTTTGGTAAATAACAAGCTAACTCTTCTATCTGTCGTTTCTTTCGTGTAATTACTGTGTAGCATTAGCTTTAGCTATTTGCACTCGTTTTACGTGCACTTGCTGCAGTTGTTAAGACTTTGGCCACAGAAACAGAGAACGTGTGCTGTCGAGAAAGTCCGAAGGCGAATGTGTGTTTGTGTCGTGAATTAGAGTTCAAACTGGGGGAAACAGATCAGATGTTCTGACAGATGACGTGGCTCGTACCGACCCGTTGTGTTCACAGTAGCAGCGCTGGAACTAAAGAAGTGGCGTTCAAAGCGAAGTGACACTAAACAGACGCGGTTACGGTCGCCCCAGAGGGCTTTACGGTTCTGCCGCGCGCTCCACGGAGCCGCGGCTTAAGCTCCGCGTCATCCGAGTGAAGCCGCGTCATCTTAGTGAGGAGCCCCGTCTGCTGCTCACCCGAGGGGGACGGTTTGGTGTTCTTTACCTGCTCAGCTGTTTGTCCCGTCAGCTGAGACGGGCTGTTAATGGGATATACGGGGCAGTGCGCGCCGCTCTCTCTTTTTCTCTCTCACGCGGCGGAGCGGCTGGCGCTGGACCGGAGGAAGAGCGCGGTCACCGGGCCTGACACACGGACTGTGGACCGGGTTTGGAGCAGGGACCGCGCGCCTCGACTCATGGACCCGACAGCGCCCGCTCTTCTTGTCGGTGGCGCCGTTCCTTTTTCCTTTACCTCGCGGAGGTGCCGCTGTGAAGCGCTTCGCAGCGGCCCAGCTTTGGTCTTCGTTTGGGATTTTGAGATCTCAAAAACTATTTTTTCTTTTTGGATTGTTGTGGAGCCCACGTCTATTTTTTGTTCAGCGCCATGAGGTGGAGGAATCTGTTCATGGCCCGGGGGAGACGGGAGCGCGGCCGATGGACTAGGAGACATTAAAGGGGATGTATGAAGTTTTGTGGATTTTTTTGTTTGTTTGTGGAAAAGGACAAATTATACTTTGTACTTTAAACAGATTGCATTTTGTCATTGTTTTGTTGGCTTTGAGATTCACAGGACATTAAAGGCCATAAAAAAGTGAAGTCATTTACTCAGATGAATATTTGTGTTGGTAACATCACTCATTATGGGTGAGTGTTACAACCCCATATCAAGATAAGTTAAAATGATATTATGACCCCGCCCTAAACCCTACTGTACAGCCGTGACAACGTCTGACCTTCACTCATCGCACTGAATGGAGCAGCAGTATATGGAGGTTGTTTGTGTGGGAGCGGTGATGCAGGAGGAAAAGCGGGCGGGTGAGAGGCGGGCTCTTGGTGTTGGCATGGGGGGCGGGGCGAGGGCCTTTAACGCCGCTTGCGGCTTTAATTACTATTAAAATCGCCCCCCAAAATTGAATCATGACAAATTTGGCTTATACCAATCCCAACAAATTAAAAAGTATTCTAAAAATATATTGTATTTTATTGCAATTTAATCACCACATATGAACAAAAATTAGCTAAATAAGACCAAACTGAAACACTTCTCTTTCTTGGTGAAAATGAGGCCTTTATGGACCTTTATTACCTGGTGCTGTACTGTTTTTATAGTTTTTCGACACAAAATAAACTCTAAACTGTAGCTCTTTCACATATCCTTCTTCTGCTGCAGCTAAAAACATGGTGCTCACTGCCTTTGGACCTGCACAACCGCAAAGCCACATGGGAAATGTAGTTTACCGCTGTCGATAATAAACTTAAGATGGCTACTTTTTCTACTTTTGACCAACAAGATTTTACTGTAACGACTGCGCTGAAAATCCTCAAAAATCAATGGTGCGGCTACTCACGGTTCTTCTACTTTTTATAACTTTTTGTGCTGTTTTATCGACATTATAAAGCACTTTTTTATACGTATGCTTTCTTTAATTTTCTTGATTTTTTTAAAAGATGTTGTTTTCTTGTGAGTTTTGTTTTAATGATGTGAACTGTGTAATACTTTTGTAAACAGTAGGGCTGTGCCATTAGAAGTGAGCAGATAAATTGAATTGAAACTATGTGAAATTATGTATTGGACTCGTTGTACAGTCGATGTGTAACTGTTTGATTTTGTCCATTTTTCATGTCGTTTTCTGTTCGGAGCAGAATGTTTGAACCATGGCTGCACAAAAGCACGGGAAGTTAAAGCGTTTTTCAACAAAAGAAATCAGGAGTCAACTTGATTTCTACTTGATTTCGATAATAAGAAATAGATTTGTTGTTGAATAATGATACCGACTCATTTTTTGGACAACTGACTCATAATTTTCAACTAGAAGAAGAAGATATATCAAAAAACAGCCTAACCCTAGCTCAGTGCTAGCTCAGTTCTAGCTCAGAGTTAGCGTCACTACTTCCTGTCTAATTCTATCTCTGTGGGGTTTTTGCTAGTCAGACTAAAATAACTAAATAGACCCTTTTCACGTTAGCACGCGGCTAGTTTCAGTTAAGTGCATCGTCAAATCTGGCTCCATTCATTCTCTGTGGGATTTAGCAGAGTCTTGCAAAAAAAAAAGATTTGACAAAGAAGAGCAAGTTACAGCTGGACAATCACTGGCAACATGTTAAAACCTTTACGTACAATGTAAATATGTCACCAGGAAATCTGTGTGTCGATAAAAGCAAGTGTCTCAAAGCTAAAGGCTATCACAAATTAACTTAAATATAAAGCAGACAAACTTGATTAAAAAGTACATAGAATGACAACTCGAGTGTTTTTGTGAAAATGTTAGATCAGTTTGTGGTGTATTATAACATTATTAAGTTAAATTAAATTAGGTTAGCATTAGCTTAGAGACAAAAAGTCTTGTCTTGTCTTGTCTTGTCTAAAAACTGAGTGAATTTTTGTCATTGTTGTAAAATCAGTTTGAAGCCTATTCCTTTTGTATCGAAATCAAGTTTGAAATTCATTTAGCAATACACTTTTCTTGCATCTATGAAAAGAAAGTGTCCCTTCATTGTGCAGCTCTGGTTTCAGCCCGTGTTAAGAATGTTTATCGCTCTTCGATTGTAAAAACAGAGTGAAATGTGCTTTGTATAATATTTGTCCTTTTTGACGGACAGCTCTGCCCTGAACCATCGAGAAGTTGGCTAATTTTAACCTCCGATCCAAGATTTGGATGGAAATTCTCAATGAATGACATGAATTTAGAGAATTTAAAGTTTGTCAAAACGAAAAACTGACAAAGTGTTGAGCGAAATTTCGACACTCAAAGAATTAAATAGATAATATTAACTAACTATAAGCTATTTAAGAATTTGAATTTGAAATTTAATTTAAAGTAATTTTAAGTGACCTTATTCCCCAGCCCGGCCAGCCATAGAAATACAGCAGATTATTGCACGTTTAACCACAAATACTGCCCCCTACAGGCTCATATCGCATCAACAAGACTTTCTGCTGGAAGGATTCAATGAAAGTCAACAATTATAGCAATTAAAATAAATTAAAGCCTCTCAATATTTAGCAAAAGTTGACGTTTCACAGTATTGGCTTTCGCAATAACAGCAAGGACCTCCATCTGACAGAAATGTACTGTTTTAGCTTCATCTGGGTCAAATTTAGTAAAAATCGCAAACTCTCTAACCTTTCATGATCTAAACAACGTACCAGTGAATCAAAATAATAATCACTCAACTAATTAACTGGTAAAAGTTGCTGTTCCAATTCATTATTTTCCTGACCGTCCTAAATTGGTCCTCATTTAATCTTGTTTTTGTTAATATTAGGCTTTTATTTAAGTCTGACGAGTAAATTAAAGCATGTACTTTGTAGCTTCAATGTAACTGAAATTATATTGTCAAAAAGTTAAAGCTGGGGCACCAAATGTAGTAAATATGGTGTTTTCTCTCAGAGGATATTGTAAAAGCATCCTGTTGTGTCAATATGAGACCTCCGCTCGCTGTTTGCATCTTAATTTAAGTCTTGCTAACCTGGGAATAAGATCTAAAAGCAGTGCTCTGATTGGTTGTACTTTGATGGTCCATCCCAGTTTCACTTTGCAGTCTGAAAAAACCTGTTTTGAAACCGTGAATGAGCCCGAAAACGGATACTTGTGAATATGAACGATGTACCAAAGTGTATTTGAGAGCTATTTATGAGTTACACAGGTTTAAAAATGTTCCTCTTTTGTGGTGGGAAAATCAGGAACCCCAGCTTTAATTTAGCAATCGGTTATTGAAATTGAAATTAAATCACAATTTGAGTTCAATTATCAAATCACAAAGACTGCAATCACTTACACAATAGAATGTCCTCTGCAAGACACAAAATATTCTGTCTTTTTTAGAAAAATATTTTAGTTTAGAACTTCTAAAATTCATGAGATTCTTGTATTTCTGAAGAGTTCATTCATCAAGTAATTGTTGACTTGCAGTTTACTTTTTTGATTGTCAAATGTGTTTAATGCAATCAAAATAGTATTATGTTCACATAAAACCAAATAAACTCAACATTATTTTCATGGATAATACATGTAGAAGATGTTAACAGAAAGAAAAATGTGCTTTGACAAATTTTCAAAACAGAGACAATTGTTTTTACCATTGAAATCTTAATTATTCTGTTATATATTTCAGTCTTCTTGGTTTACATTGTGCTCTCTGAACAGAATCCTACTTTTAAAACAGATTATTGCAAATTTAATCACCTTTTCCAACCTCAATAACCTCTTTTTGCGACTAAAGGATCAGTAACTATGACACTTTCTGATCTTATTTTACCCAAAAAATCCAAATGAAATAGAGATACCATTCACTTATTGATTAAAAAACAAAAGAAAACATATTTAAAAGTATTTCTATGGCTGGCCAGGTTAATTCTCACCATATATTTTGTGTGACATTTCCCCGTTCTAATTTGTACATAATTTTGTACATACCTCTTTTGTTTGTTTCTCAATTTGTCATTTTGTATGGCGTATGAGATGTACAAATATAATTCTTTGCTAATATATATCATTGAATTAGCTGCATCTTAGGAAAATGGAATTGCTTTTAGATGTAGGAGAATGTTTTTTTGTTTTTATACCGATTTTGTTTGTCAAGTGAATCCAGATGAAATTGTTGTGATTTGAGCAGCGGCCGATGGACAGCTTTAAGACGTAACTGCACAGCCCTGTATCTGTTTTTCTGTTTGACTTTATATATTTAGAGGGATTGTAGGTGTTTCCAATGGTGCTATGATACATTTAATCCAATCGACAAATGCTACAACCCGGATTCAGGAAAGCTGGGACGCGAATAAAATGAGAATGTAACGTAATGGTTTGCAAATCTTATATTGTACCCATTTTTACATAACATGACATTTCCAAAAAGAAACATCCAAGGCACAATGATGCAAATAGGTCAAAAGTCCTTTATTTAGTGAAGGGAACTAAATAAATATAGCCGCAAGCGGCAATGATCGCCTCGCCGCCCGCGCCGCCGCCCATGTCGCTAAAGGGGCGCTACGCCTAATTTCGCTCCTCATAAAATACCTGCTGCCGAATCCGTGGCGCTACCGCGCCTCCTACTGCTCATATTTCATTGAAAATGTGTAAAAATTGGTCAAAGTTTGCGGCTGTGCCGCAGAAAGACTGTAATACTTGTGCTAAAATCCTGGATAACTTTAGATGGCCCACTCCTCAAGATCATTTTCACCTAATTTCAGGATGGTCGGGCTTACGCCCGGGAGGAGTGCGTTAAAGTACAAAGTTTAATTTGAGCGACTTTTCCCATAGGAATAACATGGGGTTTTTCTGTCTTTTGTAAAATGTTGGCGAAGTTTCTTGGCCAAGACGGAGACCATAATACCTATCTTAATAATTTGGATAACTTTTGGTGCCCCACTCCTCAGGATGATTGTCACCAAGTTTCTGATTGACGACTACGCCGAGGACGAGTTCGTTAAAGTACAAAGTGAAATTTGAGAGATTTTGCGATTTTCCCATAGGAATAACATGGGGTTTTTCGGTCTTTTGTAAAATGTTTGCAAAATGTGCTAAGCCACACACGGAGACCGTAATACCTATCCTGATAATTTGGATAACTTTTGGTGCCCCACTCCTCAGGAAAGATGTCCACCAAATTTCAGGTTGTCGGGCTTGCGCCGAGGAGGAGTTCGTTAAAATGCGTAGTAAAAAAATATGCAAATTTTGATTTTCCCATAGGAATAACATGGGATGTTTTGGTCATTGATACTGCTTTGCCGTACAGAATATGACATGGGTCTGATTGGCTTTTGATCGGTGAGGCCAAAATGGAATTTTGTGCAAAATTTCAAAAAATTCTAAAAAACTAAATTTTTTGCTCCCCATATAAAAGTTTGCTTTAATCTGTAGGGGGCGCTAACGCGCGGAATTTAATTATTTCACTTCTAGTAGGTTTCAGGCAGGGAGTTTAACAACTGATTCAAATTTGATGCAATTCGGACTTTTTATGTGTGGAAATGGGAGCAAAATTAAAAATTTGAAAATTTCAGGAATTGTGGGCAAATTTTGCCACGCGACAGAGACCGTAAAACGTAGGTTCCTGATTTGGATAACTTTTAATGCCACACTCCTCAACTTCATTTTCACCAAATTTCTTCGTAAAAGTACGAAGTTTAAAAAAAACGCTGAATCAGGTTTAGCGAATTTTGATCCAATATGGCCGACAACTGGTTGGGCGGACGGCGTAGCCGTAATAATATTTTTTGCTTCGCTTGTCACTATCTACCTCTCTTCAAAATTTCATGATTCTACGATCAAACTTTTTTTGGCACTTTCGTATCCTGTAATGCATTTTTTGTACACTTGGGGGCGCTGATGCGCCATATTTTTGAACTTTGGAAATCGGAAATAGCCAGAATGTACAGAGGCACGATTTTTAGAGGTGTGCAAATTTTCCTGAGACTTCCAATGTTCACTGGGTGAAAAATAGGGGTTGGTCCCAAGAAGAAGAAGAAAGAAGAAGAAGAAGAAGAATATTCGATGAAAACAATGTTTCCCCTTTTTTTATTTAGCAAACTATACATTTCGGAAAGCGCACGCCGCTTTCCTACGCTTTGGTATGGGTCCCTGGTCACTGGCGGACACTTCGAGATTTTTAGTGGGCTCCGCCACTTTCTGTTTTTGGCCCTATTTACAATTGTAAAGTTCAATTTTTACATTACATTATTATATTAACGTAACGTGCATGATTTGTGTAAAGCATTACTGGGCGACTCAGCGCGCGGCTTTGCGTGGGGATGACGACCGCTTATGCCGTCATCCCCATCGCAGTTATTTAGTAGCGCACTTTGTCTTCGCCCGCGAGCCGCCCGTTTACAGCGATAATGTTCAATTTTCCACTACTAATTGGTATGCACGGGCGTGCATGAGTTGGGAGATGCGTTAGTGAGTGTTTGGGGCGGGCGGCGCGCTGATTCGTGCGCGCCGTGCGCACTTTTTAGCAACAGTGCTTCACACGGCACTACGAAACTAATAGGCCTCTCGCCAGCTTGTGGCGCTCGGGCCTAAAAATGAAGTTTTGGTTAATACAAAGTCAATCTGTACATTGTTCTTAGGAGTAGCTGGAGCAGGTGCAGATTTTAGGTTCATTGCAGAAACAGAACAAGAATAAATAATCCTGCGTTCCATTTCTCCTCGGAGTTTGGATCTTGGATAAATAAATATCGGAAATATAAAATTTTCGTGTGACGTGCGCCAATTAACAGGAAACAGCTGATGCCAACATGTGTTAGCTTTGATTAGACATGATTATCTTTTTTTTTGTTTCACTTTTTTGCCGTTTCATCTGCGTCTCTTTTGTCCAATCATCTCGCTCAAAAGCTCCTTCCTTTGAGCCCCTTCAATGGGCCGGTGCAGTTGACTTAAGACGCTCCAAACTGAACCAGTGGAAACAGGGCTAAAGTGTCCCTGTAGGAATTCCAATTTTAACTCTCCTCAAAAGTAAACCACTGCAGTTAAACATTTTCTCTAATAGTGTAAACCAGTGGTTCTCAACCTGGGGGTTAATGATTTCTGGGGTCTCCAGATGATATGGGGAAACATTTTGAATTTATACCCGAGTCTTATCCTTCAAATGCAGTGGGAAATGTAGAATCATATTTGTGGGCCCACCAAAGCCATTTTTCGAGGTCTATATTCTCAAAATAATATCAAACATCAGACAAAAGGCTATTTTATCACTTTGCGAGTCGCCTGTTTTTCGTGCTCGGGGGTCACCAAGGCCAACTGTTGTTACTTTGGGGGTCGCAGCTGAAGAGGGTTGAGAAGCACTGGCGTAAACAACGGGGGGCAAACAGAAGAAGCAAGGCCTGGGGGCCCGGGGCCCACGTGTGGAGGGACTGTCAGGATAGAAGGACCCGGGTCATTTGGACCCGAGGGTAACATGAGGGCTTTTAAAATGAACTATGAATGTTTCTTTTTATTGAATGTTAGTGATTTATTACCCATTTCCAGCTAAAAGCAATACGAATCTTTTATTTTTTTGAAAATGTTTTGCAATAACAATCCTTATTTATTATTATCCTAAGTGTCCACATGTTTGAAGCCGCATGGGCTTTATCACACTACGATTAGAAATTACATACAATTTAATAAGACAAGCATTTATTAAAACAAGAATTACAAGTAAATTCTGTAAGGTAGTAAGTTTAAATTTGCAAACCATTGTGTATCGTTTCCATTGTATTCAGCTTCCCAGCTTCATTTGAATTTGTGCTTGCATTTTGTTTGCAGAAAGTCTGGACAGTTTTTTTTATGTTCCTCCGTAGTATTTTATCATTTCACTCATATAACTGTAACTTAACAAAGACATTTTAACTTTGTACTTGAAAAAATGCATAATATGGAACGGTTTGCTATTGTTTTAGACTAGAGATCGCTGTAGTCGATGCTTATCTGTGGGAAAAATCGTGTGAGAAAAAATAACTTTACTTGTAGCAATGTAAACTCAATACACCGCGCTTTTAACCATTCCACGCTGTTATGAAACCGCCATTTTGGATTTTCCTTTTGCTGATACTGATAATCTGAAATGTTTAGCAGGTCAAATGCTCATGTGAATCTCAAAAAGTCTACAAACTGTTTTTCTTTGACGTAAGTTGGCACAGCTAATGTAGCATCCACGCTCCCCTCGGACAGTTAGATTTCTTATGTTTTGTGTCCAGAGAAGATAGAGGCTCTGTATGTATTTGTGCTGGAGAACACTTGAATAAATGTCATGTTTTTGTGCAAAAATCTGCCTCCTGTGTTTTTGTTTTTATTCGTTTTATAGATTTTGATGATGTCCCGCTGCAAGATCAAGTGTGGAGCCTGTGTTCCTGTATCTTTTGTCTAAATTCAGCGATAAAAGAAACTCAAACATTATACATGATATAGGATATTTTGTGAGTATTTTTGTGTGTTTTACGGGTCAAGGATGCCAACAGTTGAGGGTCACGACGGAAGAAGGCGTCTTAAGATAAATTAACCACATTTTTTGTCAGTCGTTGTTACGTCTAGTGCGTTTGTTTGGATTATAAGGATTTTAATGCAGTTCTCTGTTTTGTTACTTAAGTAAAAGCACAGATGCAGAAGCAAACAAAAAAGTAAAAGTGTTGCATATAAAAATCTACTTAAGTAAATGTACATATATCAGTTTCTCAATGTTTCTAGACTTTTTTATATTTTAGTAAGCAAGACTTGAACTCAAAACCTTTGGGCAGAATGTCATTATAAACATGCTAAAAAGTTTTCAAAAATGCAATTTTTCACTGTAAAATGTACTTAAGTAAAGGACAGATCTCTAAACTCTGTGTTGAAGAGCAGTACTTTTACTTTTCACCTCTGACAGCAGAGAGAGGAAAAGGCCTGGATGAGTTTTGCTGGAGTGACTCTTTAATCTGCTTTTTCAAGATCAGAATCTGAATCTGAATCGGTTTATTGCCGTTGTCAGTGATCAAAATTCACAAACATAGGAACTTGCTTTGACGTAATGTACAACATAAAACAATGAATAAAATATTGGCAAAATGTATAAAAAGAGGCATGCATAAAATTAGAAGAATAGAATAGAATAGAATAGAATAGACTATATACAGAAATGTACAGTTGGACAGACAGTTGTGCAAATGTGGCAGTGCAAATAGATAGCTCTTTTATAATATTATTGTTAAAGTAGCAGGTGTTATAAAGTGTTCATGAGTCCAACAGCAGAGGGAAAGAAACTGTTCTTGTGTCGGGATGTTCTGGTCTGGATGGACCGTAGCCTCCTGCACGAGTGGCTCAAATAGTCCATGTCCAGGTGAGAAGGGTCCGCTGTGATCGACCTGCTCCTCCCTGAGTCCTGGAGACGTACAGGTCTTACAGACGCACAGGTCCTGGAGACACACAGGTCCTGGAAACGCACAGGTCCTGGAGACACACAGGTCCTGGAGACACACAGGTCCTGGAGACGCACAGGTCCTACAGACGCACAGGTCCTGGAGACACACAGGTCCTGGAGACACAGGTCCTAGAGACGCACAGGTCCTGGAGACGCTCAGGTCCTGGACAGATGGAAGGCTGCAGATGATCACCTTCTCAGCAGAGGCACAATGCTGTGCTGTATGTGTGTATGTGATGTAAGATACTGTTACAAGATACTGTACCTCTGTGTACCAAGTAGTATTTTGAGCAAGATCTTTATAATAATATATTTTTTTTGTCTGAGCCCTTTTCTAGTCTGATCGACTAATCGATGCACAGATCATGGCTTTAGTCGATCACAGGTCAGTTCTCTCATTTTTCTTGATGTGGACTGGAGGAGAAGGTCCACATGGAGTGTTTACACTTTTCAGTGAATTACACGGTGGCTGAGGGGTCAGTGCTGTCACCTCACAGTAGGAAGGCTGTGGGTTTGATTCCTGTGGCTCTCAGTGGGGATTGATCCCAGGTGCACTGAAGGTCAAATGCAGAGAACAAGTTTTGGACTAAAGAGTGTCTCTCCCCTCAGTCCCAACAGTGTGATAAACACCTCGAGCTTATGACAAAGGTGGTGAGATGTGTCTTGCCAAAGGATCAATGACAGTCTGCACTGATTGGAGCTGAGCAAACAACACATTTGTAAATCAAAACCAAGTAAATCAAATTTGAAAAGAAACGTATATGTTCAAAATACCTAAAAATGGGTCAAAACTGAGACTAAGCCCTGAATTAAACCTGGACCAGGACTAAACTGGGCTCACACCAGGATTTATTACCTGATGTGTGTGAACCCAAATGTAACTCCTGAGTCACATCCCGCCCTGTGAAAGTGTGACTGGGTGACACAAAGCGTCGTTAAAGGTCCCATATTCTGCTATTTTGCCCTTTACACAGTCTATTCTAAGGGCTTTGTTGATAAAATTTTGCGTTGTGCAATATCCATAACATAACAGTTTCCAAAAAACACCCATTTCTTGGACTGGCCCCCCTCCTGCAAAAGCAAACGGCTCCCTCTGAGATCTGACCCCCCCGAACAGAGAGCAGGCTGCTCCCCCGCCCAACTCGCGCGCCTCCCCCATGGATGTATTAAAAGAACTGGATAAGGTACGCCCCCTCTGTCTGTGGTCCCAGATTGATTTGTGGCCGTGCGAGGTACTGCAGCCTCTTGGAACCAGCCTTTTTCTCAAATGTCACATTATAATTGCAGACAGTACTGAATTATTATCTGTATTTAAATAAAATAGAAGGAAATGTTCTTTTCTACCGTTTCTAAAATCACCGAAATTACCGTTTTTATATGAAGTGGGGGATTGTCGTCACGTGGCGTCCTAAAACAAAGATGGCAGCCATCGTTTCAGGAAGTAAAACAAAGATGGCAGCCATCGTTTCAGGAAGTAAAACAAAGATGGCAGCCATCGTATCAGGAAGTAAAACAAAGATGTCAGCCTTCGTATCAGGAAGTAAATGCGGAAGTAAGAAACTTTTTTGGGGTCATGCGCCAATGAGCACTCTCCATAGGGATAAACAGGACGGCCATCTTGGATTCATCTTCCAGGTTTTATTATAGTTCTATGGCCTCCCCCCGCCCAACTCGTGCCGAAGCCTAGAGCGGAGATAGTGCGCATGCGCCGTGTGCTCCGGTAAACAGCGATACACAAACACGGGAATAAACCTTTTATCCGTCCTGACGGTGCGTCGTGCTGAGTCCTACGTCCTGGATCTGACCTGGAGTTTGACGATCATGCAGTACCTCGACGACGGACGTTGCTGTTTGGTAAATAACAAGCTAACTCTTCGATCTGTCGTATCTGTCACCATACTATTCGTCCCGGAAATACGATTCGTCCGGAAGTGCCATTGCAAGCATGCGCAGTACGAAATAAAGTATAAAATATTTTTTTACGGTGGTGTTCTTTTTATATTATGTAAAGTTCCAATCTTTGTATTTATTCTATACAAGGAAATACCGTTTTTATATTTATTTATCACTTTTGAAGTGTTAAACATGAAGCGCGAGGCGTTCGCTACATGATCGTGTAGTGACGCGCATTCAAGGAAATGGAAAGATATACGAATATAAAAATATTTTGATTGTTCAGATTTGTTTAGATATTTTAAGGAAAAATATTAGAAACATTTATTAAGATAAGGACCACGTTTTTCTGCTCCATTTATATGGAATAAGATTTATATAACGACCTGTAATGAAGAGCAGCAGCTCTGAGCATCGATGACGTCAAAGTCAGAGGGAGATTTAAATTTTAAATCGCCTCTGATTTTGTTTCGCACCGGCAAAATGGATCAGTACGTTGTGTATCAAGAACTTTTTGCTTTTTTAAGTGGAAAAGAATGTTCAAATTATTCAACAAGAAAAAAAGTTCATCGGATGGCACCTCAATATGTAATTAAAGGTAAAACAATTGCATTTTAAATAATTTATCTTCATAAATCTATTCTACTACTCTGATATTCACTATTTTTTTCATAGAACATTGTTGCAACTCAAATACATGTTTTATTTGTCTTAGGGTTATGTAATTCTTGCTTTGTCTGAATCATAAAACCCCTTCCCTCTGCACATGCATGTTTTGGAGTCTATGTCTAGATAACAATTATTCAATAACAGTAGTTTATTATTTAAAAAAACGTAGTTAAGAATAATCAGTAAACTTATTTTAGTCCTGTTTCATACACTAACAAAACACTTTTCTGTGTAACACTAGTGTACAGCTTATAGATAGGCTGCAGGCTTGTAAAATCTTTAGTTTGTGTATGTTCCCCCTCTTCACAGACAACCACCTCTTCTATGTTGGCCCAAACAAAAACTGGAAGAGGCTTGTGGTTATGTCTGAAAAGGAGAAGACCTGTATATTGACAGAGTGCCACAACAACCCAGGGACAGGCAATCACTGTGGAATGCAGGCCACACTCAACCGGGTCACTGCTGGGTATTATTGGTCAACAATTAAAAAGGATGTGATGAGCTTGCGAGTCAGTGCAACGTTTGAACAATAAACCAGATCAATTCTTGGAGAGTTCTTGTTTGTAGTCCATCTAGTATGTTGTTGAATAATGTTGTGGAAACTTTTTGCTTTTCCACTTAAAAAAGCAAAAAGTTCTTGATACACAACGTACTGATCCATTTTGCGGTCTGAAACAAAAATCAGAGGCGATTTAAAATTTAAATCTCCCTCTGACTTTGACGTCATCGATGCTCAGAGCTGCTGCTCTTCATTACAGGTCGTTATATAAATCTTATTCCATATAAATGGAGCAGAAAAACGTGGTCCTTATCTTAATAAATGTTTCTAATATTTTTCCTTAAAATATCTAAACAAATCTGAACAATCAAAATATTTTTTTATATTCGTATATCTTTCCATTTCCTTGAATCGTCACTACGACTGCGTAGCAAACGCCTGCGGTTTAACACTTCAAAAGTGATAAATAAATATAAAAACGGTATTTCCTTGTATAGAATAAATACAAAGATTGGAACTTTACATAATATAAAAAGAACACCACCGTAAAAAATATTTTATACTTTATTTCGTACTGCGCATGCTTGCTATGGCACTTCCGGACGAATCGTATTTCCGGGACGAATAGTATGGTGACAGTATCCATCGTGTAATTACTGTGTAGCATTAGCATTAGCTGTTTTTATTCTGCGGCTGCGCGCTTCCCGGAGGCGTGGCTTAAACACCGAGTCATCCATGGGAAGCCGCGTCATCCATGGGATGAGCCCCCGTCTGCCTGCTCAGCCGAGGGGGACGGAAAAGACAGTTCTCTAGTGAAAGCATGCGGGAATCAATCAAAAAACCACTTTGGGCACACATACGAGGCCCAAATAGCACTGTAGGAAGGTTAAAACCTCTGAAAAGTCGATTTTGCATGTTATGGGACCTTTAACGTGTCCCGTAGCCGGTATTATCCTCTCTCCCCGCTCCTCTGCGGTGGTACGGTCTCCTCGCGCCGGACACGCCCTGCGTCACTGATAATTGGTTGATTGGAGACGGGGCCGTGGTGCGTAGCTTCGGATTGGAGCGTGTTTGCGTCGCACGGCGGGACGCTGCGTGGAGCGTCAAGAGCGCGAGGAGGCACGAGCGCACAGGAAACACACAATACTACGAAATAAAAGCATGAATGAAGGTATGGCTTTTATTACAGAATATAATGTGCATTTTGTTAGAGACAAACATTTTAGCCTATTGTCATATTATCACATTTATACGGAATAGGATTACATTTAATCCTTGCCACAATTAGCACAGCATACGTCACTGAGGATATTTAGATTTTCAGAATCAAATATCCCTAAAGGATCTCTCAAGTCAGAAAAAGGTTCATTGTCACTGAAAAAAAAGAACACAAATTCCTTCTGTGACAATGTGGTGCAACACAAAACATTCTTATAATTGTATTTAATATACATTTAATATAAATAAATAACCTATATAAACTATAACCCAAAGGTTTTTTGTTTTTTTTTTGGGTTAGTACAACATAAACTGTATGAGCAGAACAATTGTGGGAAAACTGTGGCATTTTCAGGATAAAATGTGCCAAACAAACATTTATTCAAAAGATCTGACCTTAGCCCGGTGACCTCCCCTTCTTGTCTCCATGGAGAGTTTTAAGGTTTAAGTCATATTGTGGAACATTTCAGGCAAAGAACAACTCAGGCCAAACTGTGGAACTCTCTTCCAGAAAATCTGTGTCTTGAGAATTAAACTAGAACTAAAATTGTCTCAAATAAAGACATTTCTATTTATCTATGTGAATAACATAATACATGAATTCATACATCCATTGAACTGTGGTGATAGTTTAACTTTTGTATATTGTGGGCTAATGTGTACTGTATGTGAACTTTTCCACATTATATTATACAACATTATATTATATTAGCCATATACACATTTTAGTGGTATAATTCTGTGTAAAGCACTTTGAGTTGTTTGTGCGCATAAAAGGTGTTGTAAAAATAAACTGGACTTCCAAACACAAAAGTTAAAATTCTGTCGTCTGACTGGCAGAGCTGGATATTTGAACAACTACAATTTACTCAAAACCTGTTCATCTCTCACCACGTGCTTTTACTTTTACCTCTAAACCCGGTCCCGGAAGTGTCGCTCGCGCTGCTCGGTGCGCTGACGGCGGTGATGCTGCGCGCGGCTGCTCCCAGACCGGCTCCATCTGCTGCGGATCTGCTCGGGAAGTGCCATCCGCCGATCGTAGCCTCGTTCCCGTCTCAAATCACAGCACGACCACGGCCCTGGAGCTTTAACCCGGAGCGGAGCAGCGGACACAGCGGCACACAGAAGGTACGCGTGCGACTTTGCTGCCTTTACGCACGGCTTTGTCCAAACCTAATGTGCAGTTTTGCGCGTAGACTTTGTTCCCACGCCCCCTTGGCTACCGTGGGCTACGTCTGGGGTGGCGTTTGCTGTTCGTGATGCCATCCTCAGCGTCCAAACACGCCCTCAACCCACAATTAGCCGCTACTTTACGCACGGAGACGCCTTAATGTGGCCGGTTCTGGCAAAGTAACGCTGTTAAATTCAAATAGAGAGGGAAGACGTGGCTGTGGAAAGGATTTAGAGGTTGGTAATCGGTTTGTAGGTCGCTAAAAGCACAGTTGGAGCCCGGAGGAGAAAGCGTTTCCTTTGTCAAGACGCACAAGTCAAGTGTCATGATTCCAGCAGCGTCTGCCCTTACGCAGCAAAACAGCAGTGCACTTTGGCAAGAGTATGTCTACTTTTACAAGATAAAAATGCTAGGACTGGCAATGGCATTATAGAACGTCAAGTAGTGTTTTAAATCTAGGTCTTGGCTAAAATTGTAGGTGAAATAAAATTATGATTAATGGTTTTATGATTGTGGTTATTATTTGGCCCCCAGACTTTGTTTTGTACCGTGGCTTCAATAATTTAACAGAAATAATTTAAATGCAGACTGTTTAAGAACATCCCCTGAAGGCATTATGCTAATTTACTGTTTTGCATTTCAATTTGGTTTTGATTAACATGATTTGAAACCAGAATAAAACTGTAAACGAAGCTGTTTCTGCTGGATTCACATTACATTATTGTTGTTCTTTTTTTCTTTTTTTCTTTTTTCTTAGACCATGGTCATAATAATTGAAGCACAAATGTTTCAATACAATATGTTATGCTTGATTTAAAGTTAATACACTTTTATTAATTTATGGTTTTGTTACAAATTCTCTTGCAGTAAAATGTTTTTCAGATGTCAGAGCAAGTGACCCTAAAGTATTTGTATTGTATTGAAAATTAGATTCTAATCGATACTAAAACTTGTATCAAAACTAGATACTCATTATACTAGTCATTAGAAGTAAAAACAATAAAAACAATTGCATAAACTGTTGAAATGTCTTTATTGTCTCAATAAATAACTTTTTTTGTTATCAGTGCAAGATCTAAGTCAAAGTATTGTGTACCGAGCCTATTGTTTAATATTAAAATCCAGTTTTAAATGTTGGCATTCAAAGAGCTCTGGCGGAGTGTGCTGTGTCACAATCAAATTTTTATTTCAGTCTCAGCTTAACGTTTAGTTTGACTCATGAGAGCTTATATTTATTTGGAATGAATTGCTTGGATTTATTCAAGAGCCAAATGTAAGGTTAATGCCCACTGCAATTAAATGTTCACTATGTAACTTTTCTGGCCACTATCTTTTCTTCATGGAGATGTTTTGATTCAATAATGCCACTGTTTTTGCTATAAAAGCTGTTGGAGACAGACCAGAACTGTTAGGATTTGTGCACTTTCACTTCTATTTTATTGGTATTAAATTAAGTTTTCTTTTAACTTCGCTTACTTTTACATTGTCAATTGTTTCATGGTGCTTTTACTTGTCCTTGCGTGGCTGTTTTTCATGTTCTTCAAGTTCTTCAAGTCTTTCCAATGTAGTTTTTAACGGCAAATAAACTTATCAACTAACTAATTGAATCTATAGTGTTTAATACAGCTTTAAGTCGTTCTTAGCCTTGAGTCTCATCGCAATCAACAGCAGTGATATGCACAAACCGCTGTTCACACCAGAGAGTTCAAGAGTGAAGTTATTTTGCTTTATAAATTCAACAAAAAGAAAACTCACACAATCCAGATTACTCCATTTGTTGGTATAGTTTGTAGTATAGAAACTGTGGACGTAGACTCCGGTCAAAATGTTCATTCAGGCATCATCAGGGGTGGACTTACCATGAGGCAATAGGTAACAATTGCCTTGGGGCCCCCAACCTGAAGGGGCCTGTAATAAGATGCCTCCTGATCATAGAGACAAGGTTCTAAAACAGTTATTCTCTTAATAGTATAGTAAAGTAGTGCACTGTACGTTTAAACAGGAAAAAGAGTGGCAAAATAGTGAGATTGTCAAATGTACTAATTCCATCCAAGCCACACAATCTTAATTAAGCTAAATAGTAAATAAAGTATATTATTATTAAATTACAAATGAATATTATGTATTTAAATCAGCTGAATTTGTGTTAAAAATGCACCAACAAACAGGAGATATGGTCTGATTTTATTTATTACATTATTCCGGGAAATGACCCCCAAACCCCCCAGTTTAAAGTGCCTTTGACAGGTTGGACTACTTATTGAACTATGATGCAGTTAAGATAAATATATTTCAAATTCTACTAAAATCTTAAAATTTTACCCTAGTTTAGCAATTTTTTTTAGGTTTTTAATTTCACTTCCTGGTTGTAAACGATGACATCACACTGGGAAATTACCAGCAAACCATCCTGTACAGTGCACCAAAACTCCTCCAGTGTCACAGATTTTTTAATTTGACAATGAAAAAAACATGTGAACACCCTTTATTTTGTTGAATTAATGTTTAAAGGGTAAAAAAAATATGTTCATTTTGTGTAAATTATGCGTAACCTTTGTCTCCCCAGTGTGATGTCATCAGTTTGTTCTTGCCATTTTCAACAGATTTTTCTACTTTTCTCCACAAACAGCTTGCTGATTGGTGCAAAAGTATAATTTATGTTTACATCAGGTATTAATACACTGAATAAAGTTAAAATTACCTGTCATACGCACTTTAAAGCTGTTAAGAACATGCAGCTCTTGCTGTGAATTTGAATTTTCCAACACTTCGCTTACCCCCCAAATTTGTCCAGCCACCACACGTAGAAAAACCCAAACAACAAAAAATAAAAGCTTCCGTCCAAGAATTACGACAGAAAAGTTATAGAAAATCACACTCGATGAGGAGGGGCTTGTACTGCGTTTCGCTGTGGGCCCCCAAAATTCCCAGGACCGCCACTGGGCATTGTCCCGCCGTGGTCGTTTATCAGACGTGTGCCATGCAGCAAACTCAAGCCGCGCCCTGCTCCTCCTCAACCATTTCACCGGAAAGAAAAGAGAGACTCAGGAGAGCAACGGAGAAAGGAGAGCGAGAAGAAATGTCAGGGAGAGGAGAGAGAGGAGAAAGAGATGGGATGAAGTTGGAATTTATGCACCATGATTCCAGCTCACAAAAGGAACGAGAAGAGGAGGAAAATAGGAGGAGAGAAAGGAGACTGAGGAGGGAGCAGCTTTTGTCAACAGAGAATTGTTTAAACAGTGACAGTAAGTGTATTCAGATGTATTCAGGAGACGGTAAATGGAGAAATAAAGGGAGGATAGAGTCGTCTAGCACCGGTGGAGTGGATTGTTGTATTGTTTTGTATTGTTTTATTCACCCATGTGTCGAATAGTTTAGATTAGTTTATTTGTTATTTGTAGTTCAAAAAAGACAAAGCTCAAAGTGCACAGCAAAACATAAAAAACACCACATAAATAAGTTATAAAACACTAAAAGTACAGAGAAAAATGTTGACATTGTGAAATAAGCAAGCCAAGAAAGATGAAGTTGCTTAAAAAAATAAAATTGTATTAATGTGCAGTCATTTCACACAATTTGCATATCTACATTTGGGTTAGGGTTGGGTTAGCAAAAAAATTGCTGTCAAATTTTGATAATCATAATCATTATCTGGACCATACAGACTTTACAATACATGAGAAAAATACTTTTATTACAGTGACATTATTTAATCAAAATGTCAAAAAATAACAATTTGTGACTTTCATCAAAAATACACTTTATTTGTACATTTTTTCCATCTAAAAGCCTTCAGTCACCATATTTCATTGTTTATTTGGTTGATAATGTTCAATAGAAATAATAGTTTAACACGTCGACTACTTGAATAATCGTTAAATACCACCTTATATTATCATAGATAAATACATTTGTTTAAAATAACACACAAGTACTGCCATGATTAAAATAAAAGTAACAGAAAAGTTAGAGGGAAAAAAAGCCCAGTTTTTCCATCTTCATAATCACAAAATCACTGTACAATAAAAACTGATTGGGTGACGGAACACACCCCTGTGGGACTCCTCTCTACCTGCCTTTAGGCAAATTAGACTTAAGACAAGTGTTGTCACGATACAAGCATTTTCGAAATCCAATCGAAATTGCCATTTTAATGGGTGCAATGAGCAAATCACAAAGGCTGCAATATCTGAAGTGCAATATTTTTGTCCAAAATATCTTGTTTGATTCTGCTAAAAACTGCTAACCTTTTTGTTTGTTAGTTTTGTTAAAACAAGTTCTGAAGCAAGCCACAAAAACGCAACTAAAAGGGAAAAAAAACATGGCTATAAGTGAAAAAATTAAACTGAATTTAACATAAAAACTGACTAAAAGTGAAAAAAAATTAAACTTAAAGTGACAAAGACGCAACTTAAAGTGAAAAAAGTGACTAAAAGTTACAAAAACACGACTGAATTTAACAAAAACCTGACTAAAAGTGACTATAAGCAACAAAAATGCAACACAAAAATGACAAAAATACAACAGTGATAAAAACATGAGTAAATGCGAAAAACCGTAACAAAAACACGACTGTAAGCAAAGAAAATGCAACTAAAAGTGTCAAAAAAGCGTTCTGAAACACATGATCCTTTTATTAGTTTGTCATTTCAGTCTTTTCGTCAGTTCTCCTCGTGTTTAAAATATGAACTTTGAACAGAATCCCAAAACATAAATCGCAAATCTAATCCCAACATCGGTCAGAAAAATCACAATTAGATATTATTTTTAACCAATGGTAAATAAGACTGTATTAAATGATGATGTGAACAGTGAGCTGTGCTGTTGTTTGTCCCTCCATTGTCCTGCGCTCAGTCTTTTCTCATTGGTGGCTCTATTGTCCAGAGGAAGGTCAGGTCGTGGCACAGACTGACACAGAGTGAGGCTTAGATCACTCAGAGCGTCCAGACACAAACATCTGCTTTACTCAGACCCACTGCAGCACGACAAAATGAGGTAGGCAGAGTTTAATCGTTACTAAGCTGCTCCTTCTGTTGCTTATAAGGTTTTTCTGGTAGGTTTTATTATCTAAATCTAACCTGTTTTTTTGTATTTCGATCTAAATTGTGGTTAAGAATGTATCTAATGTCTAAACAAATGCTGAAATGAGGTGCGGGAACATCAAGAAATATCTCTAATTGTCAAAATGGTTCATTCATTCATTCATTTTACAGTACACTAGAGTTGCACAATTTGGGAAAATTTCCAGTTGCAAATTTTTGGACCAGTTTTGCGGTTATATTTATGATTCATGTTTTAATAATGGGATTTTGTTCAAAGTTCAGATTTTAAATGTCTCCAGTAGAACTATAGGTCTATGAACTGATAAACTTATTTCATGAAACTAATTAAAGAATCCAATGTGTTGAGAGCATGAGCACATGTGTGTACAAATCTGAACTACAAACTTTGCAATTAGCTAATTGCGTTCATTCAAATTACGATTTTAGATTTGATTTCAGTTAATTGTGCAGCACTACTTGTTTTGGCTTAAGAGGCCTCAAACTGATATTTGCAAAAAGTCCCAGTTTGAGCCCAGTTTAGTCCAATGTCCTGATTTAGTCCAGGTCCCAGTTTTGATTTGTTGTGTGCAAATGTGAACACGTCCATCTCTAACAGGATTTGATTAAAGTAAAGCTATTACTATGAGCAGTAATTTAAATATCTACCTTGTTAAAGGACACCTTTTGTAAAATTCTTTTTTTTAAACTTTTAACCATGTTATAACCGGTGTTATAACATGTTATTTGGTAATGCGTCGGAGTACTCAAATTACTTTTCTTGCGTAATGAGTGACTCAAAACGTATATCATTGTTACATCATCAAAAACACACCTGGAGTTGTATTTCTCTTTATTTAAACTTGTTTCATTAATCATGTTTACGAGATCATCTTCTCTGCTCCTTCACCGAGCCTCGCAAAACACTTGAGTTTATCAGATTTGTGACGTCACAGATAGAGATTCCGTGCTCTCCTGTGCCGTTTGTAAGTCCATAAATCATAGACTGACCCTTTCTGAGCATTTTTGCCTCAAATTACATTCATTACAACTGTGTGCTTACATTAGCACGGTGGGACTTTCTTTTATTTCCCCATAATTATTCCCTCTGCTGCCAGTAGATGGAGTGCTAACACCTAATCCTGTTACATACATTATATTAAACTCTAAAACATAAAATATTTTAAAAGTAATGGAACTCAAAAGTATGTTTACAAACAAACAACAAAACCCTGACTAAAAGTGACACGTAACAAGTGACAAAAACTTGACTAGAAGCAACACATACGTGGTAAAGTGACAAAAATGTGACTAAACGTGACAAAAAAGTGACTGAAAGTGATAAAAACCTGACTAAGAGCGACAAAGGCAACTAAAAGCGACACAAACCTGACTAAAAGTAACAAAAACTTGACTGAAAGTGACAAAAGCTTGACTAAAAGCGACACAAACGAGGTAAAGTGACAATAATGTGACTAAAAGGGACAAAAAGTGACTGAAAGTGATAAAAACCTGACTAAGAGCGACAAACGCAACTAAAAGTGACACAAACCTGACTAAAAGTGAAGCAAACGCAACTTAAAGCAATACAAACCTGACTCAAAGCGACACAAACCTGACTAAAAGTGACACAAATGCAACTAAAAGTGAAACAAACCTGACAAAAAGCAACACAAACTTGACTAAAAGTGAGACAAACCTGACTGAAAGCGACACAAACCTGACTAAAAGTGACACAAACCTGACTAAAAGTGACACAAACACAACTTAAAGCAATACAAACCTGCTCAAAGTGACACAAACCTGACTCAAAGCATCACAAATGCAACTAAAAGCAATACAAACGCAACTTAAAGGGACAAAAATCTTACAAAAAGCGACAGTATGCATGTTTAAAGTCCAATAACGTCACAGAAAACACAGAGTATGCGTCGTTTAACTCTGCACATGTAAACCCAGCACTTTTTGTCCCTCTCAGACCCAGACCCGTCGTCATGTCTTCCAACTCGACCCCCAACGTCCGCATCCTGATAAAGGGCGGGAAGGTGGTGAACGATGACTGCACCCAGGAGGCCGACGTCTACATCGAGAACGGGATCATCCAGCAGGTCGGCAAAGAGCTGATGATCCCGGGGGGCGCCAAAGTCATCGACGCCTCGGGAAAACTGGTGCTCCCCGGCGGCATCGACCCCAGCGTGCACCTGGACGAGACCTTCATGAACGCCACCACAGCAGACGACTTCTACAGCGGGACCAAGGTGAGAGCGCCAGAGGGGACGTTTTTCATCATGTCATGTTTTCATGTAGAAATAAGGCGTTTTATGTGGAAAAAAACAGCCAAAAATACACATATTTGGAACATATAAAACTGAAAAATGGCAGAAGAGGGTTTAAATTTCTTGGTTCATTTTGTAACATATTAACTGCAAAAAAAGTGTACATACAATACAATGTATTCAAGTTACTACGTTCTCACTGCAATTCGAATCTGATTTTTCTTCCCAAATGACATGGATTGGATTTTTTCATGACACTGTGCACATTTACATGGCCATGACTAGAATAATCAGATAACCCAGTAATTACACTAGAAACATAGACCAGTGTTTTTCAACCTTTTTTGAGTTGCTGCGCACTTTTTGAGTTTAAAACGTACCACGGCACACCACCTACGACTAAAACGTTGCCAAATTAGTAAGAAATATGGTCTGTGCAACAGTCTAGCTCTTTAATTTTTGAATAGTGATGGGTTTGCGTTCTTTTTCTTTACGCAGAAGTTGCTCAGGAAAAGTAATTAGTCAATTACATACGCATTTGTGAATCCGTTAACTCAAATTGGATTTTTTTCAAGGCACACCAGGCAAAACTTTAAGGCACACTGGTGTTCCCCGGCACACTGGTTGAAAATCAAGGACATAGACAATGTGCTTGAATTAAGTTGCATTTGCCCTGATTTGAGAATATTTTGTCTGTCTAAAAGTAAGATTTTCCAATGGAACAAGCGTAAAATGTGTTGTTTTACCAAAATTAAGAAAAAAATAAACAAATTCTCACTGAAAACGAGCAAAGAACAATGCCTCAGCCTTTTGAGGCAAATAAACTGTGACTTTATTTGAAAATGGACACATTTGACAAACTCTGGACAAGATGTGGTGTAACATTGGAAGTAGAGCTGTAGTCGTCTAAAGAAATTGTTGGTCGACTAAAGACCAGCCCTAATCACCGATTAGTCGACTAAAAGGGGCTGTGGCAAAAATATATCAAAACTATAAAGTATCTCCATGTATCTGACCCAAACTGCACTCAAAAGACCACAACTGTGGGGGAGTTCATGCAAAAACTATTTAAACCGAAAAGTACAAGGAGACAGTGAATTTCTACATTAAGACTCCAAAATCTTCAGTGAACTCACTTCATATCTTCTCACTTTTGCCATATAAATAATTTTATAATAATTTAATAGAAATAAAATAATTTGTTGACTAATAAAAATCTTGGTCGACGAAGATACCATCGACTGATTAATCGACTAAACGACTAACGTACTACAGCCCTACTTGGAAGTCTCTTTTTCTTCTTTTTTTAATTTGCTCTATCTCTCTCTCTCTCATTGCAAGTACTCTTTTTATTTTGTTCTGTTTTTTATACATAAAAAAACTAAAAAATATAAATAAATAAAGAGAGAAAGAATAATTGATTTAGTGTCAATATGTCAAATCTTAATGGCAATTTAATGCTTTAATTTAAGCATTTACTCACACATTATCATTTCAGATTGTTATTTTTTACAGTTGACAGAATTCAATCAGTGGTGGAAAGTAACGAAGAACAAAAGTAAAAGTACATCTTTTAGGTATCTGTACTTTACTTAAGTAATTTTTTCAGTGGATACTTTTTACTTTTACTTCACTACATTTGAGACCAAGTATCTGTACTTTTTACTCCACTTGAAAATACTTTTCATTCTGTTTTAGGTTTTTTTTTAGGTCGTTGTTCTGGCTGAAGGTTTTGAGTTCAAGCTCAACAAGAAAAATATACACATAAAATTAAAGAAATTAATCCGGATGGACCTTTTGTTGAGCAAAATTAAGCTCAATTCCTTTCCAAAATTATGACGTTTAATATGTAAAACTGGTCATAATCTGCATGAAATACTGTTACATTTTACTCCTAAAGTACATTTTCTAACACGTTTACTTAAGTAGTTTTTTAATGTGATACTTTTACTTGATTTTTTTGCACACGTATCTGTACTTTTACTTGAGGAACAAAACTGAATACTTCTTCCACCCCTGAATTCAATACATTTTACGGCAAATCTTACTTTCAGAGAGTCCAAACATGCTCAGATCAAGACAACCATGACTTAACTCCACACCAGTCCTGACTCTGGAGCTCATGTCCCACAGAATGCTCCAGATCTGATCCCCGTGCACACGTCTCTTCATGCAGCGTCGTCCCGTTGTGTTCGCGGACCACTTTCTGTTCCTCTGTGCGTCCCGATGTGAAAGCCTGTGTTTCTCTGGGCCTGGGGGCGACATCGTGACTCGGCTCTGACTCTGACCAGACGCACGGGTCGTCCCGCTGACCCCGTTTGAGCCGATGAACTCGAGCTCGTGTGATGCAGACGTTAACGGGTCACTTCTCACATTCACAGTTCTAATTATAGACGTCGCATGTTTAAACTGTGAGATTATTATCAAGAGGAAAAGAAAGAGTTATGTCAGTTTTATGTCTTTCTCTCTCTCTCCCCTCCCTCTCTCTCTCTTGCTCTTTCTCTCTTTCTTTCTCTCCCCTCTCTCTCTTTCTTTCCCTCTTTGTCTCTCACTCTTTTTCTCTTTATCTCTTTCTTCTCTCTCCCTTTTCTCTCTCTCTCTTTCTTTCACTCTCTCTCTCTTACTCTCTTTTTCTCTCTCCCCCTCTCTCTCGCTCTCTCTCTCTTTACGTCTCTCTCTTTCTTTCTCTCTCTTACTCTCTCTCTCTTTCACTCTCTCTCTCTCTCTCTTTCTTTCTCTCTCCCCTCTCTCTCTCTCTCTTACTCTCTCTCTCTTTCACTCTTTCTCTCTCTCTCTCTCATATCTTACGGTGTTGTAATTATAGTCCATTTTTTACTTGTCAAAGAAACAAGTCAATTTTCTGTCAAACTCTTTAAAGAAAATTGTGCCTGTGAAATATCTTAACAGTGTCTGTGATAACAACAATCATTTTCTTTCTGCTCCTCGTTCGTTCCCACCGTTGGTCATACCTCAGACCGTTACCATAGCGACCATGTGACTGCTGGAAAAGCGCTGCAAACCGCTCTTTTTACGCCCCTTTGTGTGTCTTATGTTTGAGACAATGGCCTCCTTCTGCCCCTCCTCTCCCTCCTCTCCCTCCTCTTTCCCTCTGTGTCTCATTCTCAGAGAGAAAGGGCTGCATTTCTGCCACTACCTCAACAATAATAATAAGTAGTAATAAATGTGTAATAAACAATGTAAAGTAAGATCTGGATATTGTAGCTTCTCAAAAAAAAAAAAAAGAACATAAATGATTATGTTTTAAAAGAACATACTGCAATCTCTCAGGTGTAAACGTAGTCCATCAATAGGACATTACAGGGAATATAGTTGGTTAAACTTTATAGCCAATAAAATGTAATTTTATTGCCATCTTAAATCAATGCACAACGTTATATGTGATTATGAATACAATGGTTTTGTTTGAACAGTGAGGTTGGAAAATGTTTTATTGATAACAATAGTGATCTACTGGTGATATTGTAATCAAATGGTTAAATTATGTTTTATTTTTATGTTTTTAAATTTATGGTTGTTTCAGTCATCATATCCTCAAAGCAGATTAGCCTCTGTTACTCCTTTAAACTCCTAATAAGTCTATTACAAATATATTTGAATTTTATAAGCTGCAAGTTCTTGCACCACAGTCCAGTTCCTCCTGCGTACTATATGATTAAAAATATGTGTTATTTTTTGGTTTGTAGGCTTTATCATGTATCTTGTAATGGGGGATGAGAGACGGAAGGACATTCAGTAGATTGAGCCATAATCAAACTTTCGATTCTGCGGCCGCTCCACGTTGAGCTTGGTATATGTGTTATCCACTCTGCCACCGAGCAGCAACCCAACGCTCTGCTTTTATTTCTACTTTCGTTCGATCCGGCTGTAACTGTTTGTTTCTTCAGGCGGCTCTCGCTGGTGGGACGACGATGGTGATCGCTCACGTTTTACCGGAGAAGAACGAGTCCCTGATGGACGCCTACGAGAAGTGCCGAAACTCTGCCGACTCTAAAGTCTGCTGTGACTACGCTCTGCACGTCGGCGTCACCTGGTGGGGGCCCAAGGTAAAGCACGCCTTTAACTGACTCCATCCCCCTGACCCCCCTGACCCTCCTTTCCCACCTTGATAAAACAGTAAGAAATGTGCAATTTTCAGCTCACAAAACACTGACAAAGGGGCAGTGTACCTCCATATTCTTATTTAAAGGTGATCTCCTTGTTTCTGGTCTTTAGGTGAAGGCGGAGATGGAGAAGCTGGTCCGGGACAAAGGTGTGAACTCGTTCCAGATGTTCATGGCGTACAAAGAGTCGTTCATGCTGCGGGACAGTGAGTTGTACCAGGCGCTGCAGCACTGCAAAGACATCGGGGCCGTCGCTCGAGTTCACGCCGAGAACGGAGAGCTCGTGGCAGAGGTGCCATTTAATCTACTATAACATTATAATTCAACTAAAAACAGGGAGGTTTAGTTGGTCCTATTGTTTATTGACCTTTTTGAGCAGAGACTGTATTTACGTCATGGCTGAGACGTGTTTGAGAGCTAATGATGGCAGCAGGTCAAAGGTAAAAGAGGAGATGAAAGATTAAAGGGGCTGTACCTAATTTTTACTGTTTTGAAACATGAAAAACAGAACTAGTTCATGTTAAAGTCTTTACATCAGTCACGTGTATCTCTCACTTTCCTAATGCAGTACTAGCATCCTAAATATTTAAAAACGCTTCATAAATAGATGCACAGAAAGCGCCGTGGTTTCATTTTCAATTTAAACACATTTATTATTGTATTTTACATTATGTTTTAGGAAATTATGATAAACTCTTTACATTTTTGATGAAGGAACAATCCAGATTTATGGGTTTTACTGGAAAAATACTCACAGAAATGTTGAGCCCACAATCATTTTTCATTTTATCTAGAGATATATTAGATACTATTCCATACATTTAGATTATTTTTATGCTAAAATACAATTTTAAGGCTAGAAAATTCCATCATTTGTTATAGAAAAGCAAACTAACTGACCTTTCTACTCTGGAAATTCAAATGTGTTGCTTTATTTCAACACAAACACTTAAAACCAGTAGAATTTAGATCTAATGTGAGACAATCATTGGAAAAATGTTCTTCAATCAACTTAATTTTGCCTCCATTCCAGAATTTTGATGACATCACATTTTAAAGGGTCTATATTCTAATTATGACTCAGTTTGGTGGGAGGGCACCAGTGGTAAATATTTATTATAGTTTCACATCTGTGAAGTTGCAGTTTGTGAAGAAATTTGATAAATAAAAGTATTATTATTTGTCAAATCATAACTATTGGGTATTTTGTATGGATTTTAGCCCTTGTTTTCAAAATGGTTGCTAGGAAACATTACCTTTTCTCATGTCCAACCAGGAAGTACAATTATAAACCTTACAACAACTGTCAAACTGGGGATAAATGGGCAAAACGTTTAGTAAAATCTTAAATATAATCATGTTCACTACGTTTTAGTCAAATGTGTCGTCGAACCTGTCACTTTAAGAAATATCCGGTAAAATTTAAATCTGAAGACGACATGTTTTGTTTGTTCAGGGGGCGAAGGAGGCTCTGGAGCTGGGCATCACTGGACCAGAGGGGATTGAAATCAGCCGACCAGAAGAGGTACAAATAACATAACCGAAACTATTATTTATGTGTTGTTTAAAGTGCGTGCGACTTTATTTGATGTATTAATACCTATTGTGTATAGAAAATCTAGCTTTACACCAATCAAGTCCTAATTTGTGGAGAAAAGATGAAAAATCACGCTAGGGAGACTCATTCCATCCAAAGGTTATGCATAATTTACCCAAAATAAACAACTTTTTTACACTTAAAACAAACAATAAAGGTGTTCACATGTATTTTGATTTGTCAGACTAAAAGAAATCTGTGACATTAGCTGAGTTTTAGCCCAGTGTACAAGTCATTTCCTAGTGTGATGTCATCATTTACAACCAGGAAGTGATATTACAAAACAAAAAAATTGCTAAATCGTAATGAAATGTAAAAGAATTATTAGCAAAACTTGAAATATATATATCTTACCCGTGTTTTCGTTTAGTCATAGGCACTTTAAGCGTTTGAAAAGACACAAACACAATAAAGTGCAATCCATGAAAACATTTTGTGTAGTATTTATGAAAAGTCTTGATTAATCTGTTCCAACTATTATATTATAATTTCACATTTTCGTCGATCTGAACACAACTGCAGTGTTGGGTTTTGTTCGTTTAATGGTTACAGATGGTTCTTTGCTCCTTGTTGTGACACGTTTATACATCACAGTCCTGCGTTCTGCTTTGTTCCTGTTTTAATGGTCCCTGAGTGGGTTTGGTTCAGCTTTTTATTCCCAGCGGACTGAACCCGTCGTCCTGGGTAGATATCAGAATACATCAGAAACATTTAATATATTCATTACTTAAAAAAAAAAAAAAGGGTCCCACTGCAACTAAATCATCCACCAGCGCATTTTTTTCAGGTTATATTATATTCTGATTCTGAGATATCATACTGTGTAGGAGCACAGAAGTAAAAGCATACAGAACCTTTTGATTTCTCCTATTCATATGATTTCATTTTAAACAGAAAGAATAAAGAAATTAAGGCGAGACGCTGCAGGTGAATAGGAAGAAATCTTAAACTTACATATATCAATTTGAAACTTCTCCTGTAGTTTACTCACATAAATGTAAAAAAAATATATATTACAAGTCTTTCATCATGTCATGTTTTCAGGTAGAAATAAGGCATTTTATGTCTAAAAACGGCCAAAAATACACATATTTTAGACATATAAATCTGAAAAATGGACAGAACCAGGTTTAAATTTCTTGGTGCATTTTGTACACATATTATTTACAGAAAAATGTACAGAGGGGATTGGATTTCTTATTTAGTTTTTAAGTAAACTAGATTGGACTGAAGATTGGACTTAGAATTAGATATCAAAAATTCTTCTGCACATTTTGTCAAAGTCTTGTTTAGTCCAAGATTGTACAGTTTGTTGTGTGTAGGAGCTACTTTAAGGCTGATCTTTATGTCCCGAGGGAGAAAAATGGCCTTTGAAGTTACAATGTCCCAGAGAAATGGAAAGAATGGATGAAGTGGATTAAATGGAAGAATAAAAAAATGTAAAGAACAAATTGCACAAGTTTGTTGTGTTTCCACATGAAAGCCGATATGTTCAGAGAGCAATCTGAACAAAAAACAAAAAATTTAAATCGTTATCTGGACCGTACAGACTCCAAACACACGAAAAAACCAGACAGTGGCATTATTCAATCAAAATGTCAAAATAGAACAAACAATTTCTGATTTTTATCAATAATACACTTGATATGATGATATGATAATGATATCTTATCTATATTATCTTAAATTTATTTTTATTATCTAGAAGCCTTCAGTCATCATATTTACTCCTCTATTTGGTTTATAATGTCATTTGACTCATTAAGGTTTTAAATAATCTTTAGTTACTGCCCTACAACAAATGGCGCTTGAATAATGACTCATCTAATTGTATTGTTCTGTGGTGCAGCTGGAGGCAGAGGCGACCCACAGGGCAATCACGATCGCCAACAGGGTGAGTTCTGTTCAGAGCACAGTTTTCTCATTTTTATTTAAAAGTTCAATTAATTCTGACTGTTTTTAATATTCTTCCTCAGGCCCATTGCCCCATTTACTTGGTGAATGTGTCCTGTGCTTCTGCTGGAGACGTCATCGCCACGTCCAAGATGCAGGGTCTGTTTATTACGTCCTCAAACCACAATCATCATTAATAATCTTTAACTGGACTGTACAGACTCTAAAACACATGTCAGATGATCTTTTATAACAAAGACGGTGACAAATGGCAACGTCAAAAAATGTCATTTTCATTAATAATAGATTTAATTTATAAATATTCTTGATCTAGAAGCCTTCAGTTGCCAAATTTCAACCATTTTTGGCTGATAATGTATTTAAAAAGTCTAAATATATACTTGAAAATATTGTTTGACTAGTCGACTACTAAAATGATCATTAGTGACAGCCCTAACAGCAATTAAAAAAGAATATACATGGTGCGAGTGTAGTTTCATGCCGCTTGTAGCTTTTTACGTAGAATGACTCTGTTTTATGAAGTCTGGGCTGCTGTAATTCAAACATCCGAGTGTTCCATTTGGTGTGACGTGTGTGTTGTGTTTCAGGTAAAGTGGTCCTCGGGGAGACCACCACGGCCCACTCGGTCCTGTCCGGGCTGAACTACTACCACCAGGACTGGGCTCTGGCTGCGGCCCACGTCACTGTCCCGCCTCTGCGCCTCGACCAGGGAACGCCCAACGCCATCCTCAGTCTGCTGGGCAGGTGCACAATGTTCATGTACATCTGGTCAACTGAAGGCCCGGGGGCCAAATCAGGCCCTCCCAGGGACATGATCCGGCCCTCAACCCGTCTGCCAAAAATATTGAAAATCTTGTATCTGTTGTTATTGGTTTAGTCCTGGCTTGGTCGTGGCTTGGTCCTGGTTTAGCCCTGGTTTAGTCCTGGTTTTAGTCCTGGTTTAGCCCTGGTTTAGCCCTAGTTCAGCCCTGATTTAGCCCTGGTTTAGTCCTGGTTTTACTCCTGGTTTGAGTCCTGGTTTAGCCTTGATTTAGTCCTGGTTTTAGATCTGGTTTAGTCCTGGTGTAGTCCTTGTTTAGTCCTGGTTTTAGCCCTGGTTTTAGCTCTGATTTAGCCCTGGTTTAATCCTAGTTTTAGTCCTGGTTTAGTCCTAGTTTTAGTCCTGGTTTAGTCCTGGTTTAGTCCTGGTTTAGTTCTGCAGATGTTGTTAAAGCTTTTTGTTTCAAAAGCGTTAAATTTTGTGTTTTCCATCAAAGAGTATCTCGTAAAAGTCGCACTTTGTGATAAAAATGTGACCTCTGTGCGCTGTCTGCATTTAATAATAAAGCATTTTGAGCTAAAAGCAGCGCTCTGATTGGCTGCTCTCGGGTGGTCCTCCCCAGTTACACTTCGCCGTCTGAAAAAAGCCATTGTAAAGCTGTGCACAGGACCAAAGATGAATGCATGTGAATTTTATTGAAGGGTTTGTGTGAGCGAGGGACGGGTTAGCACTTTGAAAAACGACTTGGGGTTCTGCAGTGTGAAAATCAGGCACCCCAGCTTTAACACAGCCAAATGAATGACGAGTTTTGCTCCGTGTGTTGCAGTGACACTCTGAACGTGCTGGCCTCAGATCACCGACCCTTCACCATCAAACAGAAGGCCATGGGCAAAGACGACTTCACCAAAATCCCCCACGGAATCCCGGGAGTCCAGGACCGGATGAGCGTCATCTGGGAGCGAGGCGTGGTGCGTGGAAATGAGAGAGAGAAAGAGGAGAAAAACATGAGATGAAAGATGAGATAAATGGCAAACACATTGAAATGTACTGAAACGACCGGTGAACGATACTGACAATAACTATCCCGATAACGATATTCAGACCGTATCGCTTCCTGCCAGACACATGACCATGGATCGATTAAATGAACTGGATAAGGCACAACCCCTGTTTGATTGATTAGTGCAGTGTTTTTCAACCTTTTTCAAGCTGCGTCACATTTATTAGTTTTAAAAGATGCCACGGCACACCACATACAACAAAAACGACCAATTCAGACCATTTAGTTAAAGTAAATAAAGTAAAATATGTCATATAATGATCCAAATCATGTTTGTGCTACTGTCTGGTGCTTTCACTTTGGCAATAACGGTGGTTTTACATTATTTTTTGGTGCAGAAGTTGCTCAGGACACCGCAGAAAGATACATTTGTTATTTGTGAACCTGTTAACTCAAATTGGACATTTTTTCAAGGCACAGGTGGCAAAACGTCAAGGCGCACTAGTGTTCCCCGGGACACTGGCTAAAAATCCAGGGATTAGTGGCCGTGCGAGATGTTGCAGCCTCTTGTGTGTGTATTTATATGTAAATATAAATTATAGTTTTACACCAATAAGGTAACTGTTTGTGGAGAAAAATTTAACAGACTGATGACATCACACTGGGAAGACAAAGGTTATGCATAATTTACACAAAAGACACTTTTTTTTACCCTTTTAATATAAATTCAATGAAATAAAGACATTCACATGTGTTTTTATTTGTCGAGTAGGAAGATCGGTGGCATTTGATGAGTTTTTGCTCCGTGTATAGCCTGGTTGCTTCTTAATTTCCTAGTGTGACGTCATCATTTACAATCAGGAAGTAAAATTAAAAACACTGCTAAACTAGGATAAAATTTGTAAAGAATTTTATCTAAACTTGAAATATATTTATCATAACTGCATTTTAGTTAAATGAGTAGTTCAACCTGTCACTTTAAGTCATTTTAGAACTGCAATATGTAAAAAGTAGCATATTGGGTCTCCTTTAAGATTCTTTCAAGTCATTTAACTCCTTTTACTGTCTCTTTTCTGTGGCGTTTTATGTAAACACGAGGAGGAGAGGGGCAGCTGGTGTGGTTTGGGAGATATTGATTTGAACAGAGTGTTAGACAGAAGTAACATCTGCTGTGGTCGAGTCACGAGACACAGACGAGGGCTGGAGGGAGCGACTGAATGAAATGTAGTAGGAGCTGGAAAATAATTAATAAATAAATAAATAAAAACACAGATTAGAATTTAGATTAAAAATATGTATATAAAGATGCAAATTATAATAGATAAATAAAATAAAATAATAAAATATTTTTTTAATCTGTATATGTACGTTCACACTAATGCCAATAACAACAACAAAAAAGTCTTGGTTTTGCTCTGGTCTTGACTATCTTTAGTTCTAAGCTTTGTCCGTTTAGTACCAGTTTTAATGTGGTGTTTGTGAAAATGTGAAAGCTCGTTAGTCGTGATTTAGTCCTAATTTAGTTCTGGTTTAGGATGCGTTCACGCCTGTCCTGGTTTGAGCCCAGTTTAATCCAGATGTGGACTTGGTTTGGTTTTGTTCTGGTCCTGGTTTAACCCTGGTTTGGTCTTGATTTAGGTCCAGGTTTTGTCCCAGTTTTGTTCCAGTTTTAATGTGGTGTTTGTGTAAGTGTGAACGCATCTTTAGTCATGGTTTAGTCCTGATTGAGTTCTGGTTTAGGGTGTGTTCACACTTGTCCTGGTTTGAGCCCAGTTTAGTCCTGATATAAACTTGAAATTGATAATATTCCAGTCCTGGTTTAGCCCTGGTCTTGACTATATTTAGTTCTATGTTTAGTTTTGGGTTTAGTCCCAGTTTTAATGTGGTGTTTGTGCAAGTGTGAACGCACCTTTAGTCATGGTTTAGTCCTGATTTAGTTCTGGATGGGGTGCGTTCACACTTTTACTTGTTTGGTTCTGTTTTGAGCCCAGTTTAATCCTGATGTGGACTTGGTTTAATCCTGCTCTAGTCCTGGGTTAGTCCTGGTTTAGTCCATTTACTTCCAGATTTTGTTCCAGTTTTCATGTGGTGGTTGTTAAAGTGTGAAAGCTTCTTAGTCATGTTTTTTTTCCTGATTTAGTTCTGGTTTAGGATAGGATGTGTTCACACTTGTCCTGGTTTGAACCTGCTTTAGTCCCTGTTTAAGTCCAGGTTTAGTCCTGGTTTTAGTCCATAAATCACAAGTGTTGGTTGGTTCTTGGCGTCATAAAGTCTCAAACTACAGCACAAATTGACCTACATTATCACAAATTGTATTAAATCTTAGCAGAGGACACTGTATATCATCACTATTCACACTAAATATTGATCGTGAACTCGTTTTTTCGTCGCAGATCGGAGGCAAAATGGACGAGAACCGCTTTGTGGCCGTGACCAGTTCCAACGCGGCCAAGATCTATAACCTTTATCCTCGTAAGGGCCGGATCATCGCCGGAGCAGACGCAGACGTGGTGGTGTGGGACCCCGAGGGATCCAAGTATGAAACTCTATCCAACCATTAAACCAGAGCCTGATCCAACGGGGAGGAGGGGGTTAAATGTGGAATAAATGGATATAAAAGGGTGTGGTTTGGGCTTTGTAAGAGACAGACAATGGGTAGAAATCAGAAATGAAAATGAGTGTCTAAGTCAGGTCTGGGCAAACTTTTTGACTCCAGGGCCACATTGGATTTTCACACTTGCCCGGGGGCTGACCATTTACAGTTTGGATTGGACCTTTTATGAGTTGTGGCACACGTTTTGGGTCTAAAAGCTACCACGGCATGCCACCTACCTCTAAAACATGACCAAATCAGACCATTTAGTTAAAAATATTGTATGTAATGAAGTAAACAATGTCTGTGGCACTGTCTAGTTCTTTAAATTTGGTAATAGTGATGGTTTTGCATTCTTTTTTTGGTGCAAATGTTGCTCAGGACACTCCAAAAAGGTAAAATTAGTTCATTAAATCCGCATTTGTGAAACTGGACATTTTCTCAAGGCACACCTGGCAAAATCTCAAGGCGCACTAGTGTTCCCTGGCGCACTGGTTGAAAATCAAGGAACTACAGTATGTTACACACAGACTATTACACATGGACTTAATGCCTAACATATAGAAAAAACTACAACAGAAAGCAAAAATCATTACCTTTATTTTAGTGGGAACAGTGCCGTTGGTCACTCTTTTTATCCAATGCATCAGAGTTTGGTGTTATTCTAGTGGAGGCTTTTCTCAAAACTGATCTTAAATGAACTGAAGCAACTGCAGTCTCAGCACACAAATCTCAAAGTGCTACAGAGACGCCAAACATTAAAAACAGCGTACTATAACAACAGGTGCAACAAGAATAACCCTTTACACTCCACCTTTGTTGCTCTTGTAAATATAAATGATAGTTTTACACCAAGCAGGTCGCTGTTTGTGGAGAAAAGTTAAAAAATCAGTTGAAAATTACAGGAAAGAAACAAACTGATGACGTCAGACTAGGAAGACAAAGGTTATGCATAATTTATACAAAATAAATGAGTTTTTGGACCCTTTAAACATTGATTCAACAAGGTGTTCACATGTATTTTTCTTTGTCAAATTAAAAATCTGTGACAGTAATGGAGGGTTTCTTGGTCATTTCCCAGTGTGATGTTACAACCAGGAAGTAAAACTAAAAACCTGAAAAAAATAGCTAAACTGGGGTCAAATTTGTAAAGATTTTAGCAGAATTTGAAATATATTTATCTTAACTGCATTTTAGTTAAATGAGTCGTCCCAACTGTCAGAGGCACATTTAGAAACAAATCATTAGTAGTAATATAATCTCGTGCAAACACAAATATACAGCAGTCATTACGTGATGTTGAGCGTCAGTTTAAAGTTTATTATCACAACACAGCAAAAATTCAATATCTAACATTGCTTGAAATTACTTGAATTCAGAATATTAATCTTATTTTGAGTAGTTTTGACTAGAAGAGATTTAATTGCTGATGTGACGTAGACAATTTCACTGGTTTCAAGATATTTCTGACTGGTTGTAAGGTAATTTAGTTTAAAATAAGAAAATTAACTTGCCAATGAGGTAAGCAAAACATTCTTACCTCATTGGCAAAAAAACTGGAAGAAATGACCTGAAACAAATCAAAAATACCTTTAAACAAGTGAAATAATCTAGGTCCATGAAGAAAATGCATCTTAACTAATCAAAATTGTTGAAATTAAGATTAATATCCTGAATTCAAGCCATTTGTCTAGAAATATTTTTTGCCATGTAGTGGCCGTAATGAGCCTCTCTTCTGCTCCAGGACGATCTCCGCCGACTCCCAGGTCCAGGCCGGGGACATAAACCTGTACGAGGGGCTGCGTCTTCACGGCGTTCCCATCGTGACCATCTGCGGCGGGCGGCTGGTGTACGAGGGCGGCATGTTCACCTGCGCCGCCGGCTCGGGACACTACTGCCACATGAGGAGCTTCCCCGACCCGCTCTACAAGAAGATGGTGCAGCGGCAGAAGGTACGGACCTGGCAGGCTTTGTGGACGGGTAACATCCACACTAGCCCTGAATTAAGAGATTATTAAAATGATGTGTAAATGTAAAAATAAACAGATTTCTTTCTGATTGTGCTCCCTCTGATTACGCACATCAGATTTTGTATCTTAAAGGTCCAGACATAATCAGAGTTTGGTTTGCGTGTGGATTTAATCATGTGAAGTTTAAAGCAATAATCTGAAAAGTACCTGAAATAAATATTGATCAGGTCATCATTATAAAATAAAAATAATAAAGCACTTTATTATGCTCTTTCATTAATTGTGGTTTATACATAAATCTGCCTTGCCTTATACTTTACTCTAGTTTGTTTGAAAAAGATTCAGTGATTTTCATCTGAAGTGAATCTTTTCTCTCCATTTGACCAATAATCATTTATTTTAGGCTTCTGGCTTATAAGCAAGTATAAGCAAGTATTATCTGATCTAGATAGATAAAACAACTAAAACTATTTAAGGATAAGCCTTTTCATGTTCTGTCACGCTCCATCATACTTCTGTTGTGTTTTATTCATCTTTATAAATGTCTGTATTTAGTATGTGAAAAACCTGGTACAGATAAGTGGAAGGAGGATACATTTATGTATTATTTACATTATACAAACAATAATTCAGGGGTAATTCATTGCTGGTTTTGTAACTTAAAACCTGCATTGTATTCTCTGGTGTCTGCTATTTCCATTCCAAACAATGCACAAATTGTCATTATGAGGCCCAGCACAACAGAGTAGACTTCATTCCTATGGTCTCTACAGGCTGCGCCTAAACCAGGTCTAAACCAGGTCTAAACCAGGTCTAAACCAGGTCTAAACCAGGTCTAAACCAGGTCTAAACCAGGTCTAAACCAGGTCTCACAAAGGTCTAAAGCATCGCTGCATTAAATTTTATTTATTTGTTTAAAAACCTTTTACTTCACCAGGTTACACAGTTAAACAAGAAAAATATTAAGTTTTGTTTTCATGTTCTGTGTGATACTTGAACCTGGACCAAGACCGTTACAAATCCATTTAAGCACATTCCTGATGGCTGGTGAACATATAAATATTGTTATCAAAATAATATTGAGATATTAATTTGATTAAGTGAAAACAGTAATGATTTGTAGCTCGTGTCTGCATTTGACTGCTTTGCTCCAGAACATATCTTCCAGAACAAGTTTAATTGTTATATGTTTGTAATCGCTGTGTGAATGCTTCTGTCCCGCTGTGATGTCAGTCTCAGGCCGTGAAGGCGGTGGAGCGGGAGCCGTACTCTGGAGAAGTGGTGGAGGTGTTGAACTCGGGGAAGAGGGATTTCGGGAACACAGATTTGGACACTCCGACTCGGCCGAGCACTCGACACGGAGGCCTCAGAGACCTGCAGGAGTCCAGCTTCAGCCTGTCTGGTCAGAACACACTCACTGTTCATTTATGCCAACTCTGAACCGCAATCTCTAGAAGTCTAAACTAAGCCCTAAACATACCTTACCTCCTTGTGAACGCCCAGTCATCATTCCAGAGCCTCTACAAACACAAATGCAGGTTATCACACCAACTCCTCTTGATCAATAAAGAGTTCTTTTACTGATGGCTCAAGGTAAACTTTATTGTACCACTTGCCAACTTATTCCACCGTCAAACTAAAACAAGTAACATAAAGTACAATTGGCATACATAAAAGTATAAAACAAAGACATAAAAATGACATAAAATTAAACACAAACAAACATACCTCGCAGGCTGACCCACTTAGAGGTAGAATGATGCCTTTAATAGCCAACGAATGGCTTTTCTTTTCTTTTATTTCTTAAATTAGCTTCTCTTGTCAACACGCCATGTTCGCTGAGCGTGCGTCTCCGTGCAGGTCCCTCCCTAGAAGAATATTTATCAAATCAGACCATATTTTCCGTTTGTTGGTGCATTTTACACATGTTCAGCTGATTTAAATCCACAGTTTTCATTTGTAATTTTATAATGTTAGATTTTACTTACTATTTAGTTTCACTGTTAATCCCAGACTATTTTGTTAGACTTTTTCTTGTGTAAAAGTATTATTTTATTGTGACATTGAGTGTTTCAGAGCGTTAGTTTCATTATGATCGGGGGCCCGTTCAGGTTGGGGCCCCAAGGCAATTGTGGCCTGTTGCCTAATGTTAAATCCGCCACTGGGTTAGGAAACAGTTTAGATATGTTGACAGTTTAGCAGTAAAAGCAAGAGAAATCAAGCTAAAACAAGAATAAAAAGAACAACTTGGGTCTGTTTCATGCGACAAAAGTTTGCAACTGTTCAATATTGGAAGTATTATCAAATATTATGGCCGGCATTGGGGACTGAATGTGTATCAATAGAATTTAGTAGGGCTGCAACAAGTTAATCAATTAATTGCAACTAATCGATTATAGAAAGGGTTGTCAACTAATTAAACAATCAAGTAATCGTTAACAGGTCTATACACAGACTCCAAAACATTCTTTTTGCTGAAAGAATAGGTTTTATGACTTAGACAAAGCAGGAATAACACAAAAAACACACAGGAAACATGTAAATTGTGTGTTTTTGATTAAAATCCTTGTTCATCTATAAATATTCTCTTCTAGGATGTCGTCAAACGCCTTCACTTTGTCTTTGTTTGGGTCAAATTGAGTAAAATTCTTTCACGTTCTAAACAACTAATTGATTAATCAAAGGAATAATGACTAGACAAGACTCTAGATTACCAAAATAATCATTAATTGCAGCCCTAGAATTTAGTCTATGTTTAACTACGTGTCATTGTTTTCTTTTTGTATCTGTCTTCAGGAGCCCAGATTGACGACCACGTCCCTAAACGATCCTCGGCTCGGATCCTGGCGCCTCCTGGTGGTCGCTCCAGCGGGATTTGGTAACTGCACAACCGTCCGACCCGAGAAACCAAGCCGTAGTTTTTTTAATTGTTGTTGTTTTTGAAGGTCGTTTCAGTGGTGAAGGTGTTTTCATTTCAGACACTGCACAATGTTTATATAGAACTGTTACACGCGGCGTTCAAATGAAGGGTAGAAGTTGAGTATCAAGTTTAGTTTTTGGTCGTAAACATCTCTGTGTTCAAGACCAAGCAAACTCGTATTTATTTAATTCCATGGTGCACATTTAAATGCTTGTTACTGTTAAATCTATCTTACTTGCTTTAAATAATTATGCACTGGTCTTCATTTACTCCTCAGACATTCACAAAACTACTAATGTAACCTCAGATGCCCTGGCTGCTTTGCAAACAAGAAAATATGCTAACTTTTTCTGTACAAAACCTTCAAACACTGCTATTTAGACCTCAACAAACGTCTGGTGTTTAGCGGTTCAGATTTGTCTCGTCTCAAATGTTAAAGTGCACATGACAGGTTCTCGTGTCTTTCAAATTATAACTTGAAAAGGATGCAGAATGTGAAGACGTTTTTAAATTGTCAAAATTTCAGGAGGTAGTGCTGAGATCCTTCTGTGACGTCATCAAAAGGCGACGTCCCATTGACAATTTACTCAACTAAATAAAGGCGTTTTCCGGTATTATTTATGGTCAATTCTTAACTATTGTGTAATTTATATGGGTTTTGGCCCTTGTTTACTGTAAGGTTGCTAGGTAACTGTCAGTCCCCAATTTGAGTCATTCATGCTAGTCGTTAGCTTGACTATATTTTCATCATTTTTAAAACGTCAGAAATGGTTAAAAATGTTATCTGTCAGCTGTAGCCTTAGTTCGCCGGTCGTTTAGGTTAAATGGAGTTTGTCAAGAAAGTTTCATAACGTTTAATCTTGATAAAAACATGTAAAATATCGAACTTGCCACAGTCACACATTAAATATTACACTAAAATAGTTGACCTTGATGTTTTTCTGCTCTATTTTGTTTGCTTGCGTTTATTTTCAGGTATATTTTAGCTCATATTTACCTAAAAATATCCATGTTTTAAAGTTTAAAAGTCTTATATAGCATGTTAGTTGTAGTTTGTCGTGTACGTGTTGCCGTAGTAACAGACCAGTGATCATGGAGAGGCTTTTGGGCATGTGCAGATTTAATTTTGACGCAAATTGGACACCGACTTGTGGATTGACCATAGACCGTAAAACAGTGGTCTGCTGCCGCCGCGTTCCAAACAGGAAGTGACCATAGAGGCTGCTCAGGCTCCATTAAGCCGAGCTGCCGTTCACTTTCTTTTGGGACATTTTTGCAATTTACTGCCATTTTCCTACTTCTGTCAAACTCACCATCTGGAACTAAAATGTCTGTTTTGACACACTCCACATGATCCTGCAGTTTTTTTCTCGTTAGGTTGTTCATAAATCAAGTTATGAGCAATAATAACTGATTGACTGAACCATCATTCACCAAAAATAAAGGTGTTTCCAGGTATTATTTATTATCAGTTCCTAACTATTGTGTAATTTAAATGGATTTTGACTGTTGTTTACAGTATGGTTGCTAGGTAACTGTGTTCAACCAGGAAGTAACATTATAAACTTTGCAAAAACTGTCAAACTGGGGACAAATAGGCAAAATGTTTAGTAAAATCTTAAATATAATCATGTTCAGCACATTTTAACGTGTACATGTGTAGTCGAACCTGTCATGTGCGCTTTAACATAATATGACTTGTTTAGATGCCTTTTTGAACATCTGTCTTTTTACTCCACTGTTACATTAGCAACATATCAGTATCGAAAATATCACACTACAAGCTTTTATTCAAGTATTTATTTATAATTTTGTGGTTTAACTTGTTGTTTTGACACTCCTGTTGTACTTTTGTGTGTAGTTCTTGTCATGTTTACAGTCTGAGAGCACAAACTTCTGCTTTCCCCTCAAATGTGAAGAAGACTTTTGTGTTTATTTGTTTATGGCAGCAAATAATATTTCTGGAATCACTAATTTAGCAGTTTATGGTAGTATTATTTAACATTTGTGTCAACCATATTGCCTTTTTCTTCTCCCCTTGTACACTTTATCGAAATGTAGCCCATTGTGTGTTTGCTGCTATTTGACATTACAACTGTGATGAGGCTTTTGTCTTACTTTTTAATGCTTTTCCAGGGCGTTAAATTAACAAAAAAATGTCCAAATGAAAGGTAAAAATGTCAAATTCAAATATTGACAATATATTGTTCACTTTGTCTCAGAAATCGCATAACGTTAAGTCTTTATGGTCCTGGGTTCTAACTTGCACTGATTTCGTTCTGGTTCAGTCTTTGTTTAAGCCTGATTTTTGTCCTGGTTTAAGCCTGATTTAGTTCTGGTTTGGTCCTGGTTTAAGCCTGATTTAGTTCTGGTTTAGTCCTGGTTTAAGCCTGATTTTGTCCTGGTTTAAGCCTGATTTAGTTCTGGTTTAGTCCTGGTTTAAGCCTGGTTTAGTCTTGGTTTAAGACCGATTTAGTCCTGGTGTAAGCCTGGTTTAGTCCTGGTTTATTTCTGGTTTAGTCTTGATTTAAGACTGGTTTAGTCCTGGTTTAAGCCTGATTCAGTCTTCGTTTAAGCCTGATTTAGTTCTGGTTTAGTCTCGGTTTAAGGCTGGTTTAGTCCTGGTTTAAGCCTGATTAAGTCCTAGTTTAGTCCTGGTTTAGACCTGGTTTAAACCTGATTATTCCTGGTTTGGTTTAATCCTGATTAAATCCTGGTTCAGTCCTAGTTTAAACTTGTTTTAGACCTGGTTTAAGCCTGATTAAGTCCTTGTTTAGTCCTGTTTAGAACTGGTCCTGATTTAGTCTTGGTTTGGGTTCATTTTAAATCTGAAAACTTGAAAATGTTATAAAACGTTGTAATTCTAATCCGGATTGCTCATTATTTGGAAACTACAAATGACTGATACTTCTTGTGTATTTCTCCTCTTCTTTCGTGACTTTGTACTCGTTACTTATTGTCTCTGTAAAATATGATATTGTCTGGAGTGAGACTTTAGACTTTCCTTTACTGCCATGTTAAATTTATATGTTTTTTATGTGTCTGTTTTTATGTGTATGTTACTTTGTCTAATCTGTATTGACTCTTCCCTTCATTACACTGGTGCTCTACAACATTTGGTCACTTTGATTATCTGGTGTTATTTTGCAGTTGTAAGTCACAAGAGTGCAAATAAACACATTGAAACTTCCCATTGTGGCGTTAGTATTTTTTTCCATTTATGATTTAGCATATTTATGTTTGGTTTTGTAGATTTGTTTTTAGGACTTTTCAAGATCTATCTGGAGAATCATAAGCCTATTGACAGTAAAGTAAAAAGAAAATTGTATTGTTAAAAGGTTAATATCAAACTTTGGAACACTCTTCAAGGAAATGGATCAGTTTAATGTAATTATTAAATGCTAAATGGAAACTTGCAGGTTGGAGGCAAACAAGACTTTAAAGAGTTTTAAAATGCGATGAGGAGAAAATCCTCCAAAAATCATTGCATTTTTGTACTTTGTTCCCACGGATCCTTGAAGAGCACCTGATCTTTTAACGTTATCTTCGAGACCCCTGCAGCACTTACTTATCTCTGTTAAAGACAATGAGTTTTTTCAGGTTTTTTATTTTTATTTTGGTGCTTTACAAATGCCATTTCAATCTTACACAGTGGATACTTTTTTATTTTTACTTCACTGCATTTGTAAGCAAGTATCTGTTCTTTCTACTTTACTACATTTTTGAACTGGACTTACAAGTATTTTTTTCTCACGGTTCTAGACCTTTTGAACTTGCTATGGGGATTATTTTTTGCACATTTATGGAGATGTATTCCCTACATTTTTAGAGCGCCTTTAAGCAAACAAATGTGGCCATATTGAAATGACCAGGACCCATAATCGGGACAAATCTTTATCAAGATTGAATAAAGTCTGAAGGTTCTCAACATGTTCTAATTATGACTTCGTTTAGAGTGAGGGCCCCTGGCAATTACTTATTATAGTTTTACATCTGTGAAGTTGCAAAAGCTGTGAAGAAACTTTGAAAAATAAAAGGTCAAAAATTCAGGAAGTGTTAGAGTTATAAAATGGAATCCCTCTGTGATGTCATCAAAAAGTGACGCGCCGTTGTAAAAACAGACAATTTATAGACAGCAGATACAATGTTTTGACAGTTTAAACGGTCATCTGACAAAATAAAGGTATTATTAGAGGTTATTACATTATTATTATTACAGGTATTATTTGTCAGATCATAACTATTGTGTAATTAACATGGATTTTGGCCCTTGTTTTCAAAATGGTTGCTAGGTAACAGTTGTGGAATTACCTCTAACTATATCATATTTGTGCTCACGTTCAACCAGGAAGTAACATCTTAAACATTATGAAAACTGTCAAACTGGACAATTAGGCAAAATGTTAAGTAAAATTTTAAATATAATCATGTTCACTACATTTTAGTGAAATGTAATGTTGAAGTTGTGTTGTGTTGAAGTCATATATTTCATAGTTCTCCAAATCTTTTACTTTTTACTGCACTTAAGTACTTTTACTTTAGTATAAGCAAGGCAAGTTTATTTGTAGAGCACAGTTTGTACACAAGGCAATTCAAAGTACTTTACATAACAGGAAAAACTGCATTAAAATCACAAAACAGCCTAAGACATACAAATCATTATAAAAGATACTTTAAAAGAGAAGAGTGCAAATAAACTCTTTCAGTCGTCGTATGCACAGCTAAACAGGACATTGTCAGAGCAGAGGTCTGTCTCACATCTTCAGAAAGACTGTTCTAGATTTTAGCTGCATAAAACTGAAACGCTGATTCCCCATGTTTAGTCCTGACTCTGGGTATTGTATATTTTCCATGTCATCCTTTTACTTTAGTATTTTTTCGCACTTGTATCTGTGCTTTTTTTCTTCCACCACTGCCTTTGGAGCATAACAGGCTTAAAAATCTACTCCAGTGGTTTGTCTCACACTCGGAGTACCCCTTAACTCAGCCAACTATTGTCAATTATTACTATTATTTGTTTTAATTAAATGTATATAGTATAAGATACTCCAATAAGATTATAAATTTACAACAAATAAAACTTTTTAACCAGATAAAAGTACATCTTTTAAAACCTTAAACCATTCCAAGTACCACCTAGTAATTAAAGTAACGTGAGTAGTTCTCATTTTACCTACTTTCTGCCTCTGCTCTTGAGTAATTTAATGGATAATTTATTTGGCAGCGCATAATAATTATAATAAACTTTTAACCCGCTTCAATTTCTGTACATTATTAATTTCGCATTTGCTTTTAATTCCTTTATTCTCTTCCATTCCCTCTTCAGACCCTCCTCAGTAACACACGCAGCACGCTAACAATCCGCCGTCACATTCCCGTCATGTGTCTCTCGCTCCCGAACCCGGAGGAGCGGCATGTAACCGGGCGCATGCGCACTGCACACGGGAGCGGCTCCGTTTCTAAGCGCTGCACCGCGTATCCCAGCCTTCCACAGCGACGCACAGGGCTCGAAAACGTACACACGGTGAGTATTTGTGCCGCATTCGCTCATAATCCACATTTACATCGTGTGCGCGAATGCTCTTTTTCGCGAATTCGCACGTATCGCGTCGAGGCGTTGACGGGCGCGCGTTGGAGGCCGTGGAATCGCGTAAACGAGAGCGCGAGAGAGAGGAGCGAACGATGCAGCGTTATAAGCAAAGGCTACCGGCAAATCGGCGCCTTATTGTTCTCCCGGACAACGCAAATGCCCCGCGACCGTTCGCTTTCTGTCGCGTTTAGCGTATGCACGTTTTACGCATTAAAATCCTGCGCACTCTGGAGACGGATAATAACGATTGTGCTGTGTCTGGTGCTGCCCGTTTTGCTGTCGATACAAAACCGATTGATTTTGAGGTTAAAAAAAAAAACAGACGCGCCCACCTCAAGGTCTACGATAGGCTGGCGTTTCTCAAATTGTGGTCCGCCGGCAAATGATGTCGAGTCGCAGTTCAAAATATTACGTTAATGTTGACCACGAGCAGCTGCGGTTTATTCTTGGTGTAGCTAGTTCTGGTTTAGTCCTGATCTGGTGCAGGCCTTTTATACTCATGTCTTTTTAATTAGAATTGACTCGTTAAAACGTATTTTGGCGTTTGAGGAAGTATCGCTATCGCAATATTGACGGTGATGACGATGATGATGACGATGATGGAATAAGCTATATCGCAACTAACAAAATATATGTAAGCTCCTTCAGCAAACAGAAATGTACGTTTTTTAAAATAACAATGTCAAAAAAGGCGGACTTTAATCATAATTTCCCTTATTCCAGCCATTCCCAAACTCGGCAGCGTCATTTTTTTTTTTTTCTCTCTCTCTCTTCAAATTTACACGTAATAATAGAAATAGTAATGATGGTAGGCTCAATACAGATTTAAAGTAGTACATATAAGCAGATATATTATGTAAAATGGTGTTCAGGCTTAATTTTCTTTTACGATTGTCATGTGGACAACCTTTGGGGGCCCCTGCAGCGCCTCTCAGGACCTCACTTTGGGAAACACTGCCTTGTTCAATCTAAATTAGCCTCGATGAGTCTTGGTGCAGATCCGCAGAACAGACCGGACTCGTGCGCAGAGCTGGCACAGACCTAAACGCTGTCTGGGTTAGTCTCAGTTTTGTCTCGGTTAAGTTTTATTTTGACAGTTTGACTAATGTATTAAGGCAAGAACGGATTTGTTTTAGTTGAACTGAAATGATTGTGTTAAAAACTGCATTCAATTATCGCAGATTTGCAATAATATCGATATCGCCGTAATTGTCAGCTGTATCGTTGTAATCATCTCCAATTTGTTGTTTTGTTTATTGTTCAGCCTTATATTTTGCTTTTAAATTCAAGTGTCAAAGCCAAAACTGTAAAACTAACATATTTATCCTGGCATAGTGAGTAGAGTGTCTTGCAGAAGGGCACGAAGACACCACATTATACTGATAACAGGATGCATATTGTATTTTTTTTTTATAATTGTTACTGTTATCTGGACACTGCAGACTCTAAAAGTCTCCCTTTTTAAACAAAGACAGTAGATACCGTGATATTACCGTACCGTAAGACACGTTAAGAGTCCTTTATAAGAGATTAATAAAGTGGCTGCAACGATTAATCAAAATAATCGTGACGCATCTCTAAAATAATTGTTATTTATTATAGTTTTTTGATGATAATTGTTGTTTTCGGATCTATACAGACTCTAAAACACGAGACATTTTACAACAAACCCAGCAGCGTTATTAAATTGAAATGTCAAAAAATAAGATTTTGTTTATTTCTTTTCTTTTTTTTTTTTTTTTTTTCTTTTTTTTGTCTATGACTCTGCAAAAAACCCATAGAGATAGAATTGGACAGGAAGTGCTCAGTAGTACAATGAGCTAGCCATTTTAAAAACAAATAGCCAACTTCGCACAGAGCCTATTTGGTACAGTAATCTAGGGCTGTAATCCTTAAACCGTTTAGTCGATTAATCTGTATTTTAGTTGACCAAATTGTGTAATATTTGTCTCATTATTTTATTTTTCGATCAAAAGGATTTATGTGGCAAAAACAGCAAGAACGGAAGATATAAAGTGAGTTAGCTGAAGATTTTGTTCACCAACATGTAAATACTTGGTTTACTTGTATTTTTCTATATAAATTAATAACAATAATAACTGTAACTTTTGCATGAACTCTTGTGGAATTCTTTTGTGTGTGATCTTTAATTGCAGTTTGGATCAGTGACATGATACTTCATAGTATTTACAGCTTTTGCCACGTCCCCTTTTAGTCGACTAAGCATTCAAAAGGTGATGTCTTTAGTTGACCAAAATTGTCTAAAGTGAAGATTCTGGATTAATAACGTAAACAGACACTTTTACAAGCCTTTTAAAGGAAAAATATTTTGTATTTTTCATATTGCTGTTAGCCTTTAAACATGCTCTTGCGTGCATGAAATTTGCCATCTCATGTTTTAAAACAAAAAAAAAAGTTTCTTATTCATTCTATACCCTATGTTATCAGTCACTATGAAATTACACTTACTGAGTGCATCCGGCCAGCAGATGGCGCCAGTGCTATATACAATCTAGTGAAGTTAGCGCTGACAAGACGTCATTGTTCGGATTTGCTGCAGCAGTTATCGTGTTTATAAGTGACGTATGAAGTCTGAAAATACGTCAGAAAATCCCAGAAATTCAGCAGGAAGTGTGTTTGACGCTCGGAGGGGGAGGATTTTCTAATAAACATTCCTCAAAACAGCGTGAATGCAACTGAATGCTACTCCAGGTGTGTTTTTGATGACGGAACATTGTTAAAACATGGTTTAAAGCTCAAAAAAGTCACTGTAGCAGAATGCGTCCTTTAAGAGAAGCCACTTTGTTCTTTAGTTCATTTGTTAAACTTATAACATAACTCGATATCGCTGGAACCGTCGAATTTCACGAGGCGACGCACATCTCGACAGAACGCGGGACTCGCCATCTCCTCGCCGTATGCTAGCCACTCAACCACAGCTTCTCAACGTGATCAACCTGGTGTTTCACTGTTTTCGTTGCAGATGGCGGTGAATATCTTAACCACTTCGGTGTCGGTGAACAACATGAGCCGTCACGACATGTTGGCCTGGGTCAACGACTCTCTGCAGCTCAACTACTCCAAGATCGAACAGCTGTGCTCAGGTACAAGCGCCGCACAAACAAATAATGCCAATTTATTTCACACTGCGATGTCAAGGCTGCATGTTATTAATGTAAACTGCAGCTTTTGACAGATTAATAACTGGTAGAGATTATTGATAAACTAATCCCTAAAACTCAAAATTAACAAGTGAATTATATTTGTGTGGCATATAATTAAAGGGGCACTTTGTAGTTTGCTGGTTGAAACAGTCTGTTTTCCTGGAGATGGAATAAAACCAAACAATCTCCTTGAGACAAGCGGCAAACCAAGGGCAATAAAAACTGCTCTAACTGAAGAAATGAAAGATACATACGTTTATATCATACTGTCGAACCTTCCAGACAAAGCACACATTTTTTAGAAAACTTACATAGTGCACCTTTAATATGCTCATGAGGTTTGAAGGTGACATCACAGCATTTTGAATTTTAGCAGTGATTCGCAAAAACGCATGAGAGTCAATGGTGAGTAAAGCTCAAAACACTAAAATGTGAATTATCTGTTAAAGTATAAAAACAAATATAAAAGTCTACAACTCTGCGGAATATTTAATTTGTACCTGACATCTAAAAAACAAGAAAATCTGTTGTAGAAAACCAGATAAACAAGAGGAACACTGCAGCTACACTCACATTTATCACTGACACAGAGTTTGGGATCAAACACAGATTAACTCCTTATCTTTCTCTCCTTAAAAAAGAATGTTTCTAATGTTTCTCGGTCCATCTGTTGAGGAAAATAATTGTTATGCCGCAATTGAAATGTCCTAAATCTCCAACTGCCGTTAGCAAACAAGCTAGCTAAGCTCTGCTAAATTGGAGCAACAACAGAGAAACTACTTTCAGTTTACATTTTGCTGTAGAAAGTTAATTTGGGAAAAACAAAAGCTCCAAGAACAAAAATAAGCAGAAGCATTTTTCAAATGAAAGAATATCAGTGCATTAGTTTTATTTACTTGAAGATCATTAGGGCACATTAAACCTCTAAATCACCAATCAATTTTGTTTGTTTTGGTTTATTGAACAATCATATATGATGTTGTCAATATCCCATTTGCCACAGCAGAGAGTAAAGAATATGAGCTAGCATTATAATGTTGTCAGCAAAAATATTCCGTTGATAAAATCTATGGCAGATTATTGTGTGATTAAATGATAAGGACACAATAATTAAAAAATCTTATATTCTCTGTGTCAGACATTACAATAACAATCTAATTTGAGGCATGTTTGTTGTGTGTTTCAGGGGCGGCGTACTGTCAGTTCATGGAATACCTGTTTCCCGGGTGCCTTCTTCTGAAGAAAGTCAAATTTCAGGCCAAACTGGAGCACGAGTACATCCAGAACTTCAAAATCCTGCAGAAAGCTTTCCAACGCATGGCTGTAGAGAAAGTGAGAGCGACATTATTCCTCATCTTGGTTTTGTCCTGGTTTGGTCCCACTTTAGTCAGTAGCGGTTCTTGCTTAAATTAATTGATCAATTGAGTGGAGCAGGGACGGGGCCCAGGGCAGACTGTATTGATTGTAGGAAGGACATGCATCTCACGCACCTGACATCGCCTTCACCTGCCGCCCCTTGGTCAATGTCACCCCAAAAACCACCACTGAATTTAGTCATGATGTTGACCTGGTTTGGTCTTCTTCTAGTCCTGCTTAGTTTCTGATTTATTCCCAGTTTAGTCCTGATTTTGATGTGGTGTTTGTAGACCATAAATCTGTGTTTCCTTGGCCATTAAGTTCTGGTTTAGTCCAGGTCTACATTTAAAGGTGCTGTACCTGTTTTTTACTGTTTTGAAACGTGAAAAACAGAACAAGTCTTTACATCTATCAAATGTATCGCTCACTTTTCTAACGCAGTCACAATATCCTAAATATTCACCACAATGAGTTTATGAGTGTTTTTCATGAGTCTCTGAGCTCAGGGCGTTCTGGGTAAAGCTAACCAACATTAGCATGCTAAGAGCGCACGTTCTCCTTCTCGGAAAAATAAAACTCTCTATAAATAGCGCTGCGTTCTCATTTTCACATGAATAAAAGCTTTTACAACATAGCCGCACTGGGACAACACATGCTAAAAAATTGGGTAAATGAACTAGTTCTGTTTTTCACATTTCAAAATAGTGAAAATCAGATACAGCCCCTTTAATTTAAGATTGATTGAATCCACTTTGGACGAGAACAGGCCCAAACCATGTCCAAATCAAAACTAAAATAAGCTCAACGCCCCCTTAGACCTGGCTTTGTCCTAGTTTAGCCCAAACCTGTGCATGATAGGTTTTTGTGATTTTCTAATTTTTACTTTATTCGGTGTATTAATAGCTCTTGTAAATGTAAATTATAATTTTACACCTATCAGGTCGCTGTTTGTGGAGAAAAGTTGAAAAATCTGTTGAAAATTACACACCAGGGAGTCAAAGGGTATGCAGTATTTACATTTTTGACCCTTTAAACATTTATTCAACAATAAAGAAGGTGTTCAGGTGTGTTTTTCTTAGTCAAATAGAAAAAGGAGGAATTTTGCTGCAACGTAGAGGATGTTTTTTTTTTTTGTAATTTCCCAGTGTGATGTTATTATTTACAACCAAGAAGTAAAATTAAACACCTAAAAAAAAGAGATTTTAGCAGAATTTGAAATATATTTATCTTAAAGTGCATATGACAGGTTGAACTACTCATTTAACTAAAATACAGTTAGGATGAATGTGTTTTAAATTTTGCAAAAATTCATTAAATTTTATTATTATTATTATTTCCCAGTTTAGCAATTTTATATCGTTTTAATTTTACTTCCTGGTTGTAAATGATGACATCACACTGGGAAATTAAGAAGGAACCACACTGTTCACTGGGCCAAAACTCATCTAATGTCACATATTTTTTAACTTAACAAACAGAAATATATTTGAACGTCTTTATTTTATTGAATTAGGGTTTAAAGGGTCAAAAAAGTAGCTTATTTTTTCGTAAATTATGCTATAACCTTTGTCTCCCTAGTGTGATGTCATCAATCAGATTTTTCAGTTTTTACACCACAAATAGATACCAGATTGATTTAAAACTATAATTTATATTTACAACAGGTATTAACTCAAAGTCAAAATCAGAAAATTATAAAAACCTTTAACTGCACTTTAGTAAAATGCGTAATCCAACCTGTCAGAGGCCCTTTAAGGTTGACATAGTGGGCCTAGCTTAGCCTGTTTTGCATTGTTCGCCTGTTCTGTTTCAGTCAGGAACATTCCCCTTTATTTCCTTTCCTTTTCCCAGATCATTCCCGTGGAGAGGTTGGTAAAGGGCCGGTTCCAGGACAATTTCGAGTTCGTGCAGTGGTTCAAGACGTTCTTCGACTCCAACTACACGGGACAGAATTACAACCCGGTAGAAGCGCGACAGGGACAAGACATGACCCCGCCGCCCAACCCAGGTGATCACTACATCCACAGAGCAAAGAGACACACAGGTAACCCTCCGCTCACCTCTGACCTCTGTGCACGACCTGCCCGGCTTTGGATGGCTCTAGAGCGCCTCCCGCAGGACGACGGTGTGAGCAGCATGACACTCGGGAAAAATTGGGCTGTAGACTCACTTAAAGGTCCTGTATTATTCCAAACTGGCTCTTTGAAACTGTTCGCCATGTTTTAATGTCTTTTGTGCTGTTTCGGGCTGAATCAGATGGATTTATGCGTTTCAATTTGTAATTTTTAGCAGTGGTGGAAAGTAACAAGTACTGCACTTGACATATTTTTGTATCTGTACTTTGATATACCTATTTTTTTCTGTCTAAGTTAAAGGACAAATATTATGCAAAATTGACTAAATGTGAGCTTCTAGACATGTTCTAACATTGTTTCGTCATCAAAAATATACCTGGAGTAGCATTTAACCTCATTCACGCTATTTTGATGAATCCTGGTTAAAAAATCCTCTCCCCTCCGATCGTCAAAAACACTCCATTCTGAATTTCCCCGATATGTGACGTTTTCTCAGTGTGTGACGTGGCCCTGAGAATCTTCTGCGCTGTTTTTAAGTTCATAAATCTAAAATCGTCATAAATTTTGCCGTTAGATCACAATCATTACAGCTGCGTGGCTAACTAGCAATAAGGAAGAAAACTGTTGAACTGTAACATATTAACTTAACATAAAAAGGCTCCATCTACTGGCTGCCGAGGCAATTTGTATATACAATGCTATCTAATTTTAGTAATGATTAGCTATGACACAGCTGTAATGATCGTGTTTAGAAATCTTCAGAGAGAGTCTGGCGATGATTTAAGGACTTAAAACAGCAGAAGATTCTCTGATAAGTCGCGTCCTTTATCGAAAAACGTTACACATTGAAGGAATTCAGAACGTTTTTGACGGTCGGAAGGAGAAGTTTATCAAACAAGCGTGAATTATGCTGAATGCAACTCCAGGTATGTTTTTGATGACGGAACATTGTTAGCACATGGCCAATAGCTAAAAAAAATGTTTGCATAATATTTGTTCTTTAACAGTTGTCAAATTTTATGGAGAAATACTTTTACCTTTTTGCTCTAAATGTACAGTTTTAAGTGGGTTTGTCAATACTTTTACTAAATTAGATTTTTTGTATACTTCTTTCCTCCTGTAACTGTACAAAATGAAGTTGACTAGACGACTACAGGAAAAATGAATTGTTGACCACTAAAATAATCATTAGTTGCAACCCCAGACAACAGCATAATAATTATCGAAAGGTAAATCCAGATGAGAGCATGATGCAGGACCTTTAAGTGTAATTTGGTGTAAATGCGAGGTTGTTCTGTTCACACCATCAGCATGTGTCTCACTGAGCACATGGGGGCTGAAGGCTTGGTGCTGCTCAAAGGTGGCGCTGCTGAACGCTGCTGTCTTCAATCATGTCAACTCTACACTGACTTTTGGAGCGAGTTAGTTTGTGATGCATGCCAAGTTATCTTTAAGCGGTAAATAAGTGAGTGTGTGACTGCTGAGAAGAAGAAGAAGTGGTACTAGTGTGTTTATTTAGCCCCAGTATCTGACATGAGATGAACTATAAAGTCTAAATTATAATTATGACTTAGTTTGGTGGGATAGAACCCGTGGTAAATATTTAATATAGATTTACACCCGTGAATATGCAGTGTGTGAAGAAATTTTGATAACGAACAGTTTAAAATGACCGGAAGTGGTGCTAAGTTCTAAAACGGAATCCCGCTGTGATGTCATCAAAAAGCGACGCACCGTTGTAAATAGAGAGACTATTTACCATGGATGTATTAAATGAACTGGATAAGACACGCCCCCTGTGTCCGTGTCCAGGTTGATTAGTGGCCGTGCGAGGTACTGCAGCCTCTTAAATAAAATAGAAGGAAATGTTCTTTTCTACTGTTTCTAAAATCGCCGAAATTACAGTTTTTATATTAAGAGACGTCACGGTAAACATGTGTGAGCCGCGTGAACGAGCGTCGTACGATACAAACAGAAGCTCGTGGACAAGGCTAGACTAGAGACACCTGTAAGTTGTATTTTATTTCATTTCAGACGCTTTCACGTGTGTCTAACATGAAGAATACAATTACAATCACACAAGCTAACGTTAACACAAAAACTTCCAAGCTGCGTGATTGCTCACGTCGCTCAAAGCATCATGGGGGATTGTCGTCACGTGGTGCCCCTAAAGCAAAGATGGCAGCCTCCGTATCTGGACGTAAATGCGGAAGTAAGAAACTTTTTTGGGGTCATGCGCCAATGAGCACACGCCACAGGGATAAACAGGGCGCCATTTTGGATTAATCTTCCAGGTTTAATTATAGTTCTATGCTATTTACACACGACTGACACATTTTTTGACAGTTTAAACCATCATTCAACAACGTAAATGCGTTATCAGCTATTATTATTTGTCAAATCATAACTATTGCGTAATTTAAATGGATTTTAGCCCTTGTTTTCAAAAGGGTTGCAGGGTAACAGTTGCGGAAGTACCTCTACCAGGAAGTAAGATTATAAACTTTACAAAAACTGGGGACAAATAGGCAAAATGTTTAGTAAAATAAATGTAAATACAGTGTACATAAATGCAATCATGTTCGTTACGTATTAGTGAAATGTGTCTAACCTGTTATATACATGTTTTTAGTTATTCCCAACTATTTTAATTGTCAAAATGTAATGATGTTAACTACATTTTAAACATATCAGCATTCTAACCTGTCATATGTTCTGTAAGCAAGTTAAAAATCATTCTTGTCATGCATGCCAGAGTTTGTGGGTGTAGTTTGAAAGGTCCGGGGCAGCTGTGGCCAGAGAAGTTGCTTTACACCATCGAGTAGACGCTGTAGAAGTTGCATGTTTCTGTCCCATTGAAAATACACAAACCTTTTAAAATGATACAGATAAGAAAATGACTTTGTGACTGTGTCTTAATCCCTTCAGGACAGAGACCGCCGCCCACAGTGAAAAACATGCCCACGCCTCAGAGGCTCCATTACAACTCCACCAGGAACTCTGCGCCACGGAGCGGAGGCAACCCAGAAATCAAACTAAAGGAAGAGGTGAGTGCGATCACAGTTAGACAAGGCATGGGTGTATGTCGTCTAATTATGTTTAAACGCAAAATTGGGTCACAAATGTTGCCTGAAAGGTGTTGGTTTTTGCAAGCGAACGTCTCACAGAGCAGTCAGCGCAGGTATCTGGCTTTTCAACAGCTTTTTCATGTTTTACGCAGACTTAACTGGCAACGACCTTCATTAAAGTGCATATGACAGGTTTTAACAATTTTCTCATTTTGATTTTATTTGGTGTATTAATACTTATTGTACATAACAATGATGACAATGACACCAATCAAGTCACGGTTTGTGGAGGAGAGTTGAAAAATCAGTTTAAAATGACAGGAAGTAATAAACTGATGACATCACACTGGAGACTCTTTCCATCCAAAGGTTATGCATAATCAAATAATCAAAAGAAACAACATATTTTACCCTTAAAGCATTAATTCAACAAAATAAAGGTGTTCACATATATTTTGATTTGTCGGACAAAAAAAAATCTCTGATATTAGCCGAGTTTTAGCCCAGTGTGCAAAGTAATTTCCTAGTGTGATGTCATCATTTACAACCAGGAAGTGATATTACAAAACTTGTAACAAGGTCCAAAATTACACAACAGTTATGATTTGACAAATAATAATGCCTGATAACACCTTTATTTTGTTTAATGGCGGTTTAAAATATCAGAAAAATGTGTCAGTTGTCTTTAAATTGTCTTTGTATTTACAACGGCATGTCGCCTATTGATGACATCACAGACATCACTGTTTTAGAACTCAGCACTACTTCCTGTCATTTTAAACTTTTATTTTTCTAAATTTCTTCACAAACTGCAACTTCACAAATGTTAAACTATGCTAAATATTTACCACAGGTGCCCTCCCACCAAACTAAGTCATTATTACAATATCACAAGAACCTGTCATATTCACCTTATTCCTGAAGTTGCCTTACGCGCCGCTGTCGTGTTTCCGTTGTATTAGTTTACATGGAGCAGACGAGCTCAACAGAAAATAAGTTCTACACGGACTAAAAAGATGTTTTCAGGCCGCCCAGGAAATCGGTGCGTTGTTGACTTGTTGTTGCTCGTGTTCAATAAACATTTTACACAAATCAATCTACTTTATGTAACATTTTAGCGGCGAGACTTTTCCCTCGTTCGTCATTAGCTTTAACTGAGTTCTCGTCAAACGGAAGTGCGTTTACGACAAAAGTCCGTATCTGGCAAAAAGTTGGCGGGGCAGAATAAGGTGAATAGACTATTAAGGTTTTGTCCATGTTTTTCTCTTCAGTTGTCAGAGCTGCAGACCAACGTGGAAGGCTTGGAGAGAGAGAGGGACTTTTACTTTGGGAAACTGCGGGACATCGAGCTCATCTGCCAGGAACACGCCAACGAACCAATCATGGACCAGATCCTAGACGTCCTCTACGCCACCGAGGTGAAAATAAAGTAGTGATATCGATAATCAGATTATATTTTTGAAATCCGTGTGGTAAAAACATGTCTGCAAATGTCCTGGTACATGTTAAAGTCTCGCTGAAAATGTGAATTAACTAAATTTAAAGTAAAACATATCACTTTTTGTCTTGGTGTGGAAGATTACAGTGCAAGTTTTTAATTTGTATATCTTATCGCATTTTTGCAGCATTCGGACAGTTTTCATTCTTCTCTTAGTAACAGTTCTATGATAATTATCCCTTTTAACTCGAGACGCTGCAGGTGAACAGGAAAAAATCTTAAATTTAAAGATATCAATTTGAAACTTCTCCTGTAGTTTACTCACATAAATGTAAGAAAAAAATGTATTACAATGTATTAAAAGTAAGGCATTGAATGTAAAAAGGACCAAAACTGCACATATTTGGGACATCTGAAAAAATGGATAGAACCATGTTTCAAATTCTTGGTTCATTTGTACTCGTATTAGTTACAAAAAATTAACTGAAAGGATTTGGGATTTTTTTATTTTGTTTTTGAGTGAAAACTAAATAGATCTAACTGAAAATTGGCCAAAAATTCACATTTTGCCTCATTTTTTTTACCTAAAACTTTAATAAATCAGGCTTAGAACAAATCCTTTTGTACTTTCTGTCAAAAGTTTGTTAAGTGTAAGACTGTAAACTTTGGTGTGTTTAGGATCTACTTTAAGGCTGATCTTTATGTCTTTGTGGGAGAAAAATGCATTTTAAGAAAACGTCCTTTGAAGTTACAATGTCCCAGAGAAATCTATGGATGAAGTGGATTAAATGAAATAATAAAACAATCTTTAGGAGCAGATTGGACATGTTTGTTATTTCTACGTTAAAGCCGATATATTGAGAGAACAAACTGACCAAAATGTGTCTCTTCTTTTTCCAGGAAGGTTTTGCTCCTCCAGAAGAAGAAGCGAATCCCGAGGAAGAATATTGAGGGGTCTTTCTGCTGTTTCCACCACCGGGTTTTTTTACTCTGTGCACGACGTCGACAAAACGTTCACTTTGGTTCCGTTTGTTTATCTCTCCTCCTTCACTGCATCTGGCAACTTTCATGGATCAAGCACATCATTATAACAGGCTATATATCAACCGATAATATCATTTTAGGTCCGCTGAAAGGAAATGGTTAAGTCAAATGGAATAAAATAAGAAAGCGCATTTTCAATAATCAAAATAAGCAAGTAATATAGTGTTGACAGGAGCAGATATTAACATTTAGCAAAGGAATGGTAATAATTAGCATTTTGAAAACCCTCAACAACCAAAAGCTGCATAAAACCAGCTCTGATCTCGAAAATGCAGCTTGAATGATCAAGAATCACAAATCAGCAACACGGGCTGGACTGAACCAGGACTAAACCAGGTCTAACTCAAGGCTAAACCAAGACTAAACCAAGACTAAACCAGGTCTAAAGGTCCTCTGATAAGCGCTAACCATTGCAGACCAGGACTAGCCGACTTAATCAGGTCCAACCCAGGACTAATCTAGAGAAACTGAACTAGATCTAACCCAACACTAAACCAGGACTAAAGAACCTCTTAGGTCTAACCCAAGAACACTGCAAACCAGAAACACTTCTCTTAACCAGGTCTAAACCAAGTCTAAACCAGGTCTATTAATAGATCTAAACCAGAACTAACCTATCACTAACTATCACAGGTCTAACCCAGGTCTAACCCAGATCTGACCCAGGTCTAACCCAGGTCTAACCCAGGTCTAATCCAGGTCTAATTCAAGATAAAACAAGGACTCTCCAGATACTGACCAGTGCAGACCAGAAACACCCCACAAGAGATGCTTTAAACCAGGACTAAACCAGGACTAACCTAGGACTAAATCAGATCTAAACCTGGACTAAACCAGATCTAAACCTGGACTAAACCAGGTCTAACCCAAGACTAAGCCAGGTCAAAAGAACCTCTTATAGAAACTGACCACTGCAAACCAGAAACACTTCTCTTAACCAGGTCTAAAGCAGAACTAGAACCAGAACCAGAACTATCACAGGTCTAACCCAAGACTAAACCAGGTCTAAACCAGATCCAACCCAAGACTAAACCAGGTCTAAACCAGATCTAACCTAAGACTAAACCAGTTCTAAAGCTCTTTTTATAGGTTCTGACCACTGCAGACCAGGAACACCCCAGAAAAGTTGCACTAAACCAGGTCTAAACTAGTTCTAAACCAGATCTACAAAATCCACATTAGCATCTTTATCTGTCCGTGTTTCTAATGTTGATGCTTGATCTTTACATTTATTCTCTACAACACATTTATTTCAGTAACACGACCACTAAAGCAGGCTTGATTTCTTTTTTTCTTCTCCACTTTAAGTTTGTAAATGCAACTGTTTTGATTTATTTATTTGCCTTTTAACAAACGTGTAAAGCTCCTCTTGTATGTGCCATTTGGACATCCAGAGCTACTAACTTAAATAGCACTTTCTTTTTTATTTAACTGATTGCTAAGTTTAAATTATTTAATCGTTTTAACTATTTTAACAACTACTGACAACTACAAGGTACACGATTTCTTGAGTCCATTGAACAATTGCAGTTATAGTTTGCAGTGGTGAATATTTAACGAAACGATTAAAACAATTACACGCGGTTGTTGCAGTTTGAATGGCAGATGCGATTTTGATTGGTTTTTCTTGACTTAATTAACATTTTTGTGCGGCTCGAATGTGACGTGATAGAATGTTAAACTTTGACTGTGAACGAATGAATGTTTTACTTTACTTTATTTGTAAATTTTGTCCGATTTTTTTGCACATTTTATGCCGTTTTTCCCACGAAATTTTCTCGGTGCAGGCTTTTCTCATTGGAACAAATTTATTTAATACTAATGTCGGGTTTAATGTCACTTATTGCCTTTATTTAATGTTTTAACAGTACTTACTTTTATGTTTATGATGGTACAGGAAGCAAAAAGTTAAATTTGTGAATGCGATTATGGGTTTTATGGGTTGAACATGTCGGAAAGTAGCATTTGAAAACGAAAGCATGAGGAAATCTACATTGATATTATGATCTATGGATATAATGGCTCGTAGCAGAACTAACAAAGGTTGTGTCTTGTTGAAAAAAAATGACTTTAGCGGAAAATTTCAAAATGTCACAACAGTCCCACCCACTTCGAAGTAAATTTCTCATTCATTTTTGTTGTAAACTTTTAGAAAAATTCAAATATTACGGCTAAATTGAGCCTAATGTCTGATTGTTTTCAGTCCAAAAACACACTTAAAACTCTAAATTTTGCTAAATGTTTTAATAAATTTACAGCATATAACGTTTCAGAAACAAATTTGAAGGAAAAATGCTCATTATTTAACATGAGCTTCTTTCAAACATTTAATGCACGGCCAAAAATGTAAATCTATTCTATCTCAAATGACTTGAATTTATCATTTTTACCTGGATTTGAGTAGTTTTGCTGATGTGATGCTGAATATTTCACTGGTTTCAAGATATTTCTTACTGATCATGCTTAAAAATAATAAAATAAATGTGCCAATGGAGTACGTAAAGTTATGTAAACACACTGGCAGATAATTTTTCAGAAATTGTTTGATTTTAGTTCCATCAAATAAATTGTCTTAACTAAACTTAACTATAGTCAAAATGTCTGAAATTAAGATTAATATCCTGAAATCAAGGCATTTAACTCATCTAGAAATGAACTTTTTGCTGTATTTTTATATTTTTTCCTGAATTCGGGAAAATTTATGAAAAATTTACTTGGGAAACCAATCCTTAAGACAATATTTTAACATTGAAGACATTATGAATTTTTCCTCTTACGTCATATTACAATTTTTTATTTTTTTTATGTTTGTAATGAAGCTTGTCTCGTACTGAAACACATTCCCTCATCAGCTTTGATTGAATTCCGATTAAGGCCGGTGTACAAACTCCACATACAGTGTTCATACAGTCGTCATTGTGCATTTTTTGTTTATTTGCTGTGAATCTTTGGACATTTATGCAACAATCTGCAAGAAAGACATTAATGAGCCTTTGGGTTTGGAATAATTAAACCAATGGGAAAAAAAAGCTGTCTCTGTGTGTGTTTTTATATGTATTACTTGATTTTTATTTAGTCTTTACTGAATCTGTCTTTACCAATTTAAACAATTGGTAGCATTAAATTAAATAATAGCCTGGGTTCTTTAATGTTGAGTTGACCACATTTATTAAGAAGAATTTGTAATAATAATAACAATAGTACATAATAATACATAATCAAATGCAACACCGTGTAAAAAGAGTAAAGCTATAAGCCAACATACAGAACTATTATGTACAACCAGTGGTGGAAAATAACAAAGTACAAAAGTAAAAGTACTGTATTTAAGTTTTTAGATTCATTTCATTTTTAGACAGGTACTTTACATAAATACATTTCAGTTTAGTTCATTTCGGTTCAGTCCTGCTTTGAACAAACAAAAATATATAAAAGTCTAGGAACTTACTTTCCTAAGTCTTAAAGTCTTAAAAACTCCAAAATGTCTCAAGTTACAGTTGATTGTAATGTTTGGTTGATTGTTCCATTGCCCGAAACAATAAATTAAATTAAACAAAACAAAATTATTCAGTATGACTTTACTCACTTAGATGTGAATGTTTGCTTTCCATAAAACGCAATAAATTCGCCAATATAAACCAGATCGTTCCTATTATGTCTTTAGCAGGCGGTTCGAGTCCCACAGAACACACAATGATATTTTAAATGTATTTTCTTGGTACTAATTAATGTGTTTTTAAAATGTTTATTATATGTTCACGTAATATATTTTGGGGCTCACGTTATATGTTTTACTAGTCTTCACAAAGACGTAATAAACAAACAAGCAGTATAAACTTTATGTTACGTGTTGGTCTCAAACCCATTGTGAGGCTTCTGATTGGCTGACGAGTGGGCTGACTTTTGAGTGAGCTGACCTTTATAGAAAACGTCCTCAGACTTCTGTGGACTTTGAAAATTGCTAATAATCACCATAAAGTGAAACGACGTTAAGGAAAGGGGTATGCAATTTATGTGTGTGTAAATCTGCAAAATGTAAAAATTAATAAAACGTGATTTAGTGATTTATTTATTTTGATTGCAATTATATATATACATATATATATATATATATATATATATATATATATATATATATATATATATATATATATATATATATATATATATATATATATATATATATTATAGAAGAAAACTTACAGGTTTATGATTAAAAGAAATACATTGAAATATGCACAAAAAACAGCAGGATGCACAATTTAAAAAAAAAAGAAACAAACAAATAAAGTAACACAAAACATGTTTTTCGTGATTAAATTACATTAGATCTTGTTAAATGCAATTAATAGTAAGTAATAATATAAGCAAAACATTTGAATCTCCAGGTTAAAATTTTCAGTTATAGTGAATGTCTGTTTTATAAAGTATTTGTACAAACTTTAAAAATATAAAATGTCGTCTTTGCTCATTCTGGATTCTGATTGGCTGATGATGGGCTAACGTTCGCTAAATAGCTCAAAACAGCCGTTAGCGGTAAATACAAACTAGTTAGCTCTGTATGTCCCATACGAAATCACCATGGAAACACGCTAAAACTAACTAAAAACACCTATAATCACAATAAACGACCCAAAATAACACGAACCACCTTTCAATACAAGTCAGTACACGTTTTCGGGTTGTTTACATGTTTACATACTTGATAGTTTACAACTCATGCATAGACGTGAAGGGGGATTAGCTCAGATGGTAGAGCGCTCGCTTAGCATGCGAGAGGTAGCGGGATCGATGCCCGCATCCTCCAAACTTATGCTTATTTTTAAACATTAATATATATTTTAAATTAGTTTCGGTTTCGTTTTGGATTCAAGTTGCAGAAATATGGTAGTTTTGTCGAAAAATGCCATAAAACGTGCTATAATCACAACACGTTTGAGAGTTAACCTCTGCAATTCGCTTCTAAGAAAAACATCAAAATATACAATAACGCATTTTTTTTTTACAATAAACATACGACGCTAAAGTTACTAATGCTAAGCTAAGCATTTATCGATGTTTTTTTTAAGCCACGTGATAAACTAATTGATCATTAGTCACTTTTAAGACCCGACTTATCTTTACCAGCCAATGTTCAAAGGAATCCAACAATAAACGATGAAATAGCACGGTATTTCCAAATAAATGTCCACATTGACCACTTTCACCTCCATGTTGTAAACACGAGGACTGGATTAAAGAATTAAAAGTTTAAAAGTTGACACGTTTCTAGCGTCATGTCATGTTTTCTCCACGAGAGGGCATCACTCCCTAAAGAAAATCATAGGTTTTAATCATGATTTCTTGCAATTGCAATCTTGCGTATTATTTGGAAGAAAGCTATTAATAATTTTATTTAAAAGCCTGAGAAAATGTAAAATAATTTGCCTTTTGTTCTTTTTATGGCTCTAACTAATCGATAAATTCTACATAAAGATTAAAAGTGTCTGTTGTTTCTAAACTCAGAAAAAAATTCAGAAACATAATAAATAGCCTATAATACAGTTTTATCACATTATCTTTAAACATTTATCACTAAATGATTGCAAACAACAATAGTAATATAAAAGTTAAAGCTACAGTGTTTATTATGTCTGTTTTCATGGTTTTAATACCAAGGAAATCAAACACACAAATGTAAAATGTTACGGAATTATTGCACACTATTAAAAGAAGTAAAACAATCTAAAGAGTTAAATTAACTAATAACCAAGTTTTTTCCTGTTACTATCTGTGACTAAATGACGAGTAAAAGGTGCGGGAAAATCTTTCTTTTTTTAACGTTTAATCGTTTAAAAATTTAGTAATACTTGAACATTTTTTATATACAAAAATGTAGTTTTCTAAAGCTAAAACCTATTTTTACTGCGTTAAAGAATTTCCCTGTTGTTATATTTAAAATGTTTGATATGTAATGGTGCTTTTAGACCTCATATCCTTTTGTATAAGTGTAAAATCATTATTATGTATTTAAATTTGTGTCTGTTATGATACTGATTGGGTTTTGCACTTTGTGCTCGAAGGTAGAACATTAGATCGCCACGTTTGACCATTGGACCGGCGAAATTTACACTTGAGTGTAAGTATGAAGGGGGATTAGCTCAGATGGTAGAGCGCTCGCTTAGCATGCGAGAGGTAGCGGGATCGATGCCCGCATCCTCCAAATCTATTTCCATTTTTAATAATTTACGCATCAATATAAACTTTATATTAGTTTCGGTTTCGTTTTGCATTCAAGTTGCAGAAATATGGTAGTTTTGTCGAAAAATAGCATAAAACGTGCTATAATTACAAGACGTTTGAGAGTTAACCTCAACAAATCACAATTTGACCACTTTCACCTCCATGTTGTAAACACGAGGACAGGATTAAAGAATTAAAAGTAAAAAGTTGACACGTTTCTAGCGTCATATCATGTTTTCTCCACCAGAGGGCAGCACTCCCTAAAGAAAATCATAGGTTTTAATCTTGATTTCTTACGTTTTATTTGGAAGAAAGCGATGAATAATTTAATTTAAAAGCCTTAGAAAATGTGTAATCATTTACCTTTTGTTGATTTTATGGCTCTAACTAATCGATAAATTCTACATAAAGATTAACATTGTCTGTTGTTTCTAAACTCTGTGGCTTGTGATTGGTTGGCTGTGGGCTAACTTTGGGCTAACATTTCTGATCAATCAATAGGATTAATTACACACTGAAAATAAAAATAAAAATCACATTATCAATAAATGAATGCAAACAACAATAGTAATATAAAAGTTACAGCTACAGTGTTTATTATGTCTGTTTTCATGGTTTAATACCAAGGAAATCAAACAGACAAATGTAAAACGTTACGGAATTATTGCACACTATTAAAAAAAGTAAAACAATCTAAAGAGTTAAATTAACTGTTAGAATCTGTGACAAAACGACAAGAAAAAGGTGCGGAAACTGTTTTGATAAATAAAATTTCTTTTCAACGTTTAATCATGTAAAAATGTAATATTTGGACATTTTTTATATACAAAAATGTAGATTTCTAAAGATTAAACCTATTTTTACTGCTTTAAAGAAATTCCCTGTTAGTATATTTAAAATGTTTGATATGTAATGGTGCTTTTAGACCTAATATCATCTTGTATAAGTGTAAATGAATCATTTTTTATGTACATTTGTGTCTGTTATGATGCTCAGTGGGTTTTGCACGTTCTGTTCGATGCAGGACACTGGATCATCACCGATGATCGTTGGCGGGGAAAAAAATTTGAAAACACTTTTGACCGGATGTGAAGGGGGATTAGCTCAGATGGTAGAGCGCTCGCTTAGCATGCGAGAGGTAGCGGGATCGATGCCCGCATCCTCCAAATATATTTCCATTTTTAATAATTTACACATCAAATCAAATCAAATCAAATCAATTTATTTTTATAATGCCCAAAATCACAACAACAGTTGCCTCGATGGGCCACAGGTAAAAGCAGTTCAGATAACTGTCCCAGAATGCCCCTGTCCTTTGACCCTCCTTCGCGGCGAGGAAAAACTACAAAAAACCCCATGGGAAAAAGTAGAAACCTCGGGGAGAACCACAGTGAAGGAGAGATCCTACTCCCACGGACGGACAGGCTGCAGCTGAACTAGGACTGACGCATCCACTTGGACTGTGGAGCCAGAACCACTCAAGAGGGAGGTGGCTTTAAAGAGTTCCTCCAGGCGGACGAGGAGCAGTCCACCAGTGTAGAGAGATCCTCCAGCAGGAGATGAGGAACAGTTCATCTAAAGTAGAGGGAGTTCGTCCTAAATAAAAAGTCAATAAAAAGTTTATATTAGTTTCGGTTTCGTTTTCCATTCAAGTTAAAACTACCATATTTCTACAACTTGAATGGAAAACGAAACCGAAACTAATATAAACTTTTTATTAACCTCAACAAATCGCTTCTAAAACACGAAAAACATGCAACATATACAATAACGCAACATTTTCTGACAATAAACATACGACGCTAAAGTTACTAATGCTAAGCTAAGCATTTATCGATGGTTTTTAAGCCACGTGATAAACTAATTGATCATTAGTCGCTTTTAAGACCCGACTTATCTTTACCAGCCAATGTTCAAAGGAATCCAACAATAAACGATGAAGAAAACACGGTATTTCCAATGAAATTTCCACGATTTGTCGCCTTTCGCCTCCAAGTTGTAAACACGAGGACAGGATTATAGAATTAAAAGTTAAAAGTTTCTAAGGTTTTGTCGCCTTTTCTCCACCAGAGGGCAGCACTCCCTGATGAAAATCACAGGTTTTAATCACGTTTCTTGCAAAAAAGACGTCGTATTTGGAGGAAAGCTACTCATAATTTAATTTAAATGTCCCAGAAAAGGTATAATAAAATGCCTTATGTTGTTTTTATGGCTCTAAGTTGTCGATACATCCCACACAATGGTAAAAAACTGTCTGTTTTTAATGGTCTAAAATCTCTGGCTTCTGATTGGTTGGCAGTGGGCTAACTTTGGGCTAACGTTTTTAATCAACCAATAGGATTCATTACACACTGAAATCTGTTTGTAGTGTTCAAATGTCAGAAACGTTAACTATCCTTTATTATTATTATTAATAATAATAATAATAATAATAATAATAATAATAATAATAATAATAATAGTTTTATAGTCACTTTACATGTTATTTATCTCAGGTTATGTTTCTTTTTTTTAGTATTTTGTTGTTATTTACCTTGATTTTGTTGTTGCATGTTTCTGTTCTCCTGCTGCTCTTGAACTCTGAGTTGTAACAGTGGAATTTCCCTATTGTGGGATAAATAGGTTTTCTTGTCTTATATCTCTTTCACAGCATTATTTATACAAGTTTTCACTCCAAAAATTAGGCAAAATTATGTTTTTAAAGACAATTTTCTGATTAAGATCTTAACTCATCTCATCATCTCAAATACTATATACAATATCCAAAATCCTTTGTTTTTTTATTAAAGCAACAAAATGCAAGAAGCAAGAAATTCAAATCAAAGGTGCAATTTGAGCAATTTCTAAACACGAAATGCCTTTTTTTTACAAACTAAAACTTAACTTTATGATGAAAAAGTTGTAGTTTACTGAAACAAATGTAAGAGTAAAATGTACAGCTGAAGAAGTTTCAAATTGATGTCACAAAATTAACGATTTTTTCACATTTCCCTGCAGACAGTCTTAACACAGGGTTTATTCACCTTTTCAAATATAAAATTCAAGCACCTTCAAGGAAAACTTATGTGATTTTTCCATTTGGAACAATACAAGCGTACAAACGTAAATAATGTAAAATGTTTCTCTCTTTCAATATTCTGCTTGAAAATGTGATAAAAAAGCAAGAAATTTGGGGAAAATAAGTAAATAATTGCCTGTTTTTTAGGGCATTTTAAGAAGTAACACAAATTATCATGTCAATTATTCAACAAATGAATTTTAAATCCTTGTAACAACAAACTAAACTGTTAAAATGAGCAGGATACAGACTGGCGTGTTTAAAATTCAAGCATTTTCAAGCCCTTTTTTAAAATTTCAAGCACTTTCCCAACCTTGAAAACAACATTTAAGCATTTTCAAGAATTCCAAGCCCTGTACAAACCGTGCTGACACCATGAAACTTAAAAACAGAACATTATCAAAGGTGATGGAGCTGATGCTGAGCAGTGTTGCCTCAGCTTCTTTTCCTCTCGGATACAGCGCACGATTGGTTAGCGGCGTGAGCAGATCGGCCAATCAGAGGCCAGCTTTGGTCCTGCAGCGTCTGAGCGTTTTCTCCAGCCGGGGATGGGAAAAAAAAAGAAAAAAAGAAAAAAAACAGGACAGAAGACAAAAGAGAAACGCAAGGATCAAAATGTGGAGTTGTTCTTTCAGCTTTATTTACATGCACCATTTCTGAAACAACCAAATGGATTTTTACAACTGCAATCGGAAGGAATGGACATGTATCTATTCGCATGGCAGTGATTTATGTTTGCGTTCGAACAGAAATGCGTTTTATTTGGAAATTATGCTTTTTTGCAGGTTAATTTTGTTTCAGATAATGTTTAAAATAGGGGGTTTACAGCAACATTTAACAAGAAATCTAAAACATTTGGACTTACAACATTAACAGAGGCATGGACAGTAAAAAGTGGACCAGGAGATGATTTTAAAGCAAAGAATCTGATTTACTTTGACCTTTAGAACACTAATTATGTCTTTAAATCAGTATTTTCAAATAGAGACAGTTCTTTACTCTGATTATGTTCAAATCTAAACTCAAAATGAATCAAGATAAACCTGACTCGGTCCATTTTTGAAGCTTATACATCCCAAATATGTGCAATTTTAGCAATTTTTACACATAAAATGCCCTATTTATATATAAAAACAGTACATGATTAAAAAAGAAAAGCTTGAAATACATTTTGTTCTTACATTTATACAAGTAAACTTAAGTAGAAGCTTCAAATATCTGATTTTTTCTTATTCTCTTGCAGTGTTTGTTTCGCTTCAAAATTTAAAGTGCATATGACAGATTTTTATGTTTTTTTAATCATGACTTAGTTTGGTGAGATAAAACCAGTAAATATTTATCATATTTTTAAATCCGTTAAGTAGTGTTTTGTGGAAAAAAGTTGGAAAAATAAAAGTTTACAATCACAGGAAGTAGAATCCCTTTGTGATGTCATCAATAGGCGACGTACCGTTGAAAATACGGGGACAATTTACAGCAACTGACACATTTTTCTGACAATTTTAAAGGTCATTCAGCAAAATAAAGGTGTTCTCGAGTTATATTTATTGTCAAGTCCTAATTATCGTGTAATTTGTATGGATTTTGGCCCTTGTTTACAGTCTGGTTGCTAGGTAACAGTGTCCAATCAGGAAGTAACATTATAAACTGGGGACAAATAGGCAAAAATGTTTAGTAAAATTTTAAATATAATCATGTCCACTACGTTTTAAAGAATCGTGTAGTTTAATCTGTCATGTACACTTTAAAATACAAATCTTAATCATTGTCTTGGTTTGATTTCCTCAGTTCACTGTTCACTGTTGATGCACCTCCTAAATATTTGCGACTAGCGCTTTTTCTGTCTGTATCAAATAAAAAAATGAACAAATAACAACAATGGATTTTAAACAAAGTGCATCTTTTTTTTTTCCTTTTTCTCAACCACAATCAAATGGATAAACAGTTTCACGCTTTCACCAAAAACATCTTATTTATCGCTGACAGGAACTTGACCGAAATGACCGAAATGCTCCTGCCGGGTTTTCCATGTACAGTACAGTGCAAAAGATTAAAGGGTGTGTTTAACCAAATGTGACGTGGTCTTTATGTTCACAAATGATGTCCTGAAGTGTCTTGCCCAAGGACACAGCCATAGGACTAAATAACAGAGTGAACGCATCCTAATCTTAAACTAAACCGGGACTAAACCAGGTCAAAATCAGGACGAAGCCAGGTCTAGACCAGGTCAAAAACCCAGACTGAAACCAGGTCAAAACCAGAACTAAACCAGGACTAAACCAGGATTAAATCAGAACTAATCCAGAACTAAACCAGGTATAAAACCCAGGACTAAACCAGAACTAAACCAGGGCTAAACCAGGTATAAAACCCAGGACTAAACCAGGTATAAAACCCAGGAGTAAACCAGAACTAAACCAGAACTAAACCAGAACTAAACCAGGTATAAAACCCAGGACTAAACCAGAACTAAACCAGGCCAAAACCATAAACCAGGGAAAAAACTGAACTAAACCAGGAATAAAACCCAGTACTAAACCAAGCCAAAGCCAGAACTAAACCAGGTTTAAAACCAGGCCAAACCCTGGAACTAAACCAGGAATAAATCAGGTATAAAAAACAGGACCAAAACCAGGCTTAAACCAGGCTCTAAATCACAGATTAAAACCAGGACTAAAACCAGGTTAAAACCAAGTTGAAACCAGGACAAAAGCAGAACTAAACCAGGACCAAACTTAGACTGAACCAGGTCTAAACCAGGATTAAAACCAGAAATAAAACAAGGTCAAAAACAGTGTGAACCTAAAATTGAGCAAATCTTAGCATTAAAGTTTCAGAAATAGACCATAATTCAATAAAACGACAGGTCTGCGGTCATTAACTATCAAAAGATTTTGAACATATATCTTACACTTTTGCACAGTACTGTACATTCTGCTCTTCTAAAACGTCACACAGCCGTCCACTTTTCAAAGCAAGCATAATTTGGCAATATTTAACACTAAACATGGATTAAATGGCTCCTCCTTAGACACAGATGGTAACGTTTGTGTACCGAGCACCTGCTTCAGTGCTGATAACCCCACGGAGGTCCACGACTCTCCCAGTTATCTGTTTTTTATAGCACCAAGTTCACCTTAAAAGAGCTTCAGAGACAGTGTTTTGCAAAAGTGGGACAAAAACCTGGAACTTTTGTAGTGTTTTCAGCCAGGGTTTAGAGAAAAAGGCAGGTTTATTGTATTTTTTGTTGAGATTCAATTTTAGTTCAAGTTTATTATCATTTGTATTTGATGTTGCTTCATGTCGGCAACAAAAAGAATTTCCACTTTGATTTTGGTTCTGAATTAGACCAGGACTAGACCATGATCAAACCGGGACTAGAACTGGACCAAACCAAGTCTAGGTCAGGACTAAAGTGGGTTCAAACCAGGACAAACATGAACTTATTATATTGTTTTAAATACACATTATTTGATAGAATAATATCAATAATAATAACAGATTACAACAATCACGATAATGCAGCTTCTTTATGGAGTTTGCATGTTCTTCCTGGGATGCACCGATCCATCTTTTCCGGTTCAAATATCAATATTTTGCCAATACGACGGCTTAGGTTTTTTAGTTTTTGTAAAGCACTATATGACACAACAAAAATAAACTGCGATAGAATTTAAATTTGCTCGTGTCATTGCTCCTGATTGTCACACCAAACATGACAATTACCAATTTTGTAAAATTAGATGCTTTTAAAAATCCAGTGTCCTCAAAATGGCGTCCAAAACAATCTAAACCTTAATTTTTGAATTTGGAAACTGAATTGTCCTGGATCTATTCTTCACTGTGGTTCTCCTCAAGATTTCTCTTTTTCCCACTGGGATGAGTTTTTCCATTTGTTTTTCTCTTAAGTTGGTTTATGCTGCTTTTTTTGGCTGACTGCTTCGTCTTTTGATTTTCTAAGTTTTCGTCCGTTAAATCAGCAATTTTGAAAAGCGACAAAAAGAAATTGCGATAGAATTCAAATTTTCTCACGTCGTTGCTTCTGTTTGTCACACCAAACATGAAAACCACCAACGTTATACGTTTTTTGGTCAAATTAGACTCTTTGAAATGGTCCAATGTTCTAAAAATGGCGTCCAAAACAATCTATAACAAAAAATGTTTTATATGGAAACTGGAATTGGAATTGTCCTGGATCTCTCCTTCACTGTTTCTCTTTTCTCCATTGTTTTTTTTTTTTTTTTGTTATTTTTGGAGTTTTCCATTTCCTTTTCATTCAAATTGGACACTTTCAAATGGTCCAATGTTCTCAGAATGGCGTCTAAAACAATCCAAACCTTATTTTTTTAATATGGAAACTCTATTGTCCTGTCCTGAATTGTCCCGGATCTCTCCTTCACTGTTTCTCTTTTTCCCACTGGGTTTTTTTGGAGTTTCCCATTTTCTCATTGTTCAAATTGGACTCTTTTAAATGATCCAATGTCCTCAAAATGGCGTCCAAAACTAAATTCTGTCGACCCACTTTCACAAAACACTTCTCTATCCCTTTAAATCAACATCTCCATATAGTGCAGATCATTTTTAGTACCTCTTTATATAAATCTAAAGCTAAAAACACACTTAACATTGTCCTTAACTCTGTCCTAAACTATAAGCAATACTTCTACTATTGCGGTTACTGGAAGATGAAGGAAGGAAACACCATCATTTACCAAGACTTTTCCAAATAAAAGTAATAACCACTAGAATACAAAATAAAAGCTTACAGAGGAAACTTCACGATGTTGATCTTCGTAACAGACGGATATCGGGCGAAGGAGGAAAGCTATTGAAGAACACGCAGTAAGTTTGTTTTTAGGCTACACTTATTTTTCTCAAAGTAAATAAAAAAAGCTTGTCAAGTATGCTCCACGGTATGCAACATTCTCTGCAGCGATTTTGTAAACATGCCGTTGACCGCGAAGAGTCAAGAGCTGGTTTGGCAAAAATGTTGTTTCTCTGGATATTTGGGAGCTGTTTACATAAGAATGCTGTTCGGGAAAATAGTCAGTGAATAGTAAGAATGTTAGGTTTGCTCTTGGACGTCTTCATTTTTTCATTTGTTCATCATTCATTCATCTGTTTTGCATCGGTCGCTTTAGCATTAGCTTCAATGTTTGTTTATCGTTTGAATGAAAAGCATCTCATTAATTCAACAGCGTCGACTCTGGAGGTGTCCAACTGTTGGGGGGGAAATCGTTTACTCTGGAGGACATCTTGTTTTTTTTCTGGCCCAATTTTTCAGGTTTTAGAGAGAACGGGTACACAGTAGACATTCAGCATACGGTTGAGGTCAGGAATCAAACCCACAACACTGCTGTCGTTGCAACCACACATGTGCAACACCCTTAACCACTGTGCCACGGGCGCGCAGCCTAATGTGTGTTATAACAGAACACCTGGATGGTTCTCTTGATTAAACTCTGGCGTAACTCAATGAAAACGATTTTTGAATTTGGAAATTGAATTGTCCTGGATCTCTTCTCTGTTAATTCTCCTCGAGATTTCGCTTTTTCCCACTGGGATTTTTAGAGTTTTTCCATTAAGAAAGTTGGTTTACGCTGATTTTTTTGTCCAACTGTTTCGTTTTTTGATTTTCTAAGTTTTCGTCTGTTAAATCATCAATTTTGAAAAGCCCTATATGAGACGACAAAAAGAAATTGCAATAGAATTCAAATGTTCTCACGTCGTTGCTTCTGTTTGCCACACCAAACATGAAAACCACCACCGTTATACGTTTTGTGGTAAAATTAGACTCTTTAAATGGTCCAATGTTCTAAAAATGGCGTCCAAAACAATCTGGAGGCCATCTTGTTTTTTTCTGGCCCAATTTTTCAGGTTTTAGAAAGAGTGGGTACACAGTAGACATTCAGCATATGGTCCAGGTCAGGAATCAAACCCACAACACTGCTGCCGTTGCAACCACACATGTGCAACACCCTTAACCGCTGTGCCACGGGCGTGCAGCTCTGGCGAAAACGATCATGAAAAAGCGAAGTGTCACCGCAGAATGAGCCGAGAAATCCAGCTTTAGTTACATCTAGTTGAGAGAAAAGCACCAACATCTTTCCTGTCCACAAATGCACGAAGCGTTGTAGTGTTTGTTGGCTTTCACCCAAACCACAAATCTTCTCTGTGATTGGTGCAGTCTCCGTCCCACCTCTGTGTGAACTCACAAACATCGTGGGAATTAATCTTGTTGTGCAAGGTATTTGTTACACCTTTGCTCTGAGGCCAAGAGGGTGAGGTGTCTTGCCCTCACGATACTAACATTTCTCCAGTTTGATACCAAGATATAGGTTCAATACCGATTTCGACACAATAGAGATCTTTTTTCATACATGTTTTTTTAAAGACTGTCATTTTCAACACAAAATAACAGTATTTTCTTTATGTTACCAAGTGGTCTTAGTTCTGATAAAGCTTGAATCATTCCAAAACTGTTCAGGAAAGGCCAAATCTTTTTTTTATGTTTTTATGATTTTATGTTGTTGTATCCATCAATTTACTTGTTCAAATGAGTATCTATTTTCAATTTGGAATTTTAGCATCAGTTTGGATCTAATTTGATACTTTTGACAGCCCACAGACACAACAAACCTCCAGGGTCTGAAAGACTGTGAAGCTCCATGAGAATACTCAAGTCATGAACACAAAGATTGTATTTTGGCCCAAAGCGTTCTTGTGTAAACAGCCCCCTGATGGTTTTGTTTGGGTGAAAATGCGGTTTATTATCTGTAGTGTTATGACTGTGGATCCCTGAGACGACGAGCAGTTTTTCATGTAACGAAATGTCTGTTTGGAGTCGACAACAAAAAGGCATTGATCTTTGAAAAGGTTAGTTAGCTAAAATACAGTACCATACAGAATAATGCCGAACAACAGTAACAACATTAATACGAGTTTCACATATAGTTTTTTTCCCTCTTGTTTCAGCGCAGTCACCTGGCCGGCCGTTCAGTTCACAATATAGTCATCTGTAAAATCTATACTTCATATGATGATTGATTAAGATGAAATAAAGTTGAACCAATTGTTGTGATAATTTTCACATGGAATGGCAATAAAATATCCAAAATGACTTCTTGCAATTTCTGATTCAATTTTTGTATGACTGAACAATTTTGTAAGAATGATTAATTGTGATTTTTCAGATTTTCAGTTTTGCAACTGGCTCTGTGCACACGGCTAGCTCAGTGTTAGCATCACTACTTCCTCTCCAATTCTTACTCGACGGCAAGTCATGCTAAAATTTATAAATACTGATCACAATGTGGAAAGTGTGCTGTTGTGGAAGTCACTGATAACATTTTTAAAATTTTACAAATGAGATTAATACTTCTTTGGTGGCTACAAAATTTCTTTGTTGATAAAGGGAGGCGTTGTGGGGCGTCCTTTTTTTCTAAAATGCAGTGCTAACATGCCCCAAAACGCTTAACATAACCCTAACCATAACAATACTCTAACGCCTAGTGTACACTGACTCCGGTCCGGTTGCGGTCCGGGACCCGTACAGGTCACTTGCAGACGCCTGTCACACCAGCTCCGGTTCACTACAGTCCGTTTTTGACGAAAGCTACGTTGATTCACGTGGTTTCGTGCGAGAACACTCATCAAATTACATAAAAGCTGCACCAGACCACTGCGGCGTCCGGCAAAAATAGACTTCTTGCGGATTCTTTCCGCAGACCCGTGCGGCTGCTGGTCCACAGCTCCGAGGTCGGTGTGACAGAAAGCATTGGTTTTAAGCACTTTCTAAGTCTTGCCGGACCTCGCAAGAAGTCGGACCAGAGTCAGTGTGCATCAGGCGTAATAGTGAAAAAATACATTATAAAAAAGAAAGATTGCTAGCATAGCCACCAACGCAAAGTGACGGTCGAGTGGCATAAGTGGATTGAGATAAAAATAGAAGCATTTGTGGGTCAATGCTAACATTAATGCTAATTTTGATTCATAGTAAATATTAAAATAAAATAACTTAGAATAGAAATTGAAGTTGTGTCAAATAAAAACAATAAAGCAAATAGTCTATACTTTAAAGTTTAGTTGTTTCTTTACATTTCAAATTTGAATAAAAGTTTGCATTAGCTGTGAAAACCTGCTAGCTAGCTAAAGCGCTGCAGTGCACAGAGCCTAATGAAATAAAGTTACGTTCTAAAATCTAGATTAAGTGCACATAAACACATCCAGGAGCGATAACTTTTGAGAGAAGAGTGAAATGTAACTTTTGTGATCTGTTAATTACAACCATTTAAATTGTTACATAGATTTGATTGCAATTAATCGCTTCGTATAGAGTTGACTGAGGGCAGGCCAGGCCACAACTACTCCATTTCTTTTTCCTATTTTACATGTACACCACTCAAAATATTATTAGTATTTTTTTAACATGCTTCTCAGCTTGGCACCCAGCTCTGAGGCGACGTTTGTTTCGATCCTGACAAACTCCCGGACTTCCTGTTTGGGACGGAGTCAAAACTCAGGTCCAGACAGTCCGCATCCATGAGCTCGTTGCGAATGATCGAGTCCATATCGCACTCATTAAACACATCCAACTCCAAATCGCCTCCAAACCTCTCCTGGGAGATTAGCTGCATAGGGGCGGCCATTTTGCTGGGAGATTTTAGCCTCTGCTTCGGGTCCGTTTCGTCTCTTAATCCCAGGCTGCTCATGTTTTCGTGGGTTGACAAGCCAGCTTGCCAGCCCACAGGCACAGACGAGCTCTGCGTTTGGCCCCCGTGATTCAAGTGATCCTTGCGAAGCAGCATGGCGTTTCGGCGGGAATTCTGCAAAGCGACAGCGTTGCTAGCCTGCGACATCAGCGGATCGGACTGGGTGAGCAAGACGGTGCCGGGCGAGTCCAAAGACGCGAGCATGTCCTGCAAGCCTTCGCCGAAATGAGAGGAAAACGTGGCTTGCTTGTTCTCCTGTATGGTCTGCATTGGCGACTGACGCAAACTGGTGATCGAGGTCGGGCTGAACAAGTTACCAGGCCCGAAGCTGCCGGACGGACTCCCGCAGGTGAACGTAAAAACCTGCCCATTTGGACTGCCGTCTTCTTCCCCGGGAGGCGGTTGTTGCGACGCAGTCAGGCTAATATTATCCAAAAGATCGTCCATGAGATTATCAGACAACCCGTCGTTTAAGTTCATAGTGCCAAGATCGGAAAGCCCGGTCGTGCCAGTAGAGGGCGACATGCTGCTAGGACTGGAGTAGAGCATCGGAGATAAAGGGTCGTCGTCCGGGACTTCATCCAGCTCGAGATTCGCCAAAATCGGGGACAATCGGCCGCTGAGAGTGCTCGCGTTCGAATTGGTTCTCGATCGGAAGTCGGTCCACGCGTCCAGTTCGTCGCTGCTTCTTGACGTCGGGCTCCCGGTCCATTTCGACAGACTCGAGGAGCTTTCCGAACTGCCGTCTTGAGCGGCCTGCAGGGACGCCTTCTTCTTGGTGGCCCGGCCTCTCGCGCCCTTGATGTATTTGCTGTTGTCCATGGAAACGGCGCGGCGACGGGGAGCTTTGCCGCCCTTGCCTCCCTCGGGGTTGACCATCCACCACGAGCTCTTGCCCGTGCCCTCGTTCTGCACTTTGACGAAGCGGCTGTGCAGGGACAGGTTGTGGCGGATGGAGTTCTGCAAGAAAAAAGAAAGAAAATAGAAAAAGACGCATCAGTTTTATGAATTGGGAAAGACAATGATTTCACAGGCACAGCAATTATAGGTTGTGTTTACGTTCTAGAACAGGGCTATTCAACGTAATTTTCTCCTTAAATTTCGGAGGTTCATTGCATATGGGCCGCAGGAGCACAAAATATCCCCAACACAAGATTTGCTTCAATAACAATAAAATAAATATGTCAACATTAGACTTTTATGGAAAAACAAACAAGAAACCTTTTATCAAATTGCCAGTTGCCAGGACTGAACCAGAATGTAACTAGAGCTAGATACCAACCAGGTCAGGACTAACTCAGAATCCAGCCAGGTCTAAACTAGGTCTAAAGCAGAATTAAACGAGGAATAAATATTGGAAGATGGGTCATGGACTGGATGCTGAGCGTTTTTTTTTTCGTTTTGTTTTTTTAATGAGACAACCAAACTTAAGTCTATATGCAGGTTCTCATGATTCTCTAATTCTGACTTAGTTTGGTGGGAGGGCATCTGTGGTAAATATGTATCATAGTTTTACATTTGAAATTTAGAAAAAATAAAAGTTTAAAGTTACAAGAAGTGCTGAGTTCTAAAACGGAATCCCTCTGATCAAAAAGCGATGTACCAATGAAAAAGGACAATTTACCCAAAACAAATACATTTTTTGACAGTTTAAACCATCATTCAACAAAATAAAGGTATTATCAGGTATTATTATATGTCAAATCATAACTATTGAGTAATTTTTATAGATTTTGGCCCTTGTTTTCAAAATGGTTGCTAGGTAACAGTTGTGGAATTACGTCTAACTATGTCATTTTTGCTGCTATGTTCAACCAGTATGTTAGATAAAATCTTTTTTTAGACAATTACATGTTGTAATTCTCAACTCAAAAATAATAGTAATTTCCTTAAAATTGCACACATTACGCATTGTTTGTATTAATGTTGTCTTTAAACATGCTCTTGAGAACATTTACTTTGGCATTTTCATGTTTTAGAACTTAAGAGAAGACGACCTCATTAACGGGATTGATTTTAAAAAGGTCAAATGAAGCTAAATAAGACTCAGCAAATGTATTTGATGATTGAACAATGTTATACCATCATTAAAAGCTCAAATTTGCCAAATATCTGTCCTGTGAGTTTAAAGTATAATGATATTTGATAAAAGTTGTAATGTAAATGAAGTTTCAAGTACTAGATTTAGTGTCAATAAGTATTTAGGTGGCAATTTCTGTGACAATAACCTAATCCAGTCCTAATATTTGTGATCTAATCCAGACTAGACTAAAATTGTACCTAGAAATTTAAATCTCCTAAATGTTTTGTGGACTTTTCCCGATGTAACACAACCCAATAGACTTTCTCTGCTCCTAAAAGCGCGACCTACTTCAGAGGCTCAGAGGATTTCCCTGGAGAAGCTCCCAATGCTGCACAGATTTAAACAGAGCCAGAAGATTCACCGCCCTCCAATAAAGTCACCCTGGAACCACCGACGAAACTGTGCGACTTTGTGGTGTCGTTTTGGAGACTTTCTGACCCCAAGATCCGACCGACTTCAGCAGATCTCCAACAGTGAGACTGTTGGACTAAACAAGGACTAAACCAAGACTAAACAAGGACTAAACCAGGACTAAACCAGCACTAGACCAGTACTAAACAAGGACTAAACCAGGGCTGCACGAGGACTAAACCAGTACTAAACAAGGGCTAAACCAGGTCTAAACCAGCACTAAACAGGACTAAACCAGGACTAAACTAGGACTCTTCCAGTGTTAAACCAGGGCTCGAACAGCACAAAGCCAGACCTAAACCAGGACTTATCAGGTCTAAAACATCTCTAAACCTGAACAATCTAGGACTAAACAAGGTCTAAACCTAGAACTAAACCAGGGCAGCACCAGGAGTAAACTAGAACCAAACCAGAACTAAACTGGCACTTAAACGAGGCCCAAACCAGGACTAAACCAGGGCTGAACCAGGGCTCAAACAGCACAAAGCCAGAACTAAACAGGACTAAATCAGGTCTAAACCAGGTCTAAAACAAGTCTAAAACATCACTAAACCTGAACAAACCAGGACTAAACCCAGTCTAAAACCACCCAATCTAAGGGTGAAGAATGAAGACTAGCCTAGGCAATGGATGATGAGCATTCAAACACAGTCCGCGACTAAACAAGGACTAAACCAGGTTAAAACATCAGGACCAAACCAGGACAAAAACAACTGTAAACCAAGGACAAAACCAAGAGAAAACCAGGTCCAAACCCAGTCTTATCCAGGACCAAACTAGGACTAAACCAGAACTAAAGGGCTTTAAAGCAAGGACTTAACATCGATGGAGTCCGAAACCAAGACCAAACCAGAAACAGGCCACAAATAACTATAAATCCATCAGAGCAAGACATTTAAAACCAACTAATTAGATAAACAATAAATAACAACAGTACAAAGAAGAATAAAATGTACAAATAACAAAGGACCACACAACTCAAGGGGTCAAAACCAGGACTTACCAGAACTAAACCTGGACTGGGAGTACGACAAGACTAAACCAGGAGGGATTCATGGACAAAGCAAGGACACAGGACCGTGCCACTCCAGAACCATAACAGGACTAGAACAGGGCAAAATCAGTTCTAAACCGGGACTAAACCAGGTCTGGACCTAGTCTAAACTACGACTAAACCAGGACATAATTTGGACCACACCAGGACTAAACCAGGACTATCAGTAATTATTTTTGGGGAATCACTGACACATTTGCACTGAACCATTTTAACAGTGTTTTGTTTGTTGTTTTTCTAATTTCTCAATGGAAACATAGCTTTTTTTCAGCTTTTTGGGATGAACCGAAAGACGAGCATCTTCAATGACTGGACCAATCTCGAAGCATAAATCAATGGAAGTTATCAATACAGTTGGCGTAAATCGATGTCGAACACAGCCAGCCAAGTGAAGCGGGACATGTCAGGACGGAACGATCGCGCTCCTCTGAAGGCGCGGTTTCAGCTGCGTCATCGACTTTGGTTAATTGACTGAGCGGCACGACATCAAACTCAGGGCAAAGCCTCGGTGCAAAGACAATTAAGGGATCAGGAGAAGACGCAAACAAAGGCATCAGTCACAGCGGCAGACGACGGCGAAGTGAAGGTGAAGCGAAGATGGACGGAAAATTCACCAAAATTTAATCGAGATCGATATTTTGTCGTTTCTAATCGTAAGTTTGGGTCTACAGTAAATCCTCTGTCGGTAAAATCATCTGGTTTGAAGTATAATAAAAGACGTTTTTTATTTGTTTTCAAAGCAGAACTCAGTGACAGAGCTCCCCCTGCAGCTCTCTTGTGAAAATACACTGCTAGTGAAAAGACGCAAAAGCTTACATTCTTTTTCTTCTTTTTTATTGAAATAAGGGAGTACAATCGCATACACAAACATTTCACATCGCCAAAAATAAAAAAAGAGGAATTCTCAGGAGAGTTATCAGGAGCTTTAAACGCCCTGAAAATACATATACAACCACCACACGGGCCTACAACGATGTTTAATAAGGTGAAAATGTCACTTAGTTCTGCTTTAGTAAGACAAAATACAATTGAATCGTGATTGATCAATATGAAGGGGAAAAATGCTTAATTTTTTAAGATATTGTCCAGCTCTAGAGATGACAGATGTTTTACCAAGATTTTAACCAAATGTATAGGTTTTAGGAAAGAAAGACAGGGTTGTAAGATTAATCGCAATTTGAAAGAACACAATTAGCAAATCGGAAAGGCTGCAATTTTTGAAGTGCCATTACAAAAATATTCTGATGAATTCTGCATGAAAAACCACTAACCCTGTCGTTTAGATCACAACAAAAGCGTCAATCCTCTCGAAGACATTTACATTTTAACAGCATTAGATCATTAAAACACTAATCAGAAATGTAATCGCAATTGCAATTCTTGTCAGAAAAATGACAATTAAATATATTTCACTAATCGTTCAGTTCGAAAGTAAGTCAGGATTTTTTTTGCGTATATTGAGTTATCAGGATTTAGTGAATTTTTTCTTTCCTATTGAAGACCACAGGGCTGGTGGGAAATCAACTGAATTTTAATCGAGATTTAGGTTCAGGCATTTCCAATCGTCAATGATCAGATTTTAATTGAAAGCTAATCTGGCAGTAAAAGCGTTCAGACTTTGGAGACTTGTTAATGTTCAGGTAATTAATAAAAGACAATTTTGTTTTAAGACAAAATAAAATACAATCGAAAACTGTGATCGATCCAAATGAAGAAAAACAATTGTAATGAATGGTTTAGTCATTTCACTAAACCCTAAAAAGACACAAAAAACATCTTCATAAGATTACCTGATAATCGATAATCAGGATTATTCAGGTCACAATAAGAAGTAAGAACCAAAAAAATTGAGTCTTTTTAGTTCAGTCTGTAGTTAAACAAATAAAGTACTTTTTAATCTGGCGGTTTTTGTCACATTTAATTTTATTTTGTCTTTCAGAAAGTTCAGTTTAGTAAAGCTGGTCTCAAACATGAGGAATAGTAACATGAAACAAAGTTGAAGATTTCACTGTTGTTCGTTCTCAGTAATTGTGAATAATCGCTAAATTGTGATGTTTTTTCTCACAGTCATCAATAAACACAACAATTTGATATTGTGACATCCTTACACAAGACGTATTCTTAAGCAGTGCCATTTGACCTGCAAAACAGTCAAATGTATTCCTCGTAAATTTGAATTGCGCTCCAAACCACATGCTTTTACTGACAGAGGGCTGACTGTGGATCTTAAAAAACCCTAGAAAAGCTGATCATTACTTTTGGGCACCTTGGCTTTACTATTTCACATTTTTAACTTAAAATAATGTCTTCAATTGGAAAAAAAAAAAACACTTTATAAACTACATCTCTATTTCCAATCATGTATTTAGGCGTTTGCGTGCCCTCTGCTGTCAACAGTGGGAATGACAAAGAAAAAGGAAAAAAAATGAAGCCTTTAAACAATGTGAATGCTATGCTAATGGAGCCATGCGTTCGCTGTCAACACAATTTTACTGCAGCGCGAGGCCAGTGATGGTTTATGGATTTAAAAACTGAGCAGAAGTACTGATTTTCACCTGTGACGCAACAATCCGCGCGAAATTTAAACTGAGTGCTTTTTGAGGCTCACAAGATAAATAAAACAAACATGAATGGAAAAAAACACAACAATAAAGCATAGATAAAAGCTCAAAAAAGTCAGTTTTGTATGTGTCTTAAACCATCAGCGATTTTCAATAGTTTATATTTTGATACAATTGAATCTTGATTTTTACTTAAGGCGAGACTCTACAGGCTTAACTTTTTTTTTTTTTTTCAATTTTCTCTCTCAACATATTGACTTTCATGTGGAAACAACAAACTTGTCCAATCTGCTTTTAAATATGTTTTCATCTTTTATCTTCATCCATTGATTTCTCTGGGACATTGTAACTGCAACTTTTCTCAAAATGTTGTTTTCTTTCACAGAAACATAAAGATCAGCCTTAAAGTAGCTCCTGCACCAAACTGTGCACTCTTAGACGAACAGAAGGATTTGTTGATATCTAATTCTAAATCTGATTAAAGTTTTACATCTAAAAATTTGGCAAAATTTAAATTTTTATGACAATTTTCAGTCAGATCTACTTTACTCAAAAACGAAATAAGAAAAAACCAAAATCCCCTCATAACATTTTTTTGTATCTAATGTGTACAAAATGAACCAAGTAATTTAAACCTGATTTTGTCAATTTTTTTAGATTCAAATGTCACACACATGTGCAATTTTGACAAATTTTCAAAGTTCAAAGTTTCAAATTGATTTTTTTTTTATTTTAAGAGCTTTTCCTATTCACCTGCAGCGTCTAATCTTAAATAAATGGCACAGCCCAATAGAGAAGTAACCATGATAGAAATATAAGTCTCACTATTAAATCATGGACTGTTCACAAATTAATTGCAAGACTAAATGCACGGTTTTGTTGTAGCAGCAAAATAAAAAGCAGATACAACAACACGGCCCAAAAACAAACCAGAAATTGGCAAAAGGCTTCAAAAGGTCATGCAAAAGGACAAGAGTGGATCAATACTATAAAAAGCATCGTAAATAATGTTAAATACTTTCATTTTGCCAGTTTTTTAGTTACATTGGCAAGAATTCTCCACATTAAACTCAACAAATCCAATGGGAGGATTAGCTTAAGCTTTTTAAACGGTGCTCGTGCTGAGAAGTGAACTCCTGACCCCCAGGGCTGACTGAGCGACTGGGACTGGGACTCTGGTCTGGACTCTGGTCTGGACACTGGTCTCTGCACTCTCTGGTCTTCTAGATTTATTCCCTGTTTTCCTGACACATCACTAGCATCCTGGTTCTTGTGTTTATATTCTGTCTGTACGTTTTAATGGAGCAGCAAATACGTAAATGTAGTTCAATCGCACGTTTCTAAAGTTCATTTATTACAGTAGGATTTGTGGCACTCGGTGAACCAAAACGGAAACTTTCTTGTCAAACTGTTGTTGCCCGCTGTTGTGATTTTGGTTAATTATTATCCAGATTCGAATAGAGTTAGATTTAAGATATGTTTATTACGAGGTTGTTGGTAATGTATACTTATTTAGGGCTGTAAACCTTTAGTCATTTAGTTGATTAATCGGTCATTGGTGTCTTAGTCAACCAAGACTTTTATAAGTCAACAAATCATAGATTAAAATGATTTGTATGGCAAAAACGATGGATGTGGACTTTTAGCTGAAGATTTGGGAGTCTAACATATAAATACACTGTTTGTTAGTATTTTTCTGTATTCACCTTATTCCCCCCACGCAAACTTTTGCCTCTTTTTATGTCTATAATACGCACTCTTGTAGTAAAGGGACTTCTGGTTTGACGCTAACTGTGTTCCCGTGAATGACGATCGAGGGAAAAGTCTCTCGCTAAAACATTATATAAAGTAGATTGCTTTGTTTAATGAACACGAACAACAAGTCACACTGCACCGATTTCCTGGACGGCCTGAAAACGGCTTTTTAGTCCGTGTAGAACTTATTTTCTGTTGAGCTTGTCTGCCCCGTGTAAACTACAATGGAAAAAAGATGGCGGCGCCCACGGCAACTTCTGCAATAAGGAGAATAAACACATGAACTCGTCTGCAGTTATGGTCTTTTGAGTGCAGTTTGCGTCAGATACATGGGAGATTCTTTATAGTTTTGCCACACTCCCTTTTAGTCGCCTGATCGGTCGATAGAGCAGGTTTTTTTTACGGCCTTACTTATTTCAGTGCTAATCGCTAATGGTAACAATCTACACAAAACTCTTGGTAGGTGATCATATTTTCTAATTCTGCTGGTGTCACTCTCGTGTACGCCAGTGGTTTCAGTCGCCAAAACAGCCCTGGTGTTTCATAGTTTGTGATGTGGAGGCTAACGCTAACTCTTCCACTGTTAATCCATTAGTGCTACAACATGGAATGGTACAGACCTAATGGAACGCAATGTTTTGGTACACAGTATTCACCTTATTCCGCCCTGATCACTTTTGTCCGTCAGGTTGACTAGGAACAACAGCTCTTAAGACACGTCACACCAACCATCGTGTGACGCTTTCAACGAAGATGGAAGTTACGGCCGAAACATGTCACGAAAGGCTGAAACAAGTTGATTGATTAATCGCAATTAATCGATTATTAAGGTAATCGTCAACTAAATTAGTAATCGTCATTTTCAGGGTTATACACAGACTCCAAAACATATGCTGAGAAAAGAGGTTGGACAAACCAGGAATTACTTCAAAAAGAAACTTGTACATTTAGTGTTTTTGATCAAAAAAATGAACATTCTCAATCAGGACGTCCTCAAGCGACATCACTTAAGCTTCATCTGGGTAAAACTGAATAAAAAGTATGATATTTACAGGCCATTTGCATTTCAAACAACTCATCGATTAAAGAATAATTGCTAGACTAATCGATTAGTAAAATGATTGTTCGTTGCAGCCCTAATTTAAAGCTAATTACATCATCACTTACCCATTGTCTACTCCGCTCTGACAATACTTTACAAAGATGTTTTGGTCAACCAGAGCGGATATCTGCAGAAGAAGCTTGCCTGTGCACGTTGACATATTAGAGCAAAGTTTCAAGGGCACTACTTCCCCTTTTCGCCTCGCTGAGGGAAACTTGTGGTTTTTGTAGTGTCATGTAAGATTATTGGAAATGAATAGAGAAGGGGAAAAGTCACTCCCTGAGTCACACCCTTAAGATGACATGTTTTTTACTTTTTTCAAAACTTAGACGTTACAAAAACCAAAACAAAAAACATTGTAAGACCAGAGAAAGCACAGGAAGTAAAAGTTAAGTTTAAAAATAGAAGGGTTAGCAAGAAAAGACATCCAAAGAAAGTGAAGACATATTTAGTCCAAAGTTAGCGTCACATTTTGTCCAAAGTCTTTCAAATTAGTAGAGCTGTAATCCTTTAGTCGACCAAGATTTTAATAGACGATTAATTATTTTATTTTGATTTAAAGGCAAAAACAGCAAAAACATATGGAGTGAGTTTGCTGAAGATTTTACATTTTAATATTTACATTTTTCTAAATAATTAGTTGTTTTTGCATGAGGTTTGGGTCGGATACATGGAGCTACTTTATAGTTTTGATATATTTTTACCACGCCTCCTTTAAGTCGACTAATCGCATGGGGCAGGTCTTTAGTCGGCCAAGAATTTCATTAACTCTAAAAACGCAGCTCTAAATTTAATGAATTTAAGTCCAAATGTGTTCAAATTCTTTTTCCATTTTAACTATGCCAGTTATAATATCAGTCCAGTCCTTAAGAATATATGTTTTTCAAGCTATTTTTGAGCAGTAACACGTGTAATTGAATAATATCCCATACTGCAGAACATTCCAAGGAAAGAAAGAAGCAGGTGGTGGACCCCCAAACAGAAAAATTACACAGTTCACCTTTAAATACACGATTTCCTGTACATTTTAGCAGAATTAAGCATAAAGCCTGCATTTGAACGCATTATCTGACTGTAAACCACAGAAAGAGCAGTCTTGGCTCTCTCGCCGCTGCGTCTGTCCTCTTCTTCTCAGTCGTGGGATTACAGTCCGATCCCCCCGCAGTTTCTCTGATCTAAATCCTTTACAGTTTCTCGGATTCTCGGATGAATTGGTTTTTGAATCCAGACTAATCCTTGGACTGGACCGGAGCGGGACTCGGGAGCCGCAGACAGGAGCAGCGGGAGGCCGGGGAAATCAAAGGCACATACGCACTGTAAAGGATTTTAAAACTGAACGACGGAAGTGGACAGAGGGGCCAGGAATTGCACTTTGGAGAACGGTTACTTATTACTACAAAGCAATATTATAATCAGGGTTCGTGCACATTTTAAAAAGTTAAATTCAAGCACTTTTCAAGCACTTTCAAGGTTGACTCGTACATTTTGCAGCACATTGGCCCAAATGCGCTGACGTTTTTTGTTTCTTTCATTCAGGAACATAACAAACGTGCAAATGTATACATTAGTTTTTTTAATTAACTAAACAATGCAATATATTTCTCTCTGAATACGCACTTAGAGACAAGAAATGAGCTCGGTGAAGAGAGCAGTTGGAAATTTTGGGTAAATCAGAAGTTATTGTCTATATTTTAGTGCTGCCTCATTCAAGTCATTAATTAGAGGAAAAGTCTTTGGTGAAGAATAATTGTAGGCGGCATATAAGGTTAAAACACTGTCGTATCTGCAAATTTTTAGGGTTTTAAAACATAAAAATTGAAGCTCTATTTACAGCTTTTTACTGCTGTTGGATACAGATTGGCAAGTTAAAATTTCAAGCATTTTCAAGTACTTTTTCCCAAAATTCAAGCACGAAACAATGTATTAAAATTCACTGTATAATTTGATCTGTGTTTGTCCATTTTAAACAGTGGAATAAACGTTTAATTACTCAAGAAGTAAAAAGCACTGGTCAAACTTTAGCCCACATTGTCTGAATCTGGTGTGAGTGAATGTTGTGGCAATAAAGATTATGCACATTATTTTTATTTGAAAATTTCGCCTCAACATTTCGACGTGAGCGGCAGATTTACAGGCAGCACAAACTGATAAAATGTCTTTCGTTGCCTTTTTTTGGCCAGTTTTTTGTCAATGGAGCTTTTGTTTTGCTCAAATTAACTTCATACGGTAAAATGTAAACTGAAAGTAGTTTCTCGTTGTTGCTCTTGTGCAGAGCTTAGCTAGCTTGTTTGCAAACAATAGCTGGAGATAAAGCACACTTCAGCTCACAACAACAATTATTTCCGCAAAACTTGGACTGAGACTCATTTATTTAAGGAGATAAAGGTAATGATTTCAACTGTGTGTGATCCAAAGTCTGTGTCAGTGATAAATGTGAGTGAAGCTGCAGTGTTCCTGTTGTTTATCTGGTTTTCTACAACTGTTTACTTGATTTTCTTTTTTTTAGACGTCAAGTTCAAACTAAATATTTAGCAGAGTTGTAGACTTTCATATTTATTATCAGACTTCAACAGTTTTTTTACATTTTAGTCGTGTTTTGAACTTTTACAGGAGAAACTGTCATCACCCACCATTGACTCTCATGCGTTTTCGCCGCTCACTGCTAAAATTCAGAACAACGACATCAAGAGACATCATCTGCATAAACTCTATGCGATAGTAACTTGCCACCAGAGTGAAGTAAATGATGCAATGACAAAAAGAAAAAAAAACTTTTTCAAACACATTTTCAGAATGGAGATATCGTTTTTAATCGATGGAACACAGCATTTGATGACACGTGTTAGCAGATCTGATCATTTTCTGCATTAAAAACAGAAATGAATGAACGCTTTTTGTACGGTACATATGTGTTGGATGTGTGTGTATTAATTGAGATTTGCATGTTGAATCCTTTGTTGAAGAAATAAAGTGACCAATGATTTGATTTAAAACTACAATGTCAGGTAATACGCTCTGCATTGGAGAAAGTTCTGCATCCATCAGAAGTGTAGATCTTTAACTCTTCATCGGACCCTCTCCTCTGCATCCTCTGCCCTCACAACTGATTCCCTCTTTTGCTCCATCCATAACTCTCCTTTTGGTCTTCCTCTTTGCCTCCTGTTTCCTGCAGCTCAGACCTAAGCGTCCTTCTGCTCATGTATTCCCTCTCCCTCCTCTGCTGCTTCTGTGCTCTGTATTGTGCAGATTTGTTGTGACAGAAAGAATCAGCTGCTCCCTCTCTCTCTCTCTCTCTCTTTCTCCTCCTGCTGCAGAACTGAACGTGCTTTTTGTCACATTGTTAATATTATGGTGCGTAAACTGCAGTGTTCCCTGTGCACTCTATTTGACACGTCTCGGCCCGTGTTGTGTAACATGTGTTCCCTTTTCTCATTGTGCACGAGCTGGTATTGTGAGTGAGTTGTGACAGGGGCCGTGTGCGGGTCTCACCTTCCATCCCGCGGAGCTGTTGCTGTCGCCTTTGTCCTTGAAATACGGCACGGAGCGCACCATCCAGTCGTAGATCTGGGACAGGGTCAGGCGCTTCTCCGGGGAGCTCTCGATGGCCTGCGTGATGAGGTCCGCGTACGAGTAGTTGCCCCAGGCGTTCCTGCGGGCGGACGACTTCCTGAGCTGCTGCGACGCGGAGCCCGGGGCCGAGGCGGAGAACTGAACCGACGAGGGCGAGCCGTCGGCGGTGTCCTCCTTCAGCGCGCCCCGCGGCTGCACCTCCACGGGCCGGGACGCGCCGCCACCGGTCGCCTCCCGGGGTTTGGCGGCGGGTTTCTGGGCAGAGCCTTCATCCTCGTCGTCCTCTTCCTCGGGGATGACGTCAGTGTCGTTGGTGCCCGGTTTGCTGGCTCCGGACTCGGGACGGGGCAGCGGCCAGGTGCAGGAGCGCGGCCGCTTCTGGGGCTCGAAGTCCGGGTCTATGTCCAGCGGCGGCTCCGGTGGCGGCGGCTCCGGTGTGCACGGCGCCTCGGCCATGGTCCCCGCTGCGGCTCGTGTGCACAAACGCCTCTCCGCTCACGCGGGGCGCATTCCATCAATGTCCGGAGACCGAGGCACTGCGCGCGCTCCGCCGAATGCAAATGCACCGCACTGCACGTGTCCGTGTGTCCGTCCTCACGCCGACCGTCCTGTCTCCAGCAGCGGCGCTAACAAACCCGGGTGTCCGCTGCCCCGAGCTCACCGCACACACCCAGGACAACGTGCATCGCTATTTGTCCCCGCGTGGACGGAGAATCTCCCCGAAGCTCCCAAAACCATCTAAAACCAGCACATCAGCGTCTTCCTCCCGCACGCAGCTGCCATCTTCACCTTTATCTGAACACGAGCGCGTTCTCATCCGCGGATCTGACCCGCCGTCCGTCAAAGCACGCGCGGCGATTACAACCAGCACCGAGGCCTTCAGCTCCGTGTTCAGCCGCTGCAAATCCGCGCACCGTCCGCTAAAACATGACGCTAAGCGCGCGCAGACCCGCTCCGTCTCTCACAAACTCCACGGCGCATCTTTCTCCGGGTGTCCGGCCGCGCGTAAAGACATTTCATTCAGTGTTCCGCCGCTCCTCCTGCCGCCTCTGCCGCCGCCTCTGCCGCTGCTGCTGTGGTCGCTCCTGGCGCAAAGAAAACCATCCCTGACCGAAGCACTGCCCCCTGCTCCGCGCTGCGCACAATTTAAAGCGATAGCACCAGAAGAATCCGCGCAAAAACACTGCATACGTCTACTGTACGCCGCGATACAGATGACATCACCCTTCTCTGTCCGCGAAGATGATGAAAGAAAGATAGAAAATAAGCTTCTGCAACGATTGTGAGAAGAATTTCATTTTTTTCCCCCAAACGAGAGCCTATTTCTAACGCAATCCTGGCGACGAGGAACGCTGTGGGGGAAAAAAGTCAGTGAACATTTGGTAAGAAAGACAAAGAACAAAGACAGATTCATCAATGTGCAATATTCAAAATGGCAAAAGGAGAAGCAGACAGAGGCCAAGGCACTGGTCCTGTCCCACAATCCACAATAACGGCTTCATAATAATGTCTTTTGTCAATAAAAAGATGATTCATGCAAGGTGAATGAAGTGTCTTGCCCAAGGACACAAGAGTAACGTGACAGAATCAAGTCGAGATGAGACATGGAGCAGAGGATGAAGAGGAGAGGCTTTAGATCAGGTCTATTCAGCTGAAAGTTCATCCAAATATCAAAAAATAAATAGAAAACTACATTTTCTCTTCTTTACGGTTAAGTTCTGGGTCGGTCCTTCTTTAATTGAGCTTCAGACCTGGTTCAGTCCTGGTGCCTGAGGGTCGTTCACACATTCACCACATCAAAGTCGAACCTAAACCTGGACTAGACCAGAACAGAATGATGCTCTTATAAAGGATTTTTCATTTTCTTAAAGGGAACGTATAATGATTTTTTTCCAGGTACTTAGGTACTGGAAATATAAGATAAGAAGATCATCATTTTACTTTTTGTTCATTGTAAATCACAATATTGATCTAAAATGGCTCTGTAATAGAAACAGCACCATTGACTTCCTATAGACCCTTTAAAATGTGATCTTCCACAATGGAAGCGACTGGAGGCAAAATTTATAATATAGTATAACACATTTTTCAATGGTTATTACGGTAGATCTAAATTCTACTGGTTGTAAGTGTTTGTGTTGGAAAAAAGCAACACAATTGAATTTCCAGAGTAGAAAGGTCAGTTAGTTTGCTTTTCTATAAACAAACAATGGACAAAATACAATTTTCTAGCCTTAAAATTGTATTTTAGCTTCAAAAGAATCTAACAATAGAATAAAATGAAACCTGATTGTGGGCTCAACATTTCTGTGAGTATTTTTCCAGTAAAACCCATAAATCTGGATTGTTCCTTCATCAAAAATGCAAAGAGTTGATCATAATTTCCTAAAACATGACGTAAAATACAGTAGTAAATGTGTTTAAAGCAGCTCTGATGTCACTCACATGTGTCTGAGGCTTTTACTGACACTAAATGAATCCTCTAATTGTTTCATATTTTGTGATATTCTGAGGTTAATCCCAGTTTCTCCAGTGAAATCACATCATGTTCCACTTCACTTTTGCCTCCATTCTGAATTTAGAATGTTTTAGTTTACAAACCTTTAAAGGGTCTATAGAAACAGTTCCATTGACTTCCCGTTTAAAAATGCAGAACTGATAAGCCCCGCCTTATCAGTTCAGCATTAGCTCGAAAAATACACAAGTTCTGAATAATCCAGAGAGTGTCGACTGGTACCAACCATCGAGCACAATTACAAGAGATCAAAGCCTCGTTACAAGTCACTGTTGACTCTGTAAATCTTTTGGTATTTTACTTTAGATCATAATTAGTGTGTCAAACTGTCTAAAGCTAAAGGCCAACTGATTTTAATTTCAGATTTCTGATCTTGCGCTTAAGGTGAGAATCTAGTGACCACTGCGCAACAAAAAATGTACATAGTTGAGCTCAAAATGACTTGAATTTATCCTATTTTTATCTGGATTTGCGTTGTTTTGACTCAAAGAGATTTAACTGCTTTTGCGACACAGAATAATTCTCTAGTTTCACTGTATTTCTGTGTGATCATGAGGTACTTTAGCTTAAAATAAATTGGCAATGGTGTAAAGACAGATAATTTGCCTTGAACTAAGCAATAATGTAAAGAGTTCAGGATAGAACATCAAAAAACTGCCGTTACCATGGAAATCCGCCATGTTTGCAGCTGGCGTGTTAAACTTATATAGAGAAACATTAGTCAAAACAATGTAAAAGTGAACAAATCTATGGAAGAACCTGAATAACTGCTGGGTCACTTCTGGTAAATACATTTATCAATACATAGTGTCAGAATACTTTTGAATTAACGCTAAGTTTAGTATTTAGCATCTTAAAATCTCCATTGATTTAACATTGGGCCAACAGAAAATTCAGTTATGTGTGACGTCACGATCCCGAGCTCAAATGAAACAAGAAAGAACCAGTTTGAAACACATAAAATAATCCACTTCCATCAAATAAATAATCTAAACTAATCTTAACCAGTCAAAACGTCTGAAACTGAGATCCTGAAATACAGACATTTTAACTCATCTAGAACTTCATTTACTCGGAGTCTGAACTTTTCTAATGATCACAACTACGTTACAGGGATGTGGGCGGGGCTAGGGGGTAGGTGAAAACAGCGATTGTCTGAGAACTCGAGCCTCAGCTCCAGAACAAAACAGATTAACTCAAACGTGCATGAATCAATCAAAAAAACAACTTTGAGTAAATTAATGAAGAAGAAAGGCCATTGTCACGGTTTAAAAGCTCGTTAAAGTTGATTTTGCTGAATATACCCCCTTTAAGAGTGTCTTTAACATCTCTTTTTATTACTCAAACAGACAATCTACTACACGCAGCGGTCCTCATCCTTTTTATTTTGTTTATACTTTATCTTTAACAACATATTCATCCAATTAATTAAGGGAGATATATGGAAACAGAGCAAATAAAGTACGTCTTGTCTGTGTTATTAATACATTTGTTTATGGTGTGAACAGCATTTAACAATATAACTTCACTTTCTCACCTCCCACTCGGCTTCTGGGGTGTTTTTAAGACAATAGTTTTCTAAAAGGGCATCAATGTTTAGATAAAAGACACTTGAGAGACTAAATGTACCATGAAAAAGTACAATTCTATCAACATTTTCTTCAAAGCAAATCAAATAATGAGGGATTTACCTTTACTTCATGACAAAACACATGGATTTTCTATATTTCTGTGGTTTTATATAATGATTTTGTATTGAAATTGACACGTTTAAAAAGCATCTTCCCTTTATCGTCACAAACAAATGTCCTCCACATCAATCCTCCGCAATAATGATATTTTACAGTCAGCATTAAATATTTTAAAACATTTCTTGTATCATGTTACAGATAGAACTTGCACCAACTTCATTGTATTTTCCCATGTCTTTTAAGTGCTGTATCTGTAATTAAACAATTTAAAAACAACAATTTTCTACCACAGCTCAAAATGAAAAATGTACATTAGTTACAATGAGTTCAATTCAGAATGTCAATCTTAATTAGAGAAGTTTTGACGAGTTAAGATCTTATTAGGAGCTGAGACTTTTAAAATACATTTCTAACCGAAATAAAGATTGAAATACAGTAACTGTAGGATTCTAGATACAGAATATAAGTCTATTATTGATGAAAATCTGATATATTTTTATTGAATAATTATGGCAGCTTATTGCATTCATTTATATAATGCAAAAGGTTTTTGTTTTTATCAGAAAAGTTTGTTTTTATGAGAAAAGTTTGTTATTATGAGTTAAATGCAGTTATAATTAGTGAAATAGTCTGTTTATATGAGATAAGTCTGTTTTTATGAGTAAAATACAGTCTGTTTTTTATGAGAAAAGTTCCTATTTTTATGAGAAAAGTTTTTGTTTATATGAGATAAGTCTGTTTTTATGAGTAAAATACAGTTTGTTTTAAATGAGAAAATGTTCCGTTATAATCCTGTTTTTATGAGTAAATTAAATATTTTTATGAGGAAAAGTTAGAATAAACATCATGTGGAAGACTTAACCCGAAAAGTTTCTGTTTTTAAGAGAAAAGTTTGTTTTTAAGAGAAAAGTTTCTGTTAGAATTAGTGAAATAAATCCTGTATTTATGAGAAAAGTTTCTATTTTTATGAGAAAGGTTTATGTTTATATGAGATAAGTCTGTTTTTATGAGTAAAATAAATTTTTTAATTAGAAAATGTTCTATTATAACGAGTGAAATAAATCCTGTTTTAACGAGTAAAATAAATGTTTTTATGAGGAAAAGTTAGAATAAACATGAGGAAGACTTAACCTCAGCATCCAGGCTCTTCTTTCATGTCCTGGTGTAGGTTTTTTATTTTCTAAGTTGATTTACAAATGAAAATGTTCCGGTATAAATCATAAATGCAAAAGGACACAACAAACACAACATGTCCTTGGTCTGATTCATCTGTTTTTGGAGTAAATGGAGCCTGTGATGTGCACTTTCTGCTCCAAACTCCAGCGACTCTGGAGGTCTGAGGGTTGAAGGTCACTGGAGCGAGCTCTTCAAAAAGATCAAAATGTGATAAAAACAGGATTTACTTCACTCATGGAAACAGAAAGTTAAATAATGCCACTGTCTTTGTTTTTAAAAAGTCTAATCGTATGTGTTTTAGAGTCTGTAAAGTCTAGAGAACTTTTACCATTAAAAAATACCACAATGATTATTTTTTATAGTCGATTAATCATTTTTTTCAAAAACATTTCTTACTAGTTGCACTTTATGTTTTGTTTTAAGTTAAATGATTGATCTAACTGTCTAAATATTAATCTTTATGTTTTAAATTCAAGAAAAATCTTGTAATCTGTGTAAATAAATCTCATCATAACAACTCAAATTAAGACGTACACTGCAAAAAATGTATTTCTAGATGAGTTAAAATGTCTTAATTTCAGGATATTAATCTGAATTTCCGACGTTTTGACTCGTTAAGATCAGTGGAGACGATTTATTTGATGGAACTAGATTATTTTACTTGTTTCTGACTTGTTTCAATACATTTCTTCATATTTCAATCCCAATTATCTGTCAGTGGTTAAGATCATTTTACTTACCCCACTGACAAATATATTTTCTCATTTTAAGCAAAATTATCACAGGATCATCAGAAATACCTTGAAACCCGTGAAATATTCTGCATCACATCAACAGTTTAATCTCATCGAGTCAAAACTTCTCAAATCCAGATAAAAAATGATAAATTCAAGCCATTTTAAGCTTGGACAGATTTACATTTTTTGCTGTGCAGGTAGATTATTTGGATTGAAGTAAGAAATGTAGAAATGTATTGAAGCAAGTCAGAAACAGGTTGAAACAAATAAAATAATCTACTTCCATCAAAAAAATCGTCTACACTGATCTTAACAAGTCAAAACGTCTGAAATTCAGATTCATATCCTGAAATCAAGACATTTTAACTCATACAGAAATTCGTTTTTGCAGTGTAGCTTTTAAAAGGTGCACTATGTAACTTTTCTGATGCCGAATCCCTACCAGAAAAGTCCCTTAGTGCATCTTTAACTCTCTGTAATTAATAGATGTTTCTCTGTGCGTGTTAAATATATAAAGTGCAGCTCAAAATCCAAGGCGTTAAAATCTTAATAAATACTTAAATCTGTACAGTTTTTGCGTTGAGTCCCGTTCAGTTCAGTTCAGTTTATGGAGTGATGATCGAGGCTGGTTTTTGGCGCGTTTTGACGGTAATACTTTGGGTTTCTGTTGTCGTTTTAGCGTTGAATATCGATTGGAAATGGTCCAGGTGTCACTGTTTTAAGCTGCGGTCTCCTTCGATCCAGTATTCCTCGGTCTGCATCTCCGTGAGTCGAGAAACCGTCCGCTGAAACGCAAACATCTCCTCCTCGCCGCTGAAGATGGACAGACTGCTCGCTTCATCCTGATTGACACAAGTGTGCGACGTTAAAGACAAATGTACAGTTGTTTTTACATACATTTCATTCAAGTGGAAATGAACAAGACACTACAGGCAAAACTATTTTTTTTTCTATTTTTTGTTTTTTGGTCAGTTTGTTCTCTCAACATATCGTGGAAACATCATGTGGAAACAACAAACTTGTCCAATCTGCTCCTAAAGATGTTTTATTCTTCCATTGAATCCACTTCATCCAAAGATTTCTCTGGGACATTGTAACTTCAAAGATCATTTCCCCCTCAAGACATAAAGATCAGCCTTAAAGTAGATCTGGACTCAACAAGATTTTGAGGAAACATACAGAAGGATTTGTTAATATCTAATTCTAAACCAGATTGATTGAAGTTTTAAGTAAAAAAAGACGAGACAATTTTCAGTCCAACCTAGTTTACTCAAAAACGAAATAAGAAATCCCATAAATAATATGTTACGAAATGAACCAAGAAATTTAAACCTGGTTATGTCCATTTTTAAGATTTATATGTCCGATATATGTGTATTTTTGGTCATTTTTACACATAAAATGCCTTATTTCTACATGAAAACATAACATGATGAAAAACTTCTAATATATATGTTTTTCTTACATTTATGTGAGTAAACTACAGGAGAAGTTTACAATTGATATCTATAAACTTTGATTTGTTCCTGTTCACCTGCAGGTCAGCCTTAAAGCAGAACTCGGTGACTTCAGTGACAGAGCTCCCCCCACAGGTCACTTGTGAAAATACACTCCCAGTAAAATGACGTCAACAGATTTTTTTCTCTCCTTTTTTTCTTTTTTAACCTTCCTTTTTACTGAAATAAGGAAGTACAATCAGATACAAAAAAAAATCATGTCGCCAAATATAAAAAAAGAGAGCCAAGGTTACTTAGGAGAGTTGCAGCTGGTTTTCCGCTCAGAGACAGCAGGGGGCGACGATGGAGGCTTGAAACGCCCGGAAAATACATTTACCACAACCACTCGGACTTACAAAGACGTTTAATAAGGAGAAAATGTTACTTAGTTCTACTTTAAGAGCAGTTTTCTGTTCTTTCTGCTCCACTACATTTTTCATCCAGAATGAAAAGCAGAAGTATTTTTTCTTAAACACATTGCGTAAAGGTTGAGTTAAAGGGGCTGTACCTGATTTTTTCGGTTTTACTTGAAACATGAAAAATAGAACTAGTTTGTTTTAAAGCAGCGTTAAGTAACATTTTTACCTCATTAAACGTTTTTGTGAGTCCATGAGGTGGTGGTTGTACTATATATATATATATTTTCGGGGCCTTTGAAGCTCCCATCGTCGCCCCCTGCTGTCTCTGCGCGGAAAAATCTGCTGCAATATTTCAAACGGCGACCCGAAGACAACTCTCCTGAGAAACACAGGCTCTCTTTTACATTTGGCAACGTCAATGTAATTGCACAATTGTATGTAATTGCACTTCCTTATTTCAATAAATGGGGAAAAAATAAGCTTTTTCACAAGAGGCCTGCAGGGGGAGCTCTGTCAATGAAGTTACTTAGTTCTGCTTTAATACTTTTTAAAGGCCTTAATTTGACCTACATATATAAATGGACTTTTAAGGCTTTTTGAGATTCCGCATATACCGTGTACGTGGAAAAACTAGTTCTACTTCTGTTTTTCACCTTTCAGAACAGTAAAAATCAGGAACAGCCCCTTTAAAGTGCCACCACTGAGCAATCAAAAATATGAAAATAGCAAGCAGCAAAATTAAGAAAGAAAGAAATGATTTTGCTTCCTTAAGATCCAAAAAACGACACAATTCTTCATGAAGATCACTGGGCAGCAGTTCTGGTGGACTAAAGTCACACGGCAACAGCACGCTCCCTCAAAAACATGAGACATCACACTTTGTGTTGTTTGATAAAAGTGAACATTTCAGAGTGTCCTTTTCTGTGGCCAGTCCAAGTCACATCTGCAAAATATTCATGCTTTCTTATTAGGCTCTTGATATGGATTATCTTGATAATGGAGAAGTGCTCACTAATTCTGATTTAGACAGATTTGTGAACAATATTTGAGAGAAATTGGACTTTTGTGTTTAAATAAAATGTTTTATACAGTTTGTTTGGGATGAGCTCATGAAATAGGAGCAAAAACAAGTGCTGCGTTTATATTTTTGTTCAGTGCAATTAAAATTTAGCATGGAAAGTGTAACCTTTTCAACCATTTAAAGTCTGTATAACAAGTTCTCAAAATTTTCTAATTCTTAGTTTGGTGGGAGGGCACCTGTGGCAAGTATTTATCATTTGTTTTAATTTGCGAAGTTGCAGTTTGTGAAAATTAAAAGTTTAAAATGCCTGGAAGTAGTTCTGAGTTCTAAAACGGAATCCCTCTGTGATGTCTTCAAAAAGTAATGTGCCATTGAAAATACAAAGACAATTTACAGACAACTGGCACAATTTTCTCAGTCATTCAACAAAATAAAGTTGTTATCGGATATTATTATTTGTCAAATCATAACTATTGTGTAATTTATGTGGCTGTTTTCAAATGGTTGCTATGGTAACAGTTGTGGAATTACCTCTAACTTTGTCATATTCATGCTCATGTCCAACCAGGAAGTACAATTACAAACGAAAACTGTCAAACTGGGGACAAACAGGCGGAATGTTTTGTAAAATCTTCAATATAATCATGTTCACTGTACTGTACAAATGTGTGGTTGAACCTGTCATAGAGACTTTAACCTGATCCCGTTTCCATGATTGAACCGTTTGCTCTGGTCAGACTCACTCTCTTCAGCCCCAGGTCGTCCATCAGGATGTGGCTCTCGTCGTGGCTGTGGTCCGCGTCGTGAACAAAGATCTCCTCCAGCGGATAATCGGCCAAAATCACCACTCGGACCTGGATCGAGAGGCAAATCCCGTACCGTTTTAGAGCAATGATCACAGTTTTCAAACTTCTGAAACAAATCACTCAAGTTCAAGGTTTGTACAGGGTTTAAGTGAGGACTAACACAGGACTTAAAGGGGATTAAACCAGGACTGAGCCAAAAATAAACAAAGACAGGACATAAACTACCCAAACGAACCTCAAATTATTCTACGAGAAAACAAGAACTGATAGACCCTTAAAAATGTGATGTCATCAAAATTCCGGAGTGAATGCAACTGGAGGCAAAATGAAGTTGACTGTAAATGTTTCAATGATTCTCTCGCTTTAGATCTAAATTTTACTGGTTTTAAGTGTTTGTGTTGGAAAAAAGCAACACGTTTGAATTTCCAGAGTAGAAAGGTCAGTTAGTTTGCTTTTCTATAACAAACAATAGACAGAATACGTTTTTCTCACCTTAAAATTGTATTTTAGCTTCAAAAGAATCTAATTTATGGAATAGTATCTAATATATCTCTATATTTTTCCAGTAAAACCCATAAATCTGGATTGTTCCTTCATCAAAAATGCAAAGAGTTGATCATAATTTCCTAAAACATAATGTAAAATACAATAATAAATGTGTTTAAAGCAGCTCTGATGTCACTCACATGTGTCTGAGGCTTTTACGGACACTAAATCATCTACATTTGTCATATTTTGTGATATTCTGAGGTTAATCCCAGTTTCTCAGTGAAATCACAATATGCTGGACTTTACTTTTGCCTCCATTCTGAATTTACAATGTTACAAACTTTTAAAGGGTCTATAAAGGACATACTGCAAATTTAAAGTTCTATTAATGATCTGTTATTAAGTTCTATTAATGAGATACGAAAAAGAGATGAATTCGTGCTCCCATTATCGTTTTCCCTTCTCATTTATGAAACAATCATGTAACAATTACCGAAATATTATATCTTTGTATTGTTTTGTTGCAACAAATGCAAAAAAAACAAACAGAAGGAACTACATAGACCACGATCCTTTGCTCCACTTCAGAGCAGACAACGGTGATTTCATTAAATACAATTTACACATATTCTGCATCATTATCATGCAGTTGTGGCGCAGTTTGAGTCATAAAAATGATTCTCATGTTCTGTAACCCATGTATAGACCAGTTAACAAGTATTCGATTACTAAATTTGTTGACAATTATTTCAGTAATCAATTAGCTGCGATTAATCGATTAACCTGTTGCAGCATTTAAAATTCCATTGTTCAAAAAAATAAATAAATTACGTTTTAACTGATACACACCCACTGCGACTTACTCTGTTCTGGAGCTGTACCTGATTATTTTTTATGTGATTAAGTAGAATCTGTTTTGCCCCAGTGCATATTGTAAAAGCACATTTTAGATTTTAAAAAATGTCCAAAATATAAAGCAATGATCCAGGGGTGTCATAGATGTATGTCCTCTTTAATTTGAGTGGTTTTAACTTAGATTTATTACAACTTATGAGACCACACCGCTTTCTCTGCATTTATTTATAGTGGGGTTTTTTCGTAGAGAAGCAGGAAGTGTGCCGTTAGCATGCTAATGTGTGTTAGCTTTACCCGTGATGCTCTGAGCTCAGAGACTGGAGAAAACTGCTTTTAAAGTCATAGCAGTGAATATTTATGATGCTGGGACTGCATTATGAAAGTGAACGATACATGTGACTGATGTAAAGACTTTAACATCAACTAGTTCTTCGATGTAATCCCTCATTCGTCCAGGCGTGTTTCATTGTAGAAAAGGTTTCAGGGGTTGTCATCCGGACGCTGTTTGTCTCGATCTTTCAAACAGCGTCCGGATGACAACCCCTGAAACCTTTTCTACAATGAACTAGTTCTGTTTTCACGTTTCAAAACAATAAAAATCAGGTACAGCACCTTTAATTTTGTAGTTTTAAAGTCTATATGACAGGTTAGACGTCACAATTTACTAAAACGTACAGAACATGATTATATTTAAGATTTTACTAAGCATTTTTCCCGTTTGTCCTCAGTTTGACTATTTTTTGTAAAGTTTATGATTTAAAGTTACTTCCTGGTTGGACATGGGCAGCAAATATGACATGGATGGAGGTAATTCCACAACTGTTTCCTAGCAACCATTCTGAAAACAAGGGACGAAATTCAAATAAATTACACAATAGTTATGATCTGACAAAGTATAATACTTGATTAACACCTTTAATTTGTTGAATGTCTGTCAGAAAGATGTTTCAGTTGAGATTTAACCTTCTATTTATTTTCAACTGTACGTCACTTTTTGATGACGTCACAGAGGGATTCCATTTTAGAACTCAGCTCTACGTCATTTTAAACTTTTATTTTTCAAATTTTCTTCAAACTGCTACTTCACAAATGTCAACTAAGATAAATATTTAACACAGGTGCCCTCCCACCAAACTAAGTCAGTATTAGAGAAAAATGAGAACCTGTCATATAGACTTTAACTTGTTTACATTTACTTCATTTATCATCTTGATTTTTTTCACTACTTAAAAAAAAAAAAATCTGACTAGCTTTTTTTTTTTTCAAGACAAAGAAGAAATTCATGTTATTTTAAACTTAACTGATGTTTTTACAGTGCAATAAAACAAGTGTGAATGGTACCAACCGGAATATTCATAGAAAGTCATTATTTAAAGAAAGAGTGTGTTCACCTTGTGGTCGTAGAGCGCGTCCACCAGAGTGATGAGGCGTCGGGCCTGAGTTTTCTTGTTCAACGTTAACAGAGGAATGTGTCGAATGAAGATCGTGTCAAACAGACGAGACATCTCCAGGTAATCACTGGCTCCCAGCGGCTGAAAACACAACACGCTCTTAAGTAAACACGGAGAGGCTTGGCTCTGGTCGTGGGCTTCAGACAGAACGCAGCAAACTGGTATAAATGTATTTTATTTAAAGGTGCACCGTGTCATATTTCTGGTGGGGAATTGACTTGACTTTTAGCAGATTTCAACCATATTCTAAGTTTTCCCCTGTCATTAAACCGCTCCAAGTTGTATTTAAAGTGAGTGGTGCATGTTTGAGTAATCTTTATTCTCCTGTGGACAAGACTCCGTTACTCCGTCAGTGATATCTGATAGAAATGTTCTGTTTTTAAAATGAATACACTGAAAAGGGAAAATCATTAATAAAATCTAGCTTTTTCAAACTAAATTAGCAGAAAAATGGCAAAAAAAGAATAGTCCATTTCTGATTTTCCTCAATTATACCCTTTATTCATTAATATTCTCTATCTAGAAGCTTCATTCACAATATTTCAACATTTATTTGGTTAAAAATGTTAGTTTATTCTAAGTCTCAAGCTACAATAGAAATAATCGCTGACTAGTGACGACTAAAATAATCGTTAGTTTTAGCTTTTGTCAAATTTAAATATCGCAATAATATCAATATTTCAGATCTTAATCGCAATAATTTACAATATCATGCAGCCCTAATTCATAGCATACAATGTGCCTGATTGGTCAAAAATAGGTGACCCTGGCAAACACTTCTGCACTAGTTTATTCCTAACAAAGTGTGTTTATAATAAGCACAGATTATACTTTACAAACCCGATGTCGTTCCATGAAGCCGCTTCTATCAAACAATGTGTAACGTAAAGAGAATCTATTTGAACTAGAGTAAATAAAAATCAGGTACAGGCCCTTTAAAGCTCCCGGTTGTTTAGTTTCGTCGACACTCACTCTGTCGCACAGCTCTTCAAACGTGCAGTCGGCGATGGTCCCACACGCTTTGTCCAGACGCACTTTTCTGTTGTGGACGTTCAGCATCCTCGGCCGAGTTACTGCCGGAAGAAGAAAAACACAAATATGTCACGTAAAACAAACGCCGCACGGATCTGAAACCGTTGATTCGTCTTACTGTCGTTCTGTTTAAACGCAAGCTCGTCGAACATCTTGTCCAGTGTCGCTTCTACGTCTGGTTCGCTGGAGCTGCAAACGAAAGAAGGAAACATTAATTGAATAAAGTTATAGATATACAGTATGTTATAGATTATTTTCTCACAGGAAGTAGAGTTTTCCCGCTGAAGGCCTGTTTCTTTTCCTGTAGTCGATCCCAGAGTCTAACCGAAGCGTTTGGCAATATTTCTGCACAAGAAAATTCATTACTATTCAGAAATGTAATTAAAAAACATAGTCAGAACTCAAATAAAACAAGAATGTGCTTTTTATTACCTGTAAAACACCAATAAAAGGCACAAAGTTGACCCTCTGGAGACCATTTTTGTACAAATCTAAAAAAAAGAAAAAACATATCATGCAGCAAAGACACATCGCTGGGTTCATTTAATAAAATAGTTAGATAAACAGTAATAAGATCTGATTTTTGGAGTGTTTGTAGAATCAAATCATCAAAAACACCTGGCGATATGAGATTTTTGGACTAACTGTTGTATTTGGAAGATAAAATACGATGAATTTTATAATAACTCTTTTGATATTTGACATTTTCTCATTCATTTTTGTCTTTGCCGTGTTAGTTTGTACTTTTTTTTGCATATTTTTCTTTATTTTCTTAAAAATCTGCACCAACAAAAAAGAAAATGTCGAAGGTTGACAAATTGAGTCAATTCAAAATTCATTGTACTTTTTCTTTCAAATTCAGTTATTCTTCACTTCACATATAAGGACTAAACCAGGACCAAATCAAGTCTACGTCAGAATTAAAACTGGGTTCTGACAGGGACCAAACAAGAAGAAATAATCCACTAATTGCCAGACTTTTCTTGTGCTGTAAACACCAAAAATCACATCAAATAATTAATGAATTATCTTAGTTTTTATCACTATTATTATCATGATTTCCTTGGGGCCAGATCATGATTTCGATTTTATCACGATTCATGTTCACTTTGTATTTTTCTATGGCCTTTAATAGAGCTGCACCATTTAGGAAAAATATCTAATTGTGATTTTCTGACCAGTGTGATTGTGATTAGATTTGTGATTTATATTATAGTAATAGGATTCTGTTCAAATTCTCATTTTAAACACAATTTTGTCATTTTTAGTCACTTTTTTGTCACGTTCAGTTGTGTTTGTCATATTTAAACATGTCCTTGTCAGTTTTAGTTGCATTTTTGTCGTTTTTAGTCGCGTTTTGGAGTGTTGAGCTGCGTTTGTTGTTTGTTGGCGTGCTTTTGTCAGTTTTGAACGCATTTTTATCGCTTTTGGTTGCGCTTTTGTCGCTTGTTTCAGAACATGTTTGTACAAATCCTAACTACAGTGTTAGAAGTTTTTGTTCAGATCAAAGCAAGACATTTTGTTGTTGAAGAAATTTTTGCACTCCAAACATTGTAGCCTTTGTCATTTGCTAATTGCATCCATTAAAATTGCTATTTTGTGTTGATTTGGTTGAATTGTGCAGTCTTGGCCTTTAAGAGGTAAATAAAGTCATCTGCTCAGAGGCTTCAGAGGCAAAACAACAGGAGAAAAGTGTGTTTGAACAGACAGCTGCATTAAAGAGACAAACAGTCAATCATGATACGACGATTTCACAAAAATAGCAGATTGTCACAGGGACCAGCTCAACATTCGATTTTTATCACCGTATCACCCAGACCTAATTCCAACGCACCAAAAGTACCACCTAAGAAAACATTTGGCTCTCCGATCTAAACTAGCTTTAAAACGGAGCAATTATATGTTTAAATGATGGCTAAAAAAAGTCTAATATAGAACTACACAACTGTTTTACTAGTTTTGATCAAGAATAATCTCAAAAGAGGACAAAAAAGTGCACTAAATTAACTTCATCTTCACCAAATATTTGAGAGCCACTGGACTAACGCGTCAAATAATCGTTCATTACGGATCCCGACCTTCTGGGGGACGGTTTGAAGTTGCCACGACGACGACGCCGTTAAGAAACAGGTTTTCAAAAAGCTGCTTCAGGATCATGGCGTCCGCGATGTCCGTCACCTGAAACATACGCGCGGGAGAAGCGTTAACGGCGCGCGGAGCCACGGCGGAGCGTCCACGTGACAGGACCGGACCTGAAACTCGTCGAAGCAGAGCAGACAGGCCTCCTCGCTGATCTCCTCGGCCACCGGAGCGATTGGGTCGTACGATTTGGCCATTTTTCCAGCTTTTCTCTTGGGCATGCTCTGCTTTAACCTGTGGATCCCTGAAGACGCAGAGCAGGAACGAATACAAGTCAGTAAATGACCCTTTGGTAAGTGTCACACAGTAAATATCAGTGTTCAATCCAGGAATTTACTTCTGTCCAAAGAAAACTGTTATTTTTGTTTTGTTTTGTTTTGTTAGTGCTAATCATGTAAAGTTTTGTCTCCTGATCGTACGGGGATTTCAGACACATTTGATATTTGTCAACAGTGGTGGAAAGTACCAAAGCACAAAAGTAAAAGTACTGTATTTAGGTAAATTTTTTAGGTATCTGTACTTAAGTACATTTTACAGTAGATAGATTACTTTTACTTCACTACATTTCAGACCATATATTTGTATTTTCTACTCCACTACATTTTTGAACTGGACTGAAAAGTAAAAGTACATTTTCTGAAGGTTTTAGACCTAATGAAAAGACTGAGGAGTTTATCTTTTACTTTCTCTGTGGAGAAAAATTACCTGGAAAGTTGCCTATAATGACCAAAACTCAACAGAATAAATCAATAAAGATTACAATTTGATGCTTTAATAGTTCTCCAAACCAAATATAATGCCTTTGACTTTTTACTCTTAAAGTACACTTTTAAAGGAGTACTTTAATACTTTTACTTTTAAAATGTGATACTTTTACTTGAGTATTTTTTGCTGCTGTATCTGTAATTACTGTAAGTACTTAAGTAAAAGTATAGTAGCGGTTATTTTTGGTTTGGAGAACTATTAAAGCATCAAATTGTAATCTTGATTGATTTATTCTGTTGAGTTTTGGTTGTTAAAGGCAACTTTTCAGATTATTTTTTATAGAGGCTTTTTGTTTGCTCAAAGGCAACTAGAAAAATAAAAGATGTGCAAAGAATAAACTCCTCAGTCTTTTCATTAGGTCTAAAATCTTAAGAAAATATACTTTTACTTTTCAGTCCAGTTCAAAAATGTAGAGGAGTAAAAAGTACAGATACACGCTCTGAAATGTAGTGAAGTAAAAGTAAAGTATCTACTGTAGAATGTACTGCAGTAAAGTACAGATATATAAAACATTTACTGAAGTACTTTCCACCACTGAATATTAATATACACAGTGTAAGCCCAACGACGGCGTTCAAAGTGCTTTAGATCAAGGACCCACTGACAAATACAAATTCAAACAGCAGTGTAATGTAAACGACGCGCTGGGGACGGAGCAGAGCGAGAGTTTAGGGAGTAAATGATTTGCACTAATGCTCTGGAACTTACTTTTATGGACGTCCAACATAAACCCGTGAAAATGGACCCTCTTTTTCTTCTCCGTCTCGACATAAGAATAAAACATGTCCATCACCATCGTTTTCCCTGTGCCTGAGAATAAACCGCAACACGTTTAAGTCCATTCACGAGAGTAAAGTTACAGTGGAGTGCATTTATTTGTTTCTGTGAAGACAAAAACTCACCCACATCGCCGTAAATGTAGTAACCTTGGGGAGGCTTTGGTTTGGAGAAAAACTGAGGAAATAAAACAACAAACGTCATAGAAATGCCTTGTCTCTCGCCTTGTTGAGGAATGCTGCTTCAGACTTGATCTGTTTTTGACACAAATGTTTTTAAAAAGTAAAACATATAATAACAATGGATTACATTATTTGTACACTCTTTTATTGGGTTATGGTTACACTTTTTGTCTTCTGGATTTGGCTAATGCTTCAACTCCAGATCAGAGGCAGGTTTGCTCAGGATCTGATCTGTAGATTCTGATACCACCAAAAAAAGATCATGCTCAACATTAGTTGATTTATGAAGTATTTTTGTATCTATCAATAACACAAAAAAAAAAGTAGAATATTAGCTCCTTCCTCATCAAGCTAACAAATGCAATATTATATAATAATATTAATAATAATATATTATATAATAATATTATATAATAATATAATATTGCATTTATTAAAAAAGTAGAATATCAAGAATATTGTCAATTCTTAGAATTATTTAAATTGAGCACAAAAAAAAATAAAATGAACAGAACTGTCTAATGCAGTGTTTCTCAAACTGCAGCATTTTATAGTACATTTTATTCATATTTTTTGCTCTTCCTTGAGTAATTTCTTGGTTTAAATTACTGTGGCAGTGGTGTATCCTTTATTCAATTGAGGTAGATTTGATTTTTGATTTAGAAGTATTTTGTTCATTTTGAATAGGTTTAGTCTTATTTTTATCTTATTTTGAACTTCCATTTTCTTCTGTTGGTTAGTTAGATTCTGATTACTACTTAAAACTCGGCATAGCCTTGATTTAGACCTGGAATAGTCCTGTTATAGACCCACTTTAAATTCGGAGGTACTCGCGAAAAAAAATGTTTGTGGTACTTTGTGTAAAAGGTTTCACATCCACTGGTCTAGTTTAACCTCTCAAACAATAGTGTGAAGTCATATTCCTGCCTTTTGTGGTTCATTTTATGGTCCATTCAGGTTTTGTGCCATACTTAAACCTCAACCAAGACATTTACAGACACATTTGAACACATTCCTGAAGAATTGTGAAAATATAATCTGAATATTGTTATTGAGATATTATTTTCGTCAATAAATGTATATTTACCTTGGAGAATATCGACGTGGGCGTGTTGCTGTAGCCTCTGAGTTTCTTGTGGAGCTGGTCAAGTGTCTGTAACACCGCCCTCTGGTGGTCGTCCTCGCGCAGTGTCCCGTCTCTGATCAGACCGTTGTAATGGTCCAGGGGCCCCACAAACCTGGGGCTCTCCTCCGGCACTGGCTCTGCTTTTACTGTGAAGCCTGAGAAATACAGAATAAAGATTAAAAAAGGGACAAAATCTACTATAATGGCTGATTATTTTTAATCTGCACTCTTCTCTTTTAAAGTAATTTTTTATAATGATAATTTATCTGTTTTGAGATTTCAATGCATTTATTCTGTAAAGCACTTTGACATTGCTTTGTGCACGAATTGTGCTCTACAAATAAACTTGCCTTGCCTATTTTGATTGATTCATTCATCTTGGACTTTATTTTACTTAACTTTACATCACATTTGTGCTCTTCATTAAAACTACCATGGTGTATTCCAACTTAAAACCTGGTATAACCCTTATTTAGACCAGAAATAGTCCTGTTACAGACCCAATTTAGATTTTGCGGTTCTCGGAAACCCAGATCTTTTTTTTTTTCTTGGTGTAAAAAGTTTCAGCTCCAATGGTCTAGTTTAATCTCCCAAACAAGAGTATAAAGTGATATTTCTGCACTTCTGTGGTTCATTTTATGATCTATTCACGTTTAGTCACGTTCTAGATTTGAACTTCAATCAAGATATTTACAGGTTTAAAAAAAATATTTAGAGATGCGTCATCTACTTATGTTTTCATTTTAAACCAATCTGTCTCTATTTTGGGTCAAAGTTTAGATTTGGTGGAAAGCAGAAAGCCAAATATTATCTTGGGGTGAAAAATTTGAGAAGCATTGGGATAGAAACAACAAGACACAGCTGTCTCAACTGTAACGCTGCAATAACGTGATTTGGGGTAAATGGACAGGAATAATGTAAAAGAAATAGCTCTCTGATACACAAAAGGTGGTGTCTGTGGCGATTTATCTCATTAGACGTTAAAGAATAAGAAAATTATGTGGATGAGTTGAAAAAGTGACCAGAGCAAGACCAAAGGTTAGAGACATGAGATCTGTCAACTCTGATATGGATAAAACTGGACAAAAATACAGCTAAAGCTAAATATGGAAAGCGACATGAACAAAATATTTTAATTTGGTTTGCTAGAATGACAACTAACGATATTTTAAAAAGGGAGATGCTGTTTAATGATAGATTCCAGTAGCTTTGGATTGAAACTAACGCCATAAAACGACATAAAACACAATCAAACGGAGCAAAAACCAGCCAAACCTCGTCGCCGCTGGTCCGTTACGCATCGTAGCGAATTTTTGGAAGAATATCTCTCTGTTAAAAGCCTTAAACACGGGAAAGTTGAGGGTGACTTCAGCCCCAGAGGTAAGCACGCCGCCATCTTGGATTCAAATGTCATCGGAACTTTATTGACACGAAACGGACAGTTTGCGTTTCTGCCGCGAGAGGGAGACATTTACTCATACTGTGATGATTTAATTATTCTGATCATATTTATTTTAAATATTGTAATCCGAACACCCTTTGGACGACTTTATTAACCTGGTTTATTTACTTATTTATTTATTTATGTAGCATTTTCTGGATTTTTTTTAAAGAACAATATCTTTAATGTATTTTTTTCATTTATTTAATACGGTGTGCTCATAAGAATGTAATTTATGTTATTTCATTCACGTAAAATTGTTCCTAGACATTAATATAATTAATAAGATAGATAGATAGATAGATAGATAGATAGATAGATAGATAGATAGATAGATAGATAGATAGATAGATAGATAGATAGATAGATAGATAGATAGATAGATAGATAGATAGATAGATAGATAGATAGATAGATAGATAGATAGATAGATAGATAGATAAAGTTTTAAAAAATAAAATACTATTGAATCACAAAAAACTACCTAATTTATTCTCTACACGCGCTGCATTTTACAGTTCTTCCAATTCTGTGGAAAAAACACAAACTATTAAAATTGAAAACCCCACGGGGCTTCTGTCTCCCTCTGGCCGGTCATGTGCGTGCTGTACGGCCTCGGTTTCTAATTTTATCCCGGTACAGCGGCGGCAGACAAAACACGGCCCCGTTCACGGAGAGCAGCAGCAGCTTACAGGCTTGTTGCCATGACAACAGCGGAGCCCTCCTCTCCTGCCTCTGTCTCCATAGTAATGAATAGAACACTAGAGAGATATCCACCATGGCAACCCACTGTAACCCACGACCAGATCCAGCAGCCATGTTTTGACTGCGGATCTCAAATATCGAATAACAGGAGGCAGGACTTTTTTGTCACAATTTTGTCTTTAAGGTGCAATCTATAACTTTTTTGGTAGAGGCTGGCATTAAACCTATCGATCTTGCTTTTATTTTCTATTTCTTATGGATGAAAATTCCTTTAAAACTTGCAGTCTTTATGTCGAGCAGGGTTCTCTCTTCACAGATCTGCAGTTTGACTAGTTTTGAATGCATGCATGGACATAGATAAGTTTAATGTCACACTGGGGAAAATCATTGTCAAATGAATAAAAGCTCCGTTGAGAAGCAGGTGGCGGACTTTCCACCAGAGTTACAACACACAAAATAAATGTGCATCGCTGAATGACCTACTTAAATAATTAAACTTTTTAATATTTGTACTTAATGCTCTACCATACTAATGATATGGGTCCCTCACTATTCAGTTTGACTCAAATGTCAAATGTATTCCATAAATAAGATTCCTTTCTCTTTATTTATTTATTTATTTGTTTGTTTGCTTGTTTGTTTTTTGCTTACCTTCCTAACAAACTTCTGGACACTAGAAAAAATCTAAACATTATTTAAAAAACAACAACAACAACATAACATCCTTTGAAATCACCAGGTCTCCGTTCTTAAGATTTATATAAAGCTGATTCCTCTTATCTACCTAAATACACCTAAATACACCTAAATACATTGCTCTTTCATAACCGAATAAAGAACAAATAAATAAAATAAAGAATAAAGTCACAATACAGCACATAGTTTAATTCTGCACAATAGACCAGTTCAGAAGATACATTTTCATAATTCAGAGAGACATGTCTTGACAGATGTAGATAGAGTTTCCTGTATGATTATTTGTATTTTATATCAATTTAAACTGTTTTAAAACTAATACATTTAATTGGAACTATTTTTATTGTATGTTATTTTCAATCCGATTATTGCTGCTCTTACAGTCACAAGATGGCCGCCATAATTGCCACGGCAACAGTCTCTCCGATCTCTCTGTAGCCTTTATCACACCAAAATGTCTGTCTCCACAAAAAACACCGCACACACGCCGCACACACGCCGCCGTCTGCACTACCACACACCGCTCTCGCGCCGCGCACACGCCGCTGTCCCTGCGCTTCGCCCCATTACCGCGCACCGCTCACACACCGCCGTCTGTCCGCGCCAGCCTCGCATAATAATAACCACCGCACACGCGTTCATACGGGGATTCGGCCGCGGATTGCCTTTGACATTTCTGCATCTGGAGACTGCGAAAGAAGAGGAAACGCGGCACGGATATCCCAGCAGCGACAGCGGCAGGGATATCGCTCCGGTTCGTGTTTATTTTGGATGGTAAGTGCCGCTTTGACGCTTCCCCACCGCCTGTCTACGGCGTTAGCTTACTGTGCACATGCAATAATATCCTGTGCACGCTTCCTCTTGCGTTTTAACATCTGGAAGGCTGCAAAATAAATAAAAAAAAAAAAAAACTGCAAAACAGAGCATGTATAAGGCTTTTTCGTAATTGCTCATGATTGCGAGTGCATTCCAAGCGTTTATTCTTTGTTTTTGCGCGGTTTGTCTTGTTATAAATGCTGTGTTTTGTGATGTTGGCGTGCAATGGCAGCTGTGCGGAGGGTTTCGCACCGGTTTGCATCGCATTTGGCTCGTTTTGTGGCATTTTTAGGAGAGATTGGCAAGAGAAAAGGGTTAAAAATCTATAATCGCTGTAGTAATTCGTGTTGTAGCTATGGAGAAGTCAATTTCCTCCTTCCTCCCTTTGCCACCACACACACTGCTGAATGCATTAGGTTAATGAGGAGTTTGCAGCTTCCAATGTTACAACATATATATATAAAGAGAGAGATGTCCAATAAAGAGAAATATTGCATTGCTTGAATCCACATTATAAGCTGTTTTTCCACCTTTAGTTCACCTTTACACTCTTAACAATGCACAATTAGTCATGTAATTACCAATCCACTGTAGAGATTGTATTTATTTTCTGTTTTTGTTGAAAGTGCATGCACAGAGTGTCGCTGTGTTGTTGTTGGGTAAAACTGTACGTTGCTTTGTCACTATAAAATGTCTCTGGACCGCATTGCACACTATGCTGCAGTCTATTTTAGTGTCAGGACTCAGGATGGTGCCAAGCCATTGTTTCCCATAGTTTGAACCCACCAGCTCTCATGTGTTTGTAAAATTATCATGGATTACTGTAGGTCTGCAGCGATTAATCGACTAATTGTGACTAGTCGACTGTTAATGAACTAATCGTGATGGTATTTTGATAATCTGATTTGTTATCCGGACTCTGAAACACCAAACAATAGATAATTTATGACAAAAGACAGCTGTATTATTAAATCAAAATGTCAAAACTGTATTTCTGATTGTTAATTATTGCTAGCTGCAGCCCTGGATTTCTCGCACGAAGCATATGGGATGTGGAAATATGAATAAGAAGCAAAATGTTCATATCGATCCATCTCATTTTTTACATTTATTTTCTGTTTTTCTTTTCAAAAACAAATTAAAACGGCTTTCATTGTTGCGTTCATGAACACAAACGAGACAGACTGCCATTTAACACAAACGACAGCCAAATTTCTGCAGTAAACGTTTGGTCGTTCAGTCGATTAACTGGTCAATGTTGCTCTAGTCGATTACCAAGCTTTTTATTAGTTGACAAATTATTTTACTGGAATTTTAAAGGAGAAGACAGAGTTTGCTGAGTTTCTGATCCGTTTGTTCAGCTTTTTTACATACAAATGTGCAGTTTATTGGTACTTTTCTTGTGTGCAAAGTTGTTAATGAGTGAATAGTTAACTTAATAGTTTTGAGAGCTCTTCTTGCACTACAAAACACCCCCAAAATAGCCATGCAACCGACTCAGGACCCCCAGAGTAAAAAGAAAAATAATTTAAAGTGTCAAAGCATGTTAACGCAGGTTTAATATTGGTTATATGAATCGTTTATTGTCTTCTTAGACCCTATTTCACTTAAAGATGCTGTTTTTAATTTGAAAAATAGAGCAAATACAGTGTCATAGTTATTCAAATTAGATCCTGAAATCATCTCGTGACCCTCACTTTGGGAACCACTGGTCTAATTGTTAAGATTATGCCTTACACTAAACCAGTTGACTGATTCTAGATTTTGTATTTGGAGATAAATGAATGCTATTTTATGTAAGAAGCATTAATAAAGTCAAACTGCGTGGATATAAAGTTTGGAAATACATTCATTTATTCACCAACCCATCAATTTGTGTCACAGTGTCAAAATTTAGCGTGATTGTGAGAAGAAAAATAAGAAAAAATTCACGACTATTGACAACGACCACAACAAATGTTTTTCTAATTCTGACTTAGTTTTGTGGGAGGGCATCTGTGGTAAATATTTATCATAGTTTTACATCTGTGAAGTTGCAGTTTAGAGTAGTAGTTCTGTGTTCTAAAATAGAATCCCTCTGTGATGTCATCAAAAAGCGACGTACAGTTGAAAATAAAGACACAGTTAACAGTCAACTGACACATCCTTCTGACAGTTTAAACAGTCATTCAACAAAATAAAGGTGTTATCAGGTGCTATTATTTATGAAATCATAACTATTGTGTAATTTCTATGGATTTTAGCCTTTGTTTTCAAAATGGTTGCTAGGTAACAGTTGTGGAATCTATGTCTTACTATGTCATATTTACTGCTTATGTTCAGCGAGGAAGTACAATTATAAACATTACAAATAAATACATTTGTAGAAAAATATTAAATACAATCATCTTTACTACGCTTTAGTGAAATGTGTGGTCTAACTTGTCATGTAGACTTTAATTGTCTATATTCCTATTTAGTTCTGGCCATTTTGCCCCCACAAAAACAAAATATGATCAAAATAATTCAACAAGCTTTTACCAACATGTTTTTTGTCGATAATGCAAAAAAGCTATGTATGCTTATTTACCTGACATGTTAAAAATGTTTAAAACAAGCGTTTTCATTTACAAATAGCAATAGCGGTTAAGCACTGACAGTCCAGCTGAGAATTATAAACAGCACAACTAACAAAATGTGTTTCTTTGCTTTTGTTTCACACAAATTAACTTTATACGGTGAAATGTGAACTGAAAGTAGTTTCTCTGACTGTTCAGAGCTTGTTTGCTAACATCAGTTGGAGATTTAGGACACTTTAACTCACCTGACAACAATTATTAGGCCCGAGCCGATGGGACGAGAATCGTCCCGGCGAGGGACTAATTGTTATTGATCCGGAAACGGGGAGATCGCGAAATACGCATAGTAAACGATGACGGATATGGCCGTGAGTGGTGTCAAAAATTAGAACTCGGTGAGCTCTAATTTTGAGTGAAGACCCCGCGAAAAAATATTGCACGACGGCTCAGTAGCGCCCCCTCGAAAATGGATTTACATTGGGCCAATGGGAGCCCGGCCATGAAAAATGTTACGCTAAAAATCCAACTCATGGCCCAAAAAATAGAACAGGTCAGGACATGTAAAAAATCCTCTTATGACCCCGCCCCGAACCAAACAGGAAGTCGGCCATATTGGATCAAACCCGGGGCTGAGAAAAGCACACACCTGTGTACTTTTGACTCCTCCTCCAACAGTTTTCATCGAAAACACTTCAAATTTGGCCACAACACACTAAACCCATGTGGAATGACATACTATCAATTTGAATGTGATACATCTTCAGATATGGTCATGGTGAATTTTCTACAAACTCTTAATTTTTGGAATATTAATAAAAATTATCTATTTTTCACACAATGTTTTCTTGGAAAATGCTAATAGAGCGTTTGTGCAGATTTGCATGCTGGACGCAGTGATATGAAAATCAGGCAGCTATCTGATAAAATGGCTCTATAGCGCCCTCTTCAAATTTTATTTTAAAAAATTCATAACAGCCAGGCTGTTTGTCATGGAGGACTGAAAAAATCTACAGAGGGTTTATTTGTGATGGGGTACAATGTGACAAAGTGGCAGACTCCAGCTATTGTCCATATAGGAGAAAAATAATAGTAGAAAAACACGTTTCCGTTATTAGGCCCGAGCCGATGGGACGAGAATCGTCCCGGCGAGGGACTAATTGTTATTGATCCGGAAACGGGGAGATCGCGAAATACGCATAGTAAACGATGACGGATATGGCCGTGAGTGGTGTCGAAAATTAGAACTCGGTGAGCTCTAATTTTGAGTGAAGACCCCGTGAAAAAATATTGCACGACGGCTCAGTAGCGCCCCCTTGAAAATGGATTAACATTGGGCCAATGGGAGCCCGGCCATGAAAAATGTTACGCTAAAAATCCAACTCATGGCCCAAAAAATAGAACAGGTCAGGACATGTAAAAAATCCTCTTATGACCCCGCCCCCAACCCAACAGGAAGTCGGCCATATTGGATCAAACCTGGGGCTGACAAAAGCACATACCTGTGTACTTTTGACTCCTCCTCCAACAGTTTTCATCGAAAACACTTCAAATTTGGCCACAACACACTAAACCCATGTGGAATGACATACTGTCAATTTGAATGTGATACATCTTCAGATATGGTCATGGTGAATTTTCTACAAACTCTTAATTTTTGGAATATTAATAAAAATTATCTATTTTTCACACAATGTTTTCTTGGAAAATGCTAATAGAGCGTTTGTGCAGATTTGCATGCTGGACGCAGTGATATGAAAATCAGGCAGCTATCTGATAAAATGGCTCTATAGCGCCCTCTTCAAATTTTATTTTAAAAATTCATAACAGCCAGGCTGTTTGTCATGGAGGACTGAAAAAATCTACAGAGGGTTTATTTGTGATGGGGTACAATGTGACAAAGTGGCAGACTCCAGCTATTGTCCATATAGGAGAAAAATAATAGTAGAAAAACACGTTTCCGTTATTATTATTATTATTATTATTCTTCTTCTCTCCCAAACCGCCCTTGATTTGACCCCCTGAACATTAACGAAAACTCAATTTTATTTGACCCAAAATTCAAGGTCGGTGAAAAATTTGTTTTTTTGATATTCTAAAAAATTAATGATGCAAAATGACTACGCTAGCGCCATCTCAAAAATCAAAATACATTACGGCAATGACAGGCCAACTTCATCGTAGCCATATGAAATTTGGTACGAAGGTACGTCATGTCAAGACGAGTATAAAATTCTATTATGACCCCGCCCTAAACCCTACAGGGCGTCGGCCATTGTGGGCGGAACCTGCTTTTTTCGCAAATTTACAATTCGCGTTGTATTTTTTTACACCGTGGATTTTCAATCAATATGCTTGAAACTTTGGAACAATGACCTAAACCCTTGTGTGGTTACAGATGATTCATGTGATTTTTGATATCTTGATAAATGTGGGTGTGGCCAAACCGCAAATCAAAACACTCAATTTTCAAAGTCTTTCAACTTGCGTATCTCTGGCCAGGAGCGTCCGATTTTCCGGCATTAATATACGTTTTTGTTCGAAATCACGGGCTGAACGTAAAGGTATACAATACATACGTGTATGTTCTATAATTGCTCTACAGCGCCCCCTTGAAATTTTGAATTGGACAAAAAATTTTAGTTTGCCGGAAACACACGAAATTCGGGAAACAGATCCTTCTTACCATTCTGAACAAAAAAGCCAATTACATCACACCTTTATCTGTAAGCATGTTACCGTGGCAATGACAAATATGTGCCATTGAAATACATGGGATTTGGTAAACAGGACACAGATTCTGCTCAAATTCTCCCCAAACACAGTCTGAGGGCTTTGGTGATTGACACCCTGTCCCTGCACTGGCCCCTCCTCCTTGTAAAAGGTGAGGAGGAGAGAGGGGCGACAGCAGCGGCAGTGGCTCAGTGGCAGAGAGATTGTCTTATGATCCGAAGGTCAGCGGTTCGAATCCCGCTCCTCACATAAACATCCTTGGGCAAGACACTTAACCCGCCTTGCCCCCAGTGTCTGCTACTCTGGTGTGTCAATCATAAATACATATGTGACCGTTTACCGAGAGAGGGGAGAGAAATGAAGAGGAGAACAGAGAGCAGTCTGCCCCCTACTGGCCAACCCGCGGCGCAACCTCATACGTGCCTCAACGTGCCTCACTGTGCACGCACCTCCACCGCGTGGCGAAGCCTCGAGCGGAGCACAGCTCCGGTAAACAGCGACAGACTGGAATAAGCTTTTTCTCCGTCATGGCGGTGCGTCGTGCTGAGTCCTACGTCCTGGATCTGACCTGGAGTTTGGTAAATAACAAGCTAACTCTTCTATCTGTCGTTTCTGTCGTGTCATTACTGTGTAGCATTAGCATTAGCTATTTTCCATCGTTTTACGTGTACTTGCTGCAGTTGTAAGACTTTGGCCACAGAAACAGAGAACGTGTGCTGTCGAAAGTCCGGCGAATGTGTGTTTGTGTCGTGAATTTGAGTTCAAAATGGGGCAAAGAGATCAGATGTTCTGACTGATGACGTGGCTAGTACCGACCCGTTGTGTTCACAGTAGCAGCGCTGGAACTAAAGAAGTGGCGTTCAAAGCGAAGTGACACTAAACAGACGCGGTTACGGTCGCCCCAGAGGGCTTTACGGTTCTGCCGCGCGCTTCCCGGAGCCGCGGCTTAAGCTCCGCGTCATCCGAGTGAAGCCGCGGCGTCATCTTAGTGAGGAGCCCCGTCTGCTGCTCACCCGAGGGGGCGGTTTGGTGTTCTTTACCTGCTCAGCTGTTTGTCCCGTCAGCTGAGACGGGCTGTTAATGGGATATACGGGGCAGTGCGCGCCGCTCTCTCTTTTTCTCTCTCACGCGGCGGAGCGGCTGGCGCTGGAGGAAGAGCGCGGTCACCGGGCCTGACACACGGACTGTGGACCGGGTTTGGAGCAGGGACGCGGCGCTTCGACTCATGGACCGACAGCGCACCGCTCTTCTTGTCGGTGGCGCCGTTCCTTTTCCTTTACCCTCGCTGAGGTGCTTGCGGGACCGCGCTTCGCAGCGGCCCAGCTTTGGTCTTCGTTTTGGGATTTTGAGATCTCAAAAACTATTTTTTCTTTTTGGATTGTTGTGGAGCCCACGTCTTGGCCCCGGCGTATTTTTGTTCTGCGCCATGAGGCGGAGGAATCTGTTCATGGCCGGGGGAGGCAGGCGTAGCGGCGATGGACTAGGAGACATTAAAGGGGATGTATGAACTTTAGTGGATTTATATGTTTGTTTGTGGAAAAGGACAAATTATACTTTGTACTTTAAACAGATTGCATTTTGTCATTGTTTTGTTGGCTTTGAGATTCACAGGACATTAGAGGCCATAAAAAAGTGAAGTCATTTACTCAGATGAATATTTGTGTTGCTAACATCACTCATTATGGGTGAGTGTTACAACCCCATATCAAGATAAGTTAAAATGATATTATGACCCCGCCCTAAACCCTACTGTACAGCCGTGACAACGTCTGACCTTCACTCATCGCAATGAATGGAGCTAAGTATATAGGGGTTGTTTGTGTGGGAGCGGTGATGCAGGGGGAAAAGCGGGCGGGTGAGAGGCGGGCTCTTGGTGTTGGCATGGGGGGTACGGGGCGAGGGCCTTTAACGCCGCTTGCGGCTTTAATTATTATTATTATTATTATTCTTCTCTCCCAAACCGCCCTTGATTTGACCCCCTGAACATTAACGAAAACTCAATTTTATTTGACCCAAAATTCAAAGGTCGTGAAAAATTTGTTTTTTTGATATTCTAAAAAATTAATGATGCTAAATGACTCGCTAGCGCCATCTCAAAAATCAAAATACATTACGGCAATGGGAGGTCAACTTCATCGTAGACATATGAAATTTGGTACGAAGGTACGTCATGTCAAGACGAGTATAAAATTCTATTATGACCCCGCCCTAAACCCTACAGGGCGTCGGCCATTGTGGGCGGAACCTGCTTTTTTCACAAATTTACAATTCGCGTTGTATTTTTTTACACCGTGGACTTTCGATCAGTGTGATTGAAACTTTGGAACAATGACCTACACCCTCTTGCGTTTACAGATGATTCATGTGATTTTTGATATCTTGAAAAATGTGGGTGTGGCCAACCCGCAAATCAAAACACTCAATTTTCTAAGTCTTAAAACTTGCATATCTCTGGCCAGGAGCGTCATATTTTCCGGCATTAATATACGTTTTGTTCTAAATCACGAGCTGAACGTAATGGTATACAATACATATTTTTTGGTTCTCTGATTGCTCTACAGCGCCCCCTTGAAATTTTGAATTGGACAAAAAATTTTAGTTTGCCGGAAAATTATGAAATTTGGGAACAAGATACTTCTTACCATTCTGAACAAAAAAGCCAATGAGATCACACCTTTATCTGTAAGCGTGTTACCGTGGCAATGCAATATATGTGCCATTGAAATACACGGGATTTGGTAAACAGGACACAGATTCTGCTCAAATTCTCCCCAAACACAGTCTGAGGGCTTTGGTGATTGACACCCTGTCCCTGCACTGGCCACTCCTCCTTGTAAAAGGTGAGGAGGAGAGAGGGGCGGCAGCAGCGGCAGTGGCTCAGTGGCAGAGAGATTGTCTTATGATCCAAAGGTCAGCGGTTCGAATCCCGCTCTTCACATAAACATCCTTGGGCAAGACACTTAACCCGCCTTGCCCCCAGTGTCTGCTACTCTGGTGTGTCAATCATAAATACATATGTGACCGTTTACGGAGAGGGAGAGAAATGAAGAGGAGAACAGAGAGCAGTCTGCCCCTTACTGGACAACCCGCGCAACTACCCCGCCCTTACGTGCCTCAACGTGAGCGCGCCTCACTGTGAACGCGCCTCCAGCCTAGAGCAGAGCGGAGCACCTCGTGCTGCGGTAAACAGTGATGCACTGGAATAAACTTTTTCTCCGTCATGACGGTGCGTCGTGATGAGACCTACGTCCTGGATCTGACCTGGAGTTTGGTAAATAACAAGCTAACTCTTCTATCTGTCGTTTCTTTCGTGTAATTACTGTGTAGCATTAGCATTAGCTATTTTCTATCGTTTTACGTGTACTTGCTGCAGTTGTTAAGACTTTGGCCACAGAAACGGAGAACGTGTGCTGTCGAGAAAGTCCGAAGGCGAATGTGTGTTTGTGTCATGAATTAGAGTTCAAACTGGGGGCAAACAGATCGTATGTAGGCAGGGTTTATGCTTTTCGCAGCGCTGGAACTAAAGAAGTGGCCTTCAAAGCGAAGTGACACTAAACAGACGCGGTTCCGGTCGCTCCAGAGGGCTTTACGGTTCTGCCGCGCGCTTCCCGGAGCCGCGGCTTATGCTCCGTGTCATCCGAGTGAAGCCGCGTCATCTTAGTGAGGAGCCCCGTCTGCTGCTCATCCGAGGGGGACGGTTTGGTGTTCTGTACCTGCTCAGCTGCTTGTCCCGTCAGCTGAGACGGGCTGTTAATGGGATATACGGGGCAGTGCGCGCGCCGCTCTCTCTTTTTCTCTCTCACGCGGCGGAGCGGCTGGCGCTGGACCGGAGGAAGAGCGCGGTCACCGGGCCTGACACACGGACTGTGGACCGGGTTTGGAGCAGGGACCGAGCGCCTCGACTCATGGACCGACAGCGCCCGGCTCTTCTTGTCGGTGGCGCCGTTCCTTTTCCTTTACCTCGCGGAGAGTGCGCTTGAGGCGGCGCTTCGCAGCGGCCCAGCTTTGGTCTTCGTTTTGGGATTTTGAGATCTCAAAAACTATTTTTTCTTTTTGGATTGTTGTGGAGCCCACGTCTTGGCCCCGGCGTATTTTTTGTTCAGCGCCATGAGGTGGAGGAATCTGTTCATGGCCCGGGGGAGACGGGGGAGACGGGCGCGCGGGCGATGGACTAGGAGACATTAAAGGGGATGTATGAACTTTAGTGGATTTTTATGTTTGTTTGTGGAAAGGACAAATTATACTTTGTACTTTAAACAGACTGCATTTTGTCATTGTTTTGTTGGCTTTGAGATTCACAGGACATTAGAGGCCATAAAAAAGTGAAGTCATTTACTCAGATGAATATTTGTGTTGCTAACATCACTCATTATGGGTGAGTGTTACAACCCCATATCAAGATAAGTTAAAATGATATTATGACCCCGCCCTAAACCCTACTGTACAGCCGTGACAACGTCTGACCTTCACTCATTGCACACAATGGAGTTGCAGTATGTGGAGGTTGTTTGTGTGGGAGCGGTGATGCAGGGGGTAAAAGCAGGCGGGTGAGAGACGGGCTCTTGGTGTTGGCATGGGGGGCAGGGCGAGGGCCTTTAACGCCGCTTGCGGCTTTAATTTTCCTTATTCTCCTTAATATTTGGACTCAAACATGTTATTTAAGGAGAGAAAGATAATGAGTTCAACTGTGTGAGATCAACGTCTGTCAGTGATAAATGTGAGCGTAGAACTGTTCCTGTTGTTTATCTTGTTTTCTACAATTTACTTGATATTATTTTTTTAGTTGTCAGATACAAACTAAAGATTTAGCAGAGTTGGTGACTTTTATATTTATTTTCAGACTTTAGCGTTTTTTTTTCCACATTTTAGTCATGTTTTGACTTTTACAGGATTAAATGTCATTACTCAATTGTCATTACCGCCACTCACTGCTAAAATTCATGTCACCTGCAAAACCTCTATGATACGCCTTGATTCTAATAAATACAAGCAGCCTCCACCCAAAAAGTTCCATAGTGCACCTTTAATGACAGTAATTTCATAGTTTGAACTAGGTCTGGGTGATATGGCTAAAAATTATTATCACAATTTTCTTGGGGCCAGATAATGATTTTGATTTTATCAGGATTCATGTTCACTTTGTATTTTTCTGTTGCCTTTAATAGAGCTGCACCATTTAGGAAAAATATCTAATTGGGATTTTTCTGACCAGTGCGATTGAGATTAGATATGTTTTAATAAAATGATTCAGTTCAAATTCACATTTTAAGCACAATTTTGTCGCTAATTGCATTTTTGTCACGTTCAGTTGTGTTTATCATAATTAAATGTGTCACTTTTAGTCGCGTCTTTGTCATTTTTAATTGTGTTTTTGTCACTTTTAGTCGCATTTTTGTCACATTCAGTTGTGTGTGTCATATTTAAACACGTCTTTGTCGTTTTTTGTTGCGTTTTTTGTTGCTTTTAGTCACATTTTGATGCTTTGTGTTTGTTGTTTGTAAGTATGTTTTTATTTGTAGGTTTTGTTTATATTTGTTTTATTTGTTTTTATTTTTTTGCTTTCAGTCGTGCTTTTGTCACTTGTTTCAGAACATGTTTGTACAAATCCCAACTACAGTGTTAGCTGTTGGAAGAAATTATTGCACTTGGAAAATTGCAGCCTTTGTGATTTGCTAATTGCATCTATTAAAATAGTGATTTTTGTGTTGATTTGGTTTAATTGTGCAGCTCTGGCCTTTAAGAGGTGAATAAAGTCATCTGCTCAGAGGCTTCAGAAGCTAAAGATCAGGAGAAAAAGTGTGTTTGAACAGACAGCTGCATTAAAGGCACAAACAGTGACTCACGATACGACGAGTTCACAAAAAATTGCAGATTGTCACAAGGATGAGCTCAACATTCCATTTTTATCGCCGTATCACCCAGCCCTGAACTGTTCTTGTGTTTTCCAGCTCCCGATGAGTGTTCCTGCCTCGGCTCAGAAGGACAGTAGTGACATGCAGTCTGCCGTAGCGCCCTCCTCCTTCATCGCCGCTCAGACCGGAAAGATCCCGGGACGAAAGAGAGGACGACCCCCGCTGCTCCGGAACCTGGTCAAGATGGACTTCGCCAACCGCTACCCGGACTCTCTGCCCCCGATCAAAGTGCCCAAGAAGAGGGGACGCAAGCCCGGGTTCAAGGTGAGGGAGGAAATCTTCTTAAAAAGTCAAGAAAGGCACTGAAAAATAAAATGAAAAGTATTATTACTGCGGCTACAATAGGTTCTGTGCTCAATAACGCGCTCGCTAGCTCATTGTGTTTCTTTCAACTGTCAAAATGTAAAAACACCCTATTGAAATTTAAAGTAGAGACTTCCTGATTGAGTTTTGTGTAGATTATTTCAATTCGTGGTTTTATTTTAAGTTTAATATTTATTGTACCTCAAAACTAGCATTAGCGTTAGCATTAAAACACAAAATGTAAAATAAAAACCCAATTAGGAAATGAAGTAAAGACATCCTGATTGTTTTTATGTGTAGATTACTTCAGTTTGTGGTGTTATTTTAAATTGTATTTTGTCTCAAAATTAGCATTAGCATTAGCATTAAGATACAAAATGTAAGTTAAAATTCAAAGTAAAGACATCCCGATTGTTTTTATGTGTAGATTTCTTCAGTTTGTTGTGTTATTTTAATATTTATTATGCTTTAAAATTAGCATTAGTGTTAGCATTAAGACACAAATCCTTACCTCTCTAAACGCAGACAGTACTTCACAATGGTGAAGTACTGAGTACGGAGTACTTCACAATGGTGAAGTACAGCAAGTCTTTAAGGTGCTTTCAGCGTCATCCACCCGTCCCCAGACAGAGCTTTAAGTATTTATTAGTTTTAGTGTGACTCGGCAAAAGCGTCATAGAGAGGTAATTGGACAGTAAGTAGTGACGCTAACAGGGAGCTAGCCGGGCGCAGTTGCTAAGTGCACATTTTGCTGCTTTTTTGTCTTATAAAGTTGTTTCCTAATCGATAACTTACCTGGAGTTGTGTTTGATTAATACTTCATTTTTCACTTGAAAGTTGAAAATATGGTTCTGTTCCATCACTTAACATCAGGTGGTCATTTTTTTGTTCTTGTAGTGGGAGGATCGGACCCCAGAAAAAAAATCTGACCCCATCTTTGCTTTGTGCATGCGTCGTTTGAGTGGCTTCAAATACAACGCTGAATAAGCCATCATTGTAGGCTCTATGAGATTAGTAATAATAATACATCCAAAATCGTGAATTGTTATTTGTGTGTTTTTATGACAAATTTACTGTTGAGCCGCAGGGAGCTGTTGCGTTCAAGGGAGAGTGGAACAGTGAGAATCTTCTTTGGTTAATTACAGAGATTATACTATGGCCAAATAATGATAACATAAACAACACAGAAGTGTCTTGTTAAGTGTAGATTTTATGTATCACTTGTTTTGCATCAAACACCGTGAGAGGAAATGAAAGAATCACACACAGCTTTTGTAATTAACCACAGAAGATTCTCTCCGTTCCACTCGCCCTTGAACGCAGCAGCTCACTGCGGCTCAACCGTTAGCTTAAATTAGTCACAAAAACATACAAATATCAATATAAATTCGTACGTAATATTAATATTCACATAGAGTCTACAATGACGGCCTATTCAACATTGTACTTTGAGCGGCTATTTTAATGTGCAGAGCAGCCGCAGGGCAAAGAAGGGGTCTGATCCTCCTGCCACACTTCTCTAAAAATTGCTCCTCCTTGTTTTTAAACTCGATTCCCCTTCACCAGGTTAGTTCTGATTGTTCAGTCCTGTTTGCTTTTCTACATTTTTTTAGATTATTATTAGATTAAAAAAATATATATATACATATATATTTTATACATATAATATTTATACAAAAAAAATATATATATATATAAATATATATATATATATATATATATCTTAATGCTGTTTTAGTCCAGTTTCAGTCCTTGTTTAGTTTATGTTTTAGTACTTCAGTCCTGTTTGTGTCTTGTTTTTTTGTCCTGGTTTAGTCCCATATCAGTCCTAGGTCAGTCCTGTTTCTGCCCTGTTTCTGTCTTGTTTCAGTCTTGTTTCTGTCCTGGTTCAGCCTTGCTTCTGCCGTGTTTAAAAATGCATGCAGACTCTGAGACTCCGCGGCCTTCAGATTTTGTGGGACCCCAGTGTAACACAAACAGACTTCACATCTGCTGCAGTTTCACTTAGACCTGAAATATGGTCGTGTCTAAAGCAGGAACGGACCAGCAGTAAATAAAGACCAGGACATAAAAACTCCAACAGAACGATATATATCTAATCTTTTAGGCTTTCTCATCCCTCTAACAGCTTCATGTTCTAGAATTTGTTGATGTAATGTTTAGATTTACGTTTTTTGGAAGAAATATTCAAACGTATGATCCACAAATGTTGAACTTTATCATTATTCGTTTGAAAACTTGTCTCATGTCAAGTTATGTTTAAGGGCATAAGGTTATATTCATGCACGTTTGTGGTTATTTTTAGAGACGTTTTGCATTTGTCTGATTATTAAAACTCAAATAATAAGTTTCAAGACATATTTTTACACATTTCTGTTGGATTGACATAATACCGTCTGACTGTCGTTATCAGGATACTCCAAAAATTATTGATATATTAATTTCATATTCATTTATCTTCATCTTACTTTCATCTGCAGTTCTTTAGTTGTTTCAGAAACCAGAAAATATAAGGCTCTGGTGACACATTTTATTTCCTCAGTAAGGCAAAGGCAATATGACATAAAAAACCCACATAAAATCACTTATTTTCTATCACAATTTATGATTCAATTTAATTTTGTCTCACTAAAAACAAATAAAAAGTCTTTCAAATACACATTTTCTGAACACAAACAGTATACACTTTTAATTATTGCTATTTAACACACAAAAAGGTGAAATTTCTTCCTACAAACGCTGCTAAAATTAATTTATTGGTTTATTTGGTAAGTCTGTCCAAATAAAGCTGTCTCTGTGCCTGTTTCCTCAGCTCAAACCACGGATGGTGATGACTCCGTTGGCCATTTCTCCTCCGAGCAGCACTCCAGAGCCAGACATGAGCTCCATCCCGCAGGACGCCGCCACAGTGCCACACTCCGCCACGCCGCAGGTCCTCACAGGTCAGAAACACGCAGCAGGTCCTCACAGGTCAGAAACACACCGCCACAGGTCCTCACAGGTCAGAAACAGGCCGCCACGGGTCTTCACAGGTCAGAAACACGCCCCCGCAGGTCCTGGCAGGTCAGAAACATGCCACCGCAGGTCCTCACGGATCAGAAACACACTACCGCAGGTCTTGGCAGGTCAGAAACACGCCGCAGCAGGTCCTCACTGGTCAGAAACACGCCGCAGCAGGTCCTCACTGGTCAGAAACACGCCGCAGCAGGTCCTCACTGGTCAGAAACACGCCGCAGCAGGTCCTCACTGGTCAGAAACACGCTGCCACAGGTCCTCGCCGTAGACCTATAATTAAAATTGGAAGATGAACTTAAAATGGCGCCCTGTTTATACCTGTGGCGTGTGCTCATTGGTGCGTGACCCCAAAAAAGTTCTTTACTTCCATGTTACTTCCTGATATGGAGGCTGCCATCTTTGCTTTATGAGCACCACGTGACGACAATCCCCTATGATGCTTTGAGCGACAGGAGCGATCACACAGCTTACAGGCTTTTGTGTCAACGTTAGCTTGTGTGATTGTAATTGTATTCTTCTTCTTAGATCAAATGTGAAAGCGTCTGAAATGAAATCTAATACAACTTACAGGTGTCTCTAGTCTAGCCTTGTCCACGTGCTTCTGTTTGTATCGTCCGACGCTCGTTCACGTGGCTCACACATTTTTACCGTGACGTCACTTAATATAAAAACTGTAATTTCAGTGATTTTAGAAACGGTAGAAAAGAACATTTCCTTCTATTTTATTTAAATACTGATAATAATTAAGTACTGTCTGTAATTATAATGCGCAAGTATAGAAAAAGCCTGGGCCCAAGAGGCCGCAATACCTTGCACGGCCACTAATCAATATAGGACATGGACAGAGGGGGGCGTGCCTTATCCAGTCCAGTTTAATACATCCATGGTCCTCGCAGGTCAGAAACATGGCACAGGTCCTCACAGGAAAGAAACACAACTGAAAACGACATAAACGTGACTAAAATGTTACTAAAAGCAACAAAAAAGTACTGAAACATATAAACTTTTAAGACCTTTTTTAGGGATATGCTTATATTGGGACGCATAATGTATTGTGAGTTTCTTTACAAACCTCTTAACGCCCTAAAAGCTGCAATTACAGACACATAATTTAAAATACGATTAGATAATAAACTAGATGCTGTTGCAATAGCTGAAGCTATTGCGAGTGACTGCGCAATTGAATTCGTGTGATGTTGGTACGGACTGGGATTCGAACCCACGATCTCCTTTTTGGGAGGCACAAGCACTAGCCGCTCTGCCACCGTGCACCCGCCATAAGCAGTTTAAACACCAAACTTTCCTGTAGAGGACCAACAGAAAGGCTCCCACTGTAAAAGATAGGGAAAAACTGCTCGGCAAATTATGAAAAAACTACAAAAGGTACATGTACCAAAAGTAATAGCAGACATTAGAAGACTAGGAACTATTGAAAAACGCCAAAAAAATTAAAAGAATTTAAAAACTGTGGCCTGTGAAACGTGCCGAAAAACAGGAAAATACAAGAACAAATAGTGACTGCCTATGCATAGGCAGTCACTCAACTATCAGAGCATAGTTGATGTTGAGATGTTGTTAAACCTCAGTTGTTTCTTGTGCATTTCTCTGCAGTGTGCATTTACATCAACAAACAGGCAAACACTGGACCAAACCTGGACCGGAAGAAGATCCACCTGCTCCCGGACCACTTTGGCCCGGACCGGCCCTCTGTGGTCCTGCAGCAGGCCGTTCAGGGCTGCATCGACAGCGCCTTCCAACAGAAGAATGTCTTCACGCTGCTCACCCAGGGCTACGGCGGAGAGAAGATCTCAGGTGTGGAGCGCACTGAGGTGTAGTGTTACTGCAGACAAGAGCTGACAGGAGGCACTGCTCCGTCTGAGGCTCTGTTACTCAAGTTAGACTTTAAAGTGGCTGCAACCGATCTCTGTCATTGTAGTTGAGCAAAATTAGTTTCATCCAAGTACAGATCTATTGTTAAAGTCGTTCTTAGGGTCAAAATGAGGACGTGTTTGACGCTCTGTCTGCGTCAAACTATGGGATTGTTAAGTGTTGATGTAATCGCTATTACTTCTAGGTGTTGCTCTATTTATTATAATGGCAGTTTGGTGATTTTTACTTGTTCCAGGAATTTGAAGAAAACTGTTTTAAAATTAAAACTGCACAAAAACAATCTTTGAAGTCTGGTCTGGTCTCCTCTAGAGATCACTTTTCAGACATAAACGATTAAAGGTGCTCTACTTGATTTTTTCTATTTTGAAACGTTCATTTAACTGATTTTTTTTTTTTTATGTAATAAATAAAATCTGCAAGACTGGTGAAAAGTGCTTCTAAACCCCATGGAAGTGAATATTTAGGATGCTGAGACTACATTAGGAAAGTGAGCGATACTTATTACTGAGACTAAGACCGTAAAAATTAGATACAGCATCTTTTAATCTAGGCTTTGTCTGATTATAAAGAACTGACTTAGTTGAAACTACAAGTCCCTCCGTCTCAAATAACATGAACTTAATGTCACAAACTAGCATTAGCCAACAATTTTTCATATAAACACTACACAACGCTAACCCTTTTTATTACAAATCCAACACCCAAACAGAACCATAAACACTTGTTTTGTTCACAGGCTCCTGAAAATGTGTTGTTGGAAACAATTTTTGTGTTTTTTCAGAAAAACTGAAAACAGATCAGGCTCTGTTTGCTAATGTTTGTGTTGTGTCACCATGGCAACTGTGAAACTGCCCTCCATGGAAATACACAACATTATCAAGAATATTTAACTTGTTTTTATTTACTGCTGATCAAGCTTCTTTTAATTTCAAGCAATAATTTTAAGACAAAAAACATTATAATGAAAAACAATGATAGTATAAGGAGTTTGCTGTGTACAGTTTTGTGCCTACAAGGTACAATAGTCGTCGGGTGATTTGCCGCGAAGGCAAGATTCACAGTCACTAATTTCCCTGGGGCAATATGAAAAAAGGCCTGCAACTAACTATTATTTTAGTAGTCGACTTGCCAAATGATTATTGTATGTTGAGATTTTCAAAAATTTAAACAAACAAAGGTGACTGATGGCTTCTAAATAGATAATATTTACAAATAGTGTATCAGTGGTGAAAATAAGATAGTGTTTATTCTTTTCTTTTCTCACCTGATAATATAAATTATTATAAAATGTGTTTTAGAGTCTGTTTAGTCCAGAACAATTACAATTATCAAAAAAACAAACCATAATTTTAATAGTCAACAAGTCACAATTATTTTTGATTAATTAAAGTTGTACCCAAAATAATTAAAGCCTAATAATTAATAAAACTAGCAGTGAGCAGAGCAGGCTGTATGGCACAAGCAAGTCTCATGTTTACTGGAGTTTATTTGGTGTTTGTTGGAGTTAAAATATGATAAATTTAACAGTTCTTTTTGACAGTGTGGGGCCTTTTGTGGGTTTTGAAAGTTCAGTGAGCAAAAGAAAAGTCCTGATTTAATCCTGGTTTAGTCCTATTATGGTCCTAGTTTTGTCCAGGTTAGTCCTAGTTTAGTCATGGTTTATTTCTGTTTCTATTATTTTAGATCAGGGCTATTCAACTTAAGGCCTGGGGGCCAATTCAGGCCCTCCCAGTGATATGACCCGGTCCTCAACACATCTTCAATAATATAGAAAATATTTTATTTATCTCTTGTTATTGGTTCAGACCTGGTTTAGTCCTGGTTCAGACCTGGTTTAGTCCTGGTTCAGACCTGGTTCAGCCCTGGTTTAGACTTGGTTCAGTCCAAGGTTCAATTCATGTTCAGTCCTGGTTCAGATCTGGTCTAGTCCTGGTTCAATCCTGGTTTGAACCTGGTTTAGACCTGGTTTAGACCTGGTTTCTGGCCCCGAGGACAAAACCATCATAAAAATCTGGCCCTCGGTAAAATAAAGTTGAACAGTGTTGTTTTAGACTTTGGAGGAGAACATTTAATCATGTTGGGCATCTCCTTTATCAACGGGAAGCTCAGACCGTCAAATCAGCTCAAATCAAGACTGTAATTTAAAGTGTTTCCCTCGTGCTGACTCTGCTCCTTTGCAGTTGGCACTCTCACACGCTGTAGCTCTGGAGTCGTCTCCTGTTATTCGAGGGTTAAAGAGTTTAATTGTCCCCATTGTTTGTTAAAGCCACATTCGATGGGAAACAGCACCTGCTCAGCCTCCCTGTGGTCAACAGCATCGACTACGTGCTGCGCTTCCTCAAGAAACTCTGCCGGAGTCTGCACTGTGAAAACCTGTTCAGCGACACGCCCATCGCCCAGCGCAGCGGAGGAGCCTACTCTGACGGTAACCACCAGCGTCCAGTGTCGGGGCACTTTTAATCAAGAGCGAGAGTCATTTCTAACAGTCGGTGATCAGTTTGGGGAGTTTACGGTAATTCAGAGGTTCACTGTCGGTCAGTAAAAGCACAGGACTTGGAATAGATTTTAGACTTCAGATGAACAAATTTGCCTTGATTTGTTCTATACCAGTGGTTCCCAACCTTTTTTTTCTTGCGTACCCCCTAAGCTTTGTTTTACACTTGAGTCTAAACTCTAAACTCTGATCCAAACTTCATGTTTTTACTGCCAGACTGTGGAGCTCTCAATTTAAAAAGACCCAAGCTGATCATGAACGATCAGAAATGACAGAATTTTTGTCTTGATTCACATTAGATTTATTGCACAGCGCTATTTTGAACACTAAATAATATTGTTTCTTTGTTATTACCAGTTCATATATAGCATAACACAAAAACTATTCAGGAAAGGCCCTTAGTATCGATGTTGTTCAAATGTGTATCTAGTTTCAATGGTTTATGGTTAATATCTCTGTAAAAAATACTAAATGATCAACTATGGAGAGCGTGCACTTGCCTGTTAAACTGTCTCTGGTGCAGCAGAAGCGCCTCTGCAGGACGAGTACCACTCAGAGCCCGCTGATGGGAAGCGTTACTCTGTGGACCCCGGGGACTCGGCCTTTGGCTCCGTCGGCTCGTCCTTCTCCCCCAAACCCGCCTACGGATTCAGATCACAGCAGTTCTCCAACAGCTCCAGCTCTATCGGCGCCTGCAGGCAGCCGTCCTCCAGCCCCGGCGCCTTCAGCGAGGCCAACAGGACGGGTGAGAGTCACTGCACGTGTCCAGGGCTCAGTTCAGGACAGGCCTGGTCTGAGGGGGTTTGAGCTGTGTGGAGTTATTTAAGGATGCCTAAACATAATGACATGTCTGTTTATGTAGATGATGTAGATGATTTTTTTATTTAAGCAAAAGGGAAAATAATTGTTTTTGAATTATTCTGCTGCCCATTTTTGAAAGGCATCGCACAGTGACTTTTACACCTGATGCCCTTCTAGACGTAACAAGCCACACCACAAAGACTGCATGTGCCTTAAAGGAAAAATATTACACATTTGTATTGTTATAAGCCTTTAAACATGCTCTTGAGTACCATTAATTTGCCATCTCATGTTTTGAAACAACAATAAATTTATTATGAAATAATAAGCGGTCTGGAAAGACTTAGTGCATCCAGCCAGTAGATGGCGCCAAGCACTCAGCTATATTATTTCTTTAAGCGAATATGCTACTCGTAATTATCAAGCTTGTAGCAGCAGTTATCCTGTTTGGAAGAAAGAAATGCTCAGAACGAGTCTGTGATGATTTAAGGACTTAAAACAGAAGAAGAGTCTTGGATAAGTGATGTAGATGATATGAAAATACGTCCCAGAACAAGGAAGTTCAGCAGGAGGTGTTATTGACGTTTTCTCCTGTTGTTTAGCCTCTGAAGCCTCTGAGCAGATTATTTTATTTACCTCCAGAGCTGCACAATTAAACCAAATCAACACAAACTCGCAATTTTAATAGATGCAATTAGCAAATCTCAAAGGCTGCAATTTTTGAAGTGCAATAATTTCTTCCACAAACAACAAAATGTGTTGCTTTGATTTGAATAAAAACTGGTAACACTGTAGTTTGGATTTGTAAAAACATGTTCTGAAACAAGAGACAAAAACGTGACCAATTACAATACAAATGCGTTCAAATTGACAAAAACGGGCCTACAAACAACAAACGCAACTCAATGCAACAAAACATGACTAAAAGCATCAAAAACATGACTAAAAGCGACAAAGACACATCTAAATATGACAAACGCAACTAAAAGTGACAAAAACATGACTAAAAATGACAAAGACGCGTTTAAATATGACAAACACAACTGAACGAGACGAAAATACGATTTAAAGTGACAAAATTGTGTTTAAAATGTGAATTTGAACTGAATCCTATTATTAAAACATAAATCGCAATTGGATATTTTTCCTAAACCGTGCAGCTTTATTAAAGGCAATAGAAAAACAAAGTGAACGCAAATCGTGATACAATCGAAATCGTGATGTGGAAAATCGTCATAATAATTTTTGTGTGTTTTCAGGAGGTTACAGCGCGGCCTCGGAGCCTCAGGAGCCTCGGACCCTGAGCCGGGAGCCTTCGTCCTGGAGCGTGGAGGACGTGGTGTGGTTCATCAGAGACGCAGACCCTCAGGCACTGGGCCCTCACGCCGAGCTCTTCAGGAAACACGTAACGCACACTTTACTGTTTACATTTCAGTATCAGTTTGACTCTTGTGATATTTTATGTGAAGGTTCTGCACTTTGCAAATGTCTGAGATTTGAGATGTGTTTTTTTTTCTCGTGAAATTCTGATTTAGTGCTTGTTAAATCAATTTTAGTCCTGGTTCAGTCTCAGTCTAGTCCTAACCCCTAGTTTAGTCCTTTTCAAGTTCAGGTTATGTTTATCTGAGCCTATTTTAGCCCTGGTCTAGTTATGTTTTATTCTATTTTTGTTCTGGTTTAGTCCTAGTTTAGTCAAGGTTTAGTCCTGCTTAGACCTGGCTTAGACCTGGTTTAGTCCTTGTTTAGTCTTGGCCTTGTTTTGCCATGGTTTAGTCCTAGTTTAGTCCTTGTTTAGACCTGGTTTAGTCCTGATTTAGTCCTGATTTACCACTGGTTTAGTCATAGTGTTGGCCTTGTTTAGTCTAGTTTCGGCCTTCTTTAGGCCTACTTTTGGCCTTGTTTAGTTCTGGTTTAGTCCTGGTTTAGTCCTAGTTTTGGCCTCTTTTAGTCCTTGTTTAGTCCTAGTTTTTGTGCTTGTTTAGTCCTTGTTTTGGCCTGGTTTAGTCCTAGTTTTTGTGCTTGTTTAGTCCTTGTTTTGGCCTGGTTTAGTCCTGTTTATTCCTCATTTCATCCTAGTTTAGAACCAGTTTAGTCCTGGTCAAGTCCCGGTTTAGTCATAAGTGTAATCGTGGATTTGTCTTAGTTGAATATTGTTTTAATCTTAGAACGTACAGCAAAGCAAAAGGAAGGAAAACATAATGTGCATTTTTATTTTACAGAACGTGTCAAAATGACCTCAGTTTGATGCCTTTTTGTTTTCAGGAGATCGATGGAAACGCGCTGCTGCTGTTGAAGAGCGACATGATCATGAAGTACCTGGGCCTGAAGCTGGGTCCGGCCCTGAAGCTCTGTTACCACATCGACAAACTCAAGCAAAACAAATTCTGATCCATTTCATTTGTTTACAACGACATCAGGCTGTTTTTTTAATGTTTATTTATAATAGTCTGGGCTTGCTCTGTTGTAAATAATGAAGATTCTGGTGCTAAACTTGAAGTATCGCAGAAATGCTGATTGTTCTTCACCCATTACTGTAAAATTCCAAAGTATTTCTTCACATGGGCTGCGCTGAAATGAAGCTAATCAACAATATTAATGAGAAATTTACCACAGAGCCTGACTAGTCTGAATGACATTTTATAGTTGTTTATAGCTTCTCTCATTTTTTAAACGAGATAGGGATTGTTTCGTCACAGAATTCTGAGCTAGCCTGGACATTTTAAAGGCGCTGTATCTGATTTTTACTGTTTTAATACATAAAAAAATAGAACTAGTTAATTTTAAACAGTTTGCGGCAGTCCAAACGTATTCTTCGTGTTCCAAAGTATCCTAATTATTCAGCGCAATTTAGTTTTTAGGTGCGTTTCAGAGGTAAGAGCGGAGTTTGGCCATCAAGCTAATGCTAACAACAACTAGCATGCTAACAGCGCTACTTCCTGGTTCCCGAACAGTAAAACGCTTTATAATTAGACACAGACGGCACACAACAGTCTCATTTTGACCCTAAAAGCTGCTTTTACAATATATCTGTGCTACGCCAAGACAAATTTTCCTTTATTACATTTTATTTAAATTCAGTACAGTCTCTTTAAGCTCCTGGCTATTGGAGTTAGCGTTCATACCAGTTCCACGGCTCTTATTTTTACTTTTTTTTACAACAACTTTGAAGGAATATATTTAAGCTTTCAACACAGACAGTTGTTGACATTCAATTTTGGTGTCTGTTTATATTTATTTTAACTGTTACACAAGCACTTTCTCTTTTTGCGTTAAACCAGTGTTTTCCAGCCAGTGTAACGCAAGCACTTAACAGGGAGTACTTGGAATGTTTTTTGGGTTTTAAAAGAAGATGAAATTGAATTAAAATAGTATAGTATTTGAATTAAAAATGTTCATTGAAGTACATTTTTACATCTTCAACAATGTTTTCAAGGATTGTGGACATGTCAGCATCATTAAAACAAGTCAATATAGTAATAACTGATAATATTCTGCTATAGGAAACAGATTTATTTGCGTATAGTGCACGAGTTAGGCCGTATTTGGATTGTGAGTTTTGGTGGTTCTCGAGACAAAAAAGGTTTAGAACCACTGGGTTTGACAATTGAGTCTACCATAAATGTTGTTTTCATGGTTTTCCGTCACTTTTTCTTGTCACGGAAGCCATTTTGAGGACTGTTTTGTTTTTTAATTGTTAATTGCAATGGCGATGGCAACTATCTTAATTTGTAAGCTTGAAATAAGATAAAAAAACATCAATTCAAAGAGAGCAGTTTGATTTTCAAGGTCTTAGTTACAAATCTGTTCATCATTAAGTATGAAAATAAAGATAACGGTGCATTTTATAGACATTTTTGTACTTTTTCTTAATTTTGTCCATTCCATTTAAAATAATCTTTTTTTATATTTACTAAACGTATTTAACTGAACAGAATACTCCAGCTCTTAAGTACTGTAGCTTAGGATAAGATATAAAACAATATTGTGGACATTAGCTACTATTTATTATTGTTTCAATATGCAATGCCAACATTTTATAAATCAATATTGATAGACTTCAACGCTCCGCACACTTCAGAGAACACGTTTAAATGGTATTATAGTATAAAGATAATAATAATTGTTCTTTTTTAACCTCTTTGTAAGTGAATGCTGCTGAAGCCATGCCTTTAGTTCTCTGCAAAAGAAACACAATATTTTCATGAATTAAAATCACTTGAATTCAGAATATTATATTAACCTTGATTTGTATAACTTTAAAAAGTAGAAATTATTTTTGTTTGTTGTTTTAGAGAAAAAAAATGTTTTGCAGCAGATAAGAGAACCTTTATTTGTCTCACAATGGGAAAATTACACTATTGAAACTGTAAAGTACAATAAAAGCAGCTGTAGAATAACGATTAACCTACGCATATTAAAAGCAAATACACGGTTTTGAAAAATAAAGGTACAAAACACTTTTTTGTTGGGGATGTTCCAAGCTTAGACATTTTTGTGATAAAAGCGTGTGCTCTGTGCACAACAGCAGTTATTTAGCCAACCGTTTCTCACAGCTAATGCTAACTTTAATTAAAATGTAAAATATGAAGAAACAACCAATAACATTTAGAGTAAACTACCTGATTGTTTTTATTTATAGATTACTTCAGTTTGTTCTTCGGTACTTCAGTTGGATTTGTTTTAGTTTTATATGTTTTAAGCTTCAAAATTAGCATTAACATTAGCATTGACACACAAACAGCTCCATTTATCAACACAGAAGTGTTGGGGGGAAGTATTTGTTATTTGTAAAGTCTGTAACATGTTCTCAGTGACTTTAACCTGCAGCTCACTGTTCACTGCCTGTTCTTAGAGTTTTTGTTCATTTCAGCTTGACTCAGCAAAAATCCCATAAAGATAGAGTTGGACAGGAAGAAGTGATGCTAACCCTGAGCTAGCTGCGCTGTTGTGCACAAAGCTCATTGATAGTAATTCAATTCCATGTCATACATTTTAATCATCATTAAGTAAATCCTAGCAAGTCAAAACTACTCAAATCAAGATTAATATTCTGAATTATTGATTTTACGTCATGTAGATGTGAGTTTTAGCAGAGGACAAGCAGGAGGTACTTGATCAAACGCTGGTGCTAAAGTTATGATGATGTATTTAATGTTTGCTTTGTGTCTGTGAGATGTAAATGATACGTGTCAAATGTAACGTATGTGACTATTAAAGCAAGGATTCAAAATATGTCCTGTCAGTTTTGTTCATATAAAATACAAAAGTAAAAAGTATTGAAGTACCCAATTAAAAATATATTATATATATATATTTAAGAACCATTGGTGTCAAAAGAAAGGATTTTTTTTTTCTTGTTTGTGCTAATTTTGGGTCAACTTCATTTATTTAAACGTATCCACTGTAAAATTTACTTGAAGTGCATATGACAGGTTCTCGTGTTACTTTGTTTACTTGTGGTAAGTATTCATCATAGTTTTACATCAGCCAAGTTGAAGTTGGTGAAAAAAATTTGAAAAATAAAAGTTGAAAATGACAGGAAGTAGTGCTGAGGTCTAAAACTGAATCCCTCTGTGACGTCATCAATACTCCAGCAACGACAATTTACATGCAATTGTCATATTTTTATGACCGTTTAAACCATCGTCCAACAAAATAAAGGTGTTATCAGGTGTTAATTAATTATTCATTATTGTTAATTCATATTTTGGCCCTTGTTTACAGTATGGTTGCTAGGTAACAGTGGAATTACATCAGTCACATCTGCAGCTCATTAACTTTACAAAAACTGTCACAAACTGGGCACAAATATGCAACATGTTAAGTAAAATCCTAAATATCATGTTCACCACGTTTTGTCATATGCACTTTGACCTAAAAATACAAAACATTTAGCCTACTTTTGTAATTTGTCACTTTTGTCCGCTCTGTGGTCTTAGTGCACCATAACTCATGAACAGTTTTGACTCCAGTTTTGAATGTTCCAAGTGTTATTACTATTTTGGCTCGGCGCCTTCTGCTTTTACACATCATTGAACGAGACTGACCCAGATCTGCTCTGTCCTGGTCTGATGCGGCACGGACGAACTAAACCCGGCGACTGGCGCGGACAAGATCTCGCAAGGTGAAATTTCTGCCATGTGCACAAAGAATTATCTTGTAGTATTTTTTATCTTGTGATTTTTCTTGCTGGGATACCTCATTTTCACACAGCAGAACCAGAAGTAAGTATTAAAATCTGTCTAGGGCTGCGACTAACGACTATTTTGGTAATGGATTAGTCTGCCGATTATTGTTTCAATTAATCAATTTGTTGTTTAGGTTGCGGGAGGCCAGAGAATATGAGATTTTTACCATGTTTAACCGAGAGGAAGCTAAAAAATGCTGCTAGACAACATCTTCAGAGTCCACTTACAACAAATAGTGTGTTGTTGTTTTTTTCAATAAAAACACTTAAAGGGCCTGTACCTGATTTTAAACTGTGAGACAGAAACATGTTTTTGTTTGAACCGTTAGCCCCGCCCACATAGTCTTTCCTTTCACTCAATATTGCACCATGACTCAGAAAAGACTGTCTGGAATAGTCTGATGCAGTTGTTTCCATATAGTTCCTCTAACTCTTTTTACAGACTGCACCATGACAGAGAATCACAGTCTGGGATAGTGTCAAGCAGTTATTTTCTCATGATTCATAGTGTACGATGGGCCTGATTGGCTGAAAAGAGGTGACCCTGGTAAACGCTTCTGCACTAGTTCTTTCCAAACAAAGTGCGTTTATAATAAGCTCAGATTATACATTACAAACTCAATGTCTTTCCACGAAGTTGCGTCTGTCAAACAATGTGTGATGTAAAGAGAATTTATCTTAACTAGAGTAAAGAAAAATCAGGTACAAGCCCTTTAAGTTTACATGTTTCTTTTGTCATTTTGGGTGAATTCCTACTTCGTGTGAGTGATAAAACCTTCTTTCAGACACGTTTTGGAGGTTGTGTATAATTCAAAAAACGATTATTCGATTGTGAAATTGGTTGACGATTACTGAAACAATCGATTAGTTGCGATTAATTGATTAACTTGTTTCAGCCCTAAATCTGTCTAACTCCAAGCGTCGACAAACCCTTTGGCACAAGCTGTAAAAAAAAAAAAAAAAAGCAAAAAGCAATGATGACACTAAATGATGACACTAAAAACATTAAATAAATAACTCAAAAATTGTGCAGCCAAAATTGTGAACTTGTGTCTCTTTCACATCCTAAAGTGCTTCAGGATTACAATCTAAAATTACAGCTCTTATGGTCATTTATAAGAATGGATTATATTATGGATTATATAGTCTTTTTTGTTTCAATATGTTTAAACATAAATAAAGACATTAAAAAACACAAATTAACCCTATAAAGTGCCTGCTTAGAGGAATTTGAGAATAACGTTTTTATATAAAGTAGAGGAGCGACAGATAATCGATTATCAGAAACAGATAAGTAACATGCACACCTGCTGGTATAAAACAGTTTGCCATCATTCACTCGTTAAAGTTAATTTAAAAAGCTCTGGAGATTATGGTTTGTGAGAGGAAAAAGTTCAATACTTTCCCACAAATCTGCCCAATAGTACATGGCATTTCATCCATAAATTTCAACATATGAAAAGTTCAGTTGCAAAAACAAATATGTCCATTTGGATCCTTCATTTACCATCTTCTATCGATAAAGGATTCAAGAATGTAATCATGTTGTGATGGCAGTTAAAGTCTAGATGAAGGTTTTTGTTTTTCTAATCACAACTTATTTTGTTGGGAGGCCTGTGGTAAATATTTATCACAGATTTACATCTGAGTTAGTTGCAGTTTGTGAAGAAATTTGGAAGAATAAAAGTTTAAAATTATGGAAAAGCAGAATCCCTCTGTGATGTCATCAAAAACTGACATTGTAAATATATAAGGGGACAATTTACAGCAAATGACACATTATTCTATTGTAACAGAAGGTTTTTGAAAACATTGTTATAAAAACTAAACTGCAAGCCTTTGATTTGTTTTTGTTTTTTTTGTTTTTTACAAGTGAACTACAAATGTACAGGGTTGAAACAAGTAAATGTTTCAGCCCAATTTCTGTGCAAAGAACAGATTTTTTTTTTTTTTTGCCAATTAATAGTGAGAAAAAAGCAGTTCAAAATCCAAAAAAGTGTTACTAGTTCACCAACAAAATGTGACACCTGCTGTAGGCCTATCTAATACATGAAGGTTAAGTGCACTACAATCCCTCGTGGGTTCAATTCACTCTCTGCATTTGACACGTCCTTTTGTGATTAATCCTTTGCGTCTCAGTTTCCAGGATTCATTTAGTGCATGTTTTATGTCGAGACACGTGGGTCCTTTTTAAACACTCGCTGGAGACATGTTGGGATTAAATCTATTCCATAATGTCCCACTTGTGGTTCTTTATTTGGCGGATTTGGTGAACCCGTTTGCCGGCGGCTAAAGTGACCCTTTGGGACCAGTTAAAGCTGCAACGTAAGTGTCAGATTACGGAGACCAGTGACAGCCGACACGAAACAAATCAAGACTCAAAGCGTGAGAGAGAGCGATGAATTACACTGAAATACTAAGTGATTTACTCAGACAAGACTTAAATCATTGTCTTTGGGCCGCAAAAATCAAGTTAGAAATCTGGGGGTAATAATGGACTCAGACTTGAACTTTGACAGCCACATCAAATCAATAACATCAACAGCCTTTTACCATCTAAAAAACATTGCCAAAATTAAAGGTATAGTGTCTAAACCAGACTTGGAGAGACTCATCATGCATTTGTCTCCAGGAGGTTAGACTACTGCAACGGCCTGTTCACTGGCCTCTCCAAACGAGCTGTAAAACAGCTGCAGCACATCCAGAACGCTGCTGCTCGAGTCCTGACAAGAACCAGGGAGTACGATCACATTAGTCCTGTGCTCAGGTCACTGCACTGGCTTCCTGTGGCTCAGAGAATTGACTTTAAAGCAGCTCTGATTGTGTTCAAGTCTCTCCACGGCCAAGCACCAAAGTACATCTCTGACATCTTAGTGCCATATGAACCATCTCACACTCTGAGGACCTCAGGGACCGGCCTCCTGCTGGTGCCAGAGTCAGGACTAAACATGGACCGGCCTCCTGCTGGTGCCAGAGTCAGGACTAAACATGGACCGGCCTCCTGCTGGTGCCAGAGTCAGGACTAAACATGGACCGGCCTCCTGCTGGTGCCAGAGTCAGGTCTAAACATGGACCGGCCTCCTGCTGGTGCCAGAGTCAGGACTAAACATGGACCGGCCTCCCGCTGGTGCCAGAGTCAGGACTAAACATGGACCGGCCTCCCGCTGGTGCCAGAGTCAGGACTAAACATGGACCGGCCTCCTGCTGGTGCCCAGAGTCGGGACTAAACATGGACCGGCCTCCCGCTGGTGCCAGAGTCGGGACTAAACATGGACCGGCCTCCCGCTGGTGCCAGAGTCGGGACTAAACATGGACCGGCCTCCCGCTGGTGCCAGAGTCGGGACTAAACATGGACCGGCCTCCTGCTGGTGCCAGAGTCAGGACTAAACATGGACCGCCTCCCGCTGGTGCCAGAGTCAGGACTAAACATGGACCGGCCTCCCGCTGGTGCCAGAGTCAGGACTAAACATGGACCGGCCTCCTGCTGGTGCCAGAGTCAGGACTAAACATGGACCGGCCTCCTGCTGGTGCCAGAGTCAGGTCTAAACATGGACCGGCCTCCTGCTGGTGCCAGAGTCATGACTAAACATGGACCGGCCTCCCGCTGGTGCCAGAGTCAGGACTAAACATGGACCGCCTCCGCTGGTGCCCAGAGTCAGGACTAAACATGGACCGGCCTCCGCTGGTGCCAGAGTCAGGACTAAACATGGACCGCCTCCGCTGGTGCCAGAGTCGGGACTAAACATGGACCGGCCTCCCGCTGGTGCCAGAGTCAGGACTAAACATGGACCGGCCTCCTGCTGGTGCCAGAGTCAGGACTAAACATGGACCGGCCTCCTGCTGGTGCCCAGAGTCAGGACTAAACATGGACCGGCCTCCCGCTGGTGCCAGAGTCAGGTCTAAACATGGACCGGCCTCCTGCTGGTGCCAGAGTCAGGACTAAACATGGACCGGCCTCCTGCTGGTGCCAGAGTCAGGTCTAAACATGGACCGGCCTCCTGCTGGTGCCAGAGTCAGGACTAAACATGGACCGGCCTCCCGCTGGTGCCAGAGTCAGGACTAAACATGGACCGGCCTCCCGCTGGTGCCCAGAGTCAGGACTAAACATGGACCGGCCTCCCGCTGGTGCCAGAGTCAGGACTAAACATGGACCGGCCTCCCGCTGGTGCCAGAGTCGGGACTAAACATGGACCGGCCTCCCGCTGGTGCCAGAGTCAGGACTAAACATGGACCGGCCTCCTGCTGGTGCCAGAGTCAGGACTAAACATGGACCGGCCTCCTGCTGGTGCCCAGAGTCAGGACTAAACATGGACCGGCCTCCCGCTGGTGCCAGAGTCAGGTCTAAACATGGACCGGCCTCCTGCTGGTGCCAGAGTCAGGACTAAACATGGACCGGCCTCCCGCTGGTGCCAGAGTCAGGACTAAACATGGACCGGCCTCCCGCTGGTGCCAGAGTCAGGACTAAACATGGACCGGCCTCCTGCTGGTGCCAGAGTCAGGTCTAAACATGGACCGGCCTCCTGCTGGTGCCAGAGTCAGGACTAAACAGGGGGAATCAGCATTTCAGTTTTTTGCAGCTAAAATCTGGAACAGTCTCCCTGAAGATGTGAGACAGGCCTCCACTCTGACAATGTTTAAATCCAGGCTAAAAACAGTTCTGTTTAGATGTGCAAACGACTGAAAGATCTATCTGTACTCTTCTCTTTTAAAGCGCATTATTTTAAATCTTTTTGTGTTTTGTGATTTTAATGCAACTTTTCCTGTGTTTCCTTGTGTAAAGCACTTTGAATTACCTTTTGTATGACTTGTGCTCTACAAATAAACTTGCCTTGCCATTTAGCATTTCAGAGTTTGCATGTTCTCCCTCTGATTTTTGTTTGTCTCTCATGAACCTAAAATATGCACAAGTGGCTAAAATCTTTGAAAACATTTGCAAATCCAGGCTGTTGAAGAGGCTCACAACTCCATCTAGTGGTGTCTAATCAACAATAGTGGCTTGATCAATTAAAAATATAGGCTTGTGTGGCTCATCTGTGGTGCATTTACAGGGCAACGATTTTGGCAAGTCAATTCTTCCACATTATAATTATACACTCATTACTCAGACCTACAGAAGAGGGTAGTGCTCAGTGACTTTTGAAAGAAAGTGAGTGGTTTTTGGACTACTTTTACTTACTCGAGTAATATTTCATTCAAACTGTTCTTTAACCTGAAAAAAAGTGTTGGTTCCTCTTCACACTATAATCGACAAGTGACAAAAGCTTTATGTTGACATGTGTTATATGATTTAAGCATTTGTGTTCTGCTCCTTTTCTCATTTTTGTTGGTTTATCCTTTTAAAATCCTTTTTGTCTTTCCAATTATACAGGACAATAGGCTACTTTGCACTTTAACTTGAGTAATATCATTTTCAAGAACAGTTTTGGCTTCTCTTCCCTTCCCATAATGAAACAAACATGAGTAAATAAATTAACATGGCTGACATAAATGGATAGAAAGTGTAAACATTTGCTCTGTCACCTTAAATAGCCTTGAGAATTTATGAAAATTTGTATTCCTTTTTCCCCTGACATTTTGAAATAATAATGCTGCTGTCTTTGTTATAAAAAGGTAATTTTGTGTGTTTTAGAGTCTGTATAGTCCAGATAACAATTGTGTTTATCAAAATACAATTATTTTGCAGCCCTCATTTATTTACTTGTTAATGCAATCTGCCCTGAAGTCACTTTACCTGTCATTCATTTGTCCATATAACAATTATAACAATTATATACAATTATTTTAATAGCCAACTAGATTATTCCAATTAATTGTTGCAGTCCTCATTTTAAATGTATTGATGCAATCTGCCCTGAAGTCACTTTACCTGTCATTTATTTGTCCAGATACTCAGGGGAGTAGACAGGGGGGGGGGGCAAAGGGGTCAATTGTCCTGGGCCCCAAGGTCTTAAGGGCCCAGAATTGGACCCTCTTCCTATCAATTTGTATTAGAGGGGGGCCCATGTGACTTTCCTTGTCCCGGGCCCCCAAATTTCTGTCAACAGGCCTGCATATACTCACTGTAAAAAGTCCTAGCCATAGCCTCTTACTGTACAGAATATTATAACAGACTCTGTTTAAGTCATTTTCCTGCTATTATTTATTCTGTCCATATGTTGCACTAAAACACGGTCATAACTTACTTAAGCGTTGTTATCTTATCTTTATTTTCTGTAAGATTTGGATCTTTTAAGTTATTTATCTTGTTTTTTTCTGATCGCATGCTGCTTTTGATTCGTGCGTTGCAACACTGGAATTCCTCTTCATCCTGACTCCACTGCAGGACTCTCCTCTCTGCTCCAACCTGCGCCTCACGGTCCAATACTCCGATGCATTGATTATAAAACACCACTCCCTCCTCTCTCCCCCTCCCTCCTCCTCCTCCTCCTCGCGATGAAGGCACCACCGCGCGGCTCACTCTAAACTCGAGGCTGTGATGCGCACTGGTGACGCGCTCCTGCTCCCGCCGCCGCCGCTGCCGCCGCTTTCTCAGTCGCAGAAGCCCCAAAAAACACACACCGAACCGAACTCCATCTTCTCCTTTTGCGCATAAAACACGACGGGACGCGCGGCTGCTGGTTTTCGCGCCACGAAGCAGGGGAGGCGAGCGCCGTGTGTGTGCGTGCCTTTGACGCAGGTTTCCCCATCTTCTCCTCAGCGCACCTCGCCTGTAAGTCTGCGCATCGAGAGACGCCACACGACCAGGTAAGAAGAACGGACGCATCCAGTCGCGGTTAAACGTGCGCGCGCGTCGGCTTTCGATCCATCTACGCGTTTCCATCGTGCACATTTTTACGCGTTTGCCTCGTAAATGAAATCTGGCACCTGCGCATCGTTGACCACAAACCGTCCCCGTCTGTTTTGCCTGGAAACAAGCTGAAAGGTGGGGAAGCGCGTACGTCCACGTCTCTACGGTAAAACAGACGCGTCCTGTGAGGTTTTGTGGTTGTGGTTGTGATCGTGGCGCGGCGCGGTTGTATCGTGCTGGGGGGAAAAAAAAGCTCCACACTGCGTCGTTTCCATCGGAATGCGGTGCTGCCCGTGCGCACACGCGGGGCACCGGAGCGCGCACATCTCCACATCTCCCTCCGAACGGCTCCTGCTCGCGTGTCATTCGCCCCGAAGCGTGCAAATAAAGCGCATATGTCCGTACGCGAGCCGCATGTGTCTCCAATCTGTCGCCGCGTCAACGCACTCGGGGCTCGGGAAAAACGCCGCAGTTGCGTGATGTCGAGTGTACAATGTGAATAATCTTCCTGCAAAATGTGTTTCCGCTCAAGGTCATTCAACAGCGCGTCGTTTTTGGGCACGGTGCGGACGCGTCGCTTCATGTTTTGCGCACGGAATTGTCGGGGTTTTGGGTGAGACGTTCGGGGATCACGCGTTTGGGCTTTTTGTGTGGTTTGTTGTGGAGGCCCGAGCCAGCGCAGTGCAGTGTCCGGCAGATTCCCCTCGCCGCTGCTGCATTGATGTGGAAACCCCTTTTACAGCTCCGTGCGTCTTTGGACAATTATTGATTGAAACGGTCGCTTAGTCGGTCGCTCCTCTGCGCGCGCACTGTCGGATTTTTGGGGCTGAATTATGCATCGCGGATTGACGCATTTCTGGCCGCGATGTGCCACACGATGAGTCAATAATTAATGATGTTGGAAGCTGCTCAACTTGTCATGATTGCTGCTGCTGCTGCTGCTGCTGCTGCTGCTGCTGCTGCTCTCGGCCTTCGCACCGGGAGGACCGACTAATCCGTGTCGGTTTGACCCGGCTGAGGAGGAGGGAGGCAGGGAGCAGGCAGGAACAAACTGTGGGGGAGACAGGGAGAGGTTTAAGATGTTGCTGGGTGTGTGGAATAATAAACGATGGGTTAAAATGAAGAGAAAATACGCAAATGGTCAAAATGAAACCGAAAAGTCATCATGCACCATCACGAGGCATCAGGTTGTCTGCTTGTCTCTATGCAGATGTTATTGTTTTGACTAGAATATTCCACAGTAATCAGGCATTAAATCGTTGCATCTCCATGGAGACGAGAAGGTTATGCCACCAGGTTACAGGTCAGATCTGCGGAGAGGTGACAGCACATACAGGATGAAACAAAAACAACTAGAATATAAAATAAATGCTGGACACTGTACTGCAGAACATTCAGGCAAAGCAATAGCATCTCCTCAGAGACAAGCACGGGGCGAAAAGTTACATAGTGCACCTTTAAAGTATCTTCAAGTGCGTTCTCGCTTGCACATAGACCATATTGACTGGGAACAAATCCAGGACTATGACTAGACCAGGAGCAGGACTAATCCAGGACTAGAACAGGACCAAACGAAGTCTAGATCTGGACTAAACTGGGCTCAAACCAGGACCAAATAGATCAATCAATCAAACAATAAGACACTTTATTCGTAAATATTCTCTATCTAGAAGTCTTTTATTTGGTTAAAGTGTATTTAAATGGTCATTTAAATGGAATGTACAGTAGAAATAATCATTTGACTGTCAACTTGCTTCTCCAATGCACACTTAAATTCTCAAAAGACAGTCAAGCCTCACTCTCACTGCGACAAGGTCCAGGTTCAACTTCGGAGCAACATGACGATTTCTGTGCAGAGTTTGCATGTTTCTCCCAATGTCTGGACGGGTTTCCTCTGGACACTCTGGTTGCTTTCTCCCACCAAACCCAGAAAAACATGCCCAAATGACTAAATCCTCTAGTTTAAGTCGTCCTGACCAAGACTATTCACCTTATTCTGCCCCGCCCACTTTAGCCTCTTTTTGCCACAGATCCGTGCTCCTGTTGTTAATGCACTTCCGGTTTGGTGAGAACCCCCTTCATGTAAATGACAAACGAGGGAAAAGTCTCACCACTAAAACATTACATAAAGTGTAAAATGTTTAATGAACACAAGCAAAAAACAAGTCACAACGCACTGATTTCCTGGGCGGCCTGAAAACGGCTTTTTAGTCCACAACAACTCCAGAATAAACAACTCCTGAGAGGTACACCTTAAAGTGCGTATGACAGGTTTTTAGGATTTTCTCATTTTGACTTTATTCAGTGTATTAATACCTCCTGTAAATATAAATGATAGTTTTACACCAATCAGGTCGCTGTTTGTGGAGAGAAGTTGAAAAATATGTAGAAAATTACAGGAAGTAAACAAACGGATGACATCACACAAAGGAGCCAAAGGTTACGTATAATTGACACAAAAGAAACTACTTTTTCAACCTTTTAAACATTGATTCAACAAAATAAAGGTGTTACATGTATTTTTATTTGTCAAATGAAAAAATCTGCGACATTAGCTGAACTTTGGCCGAGTGTACAGTGTGGTTTCTTGGTCATTTCCCAGTGGGATGTCATCATTTACAACCAGGAAGTACAATTTTAAACCTAAAAAAAATAGCTAAACTGGGGTAAAATTTGTAAAGATTTTAGCAGAATTTGAAATATATGTAACTTAACTGCATTTTGATTTAATGAGTAGTACAAACCTGTCAGAGGCACTTTAACATTATTAGAATATGAATAAAGATGTAACGGAAGCGTGGACAAAGTTATGGTTGGTGTAAAGTTCAAAGGGCTTCACAATATATTGCAAAAGTATATACACAATAATCGACATCGCAACAAACTAAATATATCACAATAACGCCAAGATCCCGACAGAAAATTACAGTTTTAATAATGAAAACATTGAAAAAGATTTGTATTCATAATCTTTCAGACTAAATTAGCCTTGATTTGAAGTGTTTTTTGTCTCTGTTAAGCTTTTATTTTGCGTTTGACAAATAAATTAAGGCATGAACATGTTTGTTGTTGTAAAACTGAAACGATTGTGTTTAAAAGTATATTCAAATGTTGCAATAATATCGATATTGCAGTAATAAACAGCCATTACACATATCGCAATCATTTCCAACATTGCGCAGCCCTGAAACTAGACCGATCCTTCAAAACCAAAGCCAGATTTGTTGGTGCAGAGTTGAGTGATCCTTTTGTAGAGCTTTAAAAGAGCAAATTATACAAGAAGAAACCCACCAGACATGGGCAGAACATCCAAACTCTGCACTGTAAGCCCCTTTTGTCCAAGAATAAAGAACAAGAATCCGTCTCTTTCTGCTCTGCCGCTGTTTTACTGATTGACGTCTGGTCCTTAACGTGTCATTTTCAAGGCGTAAAGACTGAAGTTAAACGTTGTCACCAGTTAAATTCCTACATAAATGCCACGAAAAGAAAGTAAAATAGACTTGACAGTTCAATTGAATGCCGCAAAAGTCTGATAACAATCAAAAAGACTTTCTCCTTACGTAATTTACTGGTTTTGTGCTGTTAAACCTTTACGGTCCACAGACTGCACTGACGCTGGTAACATTTAAAGACGCAATCTCCATTAAAACACGATAAGGGACAGAAACGGTGAATACGTGAAGTGGTTTGAATCTTCGCTTACATCTTATCAGTGATGACATACTTTATTCTCCCTGATCAAAGCAGTGCATTGTGGGACTGAGAAATCTACTGAACTTCAAACGGTGCCACAGAATAGAGAAGAGAAAGGGTTAAAGTGCCTCTGACAGGTTGAAGTACTCATTTTTAGATAATTTAATTTAGATAATATTTAAGATTCTGCCAAAGAATTAACGTCTTTTATCAGTTTGGCAGTAGGTTTTAGGTTTAAACGTTTACTTCCACACTTGTTAAAACTATATGACAAATAAAAATATATGGGAACACCTTTATTTTGTTGAATTAATGTTCAGGATCAGAAAAATGTGTTTCTTGTGCATAAATTGTCCCTAGTGTGATGTTTCAGAACTCTGCTCTACTTCCTGTTATTTCAACATATTTTTCAACTTTCCTTCACAAACCGATTCCTGGTTGGTGTAAAGTTATCATATATATTTACAACAGGTTTTATTCCATCAAATAGAGTCAGAAGCAGAAAATCATAAAAACCTGTGATACGCACTTAAAATTATGAGATTTTGCTATTATTAATTATCAGTAGTAGTAGTATTATGAATTACTTTGCTAAAGCTAAAACTAACTTCACTTTACAAATTATAACTATTATTACTTCTACTACCACTATAACTCAACAATTCTACTACAGTACAATTTTTTGATAACCAGTGCTGCTGATGTAAACGTAACTCTAATCCTGCAGCTACTACCACTATACTGCAGGCCTATTCAATCGAGACCCTTCGTCTAAAAACTAAAACATATATTTTCCCTTGTTCTCTGGTTCTGGATTAATGCTAATATATATATATATATATATATATATATATATATATATATATATATATATATATATATAGGTCCTGGGTTAGTCCCTGTTCAATTTTGCTTTAGGCCTGGTTGGGTCCAGGTTTACAACTGGTTTGAATCTGGTTAGTCCTGGTTCAGAACTGGATTGTAGTTTAATTCTGTAACTTGGTTGCTAGTTTTGTATCACAAAGTTGGTAAAGCATTTCATATTTAGTTTTTCTATAGAAATCAAATAAAGACCTAGTATTTTATCATCACTGAAACTGATCTAGTGTTGTGGATATTTTGTGTGACACCAAATCTGGCCCAAGGGAAAATTAAGTCAAATGGAACTAATCTGATTCAAAGCTGATCTTTTGCAAAGAAACTGCAGTCTGAACACTATTAATCTGACTTCTGTGCTGAAATTAAACAGGAGACACATTTTTAGAGTGGAAAAGATGAGAATTAAACAGATTAAAGCATTAAACACCTGCCAGAGGCAGAAAATATAAAGCTTTAAACTGAATTGGTTTTGTTAAGTGTGACAAAAATATCAACATTGGCTTATTTAAAACAAAAGATGTCAACGACAATAGGCCAGGCCTGTTCAACTTTATTTTACCGAGGGCCATCATTTTCAGATGGTTTTGTGCTCAGGGCTGGAAACCAGGACTAAACCAGGTCTAAACCAGGACTAAACCAGGTCTAAACCAGGACTAAACCAGGTCTAAATCAGGTCTAAACCATGACTGAACCAGGTCTAAACCAGGACTAAACAAGGTCTAAACCAGGATTAAACCAGGTCTAAACCAGGTCTAAACCAGAACTAAACCAGGTCTAAACCAGGTCTAAATCAGGTCTAAACCAGGTCTAAACCAGGACAAAACCAGGTATAAATCAGGACAAAACCAGCGCTAAACCAGGACTAAACCAGGTCTAAACCAGGACTAAACCAATAATGAGATCAACTATTTTGTATACTTTTGTAAAATGGTTGAGGGCCGGATCATGTCCCTTGGAGGGCCTGATTTGGTCCCTGGGCCCTGCTATTGGCGATAACTGATTTGAGTCGCATTGTATCTCAACAAAAAAATCTGATTTGGCAAAAAAGCATCACAACCTGCAGTGTGAACGTAGCCTTTCATCATTACTATATCAAAACTACTACTACCATCACTGCAAAACCTACTGCTGTTTCTTCTGCTAACGATAATGTCTTGCGTCTGTGTTGTGCTTCACGAGCTCAACAAGCCTCTCGCTGGTGAAGTGTCTGGTTCAAGGACACAAACACACTTCCTTGGTAACAGATCCATACAATTACAAGCCGCTATAGCAACACACCAGCGCTGACAACAAGTGCCAATCCGAAGAGGCGGTCGTTTGCCAAGATGTACGATATTTGAGCTTCAGTGTCGCTGGTGTTGAACCTCTGGAGCTGTGGGATGAATGTGAGGAGGAGCAGGAGGTTTAGTCTGCTGTACATGTTTTATCTTGTACTCACAGTCGGTTCATGCCAGATACGTGACCTGTATGTCCGTAAACATTCATAGACGCGAAATTCTCTATCTCTGCCTCAAACACCACCACTTTGCTGCCGATGCTACCTGGACTTCAAATCAAATCGAACACTTCCCCACAAAAAGAATGGGGAAGCTGATCACTATATTAAAGTATACAAAAGTTTTATTTCATGATATTTATGCCATCTCTGCTCTCCTCACAGTCTCATGTAAAAGAGGATGTTCGGTGGTCACTAGATGCTCACCAGAAGCACAAGTTCTACTAACTAACTTAAAGTCAGTTAGCTTTTAGCTCAGATGACAGTTTTACACACTAATTATTATCTGAAATACAATACCAAAAGGTTTACACACTGAACAATGATTTGTAACGAGGCTTTGAGCTCTCGTTAATGTGGTTGATGGGTTGGTACGAGATGACACTGTCTGAATTATTCAGAATTTGCATGTTTTGCAGGTAAATGCTAACGTCTATTCACCTTATTCTGCCCCACCCACTTTTGCCGCTTTTTGCCACAGATACGCACTTTTGTTGTAAACGCACTTCCGTTTGACGAGAACTCCGTTAAAGCTAATGACGAACGAGGGAAAAGTCTCGCCACTAAAATTGTTTGTTTCTACGGAGAGCAACAAGTGTTTACTTTTTGTACTTTGCCTTATTATAAATGCAAAATTGGGTCACAAATGTTGCCTGAAAGGTGTCGGTTTTTGCAAACTAACTTCTTGCAGCTTTTTCACAACTTTACACATACTTTTACATTCCAATGAACTTCATCAAATTAAGCACTAAAAGCTCAAAATCGCTCAAACACATACTATTTAGTGCGGCACTATTACCAAACACAAGTCATTTATATTCATAGTTAGATTTGAAGATTTCTTGGAGTCCATTATCCAATCCAACTTCCAATCCAATTTTATTTATAAAGCACTTTAAAAACAACACAGTTGACCAAAGTGCTGTACAGACAAAATAATGACATGAAACAACAGGCACCGAAAAACAGTAAAAATATCAATTATTATGTTTGACCTGTATGCTAATCACCAATGTTAATCATTTATTAGCATTTTATACGTAACTGAACAAAGCCACATTTGCGTTCTAACAACTGAAATATGACTTTGTAGTGTCGAAATGAGCTTCCTCCGCCGGGTGGCTGGGCGCTCCCTTAGAGATAGGGGGAGGAGCTCAGTCACACGGGAGGAGCTCGGAGTAGAGCCGCTGCTCCTCCACGTCGAGACAGGTATGACAGACAATCTGCAAGTGAAAATACAACAATTTACAGACAACTGACACATTTTTTTGATAGTTTGAACGGTCATTCAACAACAAAAATTTTGGCCCACAATGGTTGCTAGGTAACAGTTGTGGTGTGTGGTCTAACCTGTCATATTAAGTTTAGATAAGTTTTTGTGTAACTTTTTGTGTTTAAATTGATGAATGTCTGTTAAAAGTCTGTGTAAAGTCGTTCAAAAGCCCAGATATCTGCGCCGACTGCTCTGAGAGGGATAAGAGGCCGAAAAAAAAACACCTTTCAGGCGACATTTGCGACCCAATTTTGCATTTATAAAAAGACAAAGAACAAAACGTAAACACTTGTCGCTTCCCGTAGAAACAATACGTCTCCGACCGGCCGCGACTGAATTCCGTTATTGATATGTGACGTACGTTGGCATGAAGCGATAGTGGCAGCGGTAACAGTAGCAGCAGCGGTTGTAGCAGTTGTTTTGTGATGGCAGCGGTGCAGTGGAAACTTGATCAGAGCCAATCGAACTGTGTCCTGCGAGTGTGAGGTGAGTGGATCCAGGTCAGGAGCAGAAATAGACCAGGAGCCGGCGGGAAGATCAGGGGGATTCTGACAACGAGTGTTTGATTTAGCTAGAATTAAAGGCTCACACTTTCACACACGTACACACACCGACTGTCTGGCAGACCTCATCGTTCAACAAATGAGAAATAACAATATTTTTGGGAGGTTAATTATTATTACATTGTGTACATTTTCTTTGCAATAGAGCTGTAGAAAGGTGAAAAAGTAGCATACATGACTAACTACTTAAAGTCTATATGACACGTCCTCATTTTTTCTAATTGTGACTTAGTTTGGTGGAAGGGCACCTGTGGTAAATATTTAACAGAGTTTTGCATCCATAAAGTTGCAGTTTGTGAAGAAATTTTGATAAATAAATGTTTAAAATGACAGGAAGTAATGCTGAGTTCTAAAATGGAATCACTCTGTGATGTCATCAAAAAGCAACATAAAGTTGAAAATTAAGAGACAGTTAACACTCAACTGAAACATCTTTCTGACAGTTTAAACAGCCATTCAACAAAATAAAGGTGTTATCAGGTATTATTATTTGTCAGATCATAACTATTGTGTAATTTATGTGGATTTTGGCCCTTGTTTTCAAAATGGTTGCTAGCTAGCTAGCTAACAGGTATCAAGAACAATTACAAACATAACGGAAATTGTCAAACTGGGGAAAACAGACAAAATGTGCATTTTAGTGAAATGTATAACCTGTCATATAGACTTTAAAGGTGATGTACTGATTTTTACTGTTTGGAACAAGAAAAATAGAACTAGTTTTTTATGTATATCTCACTTTCCTAATGCAGTCCCAGCATCTTAAATATCCACCGCCATGAGTTTAATGTTATAATAACTTTTTCCAAGTTCCTGAGACAGTTTTGTCATCCTGTGTAAAGCTAACAAACATTAGCATGCTAACGCCGCACTTCCTGCTTCTCGTAGAATAAAACACTCTATAAACAGATGCAGAGAAAGCGCTGTGATCTCATTCTCCCCGGAATAGATGCTTTTACAACATATCTGTGATGGGGCAACACAGCTACCGAATCAAAATTGTGATTAAATCTCAATCTAAAAGTGGACCAGACCTAAACCAGGACTGACCCCAAACATAGTCTACAGATGCACTACATGTAGCCTGAACACAGCCTTGGGTTTAATAAATGCTATGCACAGTAATTTTTTTCAATAGTTTAGTTTAGTTTTAGTTACCAAACTGAAATGCAAATATTGTTGAGCAGAGCATTACACAAACTAATCAAATGATCATAATAATCACATTATTTATGAACCTTTTCCCCCCAAAAAAATCTGAGACAAAACTTGATGTCCTCTCTGTCAGGATAAATAAACAAAAGAGAGCGAGAGAAATATTTTTTTTCACAATAGCTTCTGAAAGTTGTGCCATTCTTCAACCCCAAAGACATGATTGTTGCCAGTTGAAAGAACTTTAAATCTGGAAATAAACTGGGACTAAACCTGGAAAAGAACTTGACCAAACCCGGACAGAAGTGAGAGCAGCCAAAGACAAATGCATCATGATCTCCTGGTGTTTGTTTGCAGGAGCCATGGGAAAGCAGAACAGTAAGCTGACCCCGGAGGTGATGGAGGACCTGGTGAAGAACACAGAGTTTAACGAACACGAGCTCAAACAGTGGTACAAAGGCTTCCTGAAGGACTGCCCTAGCGGACGCCTCAACCTCGAGGAGTTCCAGCAGCTATACGTCAAGGTGAATACTACTCACACTACTATTACCACTGTTACTATTATAACTATAACTACTACTACTGATTGTTCATGCTTTTATTTCATGTCGCTTTTACATTCGCGATTTGATTTTCACTTGTTTGAATAAATAAATCACAGAAACAAATTCAGTTGGTGCTAAATGCTGTCATTAGATTTTTAACTGGATCCAGCAGACGGACGAATACACAGTTCTGCTGAGACCCGCTTCACTAAACCTAAACCCTAAACTTAAGAGACTGTTCCTAAACCTAATCCTAATCGTAACCATACTCTAATTGTGAAAAAAAAAAACATCAAACCTAAACATTTGCTAGCATAGCCACCATTACAAACAGGTTTGGGGGAAAAATTAGGCAGATGGACACAAATTACATTACGATTTTTTAAATTTTCTTTTACACTTGTCAATGCCTGATCAGAGCTCAGCTGAGCAGGGCTGGTCTGGTTAGTGCTTGGAGGAGACACTGAGAACATGAAGCAGCAGCTGTGGTTCTAGAGTAAACTGTTCTGTCCTTAGACAGACACTTCACCCACACTGCAGGTTGAATACAGAGCACAAGGGATTGGTGCTGGTCAAAGAGGCTGATGGTGCAGACTGACATGCAGCCTCACTTTCATCAGTCTGCCCCAGGGCAGCTGTGGCTACAAGTAGTGCCTCAACACCAACGCCAAGTGTGAACTGAATGAATAATATACAAAAACTGAAAGCAACTTTGAACGTCTGGGAAAGTTAAATGCATTAACTTTGTCAAAACTATAATATTCCTCATAAAGGTGTAACCATAAAAGGGTTTGAAGTCAAATAACCTTTGAGCAGAGTTTTTAACACAAAACATAAGAAGGTACATTTGTACTAGTTAAAAGAGCTTTTGATGGTAAAGTGTTTACTTTGGTAAATGTACTCTTCACCATGAACAAGTCATGTTGCTCTCTTTGCCCTGTTCTGTTGGTGCTTGTACTGTTTTTATTCATTATATTAAGGGAAAATTATTAAAGGATAAAGACAAATGCGTTATTATTATCATTATACATGGAATGTTTGGTGCAAAAAGTTAGCCTTGCTTCCACCAGTCAGCCTCAGGGCATTATTGTTCCCATTAAACCCACTGCTGCTGTTGCCAGTGTATGTTTTCCATGTGTCGAACTAACAAGAATACTTTTACAACTTCTACCACTACAACCACATAAGAGCTGCACTAAACCAGGACTTAACGAGGACTTAACCAGGTCTGAAGCAGCTCTGACACATTCTGAGAAAACTCCACACAGCAGTAGAATCGCTCTGACCAGTCGTCCAAACAAACGGCGTCTTTACCAATTTTTCCTGCTTCAAGCACAGTAACTTTTTTGATTAAAGATCAAGATTGCGTTGCACACCACCCGCTAAAACATGACCAAATTACACAGAGAGAAAATTGCAAATATTTTCCTTGCTCTGGTGTCTGGTTCTTTCTATTTGGCAATGATTGTTTTTCTTTCTCAACTGGTTCAGAATTAAATGCATGAATTAACGGAACTTGGATTGTTTTTTCCCAAAGTGCACCGGGTGAAAATCCCTAGTTAAATCGGTTAATCAGTCGATGGAATCTTATTGAGTCGTTCAGAGACATTCTTTTATTCGAAAAATGCTCATCAACATTCTGATTTGAGTGGCAGAACAACTGATGAAATCTACCTTTTGTTTTGCTTAAATCAACACTAACTGCAGTTGGAGATTTAGGACACTTTAACTGCCGCACAACAATTCATTTTCTCAACACTGACTCAGAAACATCTTATTTAAGGAGAGAAAGATAAATAAACGCAAAATAAATACATAAATAAATAAAACACAAATAAGACAGATGGACAAAGGTAGTCTATATGACGGTTATGGCACACATTTCACCAGAGTATGATTATATTTAAGATTTTACTAAACATTTTTGCCCATTTATCCTCAGTTTGACAGTTTTTGTTAAGTTTATAATGTCATTTCCTGGTTGAACATGAGCAGCAAATATGACATAGTTAGTTCCACAACTGTTACCTAGCAACCATTTTTAAAACAGGAGCCAGAAATCCGTATAAATTACACAATAGTCATGGTTTGACAAATAATAATACTGGTTAACAGCTTTATTTTGTTGAAAGACGGTTTAAACTGTGCTAAAACATTATATAAAGTAGATTGATTTGTCTGAAATGTTAAATGTACACGTGCAAAAACAAATCAGCAGTGCACCGATTTCTTGAGCGTCCTGAAAACGGCTTTTTAGTCCATGTAGAACTTATTTTCTGTTGCTCGTCTGCCCCGGAAAAAAATGGCGGCGCCCATAACAACTTCCGGAATAAGGAGAATGATGTTTTAGCGAGAGACTTTTCCCTTGATTGCCATTTGCGCGAACACCGTTAGCTTCAACCCGGAAGTCCCTTTACGACAAGAGTGTGGATCATAAACAGAAAAAGAGGCAAACGTGAGCGGGGCAGGATACGGTGAATAGGCAAAATCATAGAGCTGGACATTTGGGAATTTATTGTGTCATTTTACATAGAAATATGCAATTTACTAGTACTTTTCTTGTCTTATCAGTGCAGTTTACGTCAGATTTATGGTCAGATGATTGAGATAGTTAAGTTTAGAGCCAATAACGATTATGTTTTGCCTGATTGGTGTCACATTTACTTCTAGTTTGCAAAACACACTCAAATCTCTTAATATTGTGCCTTTTGTGCTACATTTTGATGCCGGCACATTTCTGCTGTATCCGGCGTTTTTAAATAATCCTTTCGGTTTCGGTTTTGGGAGATTTTAGCCTCTCACCAGCCCAGCGTCCAGCGTCATGTGACCGAAGCTGTGAGCGCAGGCAGCATCCTGAACTCCATTATTTAACACAGACCTGGATTACGCAACGGACTCAAAGAGGCACAAATCCTCCTTAATATGAAGCTTTGTCATAAACGTCATCACAGCAGAACAACAACAGAGCAACTAAAGCACAGAGATAATGATTCAGTCTGTGCTTTTAATGCTGATTTTATTCTAGGATGACTTTAATCTACTGTAATTTTGTGGACAAGTAGCTTAAATAAGTCAGCAGGTCAAACAAACACAATTTAATGTTAATGTTGGCACCAGTAAATTTTCGGGAGATTTTCCATAAATTATTGAGCAACAAACGGAATATTCTGTGAAATAGTTGAGGCACTTCCGTTAATCAAACATTGCTGTTTTTAATTCAGATTTTATTCAAGTAATTTGAATATTAATTATGAAACATCTTGACAGTTTTTATACAGTATATAGAAATTGTAAATTAATGTGGGGAGAAAAAAAATTGTCTTGAAACTGAAAAAAAAAAAAGAGCCAACAAACAATGAAGCAACATGTAAATGTGCTTTAAAGTCTATCTGACAGGTTTTCACTATAACAGCGGGAATATTATTTTATTTTAGATTTGACGAAACATTTTGCCTGTTTGTCCCCAGTTTGACAGTTTGTGTAAAGTTTATAATGTTACTTCCTGGTTGAACGTGAGCAGCAAATATGACATAAACAAGAGACAACATCCATTTAAATGACAATAGTTACTTGATAAATGCTATTATTTTGTAAAACTATAGCTTAAACAGTCAAGAAAAAAAGTGAAATTTTTGTTTTCATTTTTGACGGAATGGCGCTTTTTGATGACATCACAGAGGGAGTATGTTTTCCTGTATTTTTACACCTTTATTTGACCATTTTTCTTCACTAACTGACACTTGGCTATATATTTACCACAGGGACAAACCACCAAACGATGCATTAAAACGTGATTTTTGCTCCGCCCCAGTTTGAACTGATCTGTGCAGAGTTTGCATGTTTCTCTTTGTGTCTGGGTTTGTTTCCATCAACCCAAAACATCCACAGTAGGTAAAAATCCTCCAACTACTGCAGTCCTGACAAAGCCCAACCCTAACCCTGTCCGACCCGATCTGGAGCGGCATTGAATAGGATGGGTCAAATGCACGGGACAAATGCACGGGACAAATGCACGGGACAAGTGTTCCTTATCCTTAAAAGCTAAAATAAAGGCCTATATGTGGAGATTAGCTAAAATATGAACAATGTATTTCAAAAATGATACAAATTTTCTTTAAAAACAGAACGAGAATCTTATTCATTTTGAGAGTCTTAAGGTATTGATTTATTTGCAAGATAAGGATAAGGATCTATGCACTCATTTAAAATCTATTTCTGAGTGTAATTCCACAACCTCCATCCTCTGCCTGGCTCAGATCTTAACCATAAACTCTACAAAAAGGCCCTTAATTTAACAATAACATTATAATAAGTCAAATCAATAAGTTGAAAATAATAAATAAGTATTTGTCATGATGAACACTTAATTTCATTTAAATACATTACTTTAATGGTTGACTGGAAAAGTAGAGGCTTTGTTCTTATGTCGATCAGTGAAGTGAACCTTAACCTTAATTTTTATACTCAACATTAAAGGTGCTGTGCCTGATTTTTTCAAGGGCTGTCACTAACAATTATTTTATTAGTCGTCAGCAATTTTTTTTTTCAATAAGTCGACTAGTCAAACAATTATTTCTTTCTTCTTCTTTGTATATTTAGACTTTTTAAATACATTTTAACCAAATAAAAGCTGAAATATCATGACTGAAGGCTTTTAGAATAGAGAATATTTATATAAATAAAGTGTATTATTGATGAAAATTTGCTATTGTTCATTCTTTTTTGAAATTTTTATTAAGTAATGTTGCTGTCTTTGTTATAAAAGGTCTTTTGACATGTGTTTTAGAGTCTGTATAGTTCAGTTAATGATTACAATCATTAACTATTATATAGATAATTTCTTTACTGTCGATTATACATGATTAGTCGATAAATTGTTGCAGCCCTGCTTCTTAATGCATTGCTAGCATCCTAACTATTCACAGCGCTGAGTTTACTAGCGTTTTTCAGAGGCCACAGCGGAGTTTTCCCATCACGGTAAAGCTAACAACAACTAGCATGCTAACAGCGCACCAGCAAACGATAAAAAACGCTTTAGAATCAGACGCAGATACACACAGCGGTCTCGTTTTCACACCAAGAGCTTCAAAAAACCCAGGTTCAGCCGCTTTAACACGTTGTTTCGTCTCTTTCGTTCTCCCTCCAGTTCTTCCCCTACGGCGACGCGTCCAAGTTTGCGCAGCACGCCTTCAGGACCTTCGACAAGAACGGCGACGGGACGATCGACTTCCGAGAGTTCATCTGCGCTCTGTCCATCACCTCCAGGGGGAGCTTTGAGCAGAAACTCAACTGGGCGTTCAACATGTACGACCTGGACGGAGACGGCAAGATCACACGGGTCGAGATGCTAGAGATTATTGAGGTGAGACAGTCAATATTTTAGCCAGTAAATACTTAAAAAACACACATTATGCACTATTTGTCTTGTTATTGGCCTTTATCCTTGATCTTTAGTACTTTGACTTCTCTTATCGTGTTTTAGAACCTAAAATATTGTATTCAATATATTGAAAAACACACCTTTCATTCTCTCAGTCAGACATGCCCTCATCAGGATTTGATGTTAGCTCTCCATGAACTGGCAGCAAAAGGAATTACCATAGGGATATAAACAAAAGCTAGCTTGCCGTGACATGCTAATGAGGGCACAGTTGTAATGAAGATAATTTAAGGCAGAAATTCTCAGCGAGTAAGAGTCTGGAGATGATTTATGGACTTAAAAACACCACAGGAGACCTCAAGATCTCTACTTTTATAATAATCTTGAGGCACAGAGGAAGATGACCTCATAAACAGGACTAATGAAACAAGCTACAACTCCAGGTATGTTTTTGATGAAGAAAACAAGGTTATATTTGTGCTCAAAAAAGCCTATGTTCAAAAAAATAAATAATAAATTCCCTTTGTGGAGCTAAAATGTAGTTAATTTACTTTTTTCTTCATCAAATACATACCTGGAAGTTCTGTTATACGTGATATGTCAGTGTCCCTGTCCAAAGCTCAAAACAAGCTTTTTCTGGTGGTACGCCGACAATTCTTCAGCTAGTGTTTACTTCATTTATAGTAGATTTTATTTTTTTATTTTGCTCTTCCTTGAGTAATTTCTTAATTAAAACTACTGTTGCAATGGTGTACTCCTGTGCAAGACCTGCTTTGGCCTAAGTTAGACCTGAATAGTCCTTTCATAGACCTGACTTAGATCTGGTGGGACTGTGCAAGGGCGTAGCATCAAATTCTGGGCCCCAGGTAAAAACTTTCTCAGTGGGCCCCTAATACAAGAAAATTCACTAATTGCAAATTATAATCTGTAGTTTGATTTGTTAATGACTTGGCAAAAAAGTGAGCAATGATTTTCCTCTTTTTTAAAGACGTGATGGGGCCCTAAGATCTCATTGTGTTTAGTCTCTCAAAGACTTCAATCACAATGCATTTTATTGCAACAAAAATAGGTTATAGTGATTAAAATTTAACAGAGAAAAAAAATCACATACTTTTGAGGGCCCTTCCTTGCCGTGGGCCCTGGGGGAACCAGTACCCTTTAGCCCCCCCCCAGTCTGACGCCCCTGTTACTGAGAAGCCAAAGGATTTTATTTAGCGTAAAAATTTGGGAACCATTGTTTTGTGTCATATGAAGTTTGCCGAGATGCAAAGATGCAAAGCTTTTATTTAAGACTATTTCTTGAACTGAACACTTTAAATCCTGCTCTTGCCAGTGCATCCCGTTGTTGTTCCATTGGGCAAGACACTCACTACACTTTGCTCCTTTCGCTACATAAGCCAGTATCATTATCTCATGCCATTATCATGTTCAAAGGGTGACAACAACAGGCATGAGTTCAAAAAGCTAATAAAGAGTCTTAGTTCTGATTCAGTGCAAAGAGAAAATCCTCCTGATTCTCGGTTTGATCCGGCGTCGTGCAAGAGGAGGGCGAGTTATAAAAGTACGCTGCAGTTGTATCGCGTTACATGAGTCTATTTGTAGCAGGACAAAGGCGTAGTAGAGTGAGAGTGATACTGGAGCATTTTGACATTTGTCGTATTGATAAAGTCAGGGGCAGAGTGACCGCTGCTGCAGAGAACGAGGACTCAAAGAGAAGGCTCAGACGGCGGCAACTTTCACTGCTTTTTGGTGAATATTTCGGGTCAAAAGCTGAGCACAAGTTTACTGAAGCAATCAACAAGTTAAAACAAAATACTCATATGTTTTAAATGGTAAAAAAGTCCTCAAAACTGTGAAAACGGAAAAGCCATGAACATATATGGGGACAATAGCCAACATTTTTTGTCAAATAAGAGTAACGTTATTCAGTGGCGGACTTAACATTTGCCTTGGGGTCACAACCTGAAAGGGGCCCCAATACGATGCCATCATCACCATCGCTAGAGTCTATAACATTAGAACTATATAGCTATTCGCTCAATATCACAGTAAAGTGGTGCTGTGTACTTTTAAACAAGATAAAGACTGAGAAATTAGTCTGGAATCGCCAAATATAGTAGTTCTGCCCAAGCAAACCCTCCTAATAAAGCTAAATAATAAATAAAATATAACATTATAAAGTTACAAATGAAGATTATTTATTTAAATTAGATGTAACATGTGTTAAAATCCACAACAAACTGGAAATATGGTCAGATTTCTTAAATATTCTTCTGGGAAAGGAACCCCAAACCCCCTGTTTAAAGCTGTAGAAGCTTTGGCCTTTTTCCTGACGCAAAAAATATGTTCCAGAGGTATCCATTTATTGTGTCCATGGCAGGAGTTTCAAAAAGTTTTGGTTGGATTGCAAAAACAATCTACAGCGCTTTATTAATCTCAGTCCAATATTTCTGAGCAATAGGACAGTCCTAAAACACATGGTAATGATGGGCCTCTTGGCAACCGCAGTTTCTCCAGCAGTTAATAACTCCTTGTGAATAGTGGGCACTTACACAGTGATGGTGTTGTACAGATTAAGGCGAGACACTACAGGTGAATAGTAAAAAAAATCTTAAATTTAAAGACATCAATGTGAAACTTCTGTAGTTTACTGACATAAATGTAAGAAGTTTTTCATCATGTCATGTTTTCATATAGAAATAACGCATTTTATGTGTAAAAACAGCCAAAAATGACACATATTTGGGACATACAAATCTTAAAAATGGACAGAACCAGGTTTAAATTTCTTGGTTCATATTAGTCACAAAAAAATTACACAGGGGATTTTGGATTTCATATTTATTTTAAACTAGATTGGACTGAAAATTGTCCTAAAAATTCAAATTTTGACTTCAAAAAATCAGTTTTAGAATTAGACATCAAAAAATCATTCTGTATGTTTCACCAAAATCTTTTTGAGTTCAAGATTATAAAGTTTGTTGTGTGTAGGATCTACTTTAAGGCTGATCTTTATGTCCCTCGGGGAGAAAAATGCATTTTAAGAAAACAAGTTACAATGTCCCAGAGAAATCTATGGATGAAGTGGATTAAATGAAATAATAAAACATCTTTAGGAGCAGATTGTTTGTTGTTTTCACATGAAAGCCAATATGCGAGAGAATAAACAGACTAAAAAACAAAAACTTGAAAAAATTGTTTTGTTTTGCCTGTAGTGTCTCGCCTTAATCATTTACAACAAAAATGTGGGTACAGCAGCTTAAATATAAAAAAAGAAAAGTTTGAGTCATCTCGCTCGTCCCACATTAAGCTTATATCCTCTCTTTGATAAACCTGTGTAGGCTTCTGTCCGTTATGTAACCGTCATCAACAACTCAACTCAAGCCAGACTCTGATTTCAAACAGGAGCAACTTTAAACACGATTAGTACTGAATCTCTGTAGTATGTTTAGTCTCTTTAACTGGTGTGCTGACAGGTAAAGATGTGAATAAGATAAGATTAATTTGTGAAAATGTCTCACCTGAGTCCAGAGAGTGTTGGTGGTGAAGAGGAAGAGATGAAGAGGCTGGTGGTTCCGCTGTGAGGTTGAGGCTGATGGAGATTTATGACTCGAGAAACGTTCAGAAGAGAAAAAGTGTGGCTATGGCTCACTGTAAGAGGGGAAAAAATAAAAATAAATAAAGAGCCCTGGGTGTATTATGTCGAGTACCCCCTGAGCTTTGTCTGACACTCTAAAGTGCCCCATAACTTGAGTTTCAGGCAAATTAATGGGTTTAAAAATCACATGTTGTCAATTATTACTCTTAAATTTTTGTTCTGGTTATATTTATGGTCCAAGATGCTCCAAAAAGATGCAAAATTTACAACAAATAACACTTTTTGTTCAGATAAAAGTACATTTCATCCTCTTTTAAAACTTGAAACCATTCCAAGTGGCCCCTGGTAATTGCTCATGTACCCCTTGCAGTCTTCTGTGTATATGAAAAACAGTTTAATATGTTTTTATCTATATGAGTTCAGCTCATGAAAAATGGGAACAAAAACAAAAGCGTTTATATTTTTGTTCAGTGTTGTTTGTACAGTGTAACAGACTCTTACTTGAGTAAAAGTGTTGGTTTCTCTTCCCATTGTGAATAAATCCACAAGAGTCAAAAGCTTTATGTTGACAATATTCAGTTATTTGAATTATAAATCCGCTCTCACAACACTTACTTGGGATAGTTTCCCCAAAACATGTATACACTTTGACTTACTTCTTGTCACTTTTATCACTCATCACTTTTGTACTTTATATTATTTTGAAGTAACTGTGCTCCTACAGTTTTTGGCCACCTTTAAAGGAAAAATATTTTTTCATATTGTTATTAGCCTTTAAACATGCTATTGAGTACCTTAAATTTGCCATGTCATGTTTTAAAACAAAAAAAAAAGTTTATTAAATGACAGGCTTTATCAACTTTTGTCAAAAGACACTTACTAGCCCAGCACTAACACAATCTAGTGTGTTTTGTGTGGTGTTTAGACGGCATAAATGCTCAGAAAGAGTCTGGCGATGAGTTTTGGACTAAAAGCAGCTGAAGATTCTCGGAAAAGTGACATATGAAGTCTGAAAATAAGTCCCAGAAACAAGGAAGTTCAGACAGAAGGGTTTTTCATGGTGGGAGGGGGGAGAATTTTTTATAAACATTCCTCAAAACAGCGTGAATGCTACTTCAGGTATGACGGAACATTAAAACATGGATAAAAGCGCAAAAAAGTCACTGTAACAGAATATGTGTCCTTAAATAAAGTGCTTAAACGTCCATTGAGTGTTGACAGTGATTGAATGAATAGGCGCCTATTAATCACCATTGTAAAGTACAATATCTAATCCTTTTCTGCTTATTTTCATACCTCTGAATGGTCAGTAACAGAAGGCTGATTATGGCTCTTTTCCTCAGGCGATCTACAAAATGGTGGGCACCGTGATCATGATGAAGATGAACGAGGACGGCCTGACACCACAGCAGCGGGTGGACAAGATCTTCAGCAAGATGGATAAGAACAACGACGACCAAATCTCGCTGGAGGAGTTCAAAGAGGCGGCGAAGAGCGACCCCTCCATCGTCCTGCTTCTTCAGTGCGACATGCAGAAGTGAGGCCGCCATGTTGCTGCTCCCACTGTAAATCCACACCACGACCAACGGACAGCAGCAGCAGCGCACTCTACCGTTTTAAATGTCTCATTATACTATGATATATGATATAGGTTCTCTGCCATTTCCACGGGAGAAAAAATAACAGATAATATTAACAAAATGCTTGGACTATTTTTCAATGGACTCGCTTCTTGTGGTCGTATGCATGAGAATGTCAAAGCTGAAAATAATTTTGAATATAGCTAAACTGTACATAGCCCCGTTAAGTGCTGGTGAGTCAAACTGGCTGCGCATTTTGGTTAAAAGTTTGGGTGAAAAGGTTTTTAAAAGGTGAGTTAGCATAAGCTAGCAAAACGTAGTAACATAAAGTGTTATAAAGTGGGCTATGCTGGTAATCTGTCGAACTGGCTAGCATCAAATCCATGTGGACTGGGTATCAAGTTAGCATTAGCAACCAAAAAATAGTCACAAGAAGTGTTACAAAGTAGACTAAATTGGTAATCTGATGGAAGAGCTAGCATCAAATCCGTGTTGACTGGATATCATGGGCTAGAAAACATTTGCAACTGGTTTTAGCATTTACTGCGACAAAAAAAAAAAAAACGAATTCAACAAGCAATAAGAAGGACAAAGAGTAGTAATTGAACCACAGCAAACGTTGAGAGACTACTTTTGGCATGTTTAAATGAGAAAGCAACTTGTGCAATGCTAATCCATGCTTTAGGGCTAGAATTAGCTCCCAGAAGTTTACAAAAGGTAAAGAACATTAGCGTGTAGTTTCATTTCTGAGGTTAAAGGAGCTTTTATTGCTGTAGTTTGCAAATTTCTTAACAATGCATGGAGGCAGTACAGTTTAAATCGTTCAAAATGCTAATGCTAATGCTAAGGGCTACACTGTAAGGGCAGTTCAATGTTGAAGTAGAACGAGGCTAATTGATCCGTATGCTAGCTTTTTTGCACTTCCTGTTGTTATGATTTCAATGCTTTCTCATCAAAATGATAAAGAAAGCAGACTTATTTTCCAAAATCATTATTATTTCAATGCTTCCTTGTCAAATTGATGAAGAAGGATGGCCACTTTTCCAAAATGCGCACACGGTTTTATGAATTACTGCACTGAAGGGTCTATCATATCATCCATTTCTATCTCAAAGATGCCAGTGTGAATTGTGCACAGTTCCCCTTCTCCTTATAGACACTTTAACTGTTCCCTTGCTTGTACAAATCGGTGGAGCACTGCATTTAAACTCTAGGAATCCCTCTTTCCAAGTGTCACTGCTGCAAAACTGTTACTGCTTTACATTTTAGACAATAATTCCTATGATAATTGTAAACAAAAATGTCTCGACTGTCGACGCGGAGAGACACTGCAAACACAAAGTGAAAATCCAAATGGGTTAAAAGCACTTTAATTCAGAATATTTAATTGGTTTGAGTAGTGTTGATAGATAGAGTAAGATATTTGTTGTGAATATTTCTTACTAGATGGACAAGAATGATTAAGTAAATACTTTGAAACAAGTCATTAATCGTGTCAGAATTACTCAAAATAAATATTCAGAATTAAAGCAATTTTCATGTGGAATTTCGGTGTTTGCAGTGTAGAAAGTTTTCACACGATGGAACCCAGATGAAGTAGGTTCTTTGCATGCAAATACTATGTGTCAAAAAATAATATAATCTTATACCTTTTTGCATCTTTAGGTGGTTATAAAAAGAAAACCCTCTTCCGAAATGAAATGGTTAATTTATTTATCGTTGCATGGGATGTACAGTGTGTTAATTCACTCGTTCAGCCTCCGTAAACGTGGGAGCATGAATCCCGACGTACACCTGTTTTTATGTCACACTCAATGCAAATTATTTGGGAGATAAAACAGCTAAAGACAACACGTATTTGCCCATTGCATGGCTACAGTGAAGTTAGCCTTCAGGTGCGGTCAGATTATGTGCAAAAATGCTAAAATAAACTGCAAAAACACAATATCTAAGTTAAAACGTCTTCAATTCAGAATGTTAATTATTCTCAATGTATTTTAAAATGTGAGTAGTTTTGACTCAGATTTGTTTAAAGTTCTGCTTTAATGTATTCCTGACTGATTCCAAAATGTTTATTTCTTGTTTCACGCAAAATGAAATGCCCACGAAGTTAGATGTACTTATTAAATACAATTTTTTAACTCCACTGTGAGGAAAAAAAACATGAAAGTAGAAAAAAATTGATGTATTTTGTAAGCAGAAAAATGTCAAAACAAGACCAAATGTAGATTCAGTATTAACTAATTAAATCTATTAAGAATTACTCAAAACAAGACTAATATTCTGAATTCAAGTCATTATAATTTAAACTATATATTTCATTTTTGCAGTGTAGCCATACAAGTAACTACTGCCAACTTTTTGTTACATTTTTTGTCAATAAAACAGTCGACACCTGAAAAAACAGTACAAATGCCGTGTGCGAAAATTTGCTAAGGCTAAAGCCTGCAAAGTTCAGCAAAATTATATTAGGCTATAAAATAATATACGACCCAGATTAAGATTCGATTACTGCCAAAACTCTACATTCCTCTTTAGTTCTCTGTGCCAATGACAACATGTACTCAAATACAATGTTTGAAATGTTGGATTTAAGCATCGACAAAATATTTCCTACGGTTTCAATTGACTGTAATAAACTGAAGGCAATTGCAGTAGATTTTTTTATGGCGCAATGTCTAAATTTAACTATAAAATATGTATACTGCCAGCTTCCCCTGCTATTTGTTTGAATGGCAAATCAACAATCATGCATGACATTTAAAAGACATTTTAAGTGGCGTAATTTAGACCAATTACTGTATAAGCAAAGTGGTTAAGGTGAGGAGGATTATGCAAATTAAACATACAGGTACTGCCAAGTTTTGTTTATTTCTCAAGACATTTCAAGGTACAATATTGGCTATTGACTATTAAAAAGTTAACAAGGCCTTGTAAAACAACGTACAAGCCTGTATCGTTACAAAAAATAATTAAACTCAGTTGCAATTACTGCCAACAACTACTTTTCAGTTTTAGTTTTGCCACAACTCATTTTTGTTTAGCATTATTAGCATAACATTCATCCTATACGACACACAAACAATGAAACGCACTTTTTTAAGTCAACATTTACATTTTTAGTGTCCTTTCCATCATCCATTTGCTCTTACATCGATTTTATTACTCTTTATGATCAACCGAACTGACTGTAACACCAAGTTAAAAGGTATGCAAAGGCAATACTTTGAAAACGCTAGTCATGGTTAGTTTTAGTTGCTAATTTTTAAGCTAAAAAATAGCTTCTGAGGAGCTTTTTTCACTTTGGTGGTCTTCTGGGACAAGGTTAAGTGTATTTAACAGCTTTTCCCCGCAGGACTCTTTTGTCCTGACATAATTGTAAAGCCAAAATGACTGCAATTGGCTTGGTAGGTGTTGCGTTTAACCTAAATAAATGGTGGTGGTAGCTGCATATCAATGTTTACAGAAATTAAAAGCACTACTGAATAATAATTTGTCTTTTTCGACCTTAAAAATGCTGTGAGTTTTCAGATCTACTTCCATGACAGCATTACAAATAAGGAAGAAAAGTCTATTGTGTATGTTTACTAACACATTGCATTCCTGCTTTGTCTCTACGTTTTTGTACGTAAAGTTTTATTGAATGTGTTGGAGGCCATCTTGGAAACGTCAACATTTTAAAAGAGCGTTTTGGTTTTAACAATGATGGCGTCTTTTGGAGACTTTTCAATTTGTCTTTTACAAGGAAATTGTGTTATTAGAGGCTTCAGAAACTCGTCAATGTTTCACCAAACCCTGTATTATTATGATTATTATTATTATTATTATTATTTTTAATTAATATTCTAATGATTTTGTCACATATTCCCGCCCCTCTCTCCTCTGACGGGCCACTCTGTCCCACTCGAGTCTCGTAAATGTTTTACACTATAAAGACCATACACCAGTGACTGTGTTCTTTTTCACATGTGGCATGTGTTGCACCCAAATTAATTCTGTCGTGACAAAAATGAATAAACCATCAACAGGCTTTTTCAAAAGAATACTGTGTCGGCTTGTTTTTCTGCAATTGTTCTTTTACCACTACTACTATTACTACTACTACTACTACTACTACTACTACTATCCAGGGCCGTAAACAGAAATTTGAATACAAACTAATAGGAAGAGGGTTAAATTCTTGGCCCTTAAGACCCTGGGGCCTGGACCAATTGACCCATTTGACCAACTACTACTACTACTACTACTTAAGGTCGTCAACAGAAATTTGGTGGCACGGGACAGGAAGCCTCATGGGCCCCCTCTAATGCAAATTAACAGGAAGAGGGGCCAATTCTGGTGCCCTAAAATGCTGGGGCCGGGAAAAATTGATCCTCCCCTGTCTACTCCCCTGCTGCCACTAGCAATACTACTACTACTACTACTACTACTACTACTACTACAGCCTGATACATTTTTAGAACTTACCAAACTCACCAAATGTACCAAAAATACACAATGACAGTATTAAATTCCTTTTCAGAAATCAAAGGAAGTGGTTCACAAAGTGGGGGTCGGAGTTCACGAGGGATGAGCTGGAGGTCATGAGATGATTTCAAGATATAATTGTAGTGAATATGACACTTTATGACACTCTATTTGCTGTATACTGCATATTTTCATATATTATTTTTAGTGTCTATTTTACGGTCCAATAAGACAGTAAACTATTCAAATAAATAATATTAAACCTGATTTAACACGCTTTTACACTGAAAAATATTATTACAACTGTTATCTTCCTTTTGCACTGAGGGCCCCTGAGTCAGTTGTGTGGGTATTTTGGGGGTCACGGCCAGAAAACGTTTGGAAACCCCTGCTGGCTTACAAGTTCAAGTCTTTTCAAGTCAAGTTGCCAAATACAGCTCATATATTTTTGCAACGGATATGGTTTTCTAAATTGTCGTACTTGGGAACTGGTAACAAGTAAGGGACATGTTTCAGTTTGTTCCTATAAAAATATCCCAGACATTTTTTTTGAGAAGGAGGAGGAAGAGCTAGTCATCTCAAGTTCAAGTGAGGTCCCAAGTCCATTTTATCAAGTCTAAAGTCACTCAAAAAGGTGACTGAAGTCTGACTCGAGTCCAGGTCCATGGCTATATTGTTTCATGCACTTTTTGCTGTTGAGGTGAGCGCATATGCAATTTTTCCTTCTTTGATCAGTGATAAATGTTATGTTATGTTGTATTTTTTGCGCTATTCACCTTATTCCGGAAGTTGCCGTACGCGCCGCCGTCTTGTTTCCGTTGTATTAGTTTGCATGGAGGAGACGAGCTCAACAGAAAATAAGTTCTACATGGACTAAAAAGCCGTTTTCAGACTGACCAGGAAATCGGTGCAGTGTGACTTGTTGGTCGTGTTCATTAAACATTTTACACAAATCAATCTACTTTATGTAACATTTTAGCGGTGAAACTTTTCCCTCATTCGTCATCAGCTTTAACGGAGTTCACGGCAAAAGTGGGCGGGGCAGAATAAGGTGAATATTAAAGTGAAGTATTTTCCGATTGGACGATGTATCAGAATCTGACACAAAATACATTTAAGTTTTCTGTGACTAAATACATTTTCTAAGCATTTTTTCCAACACAGAGGGTGAGAGAGACTGACTAAAAAACTGTCGGCTTATGCTGGTTTGTGACTTACTGTAATGCACTTCTACAATACTTCTACAGCAACATTACTGCGACTTCCACAGATACTATGCTCCAGTTATCGTCAGAGGGGGGATTTTCAGAGTTCTGACTTGTAAATTTAAAGTGGAACGCTCTTCTCCTATCTTCTATCTCTTCTATTTCAGACCAGAGTTAGAAAATCCAACTGCGCCCAGCGTTTGGTGAAAGTTTAATATCTGGATACTAAAATATTTAAGGCGCAACCACAGCATCAGCAGATTAACTACGGAAAATCAGCCTGACCCCAATTAAACATTTGAAGAGCATGAGTTATGATGTTGACCTGAAATAAGTGTGTTCGTCTTCTTTTTCCGTTCAGATATTTTTGTGTAAATTGAGCTCACATGTTTTAAGTAGATTTCTTTAGATTAAAAAAAAACTAATAATAATTAGATGAGATAAGACATTTATTTAAAATCAGCATGTTATTTGTGTTTTATTTGCACTTTATACCTTATACTTTATACTTTATATTGTATTTTTTATTACCATGTTTATTATCCTATTTTTATTGCATGCGCCTATTTCTTTCATTCCTGTCCTAAACTGTGTGTTGCAACAGTGGAATTTCCCCATTGTGGGACAAATAAAGGATCTCTTATCTTATCTGTCTTCCATCTCAGATTTGGCTGACATTTTTTGAACAATATGTTACTATTCATCAAAAAACTGCTGTTGTACGGAGACTTTTTTTGTTTTTTAAATTATCCTCAACATCCTGGCTGAGAAAATGAGCAGCACAAACATTTTTTTGTCCGTGGAGCTTTTGTTTTGCTCATATTAACTTTAAACAGCAAAATATAAACTGAAAGTAGTTTATCATTTTTGTGCTGAGTTCAGCTAGCTTGTTTGCTAACATCAGTTGGAGATTTAGGACACTTCAGCTGCCACTAAACAATTCATTTCCTCAACACTTGGACTCAAACCCGTTATTTAAGAAGAGAAATGTAATGAGTGTGTGATCAAAGTCTGTATCAGTGATAAATCATTTTTAGACGTCAGGTACAAACTAAATATTAAGCAGAGTTGTTGACTTTTTCATTTCGTTATCAGATTTCAGCAAATTTTTCACATTTTAGTTGTGTTTTGAGCTGAGAAAACGTCGTCACTCACCATTGACTCTGATGTGTTTTTGCCGATCGCTGCTAAATTTCAGAATGTCATGATGTCACCTGCAAAACCTCTTTTGTTATTTTAAATTTATAGTTGGATCAACGTGAAAGAATTAAATATGAATACACTTGCTTTTTTGAGTATTATACGTTTTCTGATTCTGTTGAAGCGTCTTAGATCTCAGACTTAATCACGATTTGTCTTTAAATTTGTCTTAAAATTGCACTAGTTTCTTAAAATTTACCTTTATTTTTGTAAGAAATATCTAAAAAGAAATTACTTAAATGCTGAGCTTGAGATATGCATAATAACAATAGTAATTTTTTTTCGCTTTGCTGTAATATTACTTTAAACGTCTTGTAAACATCATTTTTCACCTTCTAAATTATTTGTGTTAGTTGAATGTAAATATTTGGATTTACCATAATTAATATCCCGAAAAATCAATTGGATCAACTGGAAATAAATAGACATTTAAATAGACATTTAAAGTCAACGTTTCACTCTTTGCGTGTTCTGTGGCCGTCATAGAAGCGTCTTAGATCTCAGACTTGGCCGGTCGTTGCTGTGCGGCGCCAGAGTCTTTAATGAGGACTGGAAACTGGTTTAACCCACATTTTTTCTTGATTCGCTTCTTCAGAAAATCCAGGACGAAAGCGTGATTGCTGAGAACGCCAGTGGGCAGATCAGAGATGACGAAGTGTAGGACCAAGACTTTGAAACAGAGGCTCAGATCCAAACATTCACAAAACTAAACTGTGACGAAAGCCGGGACTAAACCAGGACTAGAACAGGACCAAACTCAGACAAGTGCAAATGTAACGAAGTTTGTGCTACATTTTAAGATTTTAAGAGCGAGAATTCTATGAAAATGTTCTGTGTGTTTAAGGTGAGACACTGCAGGTGAATAGGAAAAAATCTTAAATTTAAATATATTAATTTGAAACTGCTCCTGTAGTTTACTCACATAAATGTAAGAAAAAAATGTATTACACGTTTTTCATCATGTCAGGTTTCCATGTAGAAAAAAGGCATTTTATGTGAAAAAACTGCCAAAAATACACGTTTGGGACATTTAAACCTGAAATATTAACAAAACCAGCTTTAAATGTCTTTCTTTCTTTGTAACATATTAGTTACAAAGGAATGTACAGAGGGGATTTTGGATTTCTTATTTAGTTTTAAGTAAACTAGATTGGATGAAAATTGTCCGAAAAATTTAAATTCCACCTCATTTTTTTTCTTTTTTTTTTTTTTACTTAAAACTTCAATAAATCCATTTTAGAATTAGAGATCGAAAAATCTTGTTGAGTCCAGATTGTACAGTTTGGTGTGGGATCTACTTTAAGGATGATATTGAAATTGCAATGTCCCATAGATTTCTGAAGTGGATTAAATAAAACAATAAATTATTTTTAAGAGCAGATTGGACAAGTTTGTTGTTTCCACATGAAAGTCGATGTGTTGAGAGAGAAAACTGACCAAAAAAACTAAAAATTGTTTTGAGTTTTGCCTGTAGTGTCTGGCCTTAAATGTGGTTTGGTTTAATCTTTTCAACTGTCTCTTATTTAGTGTAAATGTTTTTATCGTTCTTTGCTGCAATTTTCCACTTTGGCCCAGGTCACCGTTGAAAAAGAAGTTTTGATCTGATTGTTTTTTTGTTTTTTTTACCTGGTTAAATAAACATTACTGAATAAAAATTTACCCTAAACAATGGTTATCAACTACAGGTAGAGCTAAAAGTGAAGTTAAGATTATATTGACAATCACTCGTTTGTTAGTTATGATTCAGAGTTTGTGTAATTTGACAGTAAAACATTTAATAATGACATGTTTGATTTATTATTTAATTCATTAATTCATTGTTGACCCTCTACACTGAACAAAAACATAAATGCAACACTTTTTGAACAGTTTTTGCTCCCGTTTTCTCCCGTCTGACCTGAACAGTGACGACCAGGATTCATCCGTGAAGTGAAGATCTCTCCAGCGTTGTGAGCATTCGTCCACTCAAGAATACGATCAGGGGCGGACCTTGGAATTTGGGGGCCCAAGGCAAGATTAAGTACAGGCCCCTCCTCATCAAGTGTGATCTTCTATATTATTAGTATTCTTCTAGTATTCTTCTTTCCTTTTTATTTCTTTTTAACATGTGATGGCCAGAAAGGTTAATAAATTTAGGGTGATAAATGAACTATTGTTAAATTCAAATTCACATGTGCAGTAGCTAGATGTAAGGGGAGTTTGGGGGTCCTTCCCCAGAAAAAAATTTCAGAAATCAAACCATATTTCCCGTATGTTAGTGCATTTTAACACATTGTTCAACCTTATTTAATTTGTCATTTTATAGTGTTATATTTTATTTACAATTTAGCTTTATTAGGGGGGTGGCTTGGGCAGATGGAATACATTTCACAACAAGGCCATCTTTTTGGGGGCCCCTTCGGGTTGGGGGCCCAAGGCAATTGCGGCCTGCTGCCTAATGCTAAGACCGCCTCTGGTTACGATAAACTGCAGCCAGGTCCAGACCCCGACGAGCAGATGAGCTTCTCTGATACGGATCAGTTTTGTGCAGAAATTCTTTGGGGAATGTGACTGTTGCAGCAGCTGTTCGGGGAAAGGCCTCAGAGGTGCTGGATGTGGAGGTCCTGGTTACTCCTGCTCTGTGACTGTGAGGTGGAAGTGCTAAATTCACCAACTTTGGACAGATTATGGCAGAGAAATTATCATTCAATGCACGGACGACAGCTCCGGTGGACATTCCTGCCGTCAGCGTGAAACGTGTGCTAAAAGTGATAAAAGTGCACGTTTTAGAGTGTCCTTTTATTGTGGCAAGTCACATCTGTGCAATATCCGCGCTGTCTAATCAGCATCTTGATATGCCACACCTGTGAGGGATTATCTCGGCAAAGAAGACGTGCTCACAAACACAGATTTAGACTGATTTGTAAACAATATTTGAGAGAAAGAAGTGAGGAGAAGTTGTATCTGTTTGTTTTTTTTCCCCCAACAAACACTAACTTTTAATCAGACAAACTGAAAATGTTGCCTGCAGACTCTGAAGGTTCTGCTCTTGTCTTCCTCCTCCTCTGACTCACGGCTGCACTTTTCTCAAACGTTTAAAACATGATGTCAGCGAACAGCAGGAGTCAGAGCTCAGCCTCGGACGCCGCGCGATTTGCATTTAATGAACGGGATGACGTTATGCTCCGACCGAGATCTTCAAAAGGCGTTTTCTGCAGAGGACAGAGACAGGAGTGAGTGACCGGGAGGAGCTCGGAGTACAGCTGCTGCTCCTCCGCCTGCACAAGAGAAGACCTTGGGAAAGAGTCTGTGGGGAGGAGATGATGAAGGTGAATCGATACACTGCAGGAACAAATTTCTAGATGAGTTAAAATGTCTTGATTTTAGGATATTGATCTGAATTTGAGACATTTTGACTCGTTAAGATCAGTTCAGACTATTTTCTCAGTCTGTTTCTGACTTGTTTCAATACATTATTTCTTACTTTAGTCCAAATTATCTACCTGCACAGCAAAAGATGTAAATCTATTCAAGCTTAAAATGGCTTGAATTTATCATTTTTATCTGGATTTGAGAAGTTTTAACTGTTTTCAAGGTATTTCTGACTGATCCTGCGATCGTTTTGCTTAAAATAAGAAAATACATTTGTCACTGGGATAAGTAAAATGATCTTAACCCACTGACAGATAATTTGGATTGAAGTAAGAAATAATGTATTGAAACAAGTCACAAACGGTTTGAAACAAGTGAAATAATCAAGTTCCATCAAATAAATAGTCTAAACTAATCTTAACGAGTCAAAACGTGTGAAATTCAGATTAATATCCTGAAATCCTTAACTCTAGAAATTCAGTTTTTGCAGTGGACAAAATCTTGATGAACTGATTCCGACTGGGGAACTGAAAAGCATTGATTCTCACGCAAATCATGTTTTCATCCATTTTTGAATTGTTTAAACGCTACCAGCCCGAGTGAGGTCTACGGAGAATTCACCAGACGAAGGAGAACATGCAAACGCCGCACAGAAAAACCCTGCGCAGTCAGAGAATCCAACCAGAGACCTTTTCAACAAGAGCCGCCAAATAATCTTTGTCACCAGGTCCACGAGGCTTGGGTCTGTGTAAATGATAATAAACTAAAGTACAGTGCATTACAGTAGCCTCTGGATCGCACTTGTGGAACTCAGCTGACAAATTTTATGTCTATTTTTTATTTGAGAATAAATCAGTGACATTTATGGAGGGTAAAAATAGTCTGTGCTGCTCTTAAAGTAAATGAATGACGCAGTCCGGTTCAGCACGACAGAACCAGGATTATAAAAGACGGCAGAAAGGAACAAGTGCACTCAACCTGTGTGTCATTTATCGTCTGTTTGACTTTCTCTAGTTTGGGGATATAAAAACACAGAAAAAAAAACAGCTAAATTGACCTCATGTTTTGATGTGGTCCTGTTCAAGTCCTGGTTTAGTTTTGGGTTTAGTCCTGGTTTAATCCCGGTTTTTATTTGGTGAAAGTGCAACTGTGACTGCAGCTTGGTCCTGTTTTTAATCAAATTAGTCACTTCTATAACTATTTATTCTATAATAATAAGTGTTTATTCTGCTATTTATTTATTGCAACTCTTTATTTTTACAACATTGTACATTTAGAAAGGTGTTTCCTGGGATTATTTGAGCCAGTGGCATAAGGCATTTTCAATATTATTGTTTATTGTTATAATAAATGAGAAATATGTTGCGTGAAATCGTCACTTAACAATCCCATAACTTGGTGGATAATCGGAAAAGTTACATAGTGTTCCTTTAACATGAAAAGTTTATGTTGAGAAAATTCTGTGACGTGAAGTCTGCATAGAATTAATAGTTATTTATTTATTTATTGACCTTTATTTAACCAGGAAAGTCCACCTGAGATTTAGAAGGTCTTTTTGAGAGCAGTCCTGGCCCAGAGGGAGGAGCCTGTTGTACATGTTTAGTGTTTTTTAGGTTTTTTTTTTTGTTAGTTGTTTATTACATGAGAGGGATATTTTTGTGCCTGCAACAAATATTAAATTCCAGATCCAAATAACTGAGACAGAATGTTTAGGCAAACAATAATCACTGTGTAATGAGCATTTCTGTCCACATTCACATCACTGTAATCTACAACAAAATAAAAATGTGTTTGACTCAGACTTCAGTTTTCAATTGTAGAATCAGAGCTTTATCTAAAACATCATAAAATAAACTGGAGAATCTACATTAAGACAAAAGCAGTGATTTACAAAAAGGCTTAAATGTTTTTCTTTTTTTTAAATTGTTATTATTGTAGAACTGAGGCTTGGGCTTAATTTAGCGTTTTAGCTGAAAAAGAATTATGGACAGAATGTAATGTTTAAGAATTGCATCTATTCAATACTGCCACCTAGTGGGCAGAGGTCGTTCTACAGATGAACGCCAATAAATTAGAACATGACCAATTTGAACATTAAACAGCACGTGGTTGACATTTCAAGTTTTTCTCATGATTTTGATAATGATGTCGAAAAATAATAATAAAGGGAGCACATTTTAATGATTTTTCTTGACCATATCATAACAATTACCCTTAGAATTACATTACATTACATTAGATTCTTTCTGCATTCGGATTAGTTTTGAGATATTTAAAGTAATGAAAACGTATAGAACAATGGGTTTTTAGTCATAAAACCCAAAAACTAAAAGCACAATCACAGTTTCATACTTGATGATGTTTACATTTTCTGTTTGGTTCATACGCCAATTAATCAATCAGAAACAGAATGAAGACTTCACTTTGGGTTGGCAGATCCTAGAATGTTCAGCATATGGCATTAAACCTTTCTATCCCCATAGCGATGAGCCAGCACATGTCCGAGTTACAGGTCAGATCAGCGAAGAGAGGAGACGCTACACTACTACACACAGAAAGATTGCGTGTTTTCCACTGAAATAAATGCAACATATGTTTCAAGCGAGACATGTTTTTTGGTGTTTGGTTTCAAGAAAAAACAATAAACTTGTCCAATCTGCTCTTAAAGATGTTTTATTCTTCCACTGAATCCACTTCAGATTTCTCTGGGACATTGTAACTTCAAAGGCCGTTTTCTTAAAATGCATTTTTCTCCCTCGAGACATAAAGACAAGCCTTAAAGTAGACCCTACACCAAACTGTACAATCTGGGACTGAACATTAAACAAAACCTACAGAAGGATTTGTTGACATCTGATTCGAAGCCTGATTTATTAATATTATTAATTATTAGTTTTAAGTCTAAAAAAATATACAAAATTGTATTTATTTTTTTGGGCCAATTTTCTGTCAAATCTAATTTAGTAAAAAACCAAATAAAAAATCCAAAATCTCCTCTGTGAATTGTTTTGTAACACAAAACACACACGTGCACAAAATTAACCAAGAATTTTAAACCTGGTTCTGTCCAAGTTCCTAAATATGTGCATTTTTGTGAAGTTTACCATTAATATCTTTAAATTTAATATTTTTTTCCTTTTTACCTGCAGCGTCTCAACATAAAACTGCAGAACGTTACAAAGTGAGTCATAGTCTTACAGGCCATTTTGTGACGTCAACATTTTTTATTTTTATTTCATCAATTCACTGTGTGATTGGCATATTTTTACACTGGATGCCCTTCCACACAACCAGCCAAGTGTTCAATACAACCTTCAGCCCAATATGAAGAAATCACAATCATCACAACATAAAAATCAAACACTGAGCTGAATAAAGTAAATACATATCCACCACGTTTTAACGAGTGTAATCCCTCAGTCGTCTAGCAGTGGACTGTTTTTTAAATCAAGACGCTTCAAAACCCATCCAAAAGTCATCAGTAAGAAGCAGATTTTAAGTTTGGAAAAGGGTTGGCTTGAAATAAGAGTGAAGGAAACTATTATTGTGGGGAAAGAATGGACAGAAATGGTGGGTTATGGCAGTGTTTTTCAACCTTTGAGTTTGTGTGTCGAAAACCTTACAAACTACTACTAATCATCACTAAAAAAATCAGACCTTTTAATATGATTGCGCCACTGTCTGGTTCTTTAAATTTGAGTTTGCAACTGTTTTGATTTGTTTTTCGATACAAATATATGTTCAAGACACTCCAAAATAGTAAAATATTCAATTAAATCTATAAATTAATCCATTAGATTTTTTACACGGGCCAACCCAGCAATATCTCAAAGGGTTAAAGTACAATCTACCCTCTGTTTACAGCTGTATCCTCACACCTCGGTCAAGCGCGAGATCAAGACAGTCAAATGCAAATGAAGTGCTTAAAGGCCCTATACCTGTTTTTATTGTTTTGAAACGAGTAAAACAGAACTAGTTGATGTTAAAGTCTTTCTAGCAGTCACATGTATCTCTCACTTTCCAAATGCAGTCTCAGCATCCTAAATATTCACCGCGATGAGTTTAGAAGCACTTTTCACCAGTCTTTTGAGCCCAGAGTGTCCTGCACATTCACAGGTAAAGATAACAAACATGAGCATGCTAATAGCGCACTTCCTGTTTCTCTTGTTGGATAAAATGCTCTATTCGTCTTATTTTGGAAGTTGCCGTATGTGTTGCCATCTTTTTCCGTTGTAGTTTACACGGGGCAGACGAGCTCAACAGAACATAAGTTCTACATGGAATAAATAGACATTTTCAGGCCCCAGGAAATCGGTGCGTTGCTGACTTTTTTTTTTGCTTGTGTTCATTAAACATTTTAGGCAAATCAATCTACTTTATATAATGTTTTAGCGAGAGACTTTTCCCTCGTTCACCATTTGAGCGTTCTCGTGAAACCGTAAGTCCCTTTACTACAAGAGTGCGGATCATGGACATAAAAAGAAGCAAAAGTGGGCGGGGCGGAATAAGGTGAATAAATAGATGCAGAGTAAAAGTGGTCTAATTTTCACGCAAAGTTTTTACATTATATCTGTGCTGGAGCAACACCCGTTTTATTTTATTACAAGCAGAAATTCAGGAACATGGACTAGTTCTATGTTTCCCGTTTCACAACAAAATCAGGTACAGCCCCTTTAAAAAACAAAATCGAAATTGTACCTGAATTGTACTTTTTTTATCACAAAATTCTCAAAAACATGTTTAGCAATTCTCAGTTTGTGGCGCTGTGAGACGTGGTAATGCTGGAGCAAACAAGAAACTACTTCCGGTTTATCGTCAGTGCGGATATCACTTTGTCTCTACTTGTATTTATTGAACTGTTCTTGTCACGTACACATTTTATGGTCTTGTTCTGGCCTTGCATGTCAGCGTTATAGAAGCAGACAAAGTTTTGGGAAAATGACCATATCATAGTTTCAATATTTGTTCAGCCTTGCATTTCAGACATTCAAAGTACAGAAAAGGACTTGCAATATAAACATTCAAAGTACAAAAAGAACCAAAAGTCCACTTCAGACTGCCACGTACACAGTGTTATTAACTTGACTGTTGTAACGTGACATAAAGGGAACTGTATATAACTCGCCCCAATGTGAACATTCATTTAGACTCTCCTGTATTGCGTTCAGACCAGTGGGCGAGGCTACCGCCCTCAAATTGAGCCGCCGACTGTAGGCTGCCATGTTTGCAATCTGCTGCTGACCGCTAGGGGCTGCTGCGGAAGTAGAATTATTCAATGCAAGTCAATGGGGAGTTAGACGTTTCAAAACCTACTTTAGAGCCTGGCTCAAAATACGGCTTTGGTCTCAAACGTTAGCTTACGGCTCTGTGACAACGCTGAGGGGGGTGAATTTTTTTGAACCAGGCTGGTTTAGCTGCTGTGATTTTTTAAAGTTCGTGCATATCTAATGAAGAAGGCGGGCTTTACGCGCCGGAAATGTCAGGGCGCAGCCAAACACCTACGAGTGGGCGGTAACCATAGAGGCTACGACGGCAGTACGTCAGCAAAAGGCCGCCCCAAAGTCGGCCTCCCCCCGCCTCCCCACGGAGGGGGGAGTGGTGGGGGCTAACCCGCGGCCATTTTGAATTCTCCATGACTGAGCCGCATTATCATGAATGGGGCGGAGGGACAATCGTCTGTCCACTTTTTTTATGTCTATGGTTCAGACTTCTGCATATAAGTGTACCTCTGTCCTTTTAATAAAAGTTAAAAGAATGAATGGACTTGTACAAAATGTTCAACAGCTGCTCCTTCTACCGACAAGTCACTCCGATCCAGTTTGTGGTCCGGGTGATGCGCTGATTTGGCTTCAACTTTTCTCGGACTCTGACTTTTCCATTTTCAATTGGACATTTCCAGCGACATCCGGGAGGCGGCCCCGGGGCAGACCCAGGACACGCTGGAGGGACTATGTCTCTCTGTGGCCTGGGAATGCCTCGGGATCCCCCCGGAGGAGCTGGAGGAAGTGTCTGGGGTGAAGGAAGTCTGGGAGTCCCCGCTTAGACTGCTGCCCCCGCGACCCGGCCCCAGATAAGCGGAAGAAGACGAAGATTTCCAGCTATATCCACAACTACGAGGGTAAAGGCTATGCTAATGAGCAGTGCTAGCGTCAATAATGCAATAACATGCAACACTTTTAAAGGTTGTCTGGAGGATTTTTTTCAGCCAATCACGGCTGTAACCGACTTGTCGATGGCGTAAAAGATTGGTCCCCCTCATTTCGTATGTGTTTCCGGCGCAATGTTTTTTTAATATGCGCGCCTTACTGGTGACAAGTGTGACTTTTTTTTTTAGAAGTTTTCAAATCCTGGTGAATGATAAGCTTGATAAGTGTCCTGTAGCTGTAAACAGATGCTAGCGCTGGTGACGTAAAGTGTCCTGGTGAGAAAAGCAGTCGAGTGCTGGACCGGATATGACTTGCCGGTCGGAGGAGCAGCTGTCGAACGTTATGCACAGAGTCAACTGGCGCCAGTGTCTTCATCTAGGGCAGTGGTTCTCTAACTAGGGGTCGGGACCCCAAATGGGGTTGCGAAATGATTTCCGGGGGTCCCCAGATGATGGGGAAAATGTATACAATAGTGTTAAACAAGGCTGGACCCCTTCAAATTCAGTGGTAAATGTAGATTCCTATTTGTCGGCCTATTAAAGTCATTTTTCTAGGTCTATATTCTCAAAATAAAGTTAAACATTAGATATAAGGCTATTTTATCACTTTGCGTGTCGCCTATTGTTTGTGTTTGGGGGTCGCGAATGTGAACTATTGTTATTTTTGGGGTCGCAACTGAAAAAGTTTAAGAACCACTGTTCTAGGGAACAACATCCACATGAGCTTTTTCAGCATTTATTTCTCGTCTCTGTGCCACATTTAAACGTTTCTTTATGTAAGACATTGAGTTTGGATAATGTTAGATGCGTTATTCACGGTAAATGTAATGTTTTTGGTCTTGATGTGAGTGGCGTGCGTCGATAAACAGGAAACAGCTGATTCTAACATGTGCTAGCTTTGTTTTGCCAAGTCAGTCTGTGCAACAAATAAAGTTATCATCAGTGAAAATATGGTGGTTTATCACAGAATCAAGCCAGCGTTATTATTTTCTGTTTATTGGCGTCTTGTTTTCACCTGAGTTTGCGTTTTCTCTCTTCCAATCATCTCGCACAAAGCGTTCAAAGAGCTGAAAGCGAGCCAGACCACGTTAAAAGCTACTGTAGACTTAGTGGCCCACTTTGGATCACATAAATGGGCCGGTGTGTTTCACCGACCGCGGATACACTTTTGGACCGTCCCGATCTGTTCCAAAGTGAACCAGTGGAAACGTGGCTAAAGTCAGACCAGTTTCAGGTTAAAACTCTTCCCTCTAGGGCAGGAGGAATAATATAGTGCAATATAAATTCTAGTTTCTCGGCTCATCGGATTGAAAATTACTTATGGTTTGGCAACAAATATTAAAAAAAAAAAGTATGACAGGGACAGAGCCAACTATTACTGAAATAATTCGGGACATTTGGGGAAAATTGGCTTTTACATTGAATGTTTAGTTTACATGGACAAATTTAATAAACACTGGGACAAATGAACGATACATGCTGGATCTTGTTTTTTATTTATTTACTCTGCCCTTTTATGTTTTTTTCTTTTGTCTTTGTTCTCTGTTCTGTGTGTTCTGTAAGTTTATGTTTTTAATGTGAAAATAACAGGGGAAAAAAGCTAAAAAAAAAATACTTCTAGATGGCAATCGAAACGTCTTAATTTCAAAAACAGAGTCCAGATGATCACTTTTTAAACCTTTTACCTTCCCACAATGTAGTAATCTATCGGTATGTTGCAGAGGCACTGGAAATCTGAAAAAATAATTAAATTAAAAGGTCAAAACAACACAGGGAATGATTTACTTCAATAATCTTTACTGACACACTTGTCCTTTTAGTGAATCTCCAGTGCACCGACAAAACATGAACAAAAACGAATCACAACAAATAAATTAAATGAATAAATAAAAATACATGATTGGATTTGACGACAGCACATTCATAAAGTTTGTAACCACTGCATTTTTTGAGTTTTGACGCGGTGTAAAATGGGACGAGCCTGGAGGCCTTTCCTGAGACACAAACGACTGCTTTGTGGAGGATTTTTATGAAAGTGGTGTTTTTCTAACGGGATAAAAGTGTTTCTGAAATGAAATACTGTCATGGAGTGAGGACATAGACAGCAGATCGAAAGAGACACACAATAAAGGCATAATACAAGTTAAAATTACCACTTTAAGTCTATATTTTAGGTTTTTATGATTCTAATTTTGACTTACTTTAGCGGGAGGGCACCTGTGGTAAATGTTTATCATAGTTTTATATCTGTGACGCTGCAGTTTGTGAAGAAATTTTGAAAAATAAACATTTACAATTATAGGAAGTAGTCCTAATGTAGATCTACAATGGATTCCCTCTGTGATGTCATCAAAAAGCGACGTACCATTGTAAATACAGACAAAAATACACTCAACGGACACATTTTTCTGACAGTTTAAAAGGTTATTCAACAAACTAAAGGTGTTAAAAGGAATTATAATTTGTCAAATCATAACTGTTAAGTAATTTTTGTGGATTTCGGGCCTTGTTTTCAAAATGGTTGCTAGGTAAAAGTTGTGGAATGTCATACATGCTTTAACATTAAAAACATTACAAAAACTGGGGACAAAAAGACAAAAATGTTTAGTAAAATCTCATATATATATTAAATATGATCATGTTCACTTTGTTTTCGTGAAATGTGTCGTCGAACCTGTCATACAGACTTTAATAGTTTGTGTAGATTTTTTTTTGTGTTAGTTGGACTACATTTTCCTTCTGATAGAATTAAACAGCAGCTTCTCAGTTTTTGTCAAACGTTGACACTTTCAGTCGAGTGTCACTTGATGTTTCTGTGGCTCAGCTTTTTTTAACGGATTCGACTTCTTAAGAACTGTTTAAATGTGAATCTCGATGGTGTCTCTAATCCAAAAGTTGACAGTTACCCCTATGTTTCCCCCATAACTTCGATTAAACTGTACTTAAACGGTTGTGACTCATTCTGTAACCACCGTGTTCACATTTTGGTAAATAAATCCGAAATAATTGTTTTTTGGGGTTGTCTTGTTAAGATTATTTATTTTCCTTGGAATCGGTGTAGCATTATCTAGAAAAAACTGCTCCAATTCATGTCTAGAAAAAACTGCTCCAATTCATGACTAGATTCAAGGGAATATATTAGAGAATTTTGCTTAAATCTAGTAAAACCTAAAATGTAAATATCTAACAAGAACATGTTGCTTAAATTTTACAGTTTCAATCATGCCAACATTTAGTTTAAAATGAGAAAAATATTCTTAAATGTAGCAAATTTATACTGATTTGAGAATAATTTCCTTGAATTTCACCTTTTTTTGAGAACATTTTGTTTAAATCAAGCCATTTACTGGGAGCGACTTGCTTAAATTGAGAAAAATGTTAATTTATTTTATGCTTGTCGTAAGATAAAAAGTTTTTCTAAGCAAGCCATTTTTGCTCACCCCTTTGGCAGATTTGTTTGCTGTAAACATGTACAATTTTCTCTTTTTTTTCTTGTTTCTCGTTGCAGATACGTCACAACACATAATAAACACGTCACAACAATGTAAGAGATTTTCGGACTCATTTAAAGGCATTTTTGACGGCTTTCAATATTTTTACATTTTATTTAAACGTATAATTATCTGTCATTGCACCAGGTAATTCTTTTAAATTCTGAAAAAACATACTTAAAAGGTCAAAATAAAAAGGTAATAGGTTCAGTGGTTCACATTTTTTGCCAAAAATCTCACAAAACAAGAAAATATTGATATCATGAAACACCTGAAAACAACAATCCAACAATACACGCCAACAAGAATAAAAGAAGAATAAAAATGAAAAGAGTCAAAAACAATCAAGTCAATTTAAGCCATCTTAAGAGGCGCACTATGCAACTTTTCGATGGCGTATCACCGTCTTGTTGCCATGGAGATGTTATCACTCAGCCTGGAATGTTCCACAGTGTTCCACTAACCCTAACCCTAACCCTAACCCTAACCCTACAACAATCTCCATGGAGACAAGCAGCTGACTCCACCAAACCAAGCACTTTTTGAGGAATTAAATGCCTGTTATTATGTAAATGAAAGATACAAAAGTCAATATCATACTGCGGGGCATTTCAGGTAACGGACCTTCCCCAAGAAAAGTGACATGGTGCACCTTTAATATGAGACTGTTAAATGTGCCCTCGAGGACTAAGAGGCTCTGCTCTGCTCGGATCTGCTGTCTATGTTTACAGTGTGGCAGTTGTGTGCAATAGACATTTATCTGTACATATTAAAACACATTACAAATCAAATATCATCTACAGTACTTGGCAACACATTCCCTTCTCTTCATTCAAAAAAAAATCACTCAAGAATCACCTTTTATACTCACGACATGGTCATAAAATTTGCATTGACTCAGCGGTACAGTCAGAGGAAGCGTCGATATGGTGGGACTGGTTTGGCACGGCCCAGTCCTGGTTTGCGGGTGACAAATGGTGATCGTTCTTCTTGTTGGAACTTTGGCAGTGGTGAAGGCAAGACGTCCCAAAAAAATGCCTCATCCTGTCCGTCGCAGCAGGTTTTCACACATCTGGGACGCACGTTTGGTGAAGTGGTAGAATGGCATGTGTCATACTGTGCACGTCGGAAGAAGAGGGTCATAAATGTGCTCTGAGCGTAGGGCTGGGTACTGCTGGCATTGAGACTGGCGCTCTGAGGACACAGTATGTGGAATATCATTTAATGAGCTTGTGTTCATTCATTATAGCGTCGTTCCCTGTATTTAGCTTCATTCACGCTTGTTCCTTTAATCCTATTTACAAGGTCCTCTTTTCCCGAGCTTCACAAAAAGACTACCGTTTTCACCGGTTTGTGACGTCAAAGGTAGAGATCCGGGGGCCATATGTGCTGTTTTTATGTCCATAAATCATCAATGTCAAATCACGTGAATTACAACTGCTCACATTAGCACGTCAGGGCACGCTAGCCTCTGTTGTTCCCCGGGGTCATCTCTACCTCTTCTGTCAGTAACTGGGGTACACATTTTGATTTTGGAACTCCTGATTTATAAAATAATGTGTAAAGTGGAAACTACTATCACTTTGCCCCCCCTGAAAAAGAGGTTTCGATCTCAGTGGGTTATACCTGGTAAATACAGGTTAAAAAATAAAAATAAAAGTTTCAAAGTTTTAAACATGAGATGCCAAAACATCTCAGTGCATCAAAAATGTGTATTTTCGAAATTTATGGTCCTTGCTATGAACCACAACAGCAGGCCATCAATTATGTATCGGCTCAAAAAGAAATCCTGGAACATTTCAAAAACAGAAGTATTTATGGGTTTCATATTATATATACTTATATTAAATATTTCTATGAGGTCAGATCATTGATTTCAGCTCTTATCTTTGTATTCCCTGCTGCATCCTGCACAGAATCTGGATTTTTCTGCCTTTGTTTTGTCAGAGGCCACAGAATCATTTACTGCGTCCCAGAGAGCGGGTGGAGGAGTTTCTCTACACGTCTCAATGTCATATGACTTTTTTTTTTTTTTTTTAAACAAGGGGTCATTAAGCCTCCGAGTGTTTTTTCGTTTTTGCTCTAAGTCTACAGTAATGTAAACGGAGGCACTGATCATTAGATCTATTGTGCCTAAGTCCACATCAGTGGTTTAATCTGTCTTCATTGTTCTCGCACAGACAGTCTGAGAGTTACAGAAACGGTTCAGCCAGAACTGGACTTATCCCCCTCCAGATATCAATGAATCCTTATTTTTCATCAAATTGCAAAATTTATTATTTTTTGCTTTTCCAGTGCACTGCAAAAATCAAGTTCTAGAAGAGTTAAAATGTCCTGATTTTAGCATATTAATCTGAATTTCAGACGTTTTGACTCGTTAAAACAAGTGTAGACTATTTATTTGATGGAACTAGATTATATATATATATATATATATATATATATATATATATATATATATATATATATATATAGTATAAATATAAATATATATAGTATAAATATATATATATATATATATATATATATATATATATATATATATATATATATATATATATATATAGTTTAAAACTGTTTTATTTCTTATTTCTTATTTCAATACATTATTTCTTACTTCAATCCAAATTATCTAAAATGTAAATCTGTCCAAGCTTAAAATGGCTTGAATTTATCTTTTTCATCTGGATTTGAGAACATTTGACTCAATGAGATTTTAAAAAAAGCTTTAAAAAAAGCAGAATATTTCACGGGTTTCAAGGTATTTCTGACTGATCATACAATAATGTTCCTTAAAATAAGAAAATACATTTGTCAGTGGGGTAAGTAAAATGATCTTAACCCACTGACAGATTGAAGTAAGAAATAATGTGTTGAAACAAGTCAAATAATCTAGTTCCACCAAATAAATCGTCTCCACTGATCTTAACGAGTCAAAACGTCTTAAATTCAGATCAATATCCTGAAATCAAGACATTTTAACTCATCTAGAACTTAATTATCATTTTTTGCAGCCTGCTTTTTGAGTCTAATGCACCTGAACATGGAGGTTAAAGTCGCCTTCGCAGATAAGGGTTTGCAGTCGGGTCTTTGACGCTGGTGTAGAGGGTAATATCACATCGCAAAGCTAAGTAAACACATTTCTATTAATGGCTCCTTTTACCAGAGTTTCTTTATCTTTATGTACAAAACTGTTCAAAGGCTGTTCGACTGGCCACTTTCCTCTAATGTTTGCCGTTGTATGAGGAATATACCGTCTGTTATAACCAAGTTTAGTTACTTTTTGATATTCTAGGTCATTTTCATCATTTTCATGTATATTTATCTTTTCTTTTCTTCATAATTGTTAGTAGCTTTATCTGTTTTATTGGGTTTAATATGGCACTAACATTAAAGTCTGTATGAAAGGTTCTCAAAATGTTCTAATTCTGACTCAGTTTGGTGGGAGGGCACCTGTGGCAATTATTTACAACAGTTTTGCGTCTGTGAAGTTGCAGTTTGTGAAGGAATTTGGAAAAATAACAGTTTAAAATTACAGGAAGTGACTGAGTTCTAAAACGGAATCCCTCCACCTGTGATGTCATCACAAAGCGACGTCCATGAGACTTCACACACAACTGACACAACTTTTTGATACTTTAAAGTGTCATTCAACAAAATAAAGGAGATATTGTGCATTATTATTTGTAAAATCATATCTATTGTGTCATTTATGTGGGTTTGGCCCTTATTTTGAAAATGGTTGCTAGGTAACAGCTGTAGAATTACCTCTATCTATGTCATATTTGCTGCTCATGTCCAACCAGGAAGTAACTTGATAAAAACTGGGGGTAAATGGGCAAAATGTTTATTAAAATCTTAAAATATAATCATGTTCACTGCGTTTTAGTGAAATGTGTCGTCGAACCTGTCATACAGACTTTAAATGGTACCTAAAGTATTTATCAAATGATGAAATTGAGAGAAGAAATAAGGACGCTTTAGCATCTCGCAATCCCAAACCGATTAATATTTTGCATGGGCCAAAAGTCCTATAAAATGTCTCCAAAACGGGGCGTGAAACCCGGAGACTGTGGCTGTTTGAAGGCGTCGCTCAGTGCCCAGCCCCACAGAGAGGTGCTTTACAGGTTCATGCATAAACCATATGAGACTGTGCGCGGTCATGGACGGTGACACTGACCCGGAGAACCAAACCAAACCTACAGCTCTGTCGTGGATTTGGACACCGGCTGCAGACGAGAGGCGCAGGGAGCCAAATGTGGGCGTGTTTTAAAAGCGTAGATCGGCCTAAACATTAAAGCCACAAGCTGTTGTAGCCGTTCGAAATCTTTGGATGTTCTTGGACTGAAAACCGAGCAGCACTGAACCAGGACAATCGCACACGGCAAAAAATGTACATCTAGACTTGCTTAAAATGACTTCAATTTATCATCTGGATCAGAATTTGAGAAGTTTTGACTCTTTTAGATTTAATTGCTGATGTGATGCAGAATATTTCACTTGTTTCAAGATATTTTTGACTCATTATTCGATCATTTATCTTAAAATAAGACAATAAATTTGCCAGTGGGGTGAGTAAAATTACCTTAACCCACAGGCAGAAAATTTGACTTGAAATAAGAAATGATGTATTGAAACAAGTTAGAAACAGATTGAAACAAGTAAAATAATCTACTTCCATCCAAAAAAAATTAAGAATCCCAACTAATCTTAACTTGGCAAAAGATCTAAAATTTAGATTAATAACCTGAAATCTAAACATTTTAAAATCATCTAGAAATTCCTCTTTTGCAGTGCAGGACTAAACCTCAGGACTAAAACGGGTCCAACCCAGGACTAAGACAGTTCTAAACTTGGCCTAAAACAGGATTAAACCAGGTGTAAAACAGGACTAAAACTGTACTAAACCAAGTCCTACACTGGACTAAACTAGGTCTAAACTTGTTCTAAACCAGGTCTAAATGATGTCTGAACCATAGACTGTAGATATCAGTGGACCATGTTAGCATGCTAGCCGCCGCGTTCCAAATAGGAAGCAGCTATGGAGGCGCTCCTGGCTCCATAAAGCCGAGCTGCCATTCACTTTCTATTGGGACACTGGTGCCCTTTACTCTGTAACTGTTTCTGCTAAGCTCACCATCTTGGAACTAAAACATCTGTTTTGACACACTCTACATGAATCGGGTGTTTTTTTCTCGTTAGGTTGTTCATAAATCAAGTTATTAGCAATAATAACTGACCAATCAGGTGCTTCCTTTTCCGTGGGCCGTTTTCGCTCGTGTTAGCAACAGGTTTGATTGACAGCTAGCGCCGCACGTTGCCGCCGCGTCTCCTCTCACCGAGGGGCGGATACCGTTAGCAACCGCGCTCCTGATTAGTCCGTGTGGTTGCCACGATACGCACTCGGATTTCTGCTAGCCGCGATGGGCTTCATTTGGCTGGAGGCAAACGCTATGGGTGACGTCACAATCCCTTAGTCCACTGATCTACAGTCTATGGTCTGAACCAGGACTAAAACAGGACTTAAACAGGACTAAAATGAAGCAAACACAGGACTAAACCAGGTCTAAAACACCTCTGCCCCAGATGCCCCGGCTCAGTCATCTAATATTTTTTTTGCACTATTTATCTTTATGCATATTTAAATTACTTGCTGACTTGGAATAAGATGCATATTCTTTCTTCGTTCCTTGGTGGAAAGAAGTGTTTTGAGGGCGTCTCTAAGGCCCAGATTTAAAAAGAGTGACTGATCGTACAGACACTTTTGCTCCGCCCACATCCAGCCCCTCTGCAGCGCTCACGTCCCCAGAATCTAGTGCATCTTCTTTGTTCGTTCAGTGACAACAAAACGAGTTAAACCTGCAGTGCGCGGTCACTGTCAGGAGGCGACGCTGTTGGCTTTGTGTTCCCTCAGCGCCGGCGGCACGGGACAAGTCCAGGCTCTGTGCACCAGGACCAGGCCCATCCCGAGAGCCCAGGTCCGGACCGGGGACAGGACGAAGGCCATGGGTCCGTACGTCTCCAGCAGGAAGTAACAGGAGTGCGCCTGCCACGACAGGAGCAGCAGCATGGACAGGTGCACGGCCAGGGTGCAGCAGCGGGAGACGGGGAGCGGCGGCGGGGCGCGGTCGGAGGGGGCGGGGCGAGGGGAGGCCCGGAGGCGCAGGTGAGAGGCGAAGGTGTGGCCGCAGCAGCGATGGTGGAGGCTCCAGCACAGGTAGCAGGTGAGGGGCATGTTGAAGAACAGCAGCTGCAGGGGCAAAGGTCAAAAGGTCAAAGGGCGTGGTTTATCATGGTCCAATTCTTACTTTATTCAGTGTTTTAATACAATTTGTAAACGTTAATCATAGTTTTACACCAATCACACCGCAAAAATAGATTTCTAGATGAGTTAAGGCGAGAAAACTAATTTTCTGGTCAGTTTGCTCTTTCAACATATCGTCTTTCATGTGGAAACAACAAACTTGTCCAATCTGCTCTTAAAGATGTTTTATTCTTCCATTGAATTCACTTCATCCATAGATTTCTCTGGGACATTGTAAATTCAAAGGCAGTTTTCTTAAAATGCATTTTTCTCCCTCGAGACATAAAGATCAGCCTTAAAGTAGATCCTACACCAAACTGTACAATCTGGACTCAACATCAGCCTTAAAGCGCCTCTGACAGGTTGAGTTACTCATTTCACTAAAATGTAGTTTAGATAAATATATTTCACATTTTGTCAAGACAATTTACAAATTTTATTCCGGTTTAGCAATTTTTTAGGTTTTTAATTTCACTTCCGGGTTGTAAATGATGACGTCACACAAGGAAATGACCATAGCAACATCCTGTAAACTGGACCAAAACCTAAAAATCTAATGTTGCTGATTTTTAAAATGTTTACACATAAAAATAGATGTGAACGCCTTTTTTGTTGAATTAATGTTTAAAGGGTCAAAAAAGTAGTCTCTTTTGTGTAAATTATGCATAACTTTTGTCTCTCTGGTGTGATGTCATCTATTTGTTTACTTCCTATAACTTTCTACAGATTTTTCAACTTTCTCGACAAACGGCTACTTGATTGGTGTAAAACTATAATTTATATTTATAACAAGTATTAATACATCAAATAAAGATAAAATTAGAAAATCATGAATACCTGTCATATGCACTTTAAAGTAGATCCTACACCAAACTGTACAATCTGAGACTGAGCAAGATTTTGACAAAACGCACAGAAGGATTTTTTCGTATCTAATTCTAAAACTGATTTATTGAAGTTTTAAGTAAAAAAAAATTAGGCGAAAACTTGAATTTTTAGGACAATTTTCTGTCCCATCTACTTAACTTAAAAGCTAAATAAGAAATCCAAAAATCCCTTCAGTATATTTTTTGTGTACAAAAAGAACCTAGAAATTTAAACCTGGTTCGGTCCGTTTTTCAGTTTTAAATGTCCCAAATATATGTATTTTTGACCATTTTTAAACATAAAATACCTTATTTCTACATGAAAACATAACATAATGAAACATGTGTAATACATTGTTTTCTTACATTTATGTGAGTAAACTACAGGAGAAGTTTGAAGTTGATATCTTTACATTTAAGATTTTTTCCTATTCACTTGCAGCGTCTCACCTTACACTTCACAGTAGTTTCAAAGCACTTGCTCTTATTTTCATTACATTTATATTTATTGTTCTGATAGACAAACATTTTTCGTCAAACTGCGTGCAATGGACTCTAAAACACGGCTGTAGTTTCTTACTTGTACGACTCCGACCACATAAGTGAGACTGCCCTCCAGGAAGTGTCCGTCGATGATGACCCCGAAGGCGAAGCAGGCGCCGCTGTGTCCGTCGATCATCTCCCCGATAAACCACGGCCCTGAGGACAGCGACAGGACGGAGTGAAACACTATCCACAGCATCCAAACGGCAAAACATTTATATCTAGTGGGGTTTCTGAAGACGTTGGTCGCTGTGTCAGTCAGAAGAAGACGACTGAATATTAAAGGAAGTTTACAGAAAAAAATTTAAATCTATTCAAGCTTAAAATGGCTTGAATTTATCATTTTTATCTGGATTTGAGAAGTTTTGACTCGATGAGATTTAATTGCTGATGTGATGCAGAATATTTCACGGGTTTCAAGGTATTTCTGACTGATCCTGCGATAATTTAGCTTAAAATAAAAAAATAAACAAATTTGCCAGTGGGGTAAGTAAAATGATCTTAACCCACTGGCAGAAAATTTGTCTTGAAGTAAGAAATAAATGTATTGCAACATGTCAGAAACAGTGTGAAACAAGTTAAATAATCCATAATTCTATCAAATAAATAGTCTTAACTATTCTGAACGAGTCAAAACTCACCGAAAGCAGTGCAGAGGTTGAAGAGCAGCAGCGAATAGTAAAACATGTTCATTCTAGTGACCAGCTGCAGCGACGTGCACGCTTTGGAAAACAGACCTGGAAAAGAAAACAAGATTATAAAAACGTATTTGAACAAAAAATACAGATGTGATTTCAGCTCTGTGACTCTGCACTAACTGTCAGAAGGCGAGACTTTTTTTGTGAAATGTTGTTATCGTGATTGACTGTTTGTGTCTTTAATGCCGCTGTCTGTTCAAACACACTTTTTCTCCTGTTGTTTAGCCTCTGAAGCCTCTGAGCAGATGACTTTATTTACCTCTTATAGACCAGAGCTGCACAATTAAACCAAATCCACACAAAATTACAATTTTAATGGATGCAATTAGCAAATCTCAAAGGCTGCACTTTTTGAAGAGCAATAATTTCTTTCACAAACTTTGATTTGAATAAAAACTGCAAACACTGGATTTGTACGAACATGTTCTGAAACAAAAGCGCGACAAAAAGCCATAAATTGTGTTCAAAAGACACGTGAGCTGCTTTAAACATGTGCACTATTAGATTTTAAGACATTTGTTTATTTAATAGGCGCTTATACTAGACTCTTAGCATTTTTAATGAAGACAAAATCCTGATTCTTAGATTTTACTGGAAAAATACTCACAGAAATGTTTCTCACACAATAGTTTTTCATTTTATCCACAGATATATTACAGACTTTACCACAAATTATACTTTTTGTGAAGCTCAAATACAATTTTGAGGCTAGAAAAGTTTATATTCTCCATCCTTTTTAAAAGAAAAGCAAACTAACTGACACTTCTAGCCCTGGAAATTCAAAATTGTTGATCACAAAAACTTAAAACCATTACTTTTTAGATCTGATGTCAGTTAATCATTGAAAGTGTATTATTGTCTACTGTCTGCTTGTCCATTCCAGACTTTTGAACATTCAATTGCGTGATTTATATGAATTTTGGCCCTTGTTTCCAAAATGGTTGCTCGGTAACCGTCGTGGAATTACCTCTAACTGTGTCATATTTGTGCTCGTTCAACCAGGAAACTTCACAAAAACTGTCAAACTGGAGACAAATTTGCAAAACGTTTGGTAAAATCTAATCACGTTCGCTACGTTTTAGAGAAACGTGACGTCCAAACCCGTCACGCAGACTTTGATCGCGCCATCGTGGACGACTCGCCGGACTGACCTCTGCCGCCGGAGAGCGTGGTCCACCTGAAGACCACCAGGCCGCCGATGTTGAAGAGCACGGTGAAGGCGAAGGCGGCTCGGCCCAGGACGTGGTGATCCGTGAGGAGGATGAACGACTGAACGAAGCCAAAGCTCGGAGTCAGACCCTCCTCCAGAGAAAAGAGCTGCTGCTTCACTGAGGAGCGCCCCGCCGAGTCCTGAGGGAACAACGCACATCATCAGAGAACGAGACGATGTAAGAGCAACAGATACAAAAACACGTTCAGTCCTCAGTCCATTAAAGTGAATGTCCGTAATTTCCTCTACTTTCACTAAACATTACATTTTTTAAAGAATTCATAATTTTGACCACCTGGCCCTGTTGTTTAATGTAACATAAGTGATCTGCAAAGATAACATATTACTTATAGGCCCGCCCCTTGCCGGTAGCCACAATCATTCACAGTTCTCTGGCCGTCCAGTTCGATCAATCAGGTGTGGCTTTGTCTGAGCTGAGCTGTCAATCAACGAGGAGCGCACAGTTTGTTTGAGGTAGAAGTGGCTGCAGAATCCACACAGCACCGACCAGAGCAGATTAGAACGGAGCAGCCAACTCTCGGATAGAAGTTACCATTTCCTCGACAGCCTTCCACTTCTCAGAGACATTTTAAAAGCCCTTCCACTAAACGCTCCGAAAAATATGTATGTATGTTTATTTAGAAATGATGTTGCCAATAATGCATATCAACATATTTTTCGTATAAACATTTACCTTGACGTTAGCATAATCCAGCAAAAAACGCGAACTATACATAATACAGGGGGTTTTGGTACACAAACACCGACCACATTAACGTCAAAGCCTCGTAGAAAGTCCTAGTTGTTCTGTTGTTATTTGTAGATAATAATTGATGTACAACTGCATCTGCCGTCGGGAGGTGTCTCTCTCAGGAAGGGAGGGGGAGTGAGCGGGGCGGAGCTAGAGTTGAGACTTTCTCTCTGCCCCGATTTTCAAAAGTTACGGACATTCACTTTAAATTGATTAATAATATGAACTGATGTGCAGTGTGTCAACAGTTTTTTCTTTTCTTTTCCTTAATATTGTTTCTGTGTTATGTTTCAGATGGATTTCTGTTTGTGATGTGTCATGTATGTTTATGTTAGGCGGTGACTAATAAATTGAAACTTGACGATACGCGAGATGAGAACAAGATAAGACTTCGATATGATTTACAATAATCAATTCAATTTATGTTCAGTTTTTGGTGGTTTAATTTTTGCATTCATGATATGCATTTTATTGTTGTTGACACAAAGGGATATCTTTTCTTTTTCATTGTTTAGACCAAGGCTGTTCAACTTTATTTAACCGAGTGAGAGATTTTTCAGATTGTTTTGTCCTCGAGGTCAAAAACGAACATGTCCAACAGTTTTGAAAATATGAAATTAATGTAACACGAAAGACTTTAACAACATCTGCACTAAACCAGGACTAAATCAGGTCTAAACCAGACTAAACTAGGACAGGCACACCTGACAATACCTCAAGGCACACTAGTGTTCCCCGGCACACTGGGTGAAAATCAATGCATTAAACATTTTAGACAAATTAATCTACTTTATATAATGTTTTAGCAAGAGACTTTTCCCTCATTCGCCATTTTACGAACACCGTTAGCGTCAAACCGGAAGTCCCTTTACTACAAGAGTGCGGATCATGAACATAAAAAGAGGCAAAAGTGGGCGGGGCGTGAATCAGGTGACTATCTGGAAGAGTCTTTCAAGATACGCACCTTCTCCCTCATGCCAAATGTAAAGACGGAGTAAAAAAATCTCACAAGCCCATTATACACGCGTGCACCCGGCCTCGTGCCATCCTTAGCGTCTGTGATTTTCAGAACTTTGCACCACTTTCCAGACCTGCACGGTGACAGAGATGGTGTGGACTCCGCTGAGGAACAGAGAGGGGTCCCACAGCAGCACAAACAGAGGTCCTCCGGCCGAGCGAGCCGCGCCCAGCTCCTGTCCGTCCACCCGCACCACGACCGAGGAGATGGGAGAGTCTGAGAAGGCCAGGAGTCTGAAGAGGAGGGATAACAGAGCCTTTAAAATGTGATGGAAGCAAAATTAAGTTGACTGTAGATTTTTCAATGATTCTCTCACATTAGATCTAAATTCTACTGGTTTTAAGTGTTTGTGTTGGGAAAAAACAACACATTTGAATATCCAGGGAAGAAAGGTCAGTTAGTTTGGTTTTCTATAACAAACAATGGACAAAATACAATTTTCTAGCCTTAAAATTGTATTTTAGCTTCAAAAGAGTCTAATTTATGGAATAGTATCTAGTATATCTCTAGAGAAAATGAAAAATGATTGTGGGCTCAACATTTCTGTGAGTGTTTTTCCAGTAAAACCCATAAATCTTCTTTCTTCATCAAAAATTCAAAGTTTATCATAATTTCCTAAAACATAATGTAAAATACAATAATAAATGTGTTTAAAGCAGCTTTGATGTCACTCACATGTGTCTGAGGCTTTTACTTTTACAAAATCATCTACATTTTTCATATTTTGTGATATTCTGAGGTTAATCCCAGTTTCTCCAGTGAAATCACATCATGTTGCACTTCAGTTTTACCTCCATTCTGAATTTAGAATGTTTTTGTTTACAAACTTTTAAAGGGTCTATAAAGTCAGTGGATTGTTATGGATATAATAAATACATTTAAAGTGAGTATGAAAGATTTTCATTATTATTTGATATATTAATACCAGTTGTACATATACATTTTAGTTTTACACCAATCAAGCAGCCAGTTGTGGAGAAAAGTCTGTTGAAAATTACAGGAAATAAAGAGATAGATGACATCACACTGGGGAGTCAAAGGTTATGCATAATTTATACAAAAGAAACAACTTTTTTTAGACCTTTTAAACAACAAGAACTTTTTACTTACCTCATTGGTAAATTAATTCTCTTCTTTTAATTTAAATTATCTTACGAGTCAGAAATGTCTTGAAACCAGTGAAATTGTCAACGTCACATCAGCAATTAAATTTCTTCTAGGCAAAACTATTCAAAATAAGATTAATATTCTGAATTCAAGTAATTTCAAGCAATGTTATATTGAGTTTTTGCAGTGTATAATATAGATTTTATCTCTGCACAGGTATCGGTTGATATCAGGTATTGATCCTTAAAGTGCCTCTGACTACTCATTTAACTAAGATGCAGTTTAGATAAATATATTTCAAATTCTGCTAAAATAGTTTACACATTTTATCCAAGTTTAGCCATTCTTTATGTTTTTAATTTTACTTCCTGGTTGTAAATGAGGACATCACAATAGGAAATTATCAAGAAACCACACTGTACACTGCACCAAACTCATCTAATGTCACAGATTTGTTTTTTATTTGACAAATACAAATATACATGAACACCTTTTTTGTTGAATTAATGTTTAAAGGGTCAAAAAATAGTCTATTTGTGTAAATTATGCATAACCTTTGTCTCCCCAGTGCGATGTCATCAGTCTGTTTACTTCCTGTCATTTTCTACAGATTTTTCAACAAACGGCAACCTGATTGGTGTGAAACTATAATTTATATTTACAACAGGTATTAATACACCAAATAAAGATAAAATTAGAAAATCATGAAAATATCTAAGTATCTCAATTGGTATCAGATCTGAAAGCTGGATCGGTGCGTCCCTGATCCAGATCTCTACCTTTGAGTGTTTTCTGAAGAATATTTACTAAACAGTATCAATGAAACAAGTGTGAATGAAGCTAAATACAACTCCAGGACAGTTTGATGAAGGAACACTGTTAGAAAAGTCACTTGTGCATAATAAGTGTCTTTCAATAAGGTCTGAGGATTGTTATGGGACAAAACTAAATCCATTTATTCAAAGCTGTTTGTTGTACCTGATGTGCGAGGACTTGTGAATGCGCCCCAGAGGCTCTGCTCCCGGGTGAAGGTACTGAGCGTCTTTGGGGTTCGTGATGATGACGGCGGGCCACTGCTCGAAGGTCAGGTCTGAGAAGCTGAGGAGGTCGTGGTCCAGAGCCAACACTCGGTATCTACAGACAGACGAGACATTTACACCAGCGGACAGAGAGGCAGACACTAAATGTTACCGTTCTGCCCAGTTACATCAGGAGTGCCCTACGAGAGTCATTATTAGTGACTGTAACGTTTAAAGGGCCTGTACCTGATTTTGAACCGTGAGACAGGAACATGTTTTTGTTTGAACCGTTAGCCCCGCCCACATAGTCCTTCCTTTCACTCAATATTGCTCCATGACTCAGAAACGACTGTCTGGGATAGTCTCATGCAGTTGTTTCCATATAGTTCCTCTAACTCTTTTTACAATTAGCTTTTAGCATTTTTGAAACTGTACCATGACAGAGAATCACAGTCTGGGACAGTGTCAAGCAGTTATTATCCCATGATTCATAGTGTACGATGGGCCTGATTGGCTGAAAAGAGGTGACCCTGGTAAACACTTCTGCACTAGTTCTTTCTAAACAATGTGTGTTTATAATATGCACAGATTATACATTACAAACTCAATGTCTTTCTATTAAGTTGCTTCTATCAAACAATGTGTAATATAAAGATAATTTATCTTAACTAAAGTAAATAAAAATCAGGTACAGGCCCTTTAAGGTGAGACACTACAAGTGAATAGGAAAAAATCTTAAATTTAAAGGTGTCACTTGTAAACTTCTTCTGTAGTTTACTCACATAAATGTAAGAAAAAAACTTTTTTTCATCATGTCATGTTTTCATGTAGAAATGAGACATTTTGTGAAAAATTACACATATTTGTGACATTTAAATCTGAAAAATTTACAGAATCAGGTTTAAGTGTCTTCATTTTGTACATATAATAGTTACAAAAACTTTAAAATTTAGTTTATGAGTAAACCAGATCTGCTTAAAAAATTCAAGTTTTGCCTCATTTCTTTTTTAATTAAAACTTTAGCGAATCAGTTTAGAATTAGATCCTACAATCCTTCTTTACGTTTCATCAAAATGTTGAGTCCAGATTGTACAGTTTGGTGTAGGATCTACTTTAAGGCTGATCTTTATGTCTCTGTGGAACAAAAATGCATTTGTAGAAAACGTCCTTTGAAGTTACAATGTCCCAGAGAAATCTATGGATGAAGTGGATTCAATGGAAGAATAAAACATCTTTAGGAGCAGATTGGACACGTTTGTTGTATGTTGAGAGAGCAAACTGACCAAAAAATTTTAAATTGGAAAAAAAAAATGTTTTGCCTGCAGTGTCTCAATTGAAAGTTTCACAATATCATCAATGCTCTTTTTGATCAACATATTCATTTTTGTCACTATCTCCCTGCTCCACGCCACAAAAACACAGCAAACAGCCTGTGCATGGTGCGTCCTCTGCAGGATGAGCAGTGTCATGACACGGAGCAGACAGGCAGCTCCCGTTACCAGGGCAACCAACACCCAGTCCTGCTCTGGACGCTTTGATGGCAACAGAGCTTAACTCGTGTTTGTTATGTGCTTTTCTGATGCAAATTTTGGAAATGTTTGCATTTTATATGAAAGAAGCGCAGTTGTTGTCTTTTTGGCTTCATTCAGCGGGACAATAATGACGAGTGATGTGAGGCGTTTTCAAACCTTACAGCACCAATAACTACGTCCCTATTTCCCCCAGAAACCATTTAAATATGCTGTACCTGATTTTTACTGTTCTGAAACGTGAAAAACAGAACTAGATCATTTTAAAGTCTTTACAGCAGTCAGAGAAAGCGCTGCAGTCTCTACAATAGAGTAATGGAGTAGTGTTGATGCCCCTGAAATTCTTAAATAGCTAATTAAGATTAATTCAGGATTAGTAACTACTTAACTAATACTCCAACCCTAATTCTTTAACCCTAACCTTAATTAAGTGGTTACTAAGGCTGAATCATGCTGAATAAATGATCTGTTTATTATAAATTAAAGGACACGTATTCTGCTGCAGTAACTTTTATGAGCCTTTAACCATGTTCTGTCACTTCATGCTGAACTCCCTCGATCCGGGACGTATTTTCGTATCATCTACGTCACTTATCAGAGAATAGTCCCCTGTTTTAAGTCCTTAAATCATCGCTAAACTCGTTCTGAGCATTTCTGCCTCTAAACACGATAACTGCTGCAGCAAATCCACACAATGACGTCTTTTCAGCACTAACTTCACTAGATTGTATATAGTGCTGGCGCCATCTGCTGGCTGGATGCACTCAGTGTCATTTCATAATGACTGATTAAAAAAAAAAGTCACTGAATGAATAATAAACTTTTTTTTGGTTTCAAAACAAGAGATGGTAAATTTAAGGCACTCAAGAGCCTGTTTAAAAGCTAATAACAATATGAAAAATGTGTCCTTTAAGTCTTAGTTCATGCTTTTTAAGGCAAACTCAGATGCAGTTATCATAAAGTAGTACCAAATGTTGCATCACATCAAAACAACACCCGTCCTAGATCTGGGACATGTTTTCTCCGTCCTGTGACAATTTTCCTGAACAAACTGCCCGACCGAACCCTTGAACTGTTCTGCCACACTCTCTTTGTCTCGTCTAAGCTCCTCGACTCTGGTGACGCCGTGTGGTGGTGGATAAAGCGTGTTTACCGTCGGTTGTCCATCCAGTCCCCCAGCTCCAGCTCCAGAGTGCCCTGCGGGTGTCGGCTGTGGAGCACCGGCATCAGGCCCCCGAGAGTGTGCAGGTGACCGCACAGGTACGCCACGGCAGACCTGACCACACAGGGTAGTTCTCATGTTAGAAACTGTCAAGACAATCCATTCAATGTACGGCTGGGAGCGAAACGGCGAAAAATTATTATCACGATTTTCTTGGGGCCAGATCCACGATTTCGATTTGATCACCATTCATGTTCACTTTGTATTTTTCTATTGCCTTTAATAGACCTGCATGATTTAAGAAAAATATCTAATTTTGTTTTTTCTGACCAGTGTGACTGTGATTAAAGTTGGGATTTTTTTTAAAATAATAGGATTCTGTTCAAATTCACATTTTAAACACAATTTTGTCTCTTTTAGTCACGTTTTTGTCACGTTCAGTTGTGTTTGTCATGTTTAAACACGTCTTTGTCACTTTTTGTCACGTCTTTGTGGTTTTTAAGTCACAAATTTGTCGCTTTTAGTTGCGTCTTTGTTGCTTTTAGTCAAATTTTGGTAACATTAGTTGCGTTTTTGCCATTTTTTAATGCATTTTTAACACATTTGGTTTCGTCGTAGAAAAGGTTTCAGGGGTTGTCATCTGGTCGCTGTTTGAAGATCGAGACATTTCGGCTTCTATCCAGAAGTTATTGTCCAACATTCTATCATTGGATATCGAGCTAAAACGTCTCGCTCTTCAAACAGCATCTGGATGACAACGACTGAAACCCTTTCTACGACAGAACAGGCCAGGACGAATGAGGGATTACATCAACGGACTTTTGGTCACGCCTTTGTCGTTTGTTTCAGAACATGTTTGTACAAATCCAAACTACAGCATTGGCAGTTTTTATTCAAATCAAAGCAAGACATTTGTTTGTGGAAGAAAGTATTGCACTTCAAAAATTGCAGTCTTTGTGATTTGCTAATTGCACCCACTTAAATTGTGATTTTGTGTGGATTTGGTTTAATTGTGCAGCTCTGGTCTTTAAGAGGTAAATAAAGTCATCTGCTCAGAGGCTTCAGAGGCTAAACATCAGGAGAAAAAGTGTGTTTGAACAGACAGCTGCATTAAAGACACAAACAGTCAATTACGACATGACGATTTCACAAAAATAGCAGATTGTCACAGGGACCAGCTCAACATTACATTTTTATCACTGTATCGCCAGCACAAATTCAATGTATTTTTGTAAAGAGCAAAATCACAAGAACAGTTGAAACACGGGGCTTTAAAAACCATCAGAAAGTTAGAAAATCAAACAATTAAACAGTCATTGGTCGATAATGTTGTATTATTGTAACTGGAATGATGTCCAAACCTTTCTGTGACCGAAATAAACTAATCATACCTTAATTTTAATAAAGAATCAGATTATCCAACCATTATAAACAAACAGATTGTTAAAGTATGCATCGGTTTCCGTTTCCTGTTTATTGGTGCCATTTTGAGGACTTTTGACCATTGAAAAGAAACAATATTTAGTTCTGAATTGCTCATTTCTATGTTTAAATTAAATACTTTTTTAAATTTAGACTTTTAACTGTTGATAATTATCTATTTGCTGCGTGTTTTTGCTGACTTGTTTTTATGTAGCACTCAGAGAATCCATGGAATTAAAAGTGTATTATAAATAAAATCTATCACTATTATTATTATTATTATTATTATTATTATTATTATGACGTCAGTGATGCAAAGATTAAGTGAGTAATCAAGTCTACAATAAAAAATAACCCTAACCGTTTATAACAAAGACAGTGGAATTGTTCAATCAAAATGTCTAAAAAGAATAAACTACTCATGATTTTCATCAATACAATTTTTTTGTAAATATTCACTATTTAGAAGCCTTAGACCCAAAATATATAAAACCACATCCTTTATTTGGTTTATAATGTATGTATGTATGCATGTATGTACAGAAATACTTGCTTGACAGCCGACAACTAAAATAATCATTAGTTAGTGAAAGTATGTTTTTCTCTTCTCCTGGGTCAAAGGTCATTCAACATTGGGTCCACATAAGACCCTACATGGTGTCTCCTGCCGTCTTCTTTGCTAATTTAGGTGTTTGCTGCACCGTCATAAATCTTGGTATGCAAGGGCCTCATTGATTAATATGTTTTTGTACTTCTTTGTGTTCATAGAAACATATGCTCTGTACTCGGCAGTACTCTGTACGCATTATGTACACACACTTTTACTCCATTTTGCACAGAGGAATATATTGTTGGGCTCTTCCATGTTTGTTTATCGCGGTGTCTGCAAATCAGCAGACAAAGCGACTGGATCCAGTAAATTATTTTCACATCTACCTGGTCTGGATTTCTTTATTTTTAATCACTTAGTTACAGTTAGTGACTGTTAGTAACTTTTCATCATCCTGAAACCCATGGATATCTCTTACAATCACCACAGATCACTCACATTCTGTGACTCTCTAATATTATTATTAGTATTAGAATAACACTGGTGCACACGGTGAACCCATATTCTACAACTGCTGAATTTCAGTGTGTGTTATTAGGAACACATTTGAACGTCAAACTTCCATAAGTACTAATATGTTGTAAGAATGTCATGAAAGAGACTTGATTCTTAAGAGGAACAGAAAGTCAGACATCAGCAGACGTCGTGAGGACGTCATGTGAGGACGTCTGAGTCAAAGGACTGTGGGTCACTCACATGATCCTCAGACAGGACCTTCTCAATCACTGCTGTGGTTTGAATAATGAGTGTGTGTGTACCTCATGAGCTCCCGTACTCCTGGAGACGGCGACACAATGGTGGACGTGGTGTAGTGTCCAAACCAGATGGACTGGTTTGATCTGAGCGACTCGAGTCTGAACGAGTCCAACAAATCCATCTGAGTCTGTGACACAAGAACAAGGAAGTAGGTCAAATGTCAAAGACGTCTGCAGCGTGTGAACCTCAGCAACAACAGCTCTATGAAGACGAGCAGGTGGTGGACCCTCCACCAGGACCGTTACATACTGCCTTTCATCTAAACATGACATATATTTATTTACAGCGGTGCTTCCTGTGTTTGTCCTGAGCTGTTCACGGCTGTTTTCTTCTGAACGTCTCATACCTGGTTGAGGATCCCAAAGAAGTTGTAGGGTCTCTTTGGCCCCGGGGTCAGCGTGGCATCAGCGCAAACGAAAGAGTAGTTTCCAAAAGGAGTTCTGTGGATGTAGTGGAATGAACCAACTTTCTGATTGGCAGAATATTTCCTGAAAAGACAAGAAAAAGAAGATTAGACACAGCACCAAAAGCCTACTCTGTGTCCAAACTGTAAGAAGCAGCTGCTGTGTTTTCAAAAACCAGAGTGTGCTCATGTTCCCTGTGTTCCACAGACGAGACACAGGCATCTGCTCCACATCCAGAGGAAAAACATGGGAGTCTGCACAGGAAAAAACGTCCCAGGTTCTACAGGTTTTCATCCTGTTATTAAACCTGACACTATTCCTAAACCTAGCCATAAAGCCCTAACCTTAAGTGTAAAGTTTTGATAACAATTATCAAATTACAAATAATTTTCATATTGGACTAGTCACCATTAGTCGATTAAACGTAGCAGCCTTATATCTGGGATATTTCCCACCTCTGAACTGAAAAAAAGCCTTTAAACACAGCTCAAACTGGTAAATATAATTTGTGAACAGTTAAATCTGACAATATTTTGATATTTAACAGTAAAATATCAGTAAGAGTTGATGTTGTTTAACGTTCCAGTACATTTCCTACAGTTTAGCATTAGCCCGGTTGTTTACATATGACTTAATTCAGTTGGAACGCTCTGAAGTCTGGACTCGTAATGTTCAAGTGGGAAATAACAGACCTCCCATTTGCCTCGAACGCAGCGTTCACTTTATTGTGATTATTGAGACAGGTCTAATTATTACCAAGAGCAAGTGTCAACAATGATCTACTGCAGTTTATGTTTCCTCAGAGAAGTGAGGTTGTTCTGCAGAATGTTCCAGTCATCTTCAGCTGCAAAATGAAAACCATTTACGACTCAAAGTGGTGGAGGTTTTGGGAAAACTGAGCCTGATGAGTCGACTTCATCTGCCGCTGTAAGTGGTCTCTGTCCTCTCTTTTCCACTGAAGCTCTTCTCTCTGATAAAGCTTAGAATAATAGCTGAAACAATTGAGGACAGTTTTGTTTTTTGTTTTTTTTAATGGTACAATAAGATTTGAGCTGCAGAGGGCTGATCATAAACACTAAACACTCTCAGAAAAGTTTAATTCTGTCATATATTTATTGCAACTCATGTTTTTAAACAATATTATACTTTTAGAAATGGGTTTACAGGGATTATTCTTTTGGGTTTTTGCGTCTAGGCCTGTCACAATAACACATTTTACAACAATATTGAAACTACTTTATGCCACAGATACAATATTTTAAAATCCAGAAAATCCTATTAAGGTGAGATGCTTCAGGTGAACAGGAAAACATCTTAAATTTAAAGATTTCAATTGTAAACTTCTCCTGTAGTTTACTCACATAAATGCAAGAAAAAATATATTACAAGTGTTTCATCATGTCGTGTTTTCATGTAGAAATAATGCATTTTATGTGAACAAAGGTTAAAATTGCACATATTTGGGACATTTAAATGTGAAAAATGGACAGAACCAGGTTTAAATTTCTTGGTTCATTTTGTACATATTAGATACAAAAGAATGTACAGATTTCTTATTTACTTTTTGAGTAAACTAGACCTGACTTAAAACTTTAATAAATCAGTTTTAGAATTAGATATCAACAAATCCTTCTGTACGTTTCGTTAGAATCTTGTTGAGTCCAGATTGTACAGTTTGGTGTAGGATCTACTTTTAAGTGGATTAAATGAAACAATAAGACATGTTTAGGAGCAGATTGGAAATATTTATTGTTTCCACATGAAAGTGTTGTTGTTGAGAGAGATTTTTAGAAAGCAAACTGACCTAAAAATCAACATTTTTTAATGAGTTCTGCCTGTTATGTCTCGCCTTAAACGCTTTTCCAAATTAACCATTGCAAAATATATAAGATGTCATTTTTAAAAAAGAACAGAATGAAACTGTCAAGTAGTTGGTATAATTTGTGAGTCTGACATATTAATTATTTACCTTTTATAGCTGAAATTTGAATATATTACCCCAAAATAACAAAAACTTTCCGATATATATATATATATATATATATATATATACATACATATATTAAAAAAAAGAATATTTAGCCCCAAAATATTGCTCTCAATAATTTATTTATTGAGCAACAAGTCGATATAGTAATTATCGTGACTGAACTTCTTGCGTTGGTGACATAAAGAAGTCTCAATATTATCGTTTATTGTTATATTTTTCTATAACATACGTCACTTTGATTTATTATTATGACACTTCCTGTTCTTGTTTGATCCGGTTTTAGTCCTGATTTATTCCTGCTTTAATCCTGACGTCGACGCGCTTTGGTCCAGGTCTGGTTTAGTCATTGTCTAGACTCAACTCTAGGTTGAGTCCCAGTTTCGTCCCGGTTTTGATGCGACGTGTGAACACAGTCGGAGGGAGAAGGTTCACACACTGCTATTTTAATCGCAGATGCTTCAGATGAATGGGATTATGATGAAAATAGAGCTGCTCCGGTGTCAAACCTCATGTCAAATGCCTCCATAGAAAACACTACACACGTCTATACGCAGCCGACGGACGTATTCATAACGATTCAGAAATAACATGAAAGAAGACCGACTGACGGCCAAGTTTGTCCTGCCAAAGGTATTTATATAGTCGTAGTTTTGTGTAAAATAGTCAGATAATGTTACATTTCTGTCTGATATTCTGTCAACAACAACAGGGCTGTTCAACTGAAGGCCCGGGGGCCAAATCAGGCCCGCCAAAGGACAAGATCAGGCCCTCAACCATCTTCAAAAATATAGAAAATATTTTATTTATCTCTTGTTATTGGTTTAGTCCTGGTTTTAGTCCTGGTTTTAGTCCTGGTTTTAGTCCTGGTTTTAGTCCTGGTTTTAGTCCTGGTTTTAGTCCTGGTTTTAGTCCTGGTTTTAGTCCTGGTTTTAGTCCTGGTTTTAGTCCTGGTTTTAGTCCTGGTTTTAGTCCTGGTTTTAGTAATGGTTTTAGTCCTGGTTCAGTTCTGCAGATGTTGTTAAAGTCTTTTGTGTTACACATTATGCATTTCAAAAGTGTTGGACTCGTTTCTGGCCTCGAGGACAACACCATCCAAAAAATCAGTCACTCGGCTAAATTAAGTTAAATAGTTTTGTCATAAAAAATTCTTGAATAATTAATCTAATAATAAACAAGTGCATCAACTGTCACCCAGGACTAAAGTAGGACTATTCCGGGTCTAACCCAGGACTAAAACAAGTAAAACAGCTCTTATAGACACCGACTAAATTAATGAATGAATAGACACACGGATTACAAACTACAAGAACTAGATTAGGTCGAAATCAGGCCTAAACCAGGACTAAAACTAAGCTAAAACTAGGCCTAAACCAGGACTAAAACCAGAACTAAAACCATGCATACACCATGCCTAAACCAGCACTAAAACCACGCCTAAACCAGGACTAGCAGCACAAAACCAGGACTAAACCAGGACTAAAACCAGGACTAAAACCAGGATTAAAACCATACCTAAACCAGGCCTAAACCGGCACGAAAACCAGGACTAAAACCAGAACTAAAAGCATGCCTAAAACCAGGACTAAAACCTTGTTTAAACCAGGCCTAAACCAGCACTACAAACAGGCTCAACCCAGGACAACCAGCTCTAAAACACTCTGATAAGAACCATAGACAGGAAACACCGTCTGCTGCTGTTTTGGAACTAATCCTTCTCAGACGCTTAAGACATCACAATTTATCAAACTCCTACTTGTGACAATCTTTCCTGTTTCTAATGCATCATCTTCAGGGACAACTTGTTTACTTCCCGTCCAGAGTATTTAACTGACAGCGGTCGTGATGGAGTGGTCTGTCAGATTCTTGTCCTCACGCAATAACTTTGGTTTGAGAAATCGCCGCTTCAAGAAACACAAAAGGATGATTAAATGTATTGTGTGGAAAACTGACCGGAAGTAGTTGTTGACACTCTCCAGAGACATGATGTTGAAGGCATCTGGAAAAAAGACAACAAACAAGAGTGTAAATAGACTCTCAATAACACATAAACTTAACCTGCACTAAACACTTACGCTAAACGTAAATTATGTTAAGTCATGGTTTAGTCCTGGTTTAGTCCCATTTTAGCACCAGTTTAGTAATCTCGGTTTAGTCCCAGTTTAATTCTACTTTCGTCCTGTTAAGATCTGGTTCAGCCATGATTGAATCCTGGTTAGTCCTGGTTTAGTCCTGATTTAGCTCTGTGAATTCCTAATTGGTCTTTCCTTAGTTCTTGGCTTAGTCCTGGTTTAATTCTGGTTTAGATCTAGTTCAGCCCTGATTGAATTCTTGTTTAGTCCTGGTTTAGTCCTGGTCTAATCCCAGTTTATTAGTCTCAGTTTAGTCCCAGTTAAGGTCTACTTTAGGCCTAGTTTAGTTCAAGTTGACCCGTTGAGATCTGGTTTGAGATCTGGTTTTAGTCCTGGTTTCGTCCTGGTTTTGTCTTGGTTTTAGTTCTGGTTTAGTCCTAGTTTGAGTGCTGGTTTAGTCCTAGTTTTAGTCCTGGTCTAATCTCAGTTTAGTAGTCTCAGTTTAGTCCCAGTTAAGGTCTACATTAGGCCTTGTTTAGTTCAGGTTGAGCCCCTGGTTTAATTCTGGTTTAGACCTAGTTCAGCCCTGATTGAATTCTGGTTGAGTACCGTTAAATTCTTGTTTAGTCCTGGTTTAGTCCTGGTTTAGTCCTGGTTTAGTCCTAGGTTTAGTCCTAGGTTTAGTCCTAGGTTTAGTCCTAGGTTTAGTCCTAGGTTTAGTCCTAGGTTTAGTCCTAGGTTTAGTCCTGGGTTTAGTCCTGGTTTAGTCCTGGTTTAGTCCTGGTTTAGTCCTGGTTTAGTCCTGGTTTAGTCCTAGTTTTAGTTCTGGTTTAGTCCTGGTTTAGTCCTGGTTTAGTCCTGGGTTTAGTCCTGGGTTTAGTCCTGGGTTTAGTCCTGGGTTTAGTCCTGGTTTTAGTTCTGGTTTAGTCCTGGTTTAGTCCTGGTTTAGTCCTGGTTTAGTCCTGGTTTAGTCCTGGTTTATTTAGTTCTGGTTTAGTCCTGGTTTAGTCCTGGTTTAGTCCTGGTTTAGTCCTGGTTTAGTCCTGGTTTAGTCCTGGTTTAGTCCTAGGTTTAGTCCTAGGTTTAGTCCTAGGTTTAGTCCTAGGTTTAGTCCTGGGTTTAGTCCTGGGTTTAGTCCTGGGTTTAGTCCTGGGTTTAGTCCTGGGTTTAGTCCTGGGTTTAGTCCTGGTTTAGTCCTGGTTTAGTCCTGGTTTAGTCCTGGTTTAGTCCTGGTTTAGTCCTAGGTTTAGTCCTAGGTTTAGTCCTAGGTTTAGTCCTAGGTTTAGTCCTGGATTTAGTCCTGGGTTTAGTCCTGGGTTTAGTCCTGGGTTTAGTCCTGGGTTTAGTCCTGGTTTAGTCCTAGTTTTAGTTCTGGTTTAGTCCTGGTTTAGTCCTGGTTTAGTCCTGGTTTAGTCCTGGTTTAGTCCTGGTTTAGTCCTAGTTTTAGTTCTGGTTTAGTCCTGGTTTAGTCCTGGTTTAGTCCTGGTTTAGTCCTGGTTTAGTCCTGGTTTAGTCCTGGTTTAGTCCTGGTTTAGTCCTGGTTTAGTCCTAGTTTTAGTTCTACTGCACATGTTTTCAGAGGAAACCAGCACCCCGGGAGGAAACACACACAGACACGGGGCAAAACTCCACACAGAAAGGCCCCGCGCCGCCCGGGAGTTGAACCCCGGACCTTCTTGCTGTGAGGTGAGAGCACTAACTGTTGCGCTGCTCTGTCGACACGGAGTCGTTTTCCTGGCGCGGCGTTCCCCATCACAAACCGCACCATCTCCGTAACGATCCGTTCTCAAACAGAGCTGCAGCGTCTCGGACTGAAAAACACGTCTCTGATTTCACATTAAGGCGCGTAATCCAATCACAGACGTTAGCGCTTCCTGGATGTGGTGCAGATCGGGCGCAGATGAAGACGCAATAAAAGCTGGAGAGGGGCACTCCAGAATTATGGATTTAACTGAAGTGAGCTGTTTGTTCTATTTATGAAAGGAAACAGGAAAGCAGCTGAAATATGTGTGGTTTTGATTATTTACACACACAAAAAAAAAAAAAAAATCCTTCCTGAAAAATAATTATATTGATTTTTCTAATGGATCGTGTTGAATCCTGAAGTGCTCTGTGATTCCCGGTCCTGCAATGTGGACGATGTGAGACACACTACTGTGATATCTGCACTTTCTGAGGGATGTGTCATTTATTTTGATTAAAATGACAAAATCCAATACTAAGTAGACGTGTGAACTTGCCTTGTGAAGTGGTGCCTTGGACTCGAGTCAGACTTGAGTCACTATTTTGACGTCTTAAGACAAAATGGCACATGTTCTTGTGTTTGTGACCAGAGAACGGGGTCGCCCATGTCTTCAGATCAGGAGGAGACACTGCAGTGTTTACTGGGACTAATATCAATCACACAAACGCTTTGTTCTACGAGGAACTAGAAGTGCGCTGTTAGCATGATGCTAATGTGCGTTTGCTTTATCCCAGACGGCAAAACTCACTCTGGGCTCAGGGAATTGTGAAAAGTGTTTCTAAACTCATGGAGGTGAATATTTAGGCTGCTGCATTAGGAAAGTGAGAGATACATGTGACTGATTTTTGAATGAAGAAAACAGACTGGATTATGGAAAACTCTCGATCTTTCTCCTGTTCACACTAAGGTTAGCTGCTAATGTTGGCGACTTTACACCATGAGTCTTTATTTAAGAGTGTTGTATTCATAATCAGAACTGTGCATTAAACAGGGTTCATTGGATCTTTCATTCAGTCGTGTTGTGCACAGTTCAAAGACCTGTCTCTTCTGCGTTTACTCTCATAATGCACGGGCTAATTATGACCCGCACAGTAAAAAAACAACAAATAAGCATTGTGTTGACAGAATAGAAAACCAACTGATGATCATCAAGGGTTCAAACTATCGGTTAAAGATCCATTTTAAACATGCATCCGTAGTCCAAACACAAGCTTTTACCGTGGTTCCCTCTGATGTCGATCCACTTGGTTCTCTGCAGGACTCTGGACCTCTTCAGGACCGAGTGGTAGGCCTGCCACTCCACCTCGTGCTGCAGCGAGCCCACTTTACTCTCCGTCTTTGCGTCGGTCAAGTCTCCTGCACGTCAGCAACAACACAGGCTTTTAATGTTAAAGGTTAAAGTCAATATGACGGGTTAGATTTCATTAAAACGTAGTGAACAGGATAATACTAAGATTTTACAAAACATTTTGCAGTTTTCGTTATGTTTATTATGTTACTTCCTGGTTGAACATGAACAGCAAATATGACACAGAGCAGTGTTTTTCAACCTTTTTGAGTTGTGGCACACTTATTTTGGTTGAAAGGACACACAACCTACGAAAACATTGCCAAATCAGACCTTTTAGTAAAAAGAAATATACATAATGTGGCAAATAATGTCTGTGCTGCTGTTGGTAATTTTTTTTTGCTTTTTTGGTGCAAAAGTACGTTCAGGACACTCAAAAACAGTAACTTTTCCAATTCCCCGGCACACTGGTCGAAAATCAAGGACATAAAGGCAATTCCACAACTGTTACCTTAACATTACAAATAATAATACCTGATAACACCTTTATTTTGATGAATGATTGTTTAAACTGTCAAAAAAATGTGCCAGTTGCTGTAAATTGTCTCTGTATTTTCAACGGTGCGGCGCTTTTTGATGACATCACAGAGGGCACTACTTCCTGTAATTTTAAACTTCAATATCGTTTCAAATTTCTTCTCAAACTCCAACTTAAATATAAAACTATGATAAATATTTACAACATCATGAGAACCTTCATATAGACTTTAAAGCTAAATGTAACTTTTTACGTGTCAAAACGTTAGAGAAAGACCCGGACCTGTGGCGAGCACCAGAGCGGGTTTGATCACGTCCACGGTGTCGGTGCAAAACTTCTCAAAGTCCGGGATTCTCTTGGGGTCGTGGAAGCGGCTGATGTGGATGTCAGAAATCTGCAAAAGGACAAATCAGGTTTAATACGAGGACAGCAAAACAAACTGTTCTGGCCTCTCCTCAGTAAACCAGGTCGAAACCAGGACTAAACCAGGTCCAAAACAAGGTCTAAACCAGGACTAAAACCTGAAGTCACAACAGGTCGAAATCAAGGCGAAAACTTTGACTAAAACAGGACTAAAACAAGGTCTAAATCAGAACAAAGCAGACTGAGACAAGGACTAAAACAAGGACTAAATCAGAACAAAGCAGACTGAGACAAGGACTAAAACAAGGACTAAACCAGGACTCAAATAGGTCGAAACCAAGACTAAAACCAGGACTAAATCAGAACTCAACACAGTTTAAACAGTTTAAAGTCTAAAACAAGGTCTAAATAAGACCTACACCAGGACTCAAGCCCAGGACTCAAGCCCAGGACTCAAGCCCAGGACTCAAGCCCAGGACTCAAGCCCAGGACTCAAGCCCAGGACTCAAGCCCAGGACTCAAGCCCAGGACTCAAGCCCAGGACTCAAGCCCAGGACTCAAGCCCAGGACTCAAGCCCAGGACTCAAGCCCAGGACTCAAACCCAGGACTCAAACCCAGGACTCAAACCCAGGACTCAAACCCAGGACTCAAACCCAGGACAAAATCGGGTCTAACCTAGGATTAAAACCAGGAATAAAACAAAGTCTAAACCAGAACAAAGAAGGTTGAAACAAGGACCAATATCAGGACTCCAAACCAGGACTCCAAACCAAGTCTAATCTAGGATTAAAACCAGGAACAAATTAGAACAAAGCAGGTTCAAACCAGGACCCAAACCAAGTAAAAATCAGGTCTAACCTAGGATTAAAACTAGGACTAAAAAAAGGTCTAAATCAGAACAAAGCAGGTTGAAACAAGGACTCAAACCAGGACTCAAACCAGGACTCAAACCAGGTTGAAACCAGGACTCGACAAGGTCTAAAAACCAGATCAAAACCAGGAGTCAAATCACAATTCAAACCATGTTGAAAGCAGGAGTAAACCAGGACTAAAGCAATAAACCAGGTCTAAACAAGGTCTACACTAGGATTAAACCAGGACTAAAACCAGGCCTAGACCACTCACACCAGGACTAGAGCTAGTCTAAACCAGGTCTAAACCAAGACTAACAGAAACAAAAACTAAAAACAGGGTCTAGATCATGATTAAACCAGGAGTCAAAATCAGGACCATAAACCAGGAAACTTGTTTATATCATTGTACTTTTCAGATCAATATTGCAGTTTAGAGTGAACAAAATGTAAAACAATAACCTGCATGTTATAGTTTAACATGAAACGCCCCAAAAAGCATAATCTTCTTTAACATTTATAATAAAAATGCTCCTCCTGGTATCACCTGAATGTAAATGTATTCACACAAAAAGCTAACAAACATTGCATAGCTGCAGTTTAACCTGTTTTAAGTCTAACCATTTGTTAATGGCCTGCATTGTTAACCTATTTTCAAGTTAAACCTGTTTAAATCAGAGCATAGGCTTACTGACCCACTTTTGTCAATCATTCATGAAAACTGGCAGGAAAAGCCAAAGGTTTCTAGAGTTATATCATCCAATCCAGTCTGTATTGTACAAACACGAGAACTGACATGACATACAGTTGTTTATCCATGTTTCGGGGCTGAATTATTAATAGATTGTAAAATGAACGGCCAATTTGAACCAGTAAATCGCAAATGCTGCAAATGCTAATGTGGTCTGAAGAGAGCTGAATATCCGTGTCTCTGGGGTCTTGTTATGTGTAAACGCGCTGACCGTGCAAGTTTAAATCTCTGAAAATCTATGTTGTGGAATGTATGGGATACTTGTGTTAGCTTAGCCCTTAATCCTTTAGTCTTTTTTCCAAATTTAATGCTCCTGGACATGTTTAAAATGTGCACTTTGAACTGGTGAAAAAAACAATCTAAAAATCTACAGCTGTGTGTTTTTAATAGTTTAGTCGTGTGTCATTTTTATTAACACATTGTTTTACTGGGATTTTAAGAATTTGGGATTAAATTGGAAGTTTATTCTATCGTTTTTACACGAGAATATCTTTAATCGATGCACAGAGTACGTCTTTAATCGACCAAGAATGGGCTCTGTGCAGTTGGCTAAGCTAACTGGTTCTCGCAGCTAATGCTAACTTTTATTAAATTGTAAAACATAACACAAAACAACCAACTGAATTAGTAAAGACTGTCTGATTGTTTTTATAAAAAGATTATTTCAGTTTGTTTTATTAATTTGTTTTATTTTTAAAATGTTTTATACCTCAACTGTAGAATTAGCATTAGCGATAGCATTGTTCACACTTATTGTATTTATTAATTTTAGACTGACTTAGCCACAGCCTCATAGACAGAATTAAACAGGAAGTACTGATGCTAACTCTGTTAACAAATAAATAAACATACTAACACTGAGCTAACACTGAGCTAGCCGGGTGCTGTTGTGTATGAAGCCCATTTCTTTAGTCGATTACAATACTACAAAATTCCTATTGAATTATTCAAAATTGTTCAATACTACACATGGAATAGCTGACAAAATTATCCAAAAATTATTAATTATTATTATATATTATAATTATTCAAAACTAAAACAAAACTAAAACAAAACAGCTAAATCTGTTAGAAGGTCTAAATTCAGTCCACTTTTATCCCATTTCAACGTTAAATTTATGCGGGCAATATTGACAAAAATGAATATCTCTGAACCTTTGCATTATCTCAATAAAAATATTCAGACAATATCTTAACACTGCATCAGGAATGTGCAAAAAATACAGTGCCTTGCGAAAGTATTCGGCCCCCTTGAACTTTGCGACCTTTTGCAACATTTCAGGCTTCAAACATAAAGATATAAAACTGTAATTTTTTGTGAAAAATCAACATCAAGTGGGACACAATCATGAAGTGGAACGAAATTTATTGGATATTTCAAACTTTTTTAACAAATAAAAAACTGAAAAATTGGGCGTGCAAAATTATTCAGCCCCCTTAAGTTAATACTTTGTAGCGCCACCTTTTGCTGCGATTACAGCTGTAAGTCGCTTGGGGTATGTCTCTATCAGTTTTGCACACCGAGAGACTGAAATTTTTGCCCATTCCTCCTTGCAAAACCGTTCGAGCTCAGTGAGGTTGGATGGAGAGCATTTGTGAACAGCAGTTTTCAGTTCTTTCCACAGATTCTCGATTGGATTCAGGTCTGGACTTTGACTTGGCCATTCTAACACCTGGATATGTTTATTTGTGAACCATTCCATTGTAGATTTTGCTTTATGTTTTGGATCATTGTCTTGTTGGAAGACAAATCTCCGTCCCAGTCTCAGGTCTTTTGCAGACTCCATCAGGTTTTCTTCCAGAATGGTCCTGTATTTGGCTCCATCCATCTTCCCATCAATTTTAACCATCTTCCCTGTCCCTGCTGAAGAAAAGCAGGCCCAAACCATGATGCTGTCACCACCATGTTTGACAGTGGGGATGGTGTGTTGAGGGTGATGAGCTGTGTTGCTTTTACGCCAAACATAACGTTTTGCATTGTTGCCAAAAAGTTCGATTTTGGTTTCATCTGACCAGAGCACCTTCTTCCACATGTCTGGTGTGTCTCCCAGGCGGCTTGTGGCAAACTTTAAACGACACTTTTTATGGATATCTTTAAGAAATGGCTTTCTTCTTGCCACTCTTCCATAAAAGCCAGATTTGTGCAGTATCGACTGATTGTTGTCCTATGGACAGAGTCTCCCACCTCAGCTGTAGATCTCTGCAGTTCATCCAGAGTGATCATGGGCCTCTTGGCTGCATCTCTGATCAGTCTTCTCCTTGTATGAGCTGAAAGTTTAGAGGGACGGCCAGGTCTTGGTAGATTTGCAGTGGTCTGATACTCCTTCCATTTCGATATTATCGCTTGCACAGTGCTCCTTGGGATGTTTAAAGCTTGGGAAATCTTTTTGTATCCAAATCCGGCTTTAAACTTCTCCACAACAGTATCTCGGACCTGCCTGGTGTGTTCCTTGTTCTTCATGATGCTCTCTGCGCTTTAAACGGACCTCTGAGACTATCACAGTGCAGGTGCATTTATACGGAGACTTGATTTGTTACAGATTACACACAGGTGGATTCCATTTATCATCATTAGTCATTTAGGTCAACATTGGATCATTCAGAGATCCTCACTGAACTTCTGGAGAGTTTGCTGCACTGAAAGTAAAGGGGCTGAATAATTTTGCGCCCAATTTTTCAGTTTTTATTTGTTGAAAAAGTTTGAAATATCCAATAAATTTCGTTCCACTTCATGATTGTGTCCCACTTGTTGTTAATTCTTCACAAAAAAATTGAGTTTTATATCTTTATGTTTGAAGCCTGAAATGTGGCAAAAGGTCGCAAAGTTCAAGGGGGCCGAATACTTTCGCAAGGCACTGTATGTCTGTAAACATCTTGTCTTGTAAACACTGAGGGACGAGTATCACACAAAACGAGAATGGACCATGAAATTAACCATTAAAGTGCAAAACAATCACTTTACACCTTACTTCTAGACCTTTCCAACTCTTTTGAGGCATGTTTTAATTGTTTTAACGATTCACTCAAAACAAAAATTGCAATGTTATCTATTTTTAAATTCATCAGTCACAATTCTTTTCACGACACATATTCTTTTGGACTGTAAGATGCCTTTTACAACACAGAAAAAACAATAATATTACACATGAACTACAAAAAAGTAGGTTTCTGTAGGTCAGCACTACATCATAACGCCTGCATCATTTGTTTAGTGCCTTGGCTGAGGTCTATACATATTTTAACTCCAGATTTAAACCTGTACATTTCCGTTGACCTCCATTACATGCCACAGACACAGCTGATTGCCTTCAGAGTGCACCATATGCACCACTTATGTAATATATGAATAATTATGTATTTATGACATGTTCATTTAAGACCCGAGAAACTGCATTTGTGTTCACTTTCATTATACACAGTCTGTGCAATTTAGATGTATATATCATTTGAATGGTCACAATAACAACACGCAAACACTGCAGTTATTTAAAGACATAATTTCCTCTGCAACAACTACATTTCTGGTCTTATTTTTGTCTAAAAGCTGCTAACCCTGTATGCATTAGTTTAACCGTTTAGATTCAAGTCATCACTCAAATGTTAAAGATCCTGGACACAAATTTTAAACAGAATTGTACAATACAGAGCAACACATCTTTTAGTAGTCAACAGGTCAAATTATTATATCTATTGTACATTTAGACTTTTAAATACATAATTAACCAAATAACAGTTGAATTATAGTGACTGAAGGCTTCTAGATAAGGGATATTTTATAGAATTAAGTTTATTATTGATTAAAATCTGAAATTGTTCATTCTTTTTTGATATTTTGATTTAATAATGCCATTGGCTTTGTTTTGAAAATGTCTTTTTGCATGTGTTTTAGCGTCTCTTTAATCAAGATAATGATTTGATTGGTCTATTAATCATCACAACCCTAAAATAAACACAGCAATTATGTAAGTGACAGAATTTCCTCTGCAACAACTACATTTCTGGTCTTATTTTTGTCTAAAAGCTGCTAACCCTGTACGTGTTAGTTTAACAGTTCAGATTTAAGTCTTCCCTCAAATGTTAAAGCTCCTGCACGTGTTTTAAAATGCAAACTTTGAACAAAAAGCTTCAGTTGACGAGTCAAATTATTATTTCTATTGTACATTGCGACTTTTAAATACATAATCAACCAAATAACAGTTGAATTATAGTGACTGAAGGCTGCTATTTAGAGAATATTTACGAATAAAGTGAATTATTGATGAAAACCAGAAGTTGTTTTGACATTTTGATTCAATAATGCCGCTATCTTTGTTATAAAAAGGTAGTTTCGTCTGTTTTTAGAGTCTGTATAGTCCAAAAAACGATTATTATTGGTCTATCAATCGTCACAGTCCAATAATAAACACTGCAGTTATTTAAAGACATAATTTCCTCTGCAACAACTAAATTTTTCGTCTTATTTTTGTCTAAAAGCTGCTAACCCTGTACTTTAGACATCTGCAGTTCTTGTATTAGTTTAACAGTTTAGATTTAAGTCTTTACTCAAATGTTAAAGCTCCTGGATGTGTTTTAAAATACAAACTTTAAACAAACAGCTTCAACTAACGATGATTTTAGTAGTCGATGAGTCAAATTATTATTTCTATTGTACATTGAGACTTTTAAATACATAATCAACCAAATAACCAAACCAGAATATTTACGAATAAAGTGTATTATTGATGAAAAGCAGAAATTTTGATTCAATAATCTCACTATCTTTGCTATAAATATATTTTCGTCTGTGTTTAGAGTCTGCATTTTCCAGATAACGATTCTATTAGTCACAGCTCGATCACAACATAATTGACTATTACTATATCGACTTCAATACATCAATAAATGAAAGCCGGAACAATACTTTTTGGGGTCAATATTTATCATGTGTGTCATTTCTTTGCGCTAATTGGAAATGTTTTGTTATGTTTGAGTAATATCTTCACATTTCAGCTGCTACTTAAGGGTTTCATTCAGCGCCTTTAAAATTACAGCTCATAGTCTTTACGATATGGATCATTTGGAAAAAAGTTTACTGGGATTTTTGACTTTTTGTCTTATGTTAAAATTAATTTAGAGATATCTGACCCAGTTGAAATGTACTTTTTCTGACTAAAACTGATGAGTGGAAAGCGAAGGGATTTAATGGAAGGATGAGTGACACCGAGACACAGAATAAATTATGTTAAAAATAATAATTCTGTCCAAAAAGCCAGTGCAAACAAAACAAATAATGGAAATAAGAAGGCAGTTTGAATGTTTAGAAACGTGGGAAAAAGCAGCTGCAGAAAAGGAAGTAAAAATGTAAGGTTAACGGACCATTTCAAGACAAACAACTTGATTTCTCTGCACTCTTCTATTTTAAAATCTTTGTATAATGATTGTGTATGTCTTAATCCGTTTTGTGATTTTAATAAAATGTTATTCTGTTGTGTCAAGCACTTTGAATTGCCTTGTGTACGATTGTGCTCTACAAATAAACCTGCCTTGCCTTTAAAGTTACTGTGTCGTAGTTTCAATGTTATCGTTTATTGTGATATTTTCTGTTGTAGTATATTTTTGTTAAGCCTTTTCCTCTGCATTTCCGGTCTCATTCTGTTTAAAAGCTGTAGTTCACGCCTCCACAAACGTGTTAGTCGTCTCTCAAATGAAAATGCACCTGGATGGGTTTGAAAATGTGAACTTTGGACAGAATGTTTCTATCTGTATCTATCTAGGGCTGGGTGATGTGGCAAAAATGTATTATCGTGATTTCCTTGGGGCCAGATCATGATTTCGATTTGATCACGATTCATGTTCACTTTGTATTTTTCTATTGTCTTTAATAGAGCTGAACGATTTAGGAAAAATATCTAATTGTGATTTTTCTGACCAGTGCCATTGTGATTTATGTTTTAATAATCAGAATCAGAATCAGAAATTGATTATTGCCATTGTCAGTGAAATTCACAAACGTAGGAACTTGCTTCGGCGTAGGTGCAACATAAAGCAAAGGATAAAATATAAAAAATATATAAAAAGGCATGCATAAAATTAAGAATAAAATAGACTAAGATAGACTATATACAGAATGTACAGTTGGCAGATAGTGCAATGTGCAAAAGGATTCAGTGCAAATTCATATTTCAAACACAATTTTGTCACTTTTAGTCACGTTTGTGTCACGTTCAGTTGTGTTTGTCATATTTAAACGCGTCTTTGTCACTTTAAGTTACATCTTTGTGGTTTTTAGTCGCATTTTTGAAGCTTTTTTTAATATATATATACCTGATAACACCTTTATTTAGTTGAATGACTTTTTTTCCCTTAACATTTTAAGTTTTATACGTTTAAAAAAATAATAAGTATAAAATAATCCCTACATTCAATACACAGCGCAGAACAAACTTCACACACACACAAGAAATGCCAGGACATACTGGAGGAGAGAGGGGCCAACATTTACTTCTTCTTAGAAAAAGAAGAAAAAAAAATGTTTCCAATGTCACAATATCAGCATTTTTGAAGCTTTAAGCCATGTTTTGGTGCATTGAGTGGCATTTTTTGTTTGTAGGAGCGTTTTTGTTTCTTTTGAACTTCCTTCTTTTTAGTCGCTTTTGTTGCTTGTTTCAGAGCATGTTTGTACAAATCCAAACTACAGTGTCTTCATTTTGTCATTTTGTTGTTTGTGGAAGAAATTATTGCACTTCAAACATTGCAGTCTTTGTGATTCGCTAATTGCATTCATTAAAATTGCAATTTTGTGTGGATTTGGTTTAATCGTGCAGCTCTGGCCTTTAAGAGGTAAATAAAGTCATCTGCTCAGAGGCTTCAGAGGCTAAACAACAGGAGAAAAAGTGTGTTTGAAAACAAAAACAGCAGATTGTCACAGGGACCAGCTCATGATTCCATTTCTATCACCGTATCACTCAGATCTATCGAAGTATGTATAGTTTTCATCGATTATGGTTCAGTTCCTCTTTTCTGTCTCTGTGGGCGAGTCGGTCTTGCACGTTTGACCGATCCTTCAGTTCCAGAGTCAGAGAGAAGTCGACAGCAGAAGAAGTGCCCGAGGACCTTCTACAGATCTGGACTGTTTTGGTCAAGAGTGTCGAGCTGAAGGGTTAATCAACTGTGCGTTTATGGGACAGATATAACGCCAGCACAGGGAGAACATGCAAACTCCACACGGAAAGATACAGGATTTGAATATGAGGACTGAAAATTTGCAATCGAAATGTCACGACTCGTACGATAAAGAGTCCAGTCAGTTAATCGTGACTCAAAAAATAATTGTAGTCCTGTTTTGTAGGTCTGTATCGTTCTGTGGTGTCTTAGTCCAATGTTTTTCAACCTTTTTTGAGTCATGGCACACTTTTTTGGAGGAAAATATTCTGTTATTTACGTTGCAAATATTATATACAGTGTGTCATTGTGTCTGGTTCTTTAAATTTGGCAATGGTGGCTGTTTACCTTTCAGTTTTTTGTGAAAAAGTTGCTCAAAACACACAAAAATTTTCAATTATTCATTTAAATCCATGAATATGACATTTTTTCAAGGCACACTAGTGTTCCCCGGCGCACTGGTTGAAAATCAAGGTTTTAGTCGAACAAGATTTATATTAGTCGACTAATCGTTTTATTTATACTAAATTATTATAAAATGATTTAGGCGGTAAAAACGAGAAGATGTGAAGTGAGTTCGCTGAAGATTTTGGAGTCTTCATGTATAAATGCACTGTCTCTTGTACTTTTCTGAATAAATAGTTGGTTTTGCATGAACTCCTCTACAGTTGTGTTGTTTTCAGTGTAGTTTGGTTCAGATAAATGGAAATACTTTATAGTTTTGACATATTTTTGCCACACCTGCTTTTAGTCAATTGATCGGTTGATGGGGCAGGTCTTTAGTCGACCAAGAATTTCGACTATAGCCCTACTGTTTTGATAAACGTGATCGAATATGGGCCAAACAGACTCTATTTTTTTTGTCTTTTTGTCAATACAACACTTTATTCTAGGGCTACAACTAACAATAATTTTGCTCATAGATTAGTCTAGTGATTATTATTTCGACTTCATTTAGTTGTTTAGAGCGCAAAAGTCACATCATGAAAAGATTACATTTTCTTTGTTTCCTTCAAATATACAGAACTTACTTTTCCGCATCATTTTCATTCACTTTCGGCTCAATTTGAGTCATAAAACGCATTTTCTGAGCTTTGAATTAGTTGACGTTGATTTAACTCGTACATGCCCTACTTTTTTCGTAACAATTTTCTCTCTAGAAGTCTGCGCTCGCCATATTTCAGCATTTATTTAGTTGATAACGTATTCAAAAGTCTCAACATACAATAGAAATAATAGTTTGACAAGTGGATTACTAAAATGATCGCAGTTGCAGCCCTATAGAGATTGAGGAAGGAAAAGGAACGTGAAAATAGAGAAAGAAATCAAGGTTAAAGGATCATTTCAAGACACACAACTTGATTTATCTGCACTCTTCTCTTTTTAAATGTTTTTTATAATGCTTTTGTAAGTCTTAATCCGTTGTATGACTATAATTAAATTTTATCCTGTTGTGTAAAGCACTTTGAATTGCCTTGTGTACCAATTATGCTCTACAAATAAACCAGCCTGGCCTTTGTTTTCTGACACGAACCAGTGTGACAATATTGTTTTGTAGGCCATGTTTTTTTGTCTCTTGTACCCACTAAGCTTTGTCTCACACTCAGAGTAGCCCTTAACTTGAGTTTCAGACAAATAAATGGGTTTAGTAGTTACATATTATCAATTATTACCATTTTCTTTTATGTTTTATGGTCCAAGATCCTCCAAAAAGATGCTAAATTGACAATTAATCAGACTTTTTATTCAGATAAGAGGATATTTAATTGTCTTTTAAAACCTGAAACCATTCCGCGTGTAATTCCTCACGCCATGCCATAATTTAATGTTGATGCTCCAGGGTAGAGCTGAAAAAAGTATGAAAAAATGGACACCGTAGTTGGTGTTTTGGAGATCTGCAAAATGATAATATCCAGTGTATCATCTATAATTAAAATGATTCAAAATGACTTCAAAAAGAAACAGGAATGTCTAGTATAATCTCCCAAACAAGAATATAAAGTCACATTTCTGCTTTTTTGTGGTTGATTTTATGGTTTTTTGCGACACTTGAACTTCCACCAAGACATTTTAGCACATTCCTGAGTTAATATCGTTATTGAGATCGTGCAAAAAACCCAGGTGTATCTTCTTTTTAGTGGATATGGCCCACCTCTGCTCCTGGAAACGTGTTTAAAATGAACACTGAACTTCTTAAATGGTGCACTGTGTTGCTTTCTTTGCCAATAATATTCCACAGTATCGAGTTAATCTCATCGTTTAACACAAACCGTCCGTTTAACCGTCTTTTCCCAGGTTTCTGACATTCACAACAAACGACACACAAAGAACACTGTCATAACTGGACAGAAATATAATTTAAAATGCACAACTTTACTGTATTTGTAGAGAAACATAAGGGAATTAATAATAACCTCTTACTGAAGACTGACTATTTATTGTTTTAGTAGTCGACAAGCAATGTTTTTTATGATTTGTCGACTTGTCAAACAAATATTTCTATTGTTCATTGAGGTTTTTATATACATTTTTACCCAATTAAAAGGTTGAAACACGTTGACCAAAGGCTTCTAGATAAAGAATATTTTCAAATAAAGCATATTATTGATGAAAATCTGATATTGTTTATTGTTCTTTGACATTTTGATGTAATATTTGTTATAAAAAGGTATTTTCGTTTGTGTATTAGAGTCTGTAGAATCCAGATAAAGAATATAATTATCAGAAAATAAGACTGCGATTATTTTAATAGTTGACTACTGATTATATTTTGATTTATTGATCCAGTCCTGTCACCTATTATTGTATCTTGCGTTATCATCAGGCCTAATGTCATTGAAGACTTAAACACATCATCAAATTTGGTCAAAATGAACAAAGATAACAGACCGTGAATAAAATCTAAGGGATATTTGCTTCTGAAACGCTTAAAAATGATCATAAATCGCCGTGAAACCTGATTCTACGTGTTGCCTTCACAACCTCACACCAGAGACACTTGGTTTACTGTGTATTGGTCTGAAGAGATCCTTTATGGGCCCACAGCTAATATTCCTGTCACGAGAGACGATCCTCCTGAACGACTTTAGTGCGCAACATCTCTCTTATCTCCTCACACTGAGGTTTACGCACAAAAACGCTTCGGAAACGTGCCATTTTCGCCTTTTCGCGTCAGGATCATCAGACATCCCCGTGTAAATTCTGCAGTGCGCTGCGAATCTCACCTGAATGAACCAGAAGATATTGTCCAGCTCGCCGCCGGGGAACGGAGGAGAGGAACCGGCTGCTGCTGCTGCTGCTGTTCGGTGGTGGAGGCTCCGTTTGGGCCAGGCCGTGTCGTAGCTCTCCAAAACCCGGGAGGCGATGAAGGCCAAGGCCAGTCCGAGGACCAGCACCGCTCCGAACAGCCGCAGCATCCTCCTGCAGCGGGAGAGACGGGCGAAACCCACCGCGGACACGGCTTACAACGACGCTACGGACCCGGGGAATGGCACGGCGCGGCGGCACGGTCGGCGGACACGGAACGGCGACTGCGCACTCGGCGGGCTACATGGCAGGACGCGCGCGCTCCGGCCGTCTCTGGCGCTGTGTCCGCGGCCGCAGAGGACGCATCGAGCGGCGGGCACGGGAGAGGAGGTCCGGAGGTGGTCGGTTTAGCGGCGTAGCTGCTCCGCCGGAGTCTGAGCCCGAGAGCGGAGCGCGCAGGGGCGGGCGCACGTCACCTCCACGGGCGCCTCCCACTCCGCTATTGTTGTTTTCCGGAGTATGCGCCAATCTGACACGAGAGCGAGTCCACCGCGGCGGAAGTGAAGGGGTTAAAGGGGAGACGTCGGGCTTTTTTGGAGCTTTTATTATTCACCTGTGGCATGCGTGGATTATTATTTGACGTTTTGTTTATTGTGACACGTGATACTGGTCCAAAGCCGGTTAATAACAGCAACGGTGTCACGACTTCCTGTTCGAAACTGCAGGACTGATAAGCCCCGCCTCTTCATAGTGACATTTCACCGGAATCAGAAGCGCTCTAATTCATGTCCAAGGTGAAATTCTTCTTACAGAGTGTGCAGCCGACCAGCAGAAAAAACAGAGTTATCAAAATAAAGAAACTAAAATGAAATTGCACATCACAATAAGAATAAAATTGGGTACTATAAATCTGATTTTATCAGCTAAACCCCGGTATAAGCAGAATACATTTACATTTTAACAACTTTGGCCATAGCCGCGGGAACTAGGGGTGCAGAGGGTGCAATAGCACCCCCTGCTGGATGGTAAACTCAATGGGAACTGTGGGAACAGGCTCAATGCTGGTTTTGCCCTGAGCAAAACTATGTCTTTTCTAGGTAACATTATAATACGACACAGTTTCTGATCTAATACATATGATATTTTTACTTTTATCAAATGTTTTTGCAGTCAACTATATGCCTGCAGGTTAAAGTCAGGGAAAACTAAACCTGCGATGGTGCGCCGCACTGACCTGAGCGCGCAAACCGCTGTTTACCACTGTTTGTATATTCTCTTAAGTGTGACAAATTAACGAGGAAATGACAACCCCGGGCTGGATTAAGAGGTGAAACTACACCGCGGACGCCTAAATGTTTGGACTTTGCTGGAGTTACAGGCTGCATGTGCAACAACTCGTGTTTGAATCTGACGCGACGCATAAGGACCAAAGGGAGTTTACACGGAGAGACAGCGGCACAAATCCACGTTTCCTCGTCTCACAGAGATGGGACTTTGCTTCATCTGAGCGTCTGAGCGGTGAGTGAACTGACGAAGTCGCCGTATGTCGCGGGAAACTCAACTGAAGTGAAGTAAACAGCCTGTTGTTGCACCGTGTTGCTGTCGTAACACTGTACAGGGTCCTACTGTGTTAAACATTGATATTATTTACTGTGGCATATGCCCTGTTGACCATCGCCAAATGACATTTTCACACGTAGAAGTCGAGGCTCATGATTTCATACAGACACCTGCTCGTGCGTGTGTGTTTATGTGTGCGTGTGTGTGCGTGAAGTGAGGCTGGGCGCTGACGCTGTCCTGTAGCAGAGAGTCAGGAGCAGCGTCTAATAATTTACTCTTTGTGCCTTTTTTCTGGTGTATCTTGATCATTCTACAAGCGTTACATGAGTCCTGACGCTATTTTTGTGTGAGTACCCTTAGTTGGCCCTAAATAAACGTATGTAACTGCACGAAAAAAAAAAAAAACGAAAAAAAAAAACTGCACCCCCTCTCAAAATGACGTTCCCGCGGCTATGACTTTGGCTATAAAATACCCACATGAGCCTATTTTACAAGTGAACTGAAGCCTAGCACAATCATTAACAAGCGGAAACTGCTATTGAAATATTTATCCAGTAACTAAAAATCTGATTTTTTTTCTTTGTAAAAAATGCTAAGTGTCTTGAATATAAGTGTTATAATCTCGTATTCACTTTTACCTTCAGTTGCCTTCATTCCTGAATTTAGAATGTATTTGTTTACAAACTGTAGACAAGTGAGTCCAGTGAGTAAAACATAAAGTATATTTCTGACAAATATAGAAGAGCAAAGCAAGAGCAGCCTTTACAAAAAAAAAGTCTATTGTGGCTTATTATTAATTTTAGTGCACCTGTCGCAGCCTTTACTTCATTACGGACCATAATTAAAAATAAAAAAAAAAAAAAAAAGAAAAAAAAAAAGATGGGACACTTGCACTGCTCTCGTCTGACGGTAGGTGGCAGCGTTGACTTGTCCAATAACTGAACTGATTTAAACTAAAATAATAAAACTGGTGAATCAAAACGTTCACACGATATTTTTGTTCATGGGTTTAAAAAAAAAAGAATAAAAAAAAAAAAACGACAACATTGCCATAGCATGACAGTTCAAAACAAAATATATCTTTTGAATGGGCAAAAGTCCAATATAAGTCATATATAACAGGAAGATGAAAACTAGGAATATGACAGTTTTTCATGTTTATATTAATCGAAACATTGACTAAATAAAATCAAAAGTTGTCCAATACAGTTTTGAAACAGAAATGAGTGATAAATCAATTGTTAACAGTGCTATTCTGTTGGCTACATTTAGCATTTATTCAGTCAAAGTCTATTTTTATTCCCACACCTTATTTTATACATTGATTCATTTTGTCATAGTTTATATTTTAATGTTTTATGTTGCATCACATCGAAAATAAACCTTTTCTGATTCTTATTCTGATGTCGTTTGGTTATCTGTCGCCCTCTAGTGGTTCAAACTCGAGAGAAAAATCTGGATTTTAGTCAATTCATAGCCTATTTTATTAATTCTTCTTTTCAAAGCATAAGCTACAAATGAATGAAATGCTGAACGTAAAATTCAAAACAAATAAAAAAGAAACACGAAACTACACTGCTGATGGACACAGCTCAATTAAAACTAAAAACGGTTAAAGTCTAAATGACAGGTTAGACGTCACATTTCACTAAAACACAGCGAACGCGATTATAATTAAGATTTTACTGAACATTTTTCCGGTTTGTCCTCAGTTTGACAGTTTTGTAAAGTTTATAATGTTACTTCCTGGTTGAACATGAGCAGCAGATATGACACAGTTAGAGGTAATTCTACAACTGTTACCTAGCAACCATTTTGAAAACAAGGCTCAAAATCCATATAAATTATGATGATTTGACAAATAATAATACCTGACAACACCTTTATTTTGCTGAATGATTGTTTAAACTGTCAGAAAGATGTTGACGATGTGATCAGTTGAGCATTAACTGTCTATTTTCAACTGTATGTCGCTTTTTGATGACATCACAGAGGGATTCCATTTTAGAACTCAGCACTACTTCCTGTCATTTTAAACTTTTATTTTTCATATTTTCTTCATAAACTGCCACTTCACAGATGTAAATGTAGATGATAAATATTTAACACAGGTGCCCTTCCACCAAACTAAGTCAGTATTAGAGATACATGAGAACCTGTCATATATACTTTAAATAAAATAAATGTACGCAAGTCAAGTCTGTGGAGATTTCAAGATGATGAAATACCAAACTTGGCGTTCATTCAAAAATATTCTTTATAATGATAAATGTACTGTATTTACCAGAAGTGACGCAGCAGTTTATCAGGTTCAGACATGGATTTTTTGTTCACTTTTTTTTACATTGTTTTGACTAATGTTTCTCTATGTAAGTTTAACATGCCAGCTGCAAACATGGCGGATTTCCATGGTAACGGCTGTTTTTTGACGTTCATTAGCCAAAATGAAAAAAAAAAAAAAAAAAGCGAACAAAAAATCCATGAAAATGTCAGTTACTTATGTAACTTTAGTTCTAGTATGTCGTAGCACTCTCACGAACTTCGCTATTGGCTATCACTCGGCAGCGCCTCGGCGCCTGAAAGATAAAACAATGTACCGCTCCAATCACCTTGGTCCGTTCGCGCCACTGGGCCTATATAAGGCCACTCTACCGCACATCACCCTCCTTGAACTCAGCATCAAGAAGAGGACAGGCCTGCTGGGCATGCAGGTAGAGAGCTACGCACATACTCATAGAACTAAAGTTACATAAGTAACTGACATTTCTATGTCATATGTACTACGCCCTCTACGGGCTTCGCTATTGGCATAACCTAGGCGAAGGGCGTAGGGAAAAATGTACTCCCAGCAGGCGTGGCATCGGCGTGATTGGAGGCGCTCATAATCCTCACCCTCTGAAGGGGCGTCCAGCGGCGAAGACAACAGAAGCGAAGTGAGGAGAAACCCCTCCATCAGCGCCCCTCAAGCGGCGTGGGTGTATTCCCAGGGTACAACGACGAGTCACAAGGGCCGCCTCTCCCAAGGCGCCCACAGCAACTGCAACAAAGAGTGTGCCCGACCGCCTCTCCCAAGGCGCCCGGCACAACTAACGTAAACAAAGGGGTGTAGCCGCCTCTCCCAAGAGCGCCAGCACCCATCATCGGAGCCACTTTCGGGGCCAAGGCCGCCTCTCCCAAGGCGCCTGCACCCGAATGAAGATGAAACTGACAACTGACCTGGTCAGGTCACTCCCTCTCCCGAAGCACCATAAGGTGAAGATAGAAAGAGCATTTAAGCGCCTGTTGCCCAGAACGAATGGGCAACTGACTGCGTGGCGACATTCAATGTAAATACTGACTGAACAAGCGTTGGCGAGGATGACCAGGAGGCCGTAAGCAAATGTCCTCAACAGCCACCCTGTGCATGGCGTAGAGGCTGCCACCCGCTTGAGTGGAGTGGGCCCTGGCGGCGGTGAGGCGTCCCTGACTCTCGTGCGCTAAGCGAATAGCATGGCACAACCAGTGGGCCCAGCTGGCGAGATCGCGGCACCCGATGTCTGGCCCCAAACAGCTGATCAGACTGCCTGAGCGGCGTGCCCAGGCGCAATGGCTGCCACGCAAAGACTCCAAGGGTCGAGGCAGCCCGTCGCTATCCAGGAGGCCCTGGAGGAAATCCCAGCACTCCGTGAACCGTGCAGGAAGAGGCGTCCAAGGCCCTCTCCGTGCACCATGAAGCGAACTGCCAGCGTGCGCTATCGCCCTCACCGTGGAAGGTGCTCGGGCACCTTGGATGGTGGCCACCACTGGAGGGGAAGGCCAAGGCCTAGTAGCCTTCCCCTTTCAGCCTCCAAACCATAAGCCTGCGCCCTAGGACCGGGCGCGGCGCGGGGCTCCCGGCCTGAAGCAGTGCGTCGGGCGGTCTGGGAAGGCCATGGTCTCCCCTCGTCAGCCCACGAGTTCCGGGTACCACCTGGCACTTTCGTACTGTCTGAGCTACCACCAGGATGGACAGGCCCTCCAGCCTCACTCTGTGCAATGCTTGGAGGTATGAGGTGGAGGAGGAGCATACAGTAGACCCGTGGGCCACTGTCTGTGAGCCAGTGCGTCTACGCCTAGCGGCGGAGTTGTCTCCCGACCTGGCGAGAACCACAGTGGGCACTGTGTGTTTTCTGCACTGGCGGGTCGGCTACCGGTTGTCGGCGAGCGCGCCATACCTCTGTCGCGATCTCCGAGGGCCAGGACTCCACTCGTCGCGGAGGGCCCCCTGGACATTCTGTCCGCCCCACGTTAGCGTGCCAGGGGATGTGTCGGGCCTTCAGGGAGGAGAGATGGGCTCGCCCATAGGAGGATCTCCGCTGCACCCCTGTGGAGGGGGACCTGACCCCCCTGTCTGTTCAGGTAGGCCACCACTGAGGTGTTGTCCGGCGAACCAGGACATGGTGACCCTCGAGCTGCGAGGGAGAAGTACAGAGTACCCTCCTCACTGCCTCCATCTCCAGGAGGTTGATGTGTGACAGTGGTGTGGTCCATGGGCGCCCACAGAGCACCGACCTAGCACCCGCCCCACCCGGCCAGGGAGGCGTCTGTGAACACCTCCGTGTAATGAGGTACACACCCCATCCGGACACCCGCGGCAGGTGACCTGGTGACATCAGAACTTCGATGTCCCTCCGTGCAGACAGCGGCACTGCCAGCACTTTCCGCCTGTCCGCACTGGGTGAAGCCTGAGGCGGGAGATCCACCGTTGGAGGCCCCTCATGTGGAGGAGACCCAGGTGGACCACCGGGTGGGCGCAGCCATCAGTCCCAGGAGGGATTGGATCTGAAGAGACTGAGCCTGTGGTCTGTCCAGGACAGCCCGTCCCTTCCTCAAGGCGCTGACTGCCTCTCTAGGGAGAGAGAGCACGCATGCTCCTGGAGTCCAGCAGCAGGCCCAGGTACTTCATCTGCTGCGATGGGTGTAGTGAGCTCTTGTCGGTTCACTACAAACCCCAGCCTGGAGATGTGCTCCAGCACCATCTCCGTGTGAGCCTGCGCTTCGGTCCTGAGGGAAGAAGCCAGGATAAACTGTCGTCGATGTAGGTCAGAACCTGACACCCTGACGGCCAGGTGGGTCCCAACGCAGCCTCCACACATTTGGAGAAAGTGCGGGGGCCAGGAATAGCCAAGCGAGGCGGCAGTACTCGTAACATTTCTCCCGACTGCAAAGCGCGAAACTTCCTGTGTTCCTTACGATAGGCACATGGAAGTAAGCATCCGTCAGATCCACTGGCGTCATCCAGTCCCGGGCCTGGCCCGCACTCTAGCAGGTGTTTGGTGCGTCAGCATGCGGAATGGCCTCTTCACTATGTGATTGTTGAGGCGAAGATCCAAAATGGGTCGGCGCCCTCTTCTTGGGGACCAAGAAATCGGGAATAAAATCCTTTCTGTGACTTCCAAGATTCCACCTCTACTATTGCTCCGTCGCAGTAGAGAGAGATCTCTTCCTGGAAACCGCAGCCCCTGCCGGATCGCGCAGCCTCATCCTGAAAATGCCGTTGAAAGGCGGCGGTTTCGAGAAAATTGCAGCGCGTACCCCCTCCCTTTATCGTTCTGTCCAACCAGGGGGACAGGGAGCTGAGGCTCCTCAAGCCCGATAAAACCCCGTGAGAGGCTGCACCGTGGAACTGGGGAACAGAGAAGATGCGGGCCCGCCCACTGGTCCTGTCAGTGGGGGCCCCTCAAAGGCGCAACAGCTTCTGTCATGGAGAGTCGTGACAGTGGCTCCGTGCTCCGTGATGCCGTGGTCACGTGCAGACACTCGTGGTGCACATCTGCACCGGGTCAGTCTCGTCCAATCTGCGCCTCTTTATTGCCCCTGCGTAGGCTAGAGGACCAGGCGAGCACAGCGAGAGGAGAGCACCGCGGTGTGTGTGTCGGCTGTGCTGGGGGCGGCGCCGCTCGGGACAAAATTGTGTGGAGCGGGCGGCCACAGTGGGTCGCTGTCTCTCCACAATCCGTGTGGAGGCAGCGCCGCTCAGCACGCGCGATGTGTGGGGCGGGGAACAGGGGGGACAGCACCCGTTCACCGACACAGCGTCGTGTGGGTGTACGCGAGCGGTAACTGTATCCGCCTCCGTGGGCCAGGCGAGTGCGGGACACAGGTTTGACTGTGGTCCGAGTCCGCTGCGTGCCTCATGGACCCTGCGCCGGCGACCGCTCTCAATCACGTTAAGCTGTGTTTCGCCCGGTCGGATTAAGTCAGCAGTAGATCTGACCCTGGGCTCACTCCGTCCGCCGTACTGCGTGCGCGGGCGAAAGCTTTCGTACAGTGAAAACTGCAGAGGACGGCGACAGCCCGGTTCTGCTCGACGGAGCTCACCACCGTTAACCGCTTTGCTGGCGGAGAGGAGCAGGCGAAATCGACTGAGCACGGACAGAAAGGCGCTCTCAATGCGTCTGAGCCGTGGCGTGGCAGAAAGTGCGCTCTTTCACCAAGTAACGGGCGCGCAGCTCGTGCTTTATTAACAAAGCGCGTCCCCCTCCCCTCGGGCAGCAGAAGCGAGGCGACGATCGGTTCGCCTCTCTCTCTCTTCTGCGCTGCGGTGCGGGGTCCGAAGCAGAGCGCTGGGCGAACAGAGGCGCGTCGAGGAAGAGACCTCTCTTCCCGGTCATGGTCGCGCCGGCTTGAGGCATGTTAGAGGCGCTGGGAAGCGAAGGTGGGGCCCAGCTGGCCCGGGCGCCTTAATGGCGAGTCAAACAGCTCCACCATGGTTTTGGATATCTGGACCAAGAAGCGGCAGGCGTGGACAGTGGGAGGTTGAGGCTGTCGTTTCTCCCGGTCCTTGAGGGAGGACAGACCCAACCACAGGTGTCTGCAACCCACCTGTGCGGCGCGCATGCCCGGCTTGCCGTCAATGAGCGAGGCCTGGGACATCGAAATGAGGCCATGTTGGTCCGCACCTCAGTCAGTTCCTCTGGTGATGGATCTGTGCGGTCTAGCATCTCCGACATGGAGCCGCCAGGAAAGCCATGTTGCTAGCAAGTGCCACCACCTGGCGGCATTTGCGTAGCAGCGGATCAAACATGGCCATCGTCAACCTATCCCTCTCAGCAGGAAGAGGCGGTTTCCCTTCGGCCAAAGAGAAGGCGAAGGAAGGAGGAGCCAGTCTGACACCGTCCTCAATGGGCGGTACACAGACTCCCAGTTCAATCCTGGATGTTACAGTGCGGTCTGTACCCCAGTGCTGGTTGTCTCGCGGTGGCGGCTGGTCCCAGTCCGCTTGGCATAGTGCATGATGGCGCCATCGGGGGCAGAGCACAGCAGTGCGAGGCCAGGGCGAGCGGGACCGAGCCCGTCCGTGAAAGTCCACCCGTGGGGGCCGCGGTTGCGGGGGAGCGGCTTGCGCTCATCTGATGCAGCTGCAGTGAAGCGTGGGCAGTTGATCAGCGGGTACCGGAAGCGGTCGGTCTCCCTCCGAGAAGATGGAGGCGCGTCTTCTTCGCCATAGAGCCTGCGGTCATCTTCCTCGTCATAGTCCGCCCAGTCGCTTCCTGGTGGAGGCAGCCACTGGGTGGGAGCGGGCTGGCGGTGGCTTCGGGTCCAGACGCATACGGTGGCGGTTCCTGCCCAAGCATCCCCGGGTCCTGACCGGGATGCTCAGGAAGCCAGGTCCATGAAGCGCTGGCGCGCTCGCTCCTCCCTGGGAGTGAGAGGCAGGCGAGCAGGTGGCTTCTTCTGCAGTGATGCCAGCGAGGCAGAGGAAGCGAAAGTCATGGCTGATCCTCGGCGAGAGAAAGGAGGAGCACCCGCCCGCACCTCACGGGCTTTCGACACGGAGGGTGGCGCCATCTCGAGCGGTAAGAAGCGGGCGAGTCCGTCTTGAATAGCTGTAGAAAGAATTTCGTTCTGAAAAGAAGCGTGCTCAGAAGTTTTCTCTCAGGCGCTGAGTGAAAAGGAGGGTGATGTGCGGGTAAGTGGCCTTATATAGGCCCAGTGGCGCGAAACGGGACCAAGGTGATTGGGCGGTACATTGTTTTATCTTTCAGGCGCGGCGCTGCCTCAGTGATAGCCAATAAGCGAAAGCCCGTAGGCGTAGCACATCATTTATAGAAGAACCTGATACACTGCTGGGTCACTTCTGGTAAATACATTTATCAATATATATATATATACGCTAAATTTAGTATTTAGCATCTTAAAATCTTAAATTGATTTAAAGTCAGTATGACAGGTTCTCATAATATTCAAATTATGGCTTATTTTGGTGGGAGGGCACTTATTTAGCATAGTTTTACAGTTTTGAAGTTGCTGTTCCAGAAGAAATTTTTTTGTGCCAAGTCCAAAAATGGAATCCCTCCTTCTATGTCATCAAAAATGTAACATACAGTTGAAAATAAACACAGTTAACACTCAACTGACAATTTTTTCTGACAGTTTAAACAGTCATTTAACAAAATAAAGGTGTTATGAGGTTTTATTATTTGTCGAATCATAACTGTTGTGTAATTAATATGGATTTTAGCCCTTGTTTTCAAAATGGTTGCTATGGTAACAGTTGTAGAATTACCTCTGGCTATGTCATATTCATGTTCAACCAGGAAGTACAATTACAAAACTTTTGAAAATGGTCAAACTGGGGACAAATAGGCAAAATGTTTAGTAAAATCTTAAATACAATCATATTCACTACGTTTTAGTCAAACGTGTCGACTAACCGTCATGTAGACTTTAACACTGAGCTAACGGAAAATTCTGTTACGTGTGATGTCACCATCCCGGGCCCAATCAAAACTAAAAACGGTTAAATAAAATAAACGTACGCAAGTCAAGTCTGTTGTAAATTATTGATAAGCCTAAATTGACTCTATTTATATGCACTCGGGGCCGGAGAACAAAGTCCAACGTTTGACTCAGCGGCAGCGGTGTTTCCTAAATCAAATGACGCCAAAACTGTCATCCATCCGTGAACGCGCATTTAAAGACCCCCGTGCGCGCGCTCCCGACGCTGTTGCGAGGGGCGATGGTGTCGAGCATGCGCACGTCACGTCACGGATCTGCAGCGGAGAGCGAGAGAGATGCAGCAGCGGCGGAGACTGTGACAGCGGCGCACGGACACCGCTTCGGAGACGGGAAAAAACCGACCGAACGACGCGCACGCACGACCCGCACACGGCCGTTGACGCGTTTTCGGACACGTTCGGGACACGCTTGCCTCCCGCGGACCGTCTCCTCGCCATGGGACCTGGCTCCGCGCCGTCCCCCACTCCCCCTGCCGCGTTTCTGAACATCTGATCGGGCCAGAAAAAGGCGAGGTGAGTGTTACGCACAATGCACAGGCCGTGAACGCGTCCACGCTCCTCCGGAAAAACGGTCAAAGCCGGAGCTGCGGGCGCGAGGCGTGAGGCGGTGCGTGTCACGGCTCGTAACGCGGCGATAGCGCACGTCAGGCGGGCGGCAGCGGCGGGGATGAGCAGCCTGCGTGGCCCGGGAGCAGCGTGGACGCGCCCTGGACCGAGGTGAAGCTGTGGGGACCGCGAGCCTCCGCAACAGCCTCAGTGTCCGTGATAGGCCCGTGCAGCGCCAGAGAGCACAACATCAGCGGTTTGGGGTCGTTTTGGGTTAGAATTGACTCTGTGCACAAGGTGGCAGTTGGTGTGTTTATTTTACTTCCTGTCCAATTCATTCATTTCGATGGGGTTTTGGTCCAGTCAGACTGAAATGAATAAATCCTGACAGATCCTGCAGTGAACAGTGAGCTGTGCTGGACGTCTCTGAAACATGTTAAAATGTCTCAATGCTAACGCTAATGCATAACAATTTAAAGTAAACAACCCAACTGCCACCTTGTGCAATAGAATGAGTTTGTCCAGGCGCCTGAAATTATGTCCTGATTATAATAGGCGTCCACTGGTGAATAATCTGGGGTTTGAGGCTGTGTTTTCTAACCTTTTGTGACTCGTATCTCACTTTTCTTGGTTATAAAGGTGCACTATTACCAAATTACACAGTTTAGAAAACAAATGTTGGAGATATTGCCATTGCCCCTGCGTTTGGTCTTTCTGTTTAATGAGGTTTGTTTTGCTTTCTCAGCTGGTTCAGAAGTTGACACTCCATGCACTCCAATTATTCTGATAAATGCATTTGTGAATTAACTTAACTGAGAGGCACACGGTTTAAGGCATTTGGTGTTTTTATTTATCATTAAAGGTGCAGTATGTAGTTTACAGCTCGTGTCATTGCTTTGCCTGTGAGTCTGGCATAAACTTATCTGTCTTACATTTATTACATTACAGGCTTTTTCACAATGTTTGTGAGTTCAGTGGTGCAGGCCCTGGACCAATCACAGCGCAGAACTGTGGTTTTATGTATAAAGGTGCTTATTGCATTTGTGGGTTTAAACAAAAGTTAGATTTTTGTGCTTGATCTGGACCAATCAGTGTGATGTTATTTTTTTGTACCGATCTCTTTCATTGAAAGCCTTTTCAGATTGAAAAATGTGTAGAATCAATCTGGAGCACCACACATATCAGTCGGGTCTAGGTTACAGTTAAATGCAATTTTTTTGAACATTCCACGCAAAACAACAACATTTCCAAGGAGAATAGAAGGTTTCAGACCCTCCACATTGTGCCCCTTTAAGGTAAAATCAGATTTGAATACAATTATAGCCTAATTCTTGAAGGGAAACCTGGAATTGTCCGATTGTAATAAACCTAATCTTTTTGTTTTACCACAAATTGCATTGTCTCGCAAAACCATCGCCTGCAGCGTTTATGCATTTGCCCAAATCCCAGGAGACCATGGCCCACAACCCCCTTTAAAAACAGAGTCCCGAGCAGTGGAGCTGTTTGTGCAGGTTTTTTTTTTTTTGAATGGAGGAAGACTGAATATAAGTTGAATTGTTAGGCTTAACCTGAAGGATTGAGACTGCAAATAGATCCTTTAAAACTTTATAAACGTATAGATTCTAAATTCCGTGTAATGGAGGCAACTGGAGGCAAAAGTGAAGTGTGAGATAATGGGATTTAATTTAAGATTAATTTAAGAATATTGAAACAAAACATGAAAAATCAAGACGGTTTTGACAAATGAGAACCACCAAATATAGTTTAAAACATTTACAATTCAACATATCTGTTTATTTAATTATTTACTTAGAGATTATGATAGATTTTGATGAAGACTAAAGGTTTTATGAGACCTCAATAGTATTACCTTACATACATTACCACACGTCCTAGTTTATGAAACCCAAATACATCTTTTGTCGTAGAAAAGCAATCGAACTGACCTTTCTACTTTGGAAATTCAAAATGGTTGCTTAGTTTTTGTCACAAAGAAATCAGTAGTGTTTAGATTTGACGTCAGTGGATGCTTTGTGCTTCACTTTTGCCTCCAGTCACCTCCGTTCAGGAGTTTTAAAGGGCCTCTGGTACCTTTGCCTTTTGCCGTGAGGGTAATTCTGTCGATGGTTTGCAGACCCTATAAAAAGGGAGCAGACAAAAATGGCCATTATACGTTCTTCAGAAGCATTTTGAAAGGCCACACAACAGTAAAACAGCAGAAAGACACTGGTTCTAATGCAATAACTCATTAAAGTCTATGTGACAGGTTCTCACGTTTTTCTAATTATGTCTTAGTTTGGATGATTGTTAGTCCTTTTGTGAAATATTTGCCATAGTTTTGCATGAAGTTGCGGTTTGCAGAGACATTTTGAAAAAGTTTCCAAATGACAGGAAGTAGAGCTGAATCCCTCTGTGATGTCATCAACTGGCGACGTACCATTGTGAACGCAGAGACGATTTAAAGCAACTGACACGTTTTTCTGACAGTCTAAACCGCCCTTCAACAAAATAAAGGTGTTAACAGTTATTATCTATCGTCAGTTCGTAACGATTGTGTAATTTATGTGGATTTTGGCCCTTGTTTACAGTCTGGTTGCTAGGTAACAGTCCTCTACTCATGTTCAACCAGGAAGTACAATTATAAACTTTAAAAAACTGTCAAACTGGAGACAAATAGGCAAAATGTTTAGTAACATCTTAAATATAATCATGTTCACCGCTTTAAGCAAATGATAAGCTGTAGCGCTCATACAAAAACACATGGACAAGGAAGTAGGGCTGGGCGATAAATTGCGATCTTATCCTTATCCAATCTTTAATTTTGGTAATTTCATTGTGATTCAAAAATGTTATGTTAAACGTGAAGCTCTGAGTGAGTGACAGCTGGATTTAACCAATAACAGTGACGTTATTAGGAGAAGACTATTGCTTTAGTTGCCTCTTAAAGTCTGTATGAAGGTTCTCATGATTTTCTAATTCTGATTTAGTTTGGTGGGAGGGCATCTGTGGTAAATATTTATCATAGTTTTATCTTCTTCTTTGAAGTTGCAGTTTGTGAAGGAATTTTGAAAGATAAAAGTTTAAAATTGCAGGAAGCAGAGCTGTTCTAATCCCTCTGTGATGTCATCAAAAAGCGGCGTACGGTTGAAAATACAGAGACAGTTTACAGTCAACGGACACAATTTTTTAACAGTTTAATTGGTCAGTCAACAAAATAAAAGTGTTATCAGGTATTATTATTTGTCAAATCATAACTATTGTATAATTTTTATGGATTTTGGCCCTTGTTTTCAAAATGGTTGCTAGGTAACAGTTGTGGACCTCTAATATTTGCTGCTCATGTTCAACCAGGAAGTAACATTATAAACAAAACAAAACTTGTCAAACTGGGGACAAAAAAATACTAAATGTACATTAATTGTGATCAAATCAAAATTGTGATCTGGCTCCAAGAAATTTGTGATATTATAATTTTTGTTTTTGACAAATTGCACACCTCCAACAGGAAGCTAAATTACAAAATCACACTTAGGTGGAACTCTAGTTTGTACAAATGGAAAATAATGCAATAGTTGTTTTGAATACGTCTGTAATAATAACTCGGTGCATTAAAGGAGATATATTATGTTTTTTTTTCCAGGCACTTACTATTGAACTACAACATAAGCAGATAATCTTTTTTACGTTCTGTTAACTGTAAACTGCAATATTGATCTAAAACGGCTTAATAACACAAAAAGGTCCCTTGACTTCCTGTTCAAAACTGCAGAACTGATAAGCCACAGTGACATTTCACCACAACAAGCAGCAGATTGTCATTTATATGTTTATAATTTTTTTAAAAAGCTTGGAGATACTTTAGAACTCTACACGTGTCACATTTTAACGCCACATTTTAGTTCAATTCTGACAGACTGACATCATTTCGTGTTAAATTTGTCACTGGTTATAAAAAACAAAGTATCATCCAGTCTTTGTAATAGCGGCCTATAAATGAACCAATATTATGGGTGCAATAGTTAATCTGAATTACTGTGAATTATGTCAAATGTCGGCAATTAAAATAATCATAATTGTATTTTACTAATCATTTTATAACAAAGACAGTGGCATTATTAAATCAAAATGTCAAAACGGAATAAAACGTGTTATATTTTCCTCAATAAAGCACTTTATTTGTAATTATTCTCTCTATAGATGCCTTCAGTTGCTATATTTCAACCATTATTTTGTTAAATATGCATAGAAAAATTTAAAAATATATGTATAATGTATTGTTTTACTAGTTGACTACTAAAATAATCGTTAATTGCGGCACCAATTATGTATATCTACTTCTTTCTGAGCATTATTCATATTTTAACCTAACTGTATTACCCACTTCTCTTCTTAGATCATTCAAATTTACATAAACGAGCTGCATAAACCTTTATTTCTCGTCATCATATGGACTCTGCCGTTTCTCGTCTTCTATTACATCACTTTAAACCAATCAAAGTCACATTTCCTCGGGAGCATTTGGCCCAAACTAAAACCAGGCCACTCCCGGATTAAAAACTCTAAACTAAAACATCTGTCAGTTTCCCTTCGGCTCACGCTGTTTGCCGACACGTCCGAGCTCCAGAAAGACGCTCGAGTCCTCGGAGTTTGACGAGGTCCACAGACGAGTGCGGCCTCAGCACACGGCGACTGCAGACCGCGACTCAGCAAATCCAACGCCGCACTGTGGACCAGGACGCCAAGAAACAAAACACCACCGCGTGCAGAAGAACGACACTAAAACCACACTAAAAAGACCGTAGATTTACCATTATCTTTTTAAAAAAAGTATAAAATAAAAAATATATATACTGTATTGAAGTACATTTTTAATAATTGTATTGTAAAGTATTTCAGACTGATTTTGAGGACGGCAAAAAATCAAAAGTATTTCAAAAGTAAATTCTGGAAAAACTGAATCAGTTTCCTTTCCTTTTTTATTTCAAAATTTTTGTTTGCTTCAAACCATGAAAGTACTAAAAATAACTAATTTCACACTTACAGTAAAGAAAAGTACTTTTACTTTTTACTTGTTGATAGAAAGTACAGATATCTGCTCTCAAATGTAATGAAGTAAAAGGGTCCACTGTAAATTAAATTTAAAGTAAAAAATATTGTGCATTTTTATATTGCTGTTAAACATGCTCTTGAGTACCTTAAGTTTGGCATCTCATGTTTTAGAACAAAAAAACATTTTTTATGAGAACAAAATGAACATATGTATCTGGTTCTGTTTGCCCTAGCACTTACTGAGGCACCATCTACTGGCTGCATAGCGCTTACACAAGCTAAACATTGTGAAGAAATGCGAGTTAGCCTAGCAGTGAAAATGATCGTGTTTAGACGCCAGAAATGCTCAACGAGGCTGGGGTTATTTAAGAACTTAAAACAGCAGAAAAACATCATAGAACGAGAGAGTTCAGCAGGAAGTGTTTTTGACAGTCGGAGGGAGAGGATTTTCTAACTATCATTCATCAAACTAGTGTGAATGAAGCTAAATGCAACTCCAGGTGTGTTTTTGCTGAAGCAACATTGTTAGAACAGGGTTAAAAACTCAAAAAAGTCACTATAGCACAATATTTTTCTTATATAATGTACAGACAAACAAACGCTAATTCCTTCTCTGTTTATTTGGAGTAAAGCAGGTTCAAGACTAAACCGGAACTACCAGGTCTAAACACAGGACTCAACCAGATCCACATGTTCTCTCTGTCCAATGACGACAAAAACCTCTTTAAACAGCGACACATTTTCTAATTTTTCCTCATGAATGACAGGAAGTTCCCTCTAGTTGTTTGGTTTACTCTGACTTTCCTGTCCCGCTGCGCTCAGATTACAGCCCGACTTTGACGCTTCATTCTACAGACCCTTTAAAATCTGACGTCATCAAAATTCAGGAATGGAGGCAAAAATGAAGTTTAATGTAATTTTTTTTAATGATTCTCTCACATTAGATCTAAATTCTACTGGTTTTGAGTGTTTGTGTTGGAAAAAAAGCAACACATTTGACTTTCCAGGGTAGAAAGGTCAGTTAGTTTGCTTTTCTATAACAAATGATGGACAAAATACAATTTTCTAGACTTAAAATTGTATTTTAGTTCAAAATAAGCTAATTTATGGAATAGTATCTAATATATCTTTAGATAAAATGAAAAATGATTGTGGGCTCAACATTTTTGTGAGTATTTTTCCAGTAAAACCCATAAATCTGGATTGTTTCTTTATCAAAAATGCAAAGATTTTATCATAATTTACTAGCAGTAAAATACAATAATAAATGTGTTTAAAGCAGCTCTGATGTCACTCACATGTGTCTGAGGCTTTGACTTTTCCAAAATCTCCATTTTTCATATTTTGTGATATTCTTTTAATTTAAATCCCAGTTTCTCAGTGAAATCACATTATGTTGCACTTCACTTTTGCTTCCATTCCACAGTTTTTATTCACAAACTTTTAAACTGTGTGGCTGTCTCTCTCTGTGGTGTTTGCATGTTCTCCCTGTGTCTGTAAATGCCCCATCAGTTCATCTCTCTCTCCCTGCCTCTCTCCCGCCCAGTTGCATGCTGGGATGGACTTCTCCTGATGTCAGAGCCGTGCCCTCAAACCAAAGCGTGTTTTTTGACGCCGGTTACGTAACATTGTTTTCGCCGGAGCAGTGTGTCTGTGCGCTGGACGATAAAGACTCGTGCCTTTTGAACGTGGTCGAGGAGGTCACTCTGAAATGATATAACAGCGATACAGACTCAGGAATCTCCCTTTTGAGTGGCTTTTTTTGGTAAATGTAGTGTATGTTGGACGCAGTGGTGTTTTGTCCTCAACAAACGAACCTAAACTAACTCAAAAGGACACGCATTACGCAAAACAGACCTTTTCTCTGAGCTTTTAACCATGTCGTGACAGTGTTTCCTCATCAAAAACACACCTGGAGTTGTATTTAGCTTCATTTTTTACGCTTGTTTTATTAATCCTGACTAGTAAGTCCTCCCCCCGAGCCTCAGAAAACACTCAGTTTCAAGTGTCATCAGAAGTTGCAATCTGGAGATTTTCTGTGCTGTTTTTAAATTCATAAATCATCACCAGACTGGAACAATTTAGATAATATCATGAATGTTGTTTTGAAGATGTGTAAAATTTGAATTGAGTTTATCGTTTATAGCTGAAAATGCGATAAAAAAAAGCTGTCTAAAAGTAAAAATGACTTTCAAATGCACTTTTGTGATAAATTGTACAGACATGTCACTAGGGCTGCAACAAATTAATCAATTAATCGCAACTAATTGATTATTTAAACGGTTGTCAACAAATTTAGTTACTGAATAATCGTTACTGGTCTGTACACAGATTCCAAAACGTCATGAAATGCAGAGTTTTATCCCTCAAACAGAGCAAGATTCACACAAAGAACGTAGGATTTTGTGTTTTTTTTTATAATTAACACTTTCTTGTCTGTAAATATTCTCCACCAGGACGTCCTCAAACGGCAACTTTATCTGAGTAAAATGGAGTAACAATCTCATATTCACGTTCTAAACTAATCAATTAATCGAAAGACTAATCGCTAGACTATCGATTACCAAAATAATAGTTAGTTGCAGCCCTACATTTCTCATTTGTCTGAACCCAATACGTTTAAAGACATGTTTTGACACATTTCTGTTCGATTGAAATAATATCCTCTGAATATTGTTGTCGGTAAACTCACCAAAAAAATACTGATTTATTCATTTTTGTCAGTATCGCCGAACCCAGTGCCAGCTCTGAGCATTTCTGACACAAATAACGTTCATTACAACTGTTCGTTTACATTAACATGTGGAGGCAAGCTAGCTTTTGTCTATTTCCCCATGGTAGAGAGCAAACACAAATCTTGATGAGGGAACGACTGAATGTTAGAAAGTAATGTGTGCTTTTACATACATGCATTATTTTAAGATGCCGAAGTAAAGGAACAAGTTTAAAGGACTACAAGACAATGTGTGTCCGTTAAAGTCTTTAACAGGTTTAACGATATATTTCACTAAAACATAGTGAACATGATTTTATTTAAGATTTTACTAAACATTTTGCCCGTTTAACCCCAGTTTGACAGTTTTCGTAAAGTTTATGATGTTACTTCCTGGTTGAACATAGTTATAGGTAATTCTACAACTGTTACCATAGCAACCAGACTGTAAACAAGGGCCAAAATCCATGTAAATTACACAATAGTTATGATTTGACAAATAATACCTGATAACACCTTTATTTCATTGAATGACCGTTTAAACTGTCCGAAACATTTGTCAGTTGTGTGTAAATTGTCTCTGTATTTTCAATGGCACGTCGCTTTTTGATGACATCACAGAGGCATTCCATTTTAGAACTCAGCACCACTTCTTGTAACTTTTACTGTACTTTTACTTTTTAAAATTTCTTCACAATCTGCAACTTCACAGATAAAAAACTATAATAAATAATTGTCATAGGTTATAATTAGAACATTTAGAACCTTCATATAGACTTTCAACGACACAAATCCAAAAGTCACTGAGTCATTGTCATCATGGCTTCACGCTGTAAAATAAACAAATGTCCAGCTGCTTTATTCACTTTGGCAACAGTAAACGTACAGGTGGACAGTTCCCCGCAGCCTCTGTGTCGCTGATTAAAAAAAAACAAAAAACATTTGCCCACAAACCCTGCAGCGCCTTTCAACATGATCCGTTTATGCAAATAACCCAGTGCGAATGGAACATTATGACATTATAATAATGTATGACATTAATTGTATCGTTATTGGCCTTTAAACCTGCTCTTGAGTGTCTTTAGTTTGACGTCTCATGTTTTAGAACAAAAAAAAAATGTTGTTGTTTTTTTACAAAGAAAAATATAACTTTATCACAGTTTTGGGAGATGTCATTTTAACCATTTTAACTACAGCCATCTACTGGCTGTAGAGGCAATTACACAAATTTGTATTTACACAATATTATTATTATTATTATTATTATTTAAGAAGTTAAAACAGCAGGAGATTCTTGGATAAGTGACGTCTAAAACTGGAAAAAAAGTCGGAAGGGATTTGTTTTTGACGGTCGAAGAGGAGGATTTTCTGACCAGGATTCCTCAAACTATTAAAAAATGAAGCTGAATACAACTCGGAGTATGTTTTTGATGATGGAACATTGTTAGAACATGGTTAAACACTCAAAAAAGTACATTTTGCAAAATATTTGTCCTTTAAGCAACATTATCTTGATCTCGTGAGACAAAATCTCCTAAGAAGCTGTAGTTTCAAAAATCTGTGTAATAATGACAGACAGAAAAAAATAGAAAATTCAATTCAATTAATCAAAAATTATGAGACAAAAATAAACTTTATCTTAACCATGTCATTTTTATTCATAAATTATGTAAAAATCTGGCCTGACCTGACCTGAACCAATAGTTTTTTTATTCAGTGAATGGATTGCTACTTGAAAAGGTCATAAAAAAGACAGAAAATGAACATGAAGTGTGAACTGGTCCAATAAATCAGGGAGAATGGAGCTGAATGTTTTCTTTGTGTGGAGTTTAACAGCTGCAGAGACAGAAACAGCTGAACCTCCTCAGGTTTCACTCAGACTTACATTTTAATCCAGGCTTAACTCCAGCTGAGTCAGACTTTCACTGTTTGTTCAGATGTGTAACTTAAATCAATCTGTTGTCTGTAGTTTTCATGGTTCTCAGACTTTAACTAACTCAATATTAAGTTTTGAAAGTGTATTTGTGATGACCGATATTGGTGACATTTGTTGTTTAAACTTTGCAACGAGACAGTAGCAAATGTAAAAATGTAAAACAAGACTAAATAAATAAAATCATAAAGAGGTCTAGTTTAGAAATAGACTTGGACCAGGACTGAACAAAGTCAAGGAGTTTGTACCTTGAGGAAGTTATAGTTGGTACCTTTGGAAATCCATTTTCAGTTTAAAAGTAAAAATTTCAGAGTAAACGTGATAATTTCGAGTTTAATAATTGTGACTTTTAAACATGATATTAAACTCAAGTTTAGAAATTACGACTTTAATTATTTAGAAGTCAAGTTTTAAAGTCATAATTATTTAACTCAGAACGTTGATTATTAAACTCATTATGACTTTAAAACTAAACATGTTTACTTTTAAACTATTAACACTGACTTCCTCTTTTCTTTATTTACTGGCGGGCATGGGCTTCCAAAGTATCAGCTTTCCAACTTCCTAAAGGTACCACTCAGTTCATTTGAAAAGTTGAAAAGTTAAAATGACTAGAAATGGTGACTTTTAAACTCAATATTTTGACTTTTAAACTGGAAATTTTTACTTTTAAACTCAACATTGTAACTTTACACTCAAAATTTTGAATCCAAACTCTAAATTTTGACTTTTAAACTCATAATTCTGACCTTTTTTTTTTTTCAAAAACACAACACTATCTTCTGTGTAATCTAATCTCATCGAATGATGTCAGCGCAAAATATTTTTCTGATTTGCTCTAATAACACAGTTTTAACTACCATCTAAAATAGAACCTGATTTTGATTTTATTGTATAGTAAATTGTTTTGAATAGTTTTATTTTGTGTGTTTTAATATGTAGTACTTTATTCAGCCTGATTGTTTTTGAAGTGTGTTATTAATGAAAAGAAGTGCAATACTTCGATCGATTTGAACATTTCAGACTCAGAGCGAGCTTTACTTTCGACAGGAAACAGACAACTCTAAGGTGCGCTTGCTTTACTTCTAGCTTGTCGTTGTGTCTTTTCTCAGTCTTTGTGAACAGTTTTAAATCTTATTCGTTTCCCTTCATGCCTTCGCTGTTTGCTTTTTGTTTGAATCGTTTAAGACTCTAAAATGTTTAAAGTTTGCCGGCGTTTAGTCATTTCATCTAACCTTTTTCTTCGTTCGTCTGATCACGTCTTCTCCTCTCTGACCCGCAGGCTTCGGCGTTTGGCCCAGATGCCCTCCCCCGTGTGAGCCGTGGTGAGGAGAGCGCCCCCTGCCTGCCGTCGCGATGAGCGGCGGAGCGGAGCAAACGGACATTCTGAGCGTGCTGTCTCTGGTCAAAGAGCGATGGAAAGTGGTGAGAACAGTCAAGCTTTTGTGCGTTTGTCCACTCTGTCTCTGCCTTTCTCTGACTCCGACACGACGAGCAAGAACAATGCACGGATTTAGCTCGCTTTTAGTACGAAGATTTGAAGAGAAAATGTTAAGCCGACGTTAAAGGACACACACTGTATTCTGTTACAGTGACCTTTTTGAGCTTTTAACCCTGTTCTAACAATGTTCTGTCATCTAAAACAAAGCTGGAGTTGCATTCAGATTCATTCACGCTGTTTTGAGGAATGTTCATTAGAAAATCCTCTCCCGCTGAGCGTCAAACACACTTCCTGCTGAACTCCCTTGAGCCTTGACATATTTTCAGATCATATACATCACTTATTAGAGAATCTTTTGCTGTTTTAAGTCCTTAAATCATCGCCAGTTCTGAGCATTTCTGCCTCTAAACACGATAACTGCTGCTGCTAACCTAATAGTAGCGTATCCCTAAGTGCTAGCATAACTACATTTTTAAAGGTACTCAAGAGCATTTAAGGCTAATAACAATATGAAAAATGCATATGTTTTCCTTTAAGAAATCGACAGGTGAGGAATAAAAAAAATCTGATTCGACACAATTAGCAAAGATGAATGCTTGTGATTAGAGATACGAGACAGAAAAACTGACAATTTTGTAGGTGTTGTTTTTGGAGATCTGCCAAATTAGAACGGCAAGGATACAGTATTTTCTGTAATTGAAATTATTTAAAATAACTTCTTTAAAGGACAAATATTATGCAAAATTGACCTTTTTGAGCTTTTAAGCTTTTAACCATGTTCTAACAATGTCCCGTCATCTAAAACACACTTGAAGTTGCATTCAGCTTCATTCATGTCATTTTGAGGAAAATTCTCTCCCCCCGAGTGTCAAAAACACTTCCTTCTGAACTCCCTCGAGCCGTGACGTATTTTCAGATAATATACGTCACTTTTCCGAGAATCTTTTGCTGTTTTAAGTCCTTAAATAATTGCCAAACTCGTTCTGAGCATTTCTGCCTCTAAACACCTGCTAAACATCTGCTCCTGCTAATCTGACTGAAGCGTCTCCTTAAGTGCTAACATAACTACATTTTTAAGGTACTCAAGAGCATTAAAGGCTAATAACAATATGAAAAATGCACAATATGTTTTCCTTTAAGAAATCGACATGAAAAAAAAAAAATCAACACAATTAGCAACGATGAATGCTTGTGATTAGAGATGGGAGATAGAAAAACGGACAATTTTGCAGTTGTCGTTTTGGAGATCTGCCAAATTAGAACGTCAAGGATACAGTATTTTCTGTAATTGAAATGATTAAAAATGACTTCTGTAAAAAGCCGATTAAAAATGAAATGAACAGAAACGTGCAGTAATCAAGAGTATAGTCATATTTCTGGCTTGGTATGCGGCTCGTACTTTCTTGTCAGATTAGGAATTTACATTACATACATTAACTTTACTGGAAATAGATTTAATTCATTTTCGCAAAAATACTAATCTAACAAGCACTCATCATAGTTTTATGTGCAGGTTTCAAGGGCTCAAAAGAAGTAGAATGAAGGGAAAAATACTTGTTCTAACATAACCGAATATTTAAGGTCTATATGAAGGTTCTCAAAATGTTGTAATAAAGACTTTGTTTGGTGGGAGGGCAATTATTTTGCAGTTGCAGTTTGTGAAGAAATTTGGAAAAATAGAAGTTTTTAAAATAAAGAGTTCGAAAACGGAATTTACAGACAACTGACACAGTTTAAACAGTCATCCAACAAACTGAAGGTGTTGTCAGGTATTATTAATTACCAAATCAGGACTATTGCGTAATTTATGTGGATTTTGGCCCTTGTTTTCAAAATGGTTGCTAGGTAACAGTCGTAGAATTACCTGCTGCTCATGTTCAACCAGGAAGTAACATTATAAGCATTACAAAACTGTCAAACTGGGGACAAATCGGCAAAATTTTTAATACAATCTTAATTATTATCTTTTTTTTTTTTTTACGTTTTAGTGAAATGCGTTGGCTAATCTGTCATATAGACTTAAAATGCTCTGATGCTATAGTCAGTTTGACCCCGTTTTATTGCTTTTATTTATGTATTTATTTTAATTTTATCGATTCATTTTTCTCCATTGTTTTCATTCTGTTTTAGTATTTTTATTCTATTTCATGGTTTTATTCACTGAGCTATGTAGTTGACCTTATTTCGCCGTGCGCTTTCGTTTGTAAAATGTGCTACGGAAATAAAAGCGTGCAGGATTCAAACTAAACTGTTCAGCTCTGCCTCGACGCCGTGCCTCTCCATCCTCGTCCTGCGCTCCGAGTTCTTCCAGAAATAGCCTGATCTGTGCTATTTTTGGGTCCGGAGCCAAGGCCCGAGCAGCAGCAGCAGCGCCGTCGTTCTGGTCCCGAGTCCGTCTCCTCTTCGGTCTCCAGTGCTCAGTGGTTTGGGTTTGGTCCGAGGAGGGACTTTCTTGCGTAACCGGGACTAATCCGGGACGTCAGACTGTAAGTGTCCGAGTGCAGAAGGACACGGAGGGGATTAGAGCAGAGGAAAGTCAGCCAAAAGGACGCTCGGGTCAGAGGGCACCAAGTGTACAGACATTTGCACGGACATTTGCACATGACAAACGCGTATGGCAAAAAATTATCACGATTTTCTTGGGGCCAGATCATGATTTCGATTTTATCGCGATTCATGTTCTCTTTGTATTTTTCCATTGCCTTAAATAGAGCTGAAAAAATCTAATTTAGGGCTGTAGTCGACTAAAGAAATCCTTGGTCGACTAAAGACCTGCCCCATCGACCGATTAATCGCCTAAAAGGGGATGTGGCAAAAATATATATCAAAACCATGAAGTATTTCCTTGTATCTGACTCAAACTGCACACAAAAGACCACAACTGCAGTAGAATTCATGCAAAAACAACAGCTAAGTACTAGTACTGTGTATTTATACGTTGGACTCCAAAATCTTCAGCAAACTCACTTCATATCGTCTTGCTGTTTTTGCCACATAAATCTTTTAAAACCTAAATAAAATAATTAGCAGTTGTGGTCTTTTGTGTGCAGTTTGAGTCAGATACAAGAAAATAGTTGGGGCGCACGGTGGCAGAGCGGTTAGAGAGATTGTGGGTTCGATTCCTGGACCAGATCAACATCACACGATCTCTCTGCATGGAGTTTGCATGTTCTCCCTGTGTTACAGTGGGTTCTCTCCAGGTTCTCCTGCTTCCTCCCACCATCAAAGACATGACTGTGTTCAGGTTAATATGCAACTCTAAATTGCCCGTAGAGAATGAATGTGAGAATGAATGGTTGTCTATGTCTCTGTGTCAGCTGCGACGAGTTGACCACTGTCCAGGGTGTACCCCGCCTAAGACCCAAAGTCACTGGGACAGGCTCCAGTCACCCGCGACTACAGTTCATCGGCCGTTTGTGCTCGAAGCTTTCTGAGTGCGAGGCAGATTGACCTGACAGAACAGAACAGACAGAACAGTCAGTGTAGAACGTCCAAACGGTTTCCAGAGCCTTTGGTTTTGTGCTGCTGCCGTTAAAGATCAAGAGCATTCAGGTGCTTTTGTGACTCTGTGTGGCAGGCACCTCTCTCTCTAGCTCTCTCTCTTTGTCTCTCTCTTTCTAGCTCTGTCTTTCTCTTTCTCTCGCTCTCTTTCTATCCCCCTCTTCCTTTCTCTCTGCATCTCTTTCTATCTGTCTTTCTCTCTCTCTTTTTCTTTCTCTCTGTCTCTTTCTCTCCATCTATCTCTCTTTTTTCTCTCTCTCTCTCTGTCTCTCTCTCTCTTCTAGGAGGCCGTGGGAGCAGTGCACAGTCATCTTAGAGGGAACAGTAGTCCTGACGTAGATTTACTTTGGCCCTGTTCTAGTCCAGGTTTAGTTTCTTTGGTTCTGCTTCAGTTGTTTTGTTAAAGCTGAATGTAAAAGTGTGCTGCACCCTCAGTCTCTACACCTCCATCTTCCTCCCGTCACAAACACAATCACATGTTTCCAGGTGAAGGAGATGGTGGTCTTTATCTTCGTCGCTCTGAGGGTTGTTTGATTGTTTGTTTGATTCTGACTCTCGATTGTTTCTGTGTTTGCTCGTCAGACGAAGAAGATCGGCGGCGGAGGGTTCGGGGAGATCTACGAGGCCCTGGACCTCCTCACCCGCGTCAGTGTGGCTCTGAAGGTGGAGTCGGCTCAGCAGCCCAAACAGGTCCTCAAGATGGAGGTCGCCGTGCTCAAGAAACTGCAGGGTGAGTCTGAGGCCTGGGCTGGACCTGCGGGAGACCAGGGTTTGATCTAAAAGCCTGAATTAGTTCTGGATTATTTGATGTAAACGTGGTTTTGACCTGTATTACATTGGTCAAGACCTGGTTTAGATCTAGTTAAGTTTATTTCTGAGTCAGACCTGATTTAAATCTAGTTTAGACCTGCTCTAAAGAGACTAGGTCCTCACCTATACGTTTAGGCCTTGTTCAGCCATGGTTTAGACCTGGTTTAGACCTGGTGAACCTCTCGACTGGACCTTCACTATTGTTCGTTTAAAACGGATTTAGACCAGGTTTAATTCTGGTTTGGTCCTTGTTTGGACCTGCTTAATACTTATTTAAGATCTGATCTAGACCTGTGCTGGACCTGGTTTAGCACAGTTTGGACCCAGTTTGGACCTGAATTACATCTGGTTTAGTTTTGGTTTAGTCTTAGTTTAGACCTTTGTTACATCTGGTTTAGGCTTGGTTAAGACCCGTTCAAGACCTGGTTAAGACCTGTGTGAGACCTGGATTAAACTTGTTTTAATTCTAGTTTATCCCTGATTTAAATGTTGGATCATTATTACCCGTTTTAGTCCATGTTAAGACCTGGTTGAGTCCTGGTTTAGGCTTGTTTTAGTTGATGATTAGACCTGGTTGAGTCCTGGTTTAGCCCTGGTTGAGTCCTGTTCTAGTCCTGGTTTAGGCTTGTTCTAGCCCTGGTTGAGTCCTGGTTTAGCCCTGGTTTAGTCCATGTCTCTGATGGTGAGAGAGGGTTTGGTTACATGGGGACACTGATCGATCGCCCTGGACTCGATGACCTATTGAGCTGCTCCTAAAATGTCCTCCTCCATCACAGACTCCAGGCCCCGTCCTCAAGGTTTAGACGCAGGAAAAATGAACAAGCTTTGAGTGAGAACGACATTGTTTTGGCATTTGGATCAGAAGTGGGCGATACTGAAAATAAATACTTTGAGATCTGCTGACCGTCTTTTCTGGTATTCTGACAGTGATACTCAAGATTCAATTGATAGAGATTTATTTGTAGAGCACAATTCATACAAAAAGTACCTCAAAATTACCTTACAATCATAAAAACACATTAAAATCAGCAGCACTATTAATTATTTTAGTTATGGGATAATCTGTTAATCTGTAAAATAATGTTACATTTTTTTGACATTCCGTAAACCATTTAAAAAAGGATATTAAATGTTTTTAATTAAAAGTAATAGTTTTTTAGTAACAAGTAAGGTCCCCTTTGTCTTTTATTATTCAATTTATGTTTTTATCTTTCTGAAATGTTTTTTATTGTTGTTAATTGTTTTAAGATATTCTCTTGCTTATAGTTCAGTTTATAAAATGTGCAAAAGTAAAAAAGTGGAGTGGATTAACAAGAAATATTATTTAATGTTTGAAAAAGACAGAAAAATCTAATGACAGCCTGTTGACCGCACACAACCTTGATCTTTTACGTGTATTTCTGACTATGTTTTTACTTCTTTTTGAGTAATATTATGGGCGAAAACAAGTCGTGGAGTTCATCTTGTGGCCTCGTCTTTAGCCTTTAGCCGTTAGCTGCTGTTTGTTGCTGTGCGTCAGAGGAAAATCGATGGACAGGATCATGTTAGCGTTTGTGATGGAGCCAGGAGCAGTCTGCAGTTTCCTGTGGGACTTCAGTGAAACTCTAAACCAGGTTCAGACCCACTCACAACACGGGGTTTAAGAAGAGCTCAGAATAGGCTGGTTATGGAGGAAATCAGGTTAACATTTATATAAAGACGGTAGAATGGAGCAGATGTCTGTATTTATTATCATTTCTGTAGTTATAATCCAGGTTTACACAAATACTAGGGTCTAGGGCTATAATTCTTTAGTCGTTCAGTCGATTAATTGGTCGATGTTGTCTTAGTTGACCAACGCTCTTAGTCGACTAATTATTTGATTTAGATTTAAAGGATTATATGGCGAAAACAGCAAAACGAGAAGATGTGGAGTGAGTTAGCTGAAGATTTTGGAGTGAATCATTTTGGAGTGATTTTAGTCTGATTTACATATCTAACAAATAAATACACTGTTTACTAGTACTTTTCTGTATAAATTGTTGTTTTTTTGCATGAAGTCTCAGTTGTGGTCTTTTGAGTGCAGTTTGGGTCAGATACATGGAGACACGCTTAGTTTTGATATATTTTTGGCACACTTTATCGACTGATAAATAGATAGACACTATCGGCTGATTAGTTGATTAATCGGTCGATAAGGGCAGGTCTTTGGTCGGCGAAGGATTTCTTTAGTCGACTACAGCCCTACTGTGGTCCATTTTAGTTCTGGTTTTGAACTGGTTTAGAGACACTTTATACCTGGTTTATTAACGATAAGGTTGTGCTCTTTAATGTTTTTTAAAGGGAAAATATGATGCATTATTTGAATTGTTTTTAGCCTTTAAACCTGCTCTTGAGTGTCTTCAGTTTGACATGTCGTGTTTTAGAACTAAAAATAAAATGCTTTTACAAAGAAAAGCATAATTTTATCACTGTGTTGGGCGATGCCTTTTTGCATTCGCTGTGGCTCCATCTACTGGTTGTAGAGGGAATTACACACATGTAAATATATATCTACAATGCACTGCAGTAAAACGTGGATCTGACGAAGTTGTAGTTATGATGATTAGATCGGGGAAATGTTCAGAGCGAGTCTGGAGATGATTTAAGGACTTAAAACAGCAAAAGATTCTGGGATAAATGACGTCGGCATCATCTACGTCTCACATCGAAGGAGTTCAGAGCACAGTGTTGGAGAGGATTTACAAACCAGCATCAAACAAACATGAATCAAGCTAAATGCTGCTCCAGGTGTGTTTTTGATGATGGAATGATGTTAGAACATGGATAAAAGCTCAACAAAGTCAATTTTGCATAATATTTGTCCTTTAAAGACCACACAGCTTGAAGATGCTTTTGCCTGCTATCACTTCATGCCAAAGTACGTCACATGTAAAGAACGGACAGCGACAACAGTTTGCTTTTTGTAAACGCAAAATTGTGTCATAAATGTTGCCTGAAAGGTGTTGTTTTTTGCCTCCAACGTGTCACAGAGCAGTTAGCGCAGATATCGGGGCTTTTAAACTGCTTTTTCACGAGTTTACACAGATTTAACTGAAAAATACCTTCATCAAAGTAAGCACTAAAAGCTCAAAATCACACAAAAAAGTAATTAATATTTCGTGCGGCTCCATTACCGCAAACAGGGAAAGTTTCAGACACTTACGAGCCATGTTTCCGGTCTTAGAAGATTTCTTGGAGTCCATTATGTTTGACCTGAGTGTTTAGATTGATGGAGGAACCTCGCCCAGAAATTAGAAAAACAAACTCCACTCAAAAAAGTCCCCCTTGTTTCAGAAATCAAACCTGTCCCCTGACTTTGCTGCTTTATTTTGAAGTTTATGTGGCTAGAGGGTTAAACTCAGGTAAAAGTAATCATGCAACTAAAATGTGAAAAAGCTGCTACAGTCTCATAACAAATATATGCACCTTCAACTTGCTTGTACCCGAAAATCAAGTCTGAAACTGTAGAAAACCAGATAAACAACAGGAACACTGACACAGACTTTGGGATCAGACATTTCTCTCCTTAAATAACATGTTTCTGAGTCCAAGTGTTGAGGAAATGAATTGGTGTGTGGCAGTTTAAGTGTCCTTTATCTCCAACTGACAATAGGATTGCAAGTTAATCGATTAATCGCAACAAATCGATTATAGAAATAGTTGTCAACTAATTAAATAATCGAGTAATCGTTAACTGGTCGATACACAGACTCCAAAACATTCTGTGAGCTGAAAGAAGAGGTTTTATGAGTCAAATTTATTGAAATTTTCACATTCAAGGGTCTTTTGCGTTCTGAACAACTAATCGATTCATTGTAGGAATAATCGCTGGACTAATCATTTAACGAAATAATGGTTAGTTGCAGCTCTAATTTACAAACCAGCTAGCTAAATTCTGCACAGCCACAGCAACAATGAGAAACTACTTTCAGTTTATATTTTGCCGTTTAAAGTTAATTTGAGCAAAACAAAAGCTCCACGGACAAAAATAAGGCCAAAGAAACACATTTTATCAGTTTGTGCTGCTCATAATTCTGCCGCTCATGTCTAAATATTAAGATTGAATAAAAGAATAACCTCTATCAGACTGAATAGCACCGTTTGAGGAGGAAATCTTCATCAAAAACTGCAGCGGTTTGCGATCTGCTAATTGCGTCCGTTCAGATTGCGTTTCGATGGCGGTTCATCTTGAGTACTTCCTGCCTCAGTGTAAAGTAGAGCTATTGTTTTTAGCCTTGTTTGAGCTGCTTGAGTGCGTTCACCCTCTGCAGTGACCTACAGCGGCTCTGATGAGCAGAGCTGCAGTGACTTTAGCTGAAGGGTGTGGCCCAGTCCCCAGGGCCCTCTGCCCTTTACACACTACACACACCACACATACAACACACTACAGACACACACACACACTACAGACACACACACACACACACACACACACACACACACACACACACACACAACAGACACACACGCTACACACACACACACACACTACAGACACACGCTACAGACACACACACACACACACACACACTCTACAGACACACTACAGACACACACACACACACACACTCTACAGACACACTACAGACACACACACCACACATACAACACACTGCAGACACACACACACATATATACACACACACACACATATATATATATATATATATATATATATATATACACACACACGCACACACTACAGACACACACACACAACAGAAACACTACAGACACACAACACATGCGCTACAAACACACGCGCTACAGACACACACACACGCTACACATACAACACAAGCTACACATACAACATACACCCTACACATGCAGTATAATGACTGTATTCGAGCAGTAGAAATTGCATTAGTAAGAACCTTTTTCTTTACATTTGAGGCATTAAAGGTGCACTAAGTTTTCTAGTCGAGTGTCCTACAGTATGACTCATATCTTTCATTTTTTTCAGTTTTCAGTTTTTATTTCCAAAAAAGTGCTTTATTTGCTGCTTGTCTCCAGGAGATTGCTTGCATTTGTTCCATCACCAGGAAAATAGAAAATTTCAAACCCTCCACCAACAAACTATACAGTGACCCTTTAATAATTCTGTATTTACTTCTATTTAACTAATATAATTAACAACATCACCAAAGCTTCCTTCTATATTTATTCAATCTAATGTATTCTTTTGTCGTCTGTATTTTTTTTAGGCAAGGACCACATCTGCCGCTTCGTGGGCTGTGGGAGAAACGACCGCTTTAACTACGTGGTGATGGAGCTCCAGGTGAGTTCAAACGCACTGGGAATTCACAGCGTTCTCGCGTGTCAGCCGTTTTAGAGGTCACTGCTTTGGCGACGCACAGATACCACTGTCATACGTCTCTGCTTGTGACAAAAATGTTATCTTTAAGGGTGGAATTTAGGGTGAAACAGTCAAAATATAATCAGGATTTTGTTTTAATTTGCTGTTCAACTATTAAAACGCAGATGTTTTGTACTGGTTTATTAGGGATAATTTGTCTGTAATTACTGGATCTATCCACATGAAACAAAAACTGACACAATGTTTAATTGGGGATGTAACAATAACCCGAAATATCTTGATATCGTGGCGTCTTTGTTCGGGTTGAATGGACCATATAATTAACCACAAAAGTGCAGAAATATCACTTTGCACTCATGTTTGGAAGATTTACTTGCCATTTCTGTTTATTTTTTCTATAATGTTGCATATCTTCACAACAATAATTGCAATATATCTCCCACTTTCATTCTTAACTATACGACTACGACAATTAATTGACTCATCGTGATTAGTCGACTATAAACAATTATTATCTGGACTAAACTGACTCTAAAATTATGACAAAGACAGTGACAATATTAAATCAAAATGTCAAAAAAGAATAAACTATTTCTCATTTTCTACATAATACTACGTTTGTCATCATCTGTAAATATTCTGTATCTAGCAGCAATCAATCAAAATAATACAACTTTGAGTAAACGAATGAGGAGGAAAGAGTGTTGTAACAAGATTAAAAACTCATTAACAGTGATTTTGCTTAAAGTGTCTTTGACAACTTGAACTACTCTTTTAACTAAAATGAATATCTAATAAACATATCTCAAATTCTGCTAAAATCTTTACAAATTTTACCCCGTTTAACTTTTTTTTTTTTTTTTTTTAGATTTTTTAAAATTTTACTTCCTTGTTGTAAGTGATGACATCATAGTGGGAAATTACAAGAAATCATCCTGTACAGGGCACCAAAAACTCATCTAATGTCAGATTGTTTTATTTGACAAAGAAAAATACATGTGACACCTTTATTTTGTTGAATCAATGTTTAAAGGGTCAAAAATGTAGTTTCTTTTACGTAAAAAATGCACAACCTTTGGCTCTCTGGTGTGATGTCATCAGTTTGGTTACTTCCTGTCATTTTCAACAGATTTTTCAATTTTTCTCCACAAACAGTGACCTGACTGGTGTAAAACTATCATTTACATTGACAAGAGGTATTAATACACTGAATAAAGTCAAAATTAGAAAATCATACAAACCTGTCACACGCACTTTGATACGTCCCCTTTAAAATCACCTCGGGTAACAGCAGCCTGTACCTGTTCCTTGTGTGTTTTCAGGGGCGTAACCTGGCGGACCTGCGGCGGAGCATGTCCAGAGGAACCTTCTCCATCAGCACCACCCTGAGGCTCGGACGGCAGATTCTCCAGGCCATCGAGAGCATCCACTCGGTCGGGTTTCTGCACCGCGACATCAAACCGGTAAGAGACCTAAGAGAGCCGTGGGTTATTTATGTTAGAATTAGAGCTGCGCGATTTATGTTTTAATAATGGTATTCTGGTCAAAGTTCACATTTTAAACGCAACCGGGAGAATTGACAAAAGGACTCACGTGTTTGAAATGTTTTGCCACTTTTAGTATTGTTTTTGTCACCTATAGTATAGTTTTTGTCGCTTTTAGACATGTTTTTGTTGAGTTTTTGTCCGGTTTAATCACATTTTTGTTGTTGTTTGCTTTTAGTAGTGTTTTTGTCACTTTTGGTTGAAACTTTAGTCTCTTTCTTGTTGCTTTTAGCTGTTTTTTTATTTAAATTTACATTAAGTTGCACTCATTTGTGTTTTTGTCTCTTTTAGTTGCATTTTTGTTGCTTTAAGTTGTGATTTTCTCCCGCTTTTAGTTGTACTTTTGTTGCTTTCAGTTGGCGTTTTTTTGCCACTTTTAGTCATGTTTTTGCCACTTTTAGTCATGTTTTTGGTGCTTTTAGTAACATTTATATTGCCTTTAGACATGCTTTTGAAGCATTTAGTCAAATATTAATTATTTACTCAAAAATGAATAAACTGGTTTTGTCTGTTTCAGTCTAATTTTGCGATGGGTCGATTCCCGAGCACCTGTCGGACCTGCTACATGCTGGACTTTGGACTCGCTCGACAGTTCACCAACTCCTGTCAGGAAGTCCGACCGGTGAGGACTGTTATGACTGAAATATATACATCACCAACGTAAAAGATCATGGTTTTAAATTGCTCTGGTTTGTTTATGGAAGATATTTTGTTAATGACATTTTGAATTTTAAACGCTGGTTGTAACCGTGAGAAATTTGTTTGAATTAGTTTCTAGTTTGCATTTTTAAATGCATTTTTCTAATTTTAGAGAATAAAAAATGAATAATTTACCTTAAATATTCAATGTGTACATTTTCAACCCCTCAAATTCAACTATATATTTTATCACTCCTAATTTAAACTTTGTTTTGACAAAGTTTAGACTTTGAGGTCTTGAAAACTTTGCATTGACTATTTAAAAGGTGAAACACCTCAAAAATGCATATTGCAAATTTCCGCGACCGAAATTGAGGATAAAAACAATTCAAACACGTTGTTTCAGAGTGAGAAATTTGCCAGTATTTAAAACTCAAAAATCACATGAAACAAATGAACTATATTAGTAATAAGACACTGTAGCTGATTTTTACTGTTGTGAAACGTAAGAGAAAGGAGCTACTTCATGTACGGGATGTTTTGCACGTAATAAAGTAAAATTTGTGTTGCTCCAGCACAGATATGATGTAAAAGCATATCTATTTAGGTGAAAATAAGACCACAGCACTTTCTCTGCATCTATTTATAGAGCGTTTTATTCTATAAGGAGCAGGAAGTGTGTTGTTAACATGCTAATGTTTATTAGCTTTGCCCTGGATGGCAAAACGCTCTGGGCTCAAAGACTGGTGAAAAGTGCTTCTAAACTCGTGGAGGTGAATATTTAGGATGCTGGGACTGCATTTGGAGAGTGAGAGATACATGTGCCTGATGTAAACAGGAGCTAGTTCTGTTTTTCATGTTTCAAAACAGTAAAAAAATCAGGCACCTTTAATGCCCCTGTTGTTATCGAAAAAAACAGCCAAATGCTCAAACATAGTATAAAAAGTATAAAGTGGATTTGTTGTAAATAATCCCATGTTCTGTGTCTCAGCCTCGTCCAGTGGCAGGTTTCAGAGGAACAGTGCGATACGCTTCAGTCAACGCACACAAGAACAAGGTGAGCGCCCCCTACAGTCACAACACAGCCCTTCACATGCGCCACACTGTGTACTTTCATATGAACATAACGTGCTGCCGGCTCCCCCTGCAGGAGATGGGACGACACGACGATCTGTGGTCTCTGTTCTACATGCTGGTGGAGTTCCTCGTGGGACAACTGCCCTGGAGGAAGATCAAGGATAAAGTGAGAACATTTTGAATCTGAAGTGTTTGTCTGACGTGAAGGTTGATTGATTGATTAATTGTTGTCAAATTCAAGTGATATATTCTGGGTAAGATTACAAAAATTGACTCAAAAACATCGGCAGAACTTGTTGGCCATCAGCTAGTCTGGCTTCTGAAATATTAGTATCTAAAAATCCACATTTCGATCTCTAACTGAAACAAAATTAATAGATTTTTGTTGTTTGATGAGTGACTGATGGAGTTTTGTTTTTCTCAGGAGCACGTGGGGAAACTAAAGGAGACGTACGACCACCGCCAGATGCTCAAACATTTACCGGCCGACTTTGGGGTTTTCCTCGAGCACATCGCCAACCTGGACTACTTCACCAAACCAGACTATCAGGTCCTGCTCCTGTCTCTGCTCCCGTCTCTGCTCCTGTCTCTGCTCCCGTCTGCTTCCGTCTGCTTCTCTGGCTCTCAAATTTTCCAAACAATTTCCCACTCATTTCCAACAATTTTCCACCAGATTTCTACAATTTTTGCTCCAATTCTCCCCTAATCTTCCTCCAATTTTACACAGATTTTTCTCATCAACTTTCTTTCAATTTTCCTCAAATTATCAACACATTTTTATACAAGTTTCTACCAAATTTCCTCAATTTTTGCACTACTTTTCCACCGATAATATAGTCAAATTTTTCCCATTGTCTTCACTTTTTTTTTTTATAAATACCTGCACATTTTCCACATATTTAAAATTTTTCTACAGTGTTTCTTCTTACTCCAATTTTATGCTAAATGTTCACTTGTATTTTCTTAAAATTTTATTTATTTATTTACCAGTTTTCCCAAAATTCTCCAAATGTTTTGCAACAATTTTGTACAAATTTTTGCTCCAATTTTCTACAGATATTTCCCGTCAATTCTGTCAGTTTTCCACTAATTTCCCTCCAATTTCGACTTTCCTCAAACTATAACTTCAACTCATTTTCCATCAATCATCCTCCAATATTCAACAAATTCTCCAACAAAAGCGTAACCTGGTTGTGTCTCTGTGGCTCTTCTTCTCATCCGTCTGATTACATAACTTTCTGGTCTTTTGCAGTTGTTGATGTCCGTGTTCGACAGCAGCATGAAGACGTACAACGTGGTGGAGAACGATCCGTACGACTGGGAGAGAACGGGCACCGACGGCTCTCTGACCATCAGCACCGCAGCCACGACGCCTCAGCACCACACCAGGCTCACTCCAGCGCACATGGGGTACACACTTCACTCAAAACGTCTTTGTGTTTATACAGTCTGAAAGAGAACGCTCAAAGATGAAACGCTGGCCCAAAAAAAAGCATCGTCACCTTTTTCTATTCATTTTCCATTTTGATATTGACCCAGAGTAAATTATTTAGATTTAAAGGTGATGATTATTATTATTTGAAAACATAATATTTAAATAATTTGCTTATTCAAGTATGTAGTGGTCTATAATTCCTGTTAGGACTTTAAATAGACTCAGTCAATTAAAATCCAATTCATGGAATTCTTCCAAAATGGCACAGGATGTATAAACATTGTGATTTTCATTAAAAGTTTTACTCTGTTTTAAAATATAGATAAAAAATAATTTGGATATTCTCAAAACGTCTTAATTTGTTTATTTTTAACCTTCATCTGGTTAAAACTAAATCTCAAAGAAACAATAGAAAAGTTGGAAATCAGAAAAACCAAACACTGGGTTCATTTACACGGCCAAAATTCATACACAAGAATAATCAGATAACCCAATAATCTGATTTTTGGTGCGTTTTGACAGCAACAAGAGAAATCTGATTATCAAATACCAATGTGTCAGTGAATCAGTGGATTTTTAGAGTAACTGTATTACTTGGAAGTACAATGAAATTTTAAATACATTTAAACATTCTTTATCATGCCCTTTTTTCATAATATTGTGCAATATGATTACATGATTATTATTAAATTTAAACTCCATGTGTTTATTATTAATGATTTACAATGTGTAGTGTAATACTTAACTTTTTCTTTACATTACTAATGACATTAGTCAAACTAAATGTGTTAAATGAAAGCACTCCAGCTCTTTAAACCCAATTATTGTTTTGACCTCTTGAGACCACTGTAGCTGTAGTTTTTAGCCCCAATCTAAAGCCCCTAATCATGGGTTTCAGCTTCAATTTTTTGAGGACCTTTTTCAGGGTATATGCGGAATCTTTAAAAGTCTTAGAAGTAGACGAATAAATTTAGGTAAAATGAATTGTAGGTCAAATTTAGATTAAAATGATTTATATGGGACAACAGCAAAAAGGAGAAGATATGGAGGGAGTTATATAGGTGTATGTAGGAGTTTAATCAAACTTGTGCATCTCCAACACATAAATACATTCGATCAGTACTTTTCTGTATAAATAGTTGTTTCTGCATGAATCCCTGTACAGCTGTAGTCTTTTGAGTGCAGTTTGGGTTGGACATGGAGAGAATTTCTTTAGTCGACTCCAGCCCTAGTTTGAACAGTTGTGGTCCTCCTCTTTTGTACATTTTTACATGTTTTGTTCATTCACTTTTAGTTTAAATTAAATATGCTATTGATATTGTATACAATTTATTTAATATTTCAATAAACTAAAGGTCTTAAAGATTTCCATAAAGGTTTTAAAATTGACTTTGGGATCTCTGCATATACCCCTGTTTTTTATCATTCAAAAGATGTAATATTTAGTTTTGAATTGTCATTTCTGTGGTGATGTTTCAAATGTTTCCTGGCTCTGAAATCCATGGCCGGTGTGCGCTCTTTTCTCTCTGACGTCGCCGTTTCCCGTCTGTCGCAGAATGGCCAATGCGTCCCTGCTGCCCGGAGACCTGCTCAGGGAGAACACGGAGGAGGTGGTCCAGGACGAGCAGCTCAGCGACGGGGACAACCCTCCGGAGCGCTCCCCCGTGCACCAGCGCCCCCCGGAGGCCGACGTGTGGGAGGAGCTGGACCGCAACCGGAACCGCGTACGGGCCAAGGTACGAGAACAGAGCAAAAGATCAAGGATATTACTCGAGCGGTTTAGGCTAAAGTCACATTTTCACACACAGCGAATCAAAATGACTGAACTAACGAGAAGAGTTGTCAGATTATTGAAGTGTCATGTTAACATCTGTAATCTGATTTCTTTCAGATTTTTTACACTCGTGCAGGTTTTGTGAAAGAAAATTAGGCAAAAATAAAGGCAAAAAACGAACGCGGCAAAGACAAAAATGAAAGAGAATGACAGAAATGTTAAAGATGGAAAGAGTTATTTTAAAATGCATTGTACTTTGTCTTCCAAATACATAATTTACTTCAAAAATCCTTTGTTTCACTGATCCATGCCACTAGGGCTGTAATCCTTTAGTCGATTAATCGGTGTCTTAGAAAATTGATGAGAAAAATCTGTGTGAAATTGTTGGGAAAAATTGTGGAACTATAGTAGAACATTGTTGATAAAATGTTGGTCGTTCTTCAAATTATTTACCAATTTTCCTCCAATTTTCCATGTGTTCTACCAAACGCAATTTCCACAATTTTTCCCACCAGTCTTCCACAGATTTCTCTCATAAATATTCTTTCTATTTACCACAACTTTCCTTCAGTTTCCCACAGATTTTCCTCAAATTACAATTTCCTAACAATTTTCCGTCATGTTCCTTCAATTTTTCACAAGTTTTCAACCGATTTTCCACCAATCTTCTTCCAATATTCAGCTAATATTACACCAGCAAAAACTATCTGGATGTGTTCCTCTGACTCCACTGAATCATGAGTTTAATCCAGTTGAAGAAGAAAACATTTCGCGCCCCCCACTGAGTTTATTCAGTGCATTAATACCTCTTGTAAATATAAATTACAGTTTTACACCAATCAGGTCGCTGTTTGTGGAGAAAAGTTGAAAAATCTGTTGAAATTTAAACAAACTGATGACATCACACTGGGGAGACAAAGGTCATGCTTAATTTACACAAAAGAAAATACTTTTTTGATCTTTTAAACATCTGTTCAACAAAATAAAGGTGTTCACGTTAATTTTTTTTTCTTTTGTCAAATAAAAAAATCTGTGACATTAGAGAAGTTTTGTACAGGATGTTTCTTGGTAATTTCCTAGTGTGATGTCATATTTGCCACCAGAAAGTGAAATTAAAAACCTAAAAAATAGCTAAACTGGGGTAAAATTGGTTTGCAGAATTTGAAATATATTTATCTTAACTACATTTTAGTTAAATGAGTGGTCCGACCTGTCAGAGGCACTTTAAGGGGTACTCTGAGTGTGAGACAAAGCTTAGGGACCACTGCTTTAAGGTACAGTATTTTTCCCTGTTCCCTGTTTGAAAATCAAGAATATGGATCATTTAAAGTTATCGAAAAGCAACAACTTTATTCCTATGGTAAGTTAGTCCTTTTCTGCTTTTTCAGACGGGCACAGAGGACGACCACAGTAACAACCAGCTGCCGCTCGCCGCTCAAGGCGCATCGTCCCCGGTCAAACTTCACCCGGAGGCGGCGCCCGACAGGGACGCGCCGCTGCTCCGAAAACTGCGAAACATCCACAGCCTGGAGCAGGAGAAGAGGAGGAGCCTCGCGAGTCCCGACAGATTCACCGACGGAGGGTAAGACGGAGTCACTGAATCAGTAACAGTGAGGGCAGCGCAAAAGTGCAGCAGTGTAACTTCTCTACATTTCAGAGCGTGTCTGTACTTTATACGCCAATACATGTTTGAACTGGACTGAAAAGTAAAAGTATATTTGCTTAAGGTTTTAGATCTGCTGAAAAGACAGAGGGGTTTATTTTTTACACATTTATGGCGACATCTAGCCTGTTTTTTGTTTTGTTTTTTTCTAAAAAAAAAAAAAAAAGCCTCTGAAGAGAAAAATAACCAGGAAAGTTGACTAAAATGATCTAATCTCGACAGAATTAATCAGTCAAGATTACAATTTGATGCTTTAATAGTTCTCCAAACCAAAAATAATTATTTTTACCTTTTACTCTTAAAGGTCCCATAACATGCAAAATCGACTTTTCAGAGGTTTTAACCTTCCTACAGTGCTATTTGGGCCTCGTACGTGTGCCCAAAGTGGTTTTTTGATTAATTCCCGCATGTTTTCCGTCCCCCTCGGCTGAGCAGGCAGACGGGGGCTCCTCACCAGGATGACGCGGCTTCACTAGGATGACGCGGCGCTCAAGCCACGCCTCCAGGAAATCGCGCAGCCGCAGAATAAAAACAGCTAATGCTAATGCTACACAGTAATTACACGATGGATACGATAGATAGAAGAGTTAGCTTGTTATTTACCAAACGGCAACGTCCGTCGTCGAGGTACTGGAGCACGTCAAACTCCAGGTCAGATCCAGGACGTAGGACTCAGCACGACGCACCGTCAGGACGGATAAAAGGTTTATTCCCGTGTTTGTGTATCGCTGTTTACCGGAGCACACGGCGCATGTGCACTATCTCCGCTCTAGGCTTCGTGGCGGGTTGGGCGGGGGAGGCGCGTGAGTTGGGCGGGTGAGGCAGACTGCTCTCTGTTTGGGGGGGTCAGATCTCAGAGTGAGCCGTTTGCTTTTGCAAGGAGGGGGGCCAGTCCAACAAATGGGTGTTTTTTGGACGCAAAAAAAAAAAACGCAAAATTTTATCAACAAAGCCCTTAGAATAGACTGTGTAAAGGGGAAAATAAGCAGAATATGGGACCTTTAAAGTACATTTTCAAAGGAGTACTTTTTTTGTATTTTTTGTTGCTGTATCTGTAATTTTACTTGAGTAACAAAATGGAGTACTTAATCCACCCCTGATTTTCAAACGTTGTTCTAATCTTTTGTTTTTTTACATCTACTTCCCCCACAACTGTCAGAACCAGTGACTGTATTAATATCAAACAGAACTTTTTATTAATGCTTTTATGGAAATTCTTGATTGTAGTGGTCGTGATTGTAGTTGATGAAGTAGAAGTGATTTAGAGGTAGACATTTTTTATAGTAACAGTTTTATGTCGAAAGGGGATGCATTTTTGGAAATTGTTAATTGTTGTTTTGACCAAAGAGTCTCAAAATTAACTGTTCTTCTCTGGATAAATAAAGTTGTTGGTCGATAAATAAAATAACTAGAATGCACAGCAAAAAATGTAAATCTATCCGAGCTTGAAATGGCTTGAATTTATCATTTTTATCTGGATTTGAGAAGTTTTGACTCGATGAGATTTAATTGCTGATGTGATGCAGAATATTTCACGGGTTTCAAGGTATTTCTGACTGATCCTGCGGTTAGTTAATTATCTTAACCACTGACAGATAATTTGGATTGAAGTAAGAAATAATGTGTTGAAACAAATCACAAACGGTTTGAAACAAGTGAAATAATCTAGTTCTGTTAAATAAATAGTCTTCACTGAACTTAACGAGTCAAAATGTCGGAAATTCAGATTAATGTCCTGAAATCAAGACATTTTAACTCATCTAGAACTTCATTATTTGCAGTGCGTCGGACGTATATCTGTACCGTGTGTGTTTTCTGCAGCCGGCTGGACAATCTCCCTCCGAGGCCGATGTCGGTGGACCGCGTGTGGCTTTGCGAGGACGAGTTTTCCCCCAAGGCGGCGTCCCCGGCCTCCATGGAGCAGGGCGAGGGCGGCCACAGCAGCGGAGGCTTCGTGGCCCTGAACCTGAGCTCGGTGCATGGCGACGTGGACTCGCGGGAGTGGGTGATGGTGGAGAGACCCAGCCGCGGCGCGTCTCCCGCGGGTAAAGTTACCTCCAGCCCCTCGGAGGAAGACGAGGAGGCGGAGGAGCTGCAGCCCGAGGAGCGGACGCCGGGCTGGGGCAAAGAGAGCAGGCAGAGTCCCTGTCCTGGAAAAGGTACGTTAGGTGTAGATTAGGGATGCACGATATGGGACATGAGGGCGATATGGGTATCAAGTATAGCGATAACGATATTATTGCGATATTTTTTCTTCATTTGCACATATTTTTCTTTTCAAGGATAACTCAACTCTTAGTTTAAAAAATATATAATTTGGGTGCAAATATTCACACATTGGAGACCTTTGATTGTAAAACCATAAAAATACATTACTGAGGCATTTTAAACATGTCAGACATTTTATTCAGCTACATTTATGTGTGTGAGAAATTATGAAAAAAGTTATGAGGGTTTTGAAGCAAGAGGTTTAACTAAAAACACTTAAACATTTACCCTGTACCACGCTTTTGGGGTGAACATTCGAGTCTGATAAAGTAAAGTACTGTATAAAAGTAAAGTAAAAATAAGCCCAGGAGCACAAGAAACGCAAGATTAATGCATTTAGCCATTAGAAATTATCTCCCATCTTTGCGAAACACATATTGCGATAACAACAAGTGCGATGACGATATTGTTTTGAAGTATTGTGCAGCCCTAAAGTGTAGTGTTGTTCCGATACCCTTTTTTTCTGCCCGATCTGATACTTCAGCTCAAGGGAGTTGCCGATACCAAGTCTGAAGTTCAGGCCAATTTTGACACATTTCAATCGTATATACTGATTAAAAACAAAGGACATTTTTTTACACTAAAATATTATATAAAGTAGATTGATTTGTGTAAAATGTTTAATGAACACATGCAAAAACAAACCACAACGCACAGATTTCCTGGGAAGACTGAAAATGTCTTTTTAGTCCGTGTAGAACTTATTTTCTGTTGAGCTCGTCTGCCCCGTGTAAACTACAACAGAAACAAGATGGCGGCGCCCACGACAACTTCTGGAATAAGGTGAATATAAAACCAGAGACTGAATTAAAACGCGTGACTTTCTCCCTCAGCCGCGGCCGAGAGCGCTGCTTGCTCTGGGGCCAGCGTGAAGGACAAACTGGAGCTGAACGTGGGGCCCGGAGCGCTGCCTGCAGTGACTCCCACCAGCCCGGGGGAGGCGCTAGCGGAGGGCATGCTCACACAGGTACGGACCACAGCATTTACACACGGATTTAACATTAGCAGGAGTTTACAGAGCGACTGAAGCGTTTACAGAGCTGAATTACACAAAAGAAACAGCTTTTTGTGAAGTAACTAGTTTATCTGAAGCATGTAAATGATAATATGTGGTTATTATGGAGTAGATTAGAGTTAAAAGTAGACTAAAAAGTACATTTAAATTGATTTGTAACGTCTTTCCTGCTCTCTCTGCCATTTCAGTTCATGCACCATTTAAGTTTACAGTGTGTAGGGCTAAATATTACTATAAATGTAATACTTTTATAACAGTCCTTCATCAGATTGTTCACAATTTGCAGTTTTTAAATATAAACATTGTTATCTTGCATATACAAAATAAGACTGTAGAGAACCATGTCATTTACTCAAACTGATGCATCTGGCTTTTAGATGAAGACTGTGTCTCTTCTTCTTTGCTTGAATTTATATAAACATTGTTCTTTTTTCAACCCTGGCATGGCACAAGAGGAGCTTCTGTGTTCACTGTGCTTTGAGTTTTTGAGTAATCACGTTTTATTTGCCTGTACCTTTAAATATGTTGACTTGAGTTGAATTTGACTTGATTTACTTTTTGAGTTCATTTGATCAAAGGCATATTATGTGGGTCTTGACTTGTTTAAGAGGAAGTCCTACAAACTATGCCGATGTTTTAAAGTCGCTTCTGTTGCAAATCACATTTTCTAACTTTGTAAAATTGGTTAAAGCCCCTGGCCGAGGCTCGTATCATTGGTCATTGCCCACTAAAGTGAACCGAGTTGACTAAATATATTGCCCTCTACAGGAGAAAAGGTGGAAGTAGGAGTTTATTAGGTTTTAGAGCTGGTGTAGTCGCTCGTTCGTCCAGGAGCGGTCAGTGGTACAAAATGTTTCAAAGGACGTCATCTGGACACCGCTTTTGAAATCTCGAATGCGGAAGTCATTTTCGATCTGAAGGCCCTGGTCTGAGAAGATAGAATATGCACAGCTTGATAAGTCCTGTCCGAAGGGAGGAGCTACAACCTCTTTGTCTTTGTTACTTGAGTTTTGTCCTCGTAGCAGGTGACGCCAAGTGCAGAACCCGAGTCCAGAGTCCTTTACCCAACTTTTGCGAGCGTTCAGTGCATTTCTCACATGGATGTATTAAATGAACGGGATAAGACACGCCCCCTCTGTCCACGTCCCTGATCGATTGGTGGCCGTGCGAGGTACTGCAGCCTCTCGGGCCCAATCTTTTTGTATAATTGCACATTATAATTGCAGACAGTACTTAAAGGTCCCATAACATGCTAAATCGACTTTTCAGAGGTTTTAACCTTCCTACAGTGCTATTTGGGCCTCGTATGTTGTGCCCAAAGTGGTTTTTTGATTGATTCCCGCATGTTTTCGCTAGAGAACTGTCTTTTTTGTCCCCCTCGGCTGAGCAGACAGACGGGGGCTCCTCACCAGGATGACGCGCTTCCCAAGGATGACGCGGTGTTTAAGCCACGCCTCCGGGAAGCGCGCAGCCGCAGAATAAAAACAGCTAATGCTAATGCTACACAGTAATTACACGATGGATACGACAGATCGAAGAGTTAGCTTGTTATTTACCAAACGGCAACGTGCGTCGTCGAGGTACTGCGTGTACGTCAAACTCCAGGTCAGATCCAGGACGTAGGACTCAGCACGACGCACCGTCAGGACGGATAAAAGGTTTATTCCTGTGTTTGTGTATCGCTGTTTACCAGAGCACACGGCGCATGCGCACTATCTCCGCTCTAGGCTTTGGCACGGGTTGGGCGGGGGAGGCGCGCGAGTTGGGCGGGGGAGGCAGCCTGCTCTCTGTTCGGGGGGGTCAGATCTCAGAGTGAGCCGTTTGCTTTTGCAAGGAGGGGGGCCAGTCCAAGAAATGGGTGTTTTTTGGAAACTGTTATGTTATGGATATTGCACAACACAAAATTTTATCAACAAAGCCCTTAGAATAGACTGTGTAAAGGGCAAAATAGCAGAATATGGGACCTTTAAATCCACCTAGTTTCTCAGACCAGAGCGTTCATATTAAAAATTGTTTCTGTACGGAAATCAAAGTGTCTTTATTTCAAAAACACTGTCCACATGACTCAGAATACCTTTCTACTTTTATTAGGTATTGTTTGATTGTATACACTTGAATTTATGTGGGAAGGCGTAGGGCTGGGTGATATGGCAAAAAATTATTATCACAATTTTCTTGGAGCCAGATCATGATTTCGATTTTATCACGATTCATGTTCATTTTGAATTATATTTAACAGAGCTGCACGATTTAGGGAAAATATCTAATTGTGATTTTTCTGACCAGTGCGACTGTGATTAGATTTATAAGTTATGTTTTAATAATAGGATTCTGGTCAAATTCACATTTTAAACACAATTTTGTCACTTGTAGTTGCATTTGTCATATCTAAACGCATCACTTTTAGTCGCATCTTTGTCGTTTTGCTCGCGTTTTTGTCGCGTTTAGTCACGTTTTGGTGCATTGTGTCGCATTTGCTGTTTGCAGGCTTGTTTTTGTCCCTTTTGAACACATTTTTATCAATTTTTGATGCCCTTTTGTCGCTTGTTTCAGAACATGTTTGTACAAATCCAAACTACAGTGTGAGCAGTTTTTATTCAAATCAAAGCAAGACATTTTATTGTTAGTGGAAGAAATTATTGTACGTCCATTAAAATTGTGATTTTGTGCAGATTTGGTTTAATTGTTCAGCCCTGGCCTTTAAGAGGTAAATAAAGTCATCTGTTCAGAGGCTAAACAACAGGAGAAAAAGTGTGTTTGAACAGCATAAATAGCAGATTGTCACAGGGACGAGCTCAACATTCGATTTTTATCACCATATCACCCAGACCTAGGAAAGCGGACCCCGACGAAACTGAAAAGACGAGAGATTAAGATTGAGTGAGACAAGCATCTAGACTGAGCAGGTTATGACAGCAGCAGCTCACCTCCTGCCTCTCTCTTCCTCCCATCCTCGCCTCTTCTCACCCCCTTTTCCTACTCTCTTCATCCCCTTCCCTCTCCCTCGCTCTTTCTACTCCCCTGCCCCTCTCCCTCCCTCCCTCCCTCCCTCCTCTCGCCCCTGTAGCAGCCGGTCTCACCCCCCTCTCTCCCGGAGGAGCTGCCCTCTCCCCAGCTCCTCATGTCTCTGTCGGACCCCCTGCTCTGTGCCCACGCCCCGGGCCTCACGCGCAGCCACTCCACCCCCAGCACCCCCAGCCCCGGCGTCGCCCGTTCGCCCCGAAAACTGCCTCCCGTCCCCCACGGAGCCAACAAGTTCCCCTCAGTCATACGCATCACCAGGGCACAGCTGCAGCAGGTGACCCTCCTCCTCCTCGTCTCGTGAACCGTCCCGTCCCGACCTCACACGCAGCACACTCTTTTGTTTGTTACTTTTCCGTTTCCTGAGTTGCTTGTTTTGCTTTTATGTTGTGGCTTGATTTGGTTTCGCTTCTGTCGTTGTGTTGCGCTCAAAGAGAGTGAACGAAGACTGGACCATGTACTAACTTCTGTTAATATCCAAAGTCTGGCTCTCCATGTCATAAATCATGCTTCTAACAAAAATGTGACGATGCTGTGCTCGTGCAGGATGTGCTCACGGCGAATCACGTGACGTTTATCTGGTGATATGAGGGTCGCACACAGTGATGCGTTTCTGTGGGTCATAAAAATCTCAGAAATGATCTTGGTCTCAGATTCAGATTATCATTCGGGCGATGCATTTAGTCTAGTGTTGTCAGAATGCTTAAAGTGCGTATGACAGGTTTTTATGATTTTCTAATTTTGACTTTATTCAGTGTGTTAATACTTCGTGTAAATACAAATTATAGTTTTGCACCAATCGGGTCGCTGTTTGTGGAGAAAAGTTGAAAAATCTGTCGACAATTACAGGAAGTAAACACACTGATGACATCACACTGGGGAGAAAAAGGTCAGGCATAATTTACACAAAATAAACTACTTTTTTGACCCTTTAAACTTTGATTCAACAAAATAAAAGTGTTCACATGTGTTATTCTTTGTCAAATGAACAAAATCTGTGACATTAGATGAGTTTTGGCCAATGTACAGTGTGGTCGCTATGGTAATTTCCTAGTGTGATGTCATACTTTACGACCAGGAAGTAAAATTTTAAACCTAAAATATAGCTAAAATGGGGTTACATTTGTAAAGATTTTAGTAGAAATGTGAATATATTTATCTTAACTGCATTTTAGTTAAATGTGTATTTCAACCTGTCATAGGCACTTTAAGTCTGTGGTCTTAGTTCTAATAAAACTCCAAATTACTCGAAAACTGATCAGGAAAGATCACATTTTAGTTTAGTTTAGTACCGTTCAGTACCGGTACTGATATTTGTTCAAAAGAGTATCTAGTTTTGATACTAGTTTTAGTATTAATAAGAATCTGATTTTTTGATACTTTTGACAGACTTACTTTAGTCCTTTTGCCTCCTAAACATTTTTACAGTCTGATGTGAAGACTGCCTCACAAATAAAATGTTTTTGAGGTAATGATAAAGACCGAAATATGAACTGACTAGGGCTGCAACTAACGATTATTTCAGTAGTCTATTAGTCTGGCGATTATTCTTTCGATTAATCGATTAGTTGTTCAGAACGCAAAAGACCCTTGAAGATGAGAATTTTACTAAATTTCATACAGACAAAGCTAAAGTGAAGGCGTTTGACGACATCCTGTAGGAGAATATTTGTAGACGAACAAGGATTTGAATCAAAAACACACAATTTATACGTTTCCTGATAGTTTTTTTGTGTCATTGCTGCTCTGACAGTGTGACAAAACCTCTTCTTTCATCACAGACAATGTTTTGGAGTCTGTGTATAGACCAGTTAACAATTACTTGATTATTTAATTAGTTGACAACCATTTCTACAATCAATTAGTTGCGATTAAACTACATGATTTACACAGAATAAAACTGGATATTGTCTTCCATAACTGCAGCCTTCGCGATTTGCTCATGACGTCCGTTCAAATTTTGATTGCGTTTAATCTTGCAGCCCTAACTTACTGTAAAACGCTTTAACAACGGAAGGAAAAAAGGAAGCGCGAGACCAACACAAAAGACGCAGAGGGCTACGTTTGCTCTCGCGGTTCACAGGCGGCGCTCTCTCCCGTCCCGTTGCTGCGGCGAGAGCCAGACTCGGTCCTCTCCTCTGTCCCGTCTCCAGCTCAGCCGCAGACGGAGCATGCTCAGTGTGTGTCTAACCTTTGACCTTAGCATGTTAGCGTCTCTGAGGTAATGCACGTGTCTTTGTTTCAGATGGTCTTTGCCCTGTCTGTGCTGCTCTTCCTGTCTCTCTCGCTCTACCTCTTCCTCTGTCTGTCCTCCCTGAAGCGCCCGGCCGTGTGAGCCTAGCACTGCCTTAACTGTGTGTGGTAGATATGTTTCACTGCATGCACCGTTTGCTCCAAAACTCATCTGCATTCAGTTATTTACTATCATTTTTATTATCCTTACAAACTATACTTTTTAAATTTTCAGCTTCCAGCTCTTGCTGCCGGACTTCAACACGATACGAGTGTTGTGGTTCACCAGCAACACGACTTTGGCAGCGACTGTCAGGGTTCCTACGCACTTTGGATTGGACATTTACAAAGACTCAAATGGATATTAAAACAGACGACATGGTCACAGCTGGGATTTATTGTTTCTCAGTGTTAATTCTGACCAAAAAATGCAAATACTTTTAGTCAATGTCTAAAGTGATCATTAGTTTTAGTTTAGATTTAATCAAACAATTCTTTTCAGTTTTTGTTGAGTTTTAGACGATTAAACTGTCATGCTAATTTAGTCGACTAAAGCCTAATGATGGTTTTAGTCGACCAGAAAATACTGTTTATACTTTTTTATTTTAAAACAATAAAATGTATTTCAGTGCATCATGGGACACATTCAGACATGTTCTTTGGACATAGAGTTTGTTACAGTCTGGTTTGTGCTCTGGGATTGTTCTTTTCCTTTTTACAGTTTTGAAACGTGAATAACACAACTAGTTTGTTTTAAACTCTTTACATCGGTCACATCACTCATCACTCACTTTACTAATGCAGTCCCAGCATCATAAATATTCACTGCAATGAGTTTATAAACACTTTTCATGAATTTCTAAGCTCAGAGTGTCGCGGGTAATGCTAACAAACATTAGCATGCTAACAGCACACTTCCTGCTTCTCTTGTAGGATAAAACGCTCTATAAACAGATGCAGAGTAAAAGTTGTGGTCCCAATTTCCCCTGAATAGACACTTTTACAATATATCTGTATATATATCTGTACATATCTTTAGCAACAGATTTGACTTTATTACATGCAAAAAATTGGGAACATGGTTTAGTTTTGTGTTTCCCGTTTCACAACAGAAAAAAATCAGGTACAGCCCCTTTACGACAAAATAATTTGGTCGATAAAATTAACTCAGTTTTGCTGATGTTAGTGCTGAAAGAAGTTAATTGATTTCGCAATATAATAGTCAGTAATTAAACAGTCTATGCATAGTCTAGTCTATAGTATTTAGTCTATGCACAGACTCTGTAACATGTTATGTCCAGGAAGAAGAGATTTTAAAGGCGTTGTACCCGATTTTTACTGTTTTGAAACGTGAAAAACACAACTAGTTCTTGTGCCTGATTTTTTGCACGTAAAGTCAAAATCTGTGTTGTCCTAGCACAGATTTATTGTAAAAGCATCTATTCGGTGAAAATGAAACCACAACGCTTTCTCTGCATTTCTCTGTTTATAGAGCGTTTTATTCTACGAGAAGCGGGAAGTGCGGCGTTAGCATGCTAACGTTTGTTAGCTTTACCCGTGACGCTCTGAGCTCAGAGACTCGAGAAAAGGAAAGTGAGCGATACATGTGACTGATGTAAAGACTAGTGAACTAGTTCTGTTTTTCATGTTTCAAAACAATAAAAATCAGATACAGGTCAGATCCCTGAAGAGGCAAGCACGGTCACAGTAAGAATGCAATAAGCAATAAAAAAACCTATAATTGAATAAATGCAAAATAGAGACATTTAATGCCATACTGTTGGTAATTACTGCCAAAGAACCACAGTAACATCTCTGTGCAGATGGCGGACTCACCAGAAAAGTTGAACAGTGACACAAAAGCTGTAATCTGTGTTGAGAGAAGCCTCTGAAATAATTAAAGTCAGCAAAAAGTTGACAAAATAGAACAAAATTGCGTAGGAACCCTGTTCGTACAAAATTCTGCATAAATCTGTTTTTCTCTGATTGCTGACCTTCTTGTTCTGTCTCTCTGCAGCTGACAGCAGGGTCGGACAGCGCCCCCCAGTGCCTCAATTTGGAGAAACACACCGACGCTGAATCTCCCGATCTCTCTTCGCCGCGAGCCAAAAATGAACCTTCAGCCGAAATCGCGGCGCTCAAGGAGGGACAGACTGCAGCTCAGAGCCCGGCGCGGAGCAGAGTCACTTCTCCTTGCTCGCCTCGCTCTCCTCCGAAATCGCCGCGCAGTCCCGTCTTCACAAACGCCTCTCCCACCCTGGACAAAGACATCAACGCTAACGGGATGTTTCCGATGCCGAAAGACGCTCAAAAAGACTGCAACGAAGCGCAAAAGGCGGACGTACCTGCGACGGAAAAGCCGAGAAGTCCGCTTTCGTATTCTCCCGTCGCTGTCAGGAAAGACCCGAACCGCAGACAGAGCCGTATTCCGATTTTAGAACCGTCGAGTTTGTTCGAAGTCGCACCTCCGGGTTCGGCGAAAGAGAAGCTGCTCCAAAAGAAAGCCACGCATTTCAGCAACAACAACAACGTCCCGTCGCCCACCGCCTCGCCGTCCCTGTCCGACCGCAGGGCTCAGTTCGTGGCTTTGTTGGCGACCCGGGACCCGCTGTCGTCCGGCTCGGACCGGTCCCAGGACGAGGACTCGCTGCTGGGGTCGCGTTCGGACCGGCAGGGGGACGAAGCGCCCTCCCTCTCCTCCTCGTCCAGCCCTCTGTCCCGGAAGAGTCGCATCCCGCGCCCGGTGAGCTCGGCCGGGTCGTCCACGGAGCAGATCGCGGGGCAGTTCACGCCCAGACCGCCACCGGGGAAACCGCCCACCCGCACCGCCGCCGAGAGCAGGTGAGACCAGTTAAATGGACAACGGAAACAAAACAGTCACAATCCAGATACCAGTGACAATAAAACTATTATGTGAGCTTTGTAATCATTTAAGTATCAATACAAATAAATAAATAAAATAAGGCAAATTTCTACTTTTCCAGAGCAGTTTAACAATCGGCTTGATCTTTATCAGTCGTATGAGACCACAAATATTAACTGCGTTGAAAATTAGTTGTGAAGAAGAAGATCACAAGTGAATTAGTTGTGTAATTATTATTATCATTATTGAAAAGGTAAAAGAGACTGGAGTTTACAAACCTAACAGTGTACTTTTTTTCACTGTGAAAAGCTAGGATACTCAACTTGACTCTTGAAACTGTTGTACATTTTGTCCTTTTTTGTATAAACAGAAAAAATTAGACCTCTGCTGTCATTTCTTTGTTGACCCAGGAGTAAGAGGCGTAAGCAGCGTTTGGCGGTCCACCCCAGTTCATTAGATTAGATCTAATCTTATCTATTCTAATCTAATGAACCTAGGAACTAGTTAGACAGATTTAAATACATATTTCTTCCATTTGAGGTTTGAAAATCAGAAACCCGTGCTGCTCGTGGATAGAACACATGCCTGCTATTTGGGGTGGGCCGCAGGGTTCTGAGTTTGAATCCGGTGTTGACCCTTTACTGCATGTCATTCCTTGCTCTCATCTCCATTTCATGATGTACTGTCCTGTCAAATAAAGCCGTAAACAGCATTTTCATAAGTGAAATGGCAGATTAAACTCCAGTCACTCCCAAAATTCACCTGAGGTTTTCTCCGTTCTTCTGTGGTGCACATAAATCCTAAAAACGTGTCAACTGATAAAAAATAAAAATCAACTGAGACACCATCGGCCGATTAACGACTAAAGGACTTCAGCTTTCAACTTTATAAATGTTTCTTTCTCTAAATAAAGAAATGTGGTAGTGTTTTAACCCCCTCTCCTCTGTCTCCGCCCTCTTTTAACCCCCTCCTCCTCTGTTTTAACCCCCTCTCCTCCGTCTCCGCCCCGTTTTAACCCCCTCTCCTCCATTTTAACCCCCGTTCCTCTGTCTCCGCCCTGTTTTAACCCCCTCTCCTCCGTTTTAAACCCCCGTTCCTCTGTCTCCGCCCTGTTTTAACCCCCTCTCCTCCGTTTTAAACCCCCGTTCCTCTGTCCCCGCCCTGTTTGAACCCCCCTCCCTCCATCCCCGCCCCGTATCAACCCCTCTCCCCCGTCTCCTCAGAATGCGGCGTTTCCGGATCCGCACCTCCAGCACGTCCGACGCTGAGCTCCTGTCCTGTCTGGCTCAGCTGGTCCACGGCTCCAGCAGGTCGGGCCAGTGCCTGCGCTCGTCCGGCCCCATCGGAGGCTCCCGCTCCGGGCTGTGCAGTCTGAACACGTCGCCCCTCCACCACCACGGCCACCACCACGGCCACCACCGCAGCTCCTCCGCCTCGCCGCGCAGCTCCTCCTCCCTGCAGCGCTCCATCAGCTCCTCGCCCTCCCGCCCGGGCCTCAACCGCAGCCACTCGCCGCCCAGTTTCTCCGGCTCGCCGCCCAGTCGCCGGTTCTACGCCCATCACCCGGAGAACTGCTGCGGGCGCCAGGCGAGGTCCGGCAGCCTGTTTCATCCGCAAAGAGGGAAAACGTGCTCCAAAGAGGGAAAGTGCTCGGTGAAGCTAAGCAGATAGTCGATCTAAAAACAAGCTTTTTATATCGATACTTTGGGTTTTGAGTATATTTCAGTATCCGATGCCAGTGCAGAGAACAAACTGAACATATCATGTAATCTTAACTGATCCGAATATGCTAAGAATTTTTATTTTTATCAGCAATTTTGCAAAAGCATTATATAAACCTAACTATAAACATTTTGACATGGGCTGCAACAACAGAAAATAATCTACTGATGCATTAATTGATTGGCTTCAACCCCTATATTACGAGTTATATCCTAAAGCATTTTTCTGGATCAAACTTATAAATATTTGTAGGACAATAGAGCTCGGGATTGTGTCATCACGAATCATAAAGTTTTCAGTTATATCTAATGTTACCCGTTTCACTGTAGGCATTCTGACTTTTTCTTTATTCCTTTTATTCCTTTTTGGACATGTTAAATATGAAAATAAAGATATAACCGTCTTATTTTCAGTCAAATCAACATTCTGGGATGAATTAGAGTCAAGTTTGTACAAAAAAAAAACACCCTCAAATCCAGAAAAAGGACTTTTATATGGATTCCGCCTGGGCTTTTTCTTCTAAAACTTACTTTTAGTTAAATTAGCTTCAGCTTTGAAAAAGGAATTGTCAAAATCCAACAAAAGCCCAAACTACAGTCCCCAGCTTTACTTCCTCATATATTTAACAAAGAAGTTCTGGGCGGAATCTATAATCTGATTTTCTTCTGTACAGAGCTTGTTTCCAAGTGTAATGAGAGTAAATCGGACGTCAGAAACCATTTTAGGGCTCATTATAGTTTCCTGCGTTTTCTTGCGGAAAAATAGCCCCAAAACGTAAAGATTTACCATTTCAAAATCTCCACCTTAATTTAAACTCTGAAGAAGTTTTTGTGTTGTTCCACGGCTGTTTTGTTTACTCTTTTACATAAAAGAGGATAATACCTAATTGTTGTTTAGGAAATGCTAAATGAAACATTAAATAAAACATTAAACATTAAAATGACTCCAAAAAGAGCCAGAAACATTTAGTGTAATCTTCTTGTCAAAGCTATAAAGTGACATTTCTGCACTTTTGTGGTAAATTTAGTTCATTCACATTTTATGCAACACTTAAACCTCAACGAAGACATTTACAGACACATTTTAGCACACTCCTGATACTTTTTAAAATATCATCTGGGTTTTGTCATCGAGATAATGCATGAAGATAAAGAAAGATTTATTTTTGTCAATATCAGTCACAAATCATAGAATTTTCAACCGGCCTAATGTTAAACCCCCAGAGATTTCAAGGTGCTAAATATTATGTTTATTCTGACGTTCAATCCCGAGCTCCATTCGTGCATCTGTATCAAATGTAAAAGAGAAAGAGGGCAGCGTTTGAGATGCGGCAAAAGAGAAAATTAAAAGCTGTTTACTGAAAAGTGCATTGTTAATACTAGTAATAATAACACATATACTATAACTCTATCATAGAGCTTTTCTAGACATTCAGAGTTGATAATTTTGTTTATAATTTGTAGCTTCACAGTCACACTTAGATATTTATTCACAGGAAATATGGGCGAAGTGTGTTGCCCAAGGACACAACAGAAGAAGTATGCAGTGTGGGTTTAATGGGGATTGAACCGCCAACTTTCCAATAAATGTTTCAATGAGGTGTAAAATTATGACCACAGATTCTTTCTTTATGTTTAAATCATCAAAACTGTGGCTCTTGTGGTTTAGTCCTAGTTACATTTTGGTGTTGGACCTGGTTTAATCCTGATTTAGACCTGGTTTAGTTCTAACTCACCTTGTTGGTTTGGAAGGTTTGAGTTCTGGTTTAGTCTTTGGATTAGATCTGGTTTAGTCCTTGATCTTGGGTTACACAGTCCTTGATGTTAGACCTGTTTAAATCTTTAGTGTTAGACCTGGTTTAATCCAAGTTTAGAGCTGGTTTAGATTTTGTTGTTAGACTAGGTTTGGTCCTGGGTAAGATCTGGTTTATGTCCTGGTTTAGTCTTGGTTTAGACCAGCTTTTGAGGAGTCTTCCTGGGCTGCATCAGAGGCGCTTGAGTCCTTGTTTAGTCCTTGAATAGACCTGGATTAAACCTGGTTGGTCCTGTGCACATCTAGCTTTCGAGCTGCTTTTTGGTGGAGTTTTGGGGGTTAGACCTGGTTTAGTCCTTGGTTAGACCTGGTTTAGTCCTTGGTTAGACCTGGTTTAGAGCAGCTCTTGAGGGGTTTATCCCATCAGCAGTGCACAGTTTCTGTCAGAGATGATCAAATCCTGGCTAAACCCGGTTTAAGTCCTGGTTTGGTCATGTGTAAGACCTGCTTTAGTCTAGGTTTCAAACAATTTTTGATGGTGTTGGTGAGATATATATATATTGTTTAGTCCTTGATTAGACCTGGTTTAGTCCTGGTTTAGACCTATAGTTCGGTCTTTGGTGTTAGCAGTGGTTTAGTCTTTGATTAGACCTAATTATGCCACGGTTTAGACCTGGTTTAGTCATGGGTTAGATCTGGTTTAGTCCTTGAATAGACCAGGTTTAGTCCTGGTTTAGTCCTTTAGTTAGGTCTGTGGTGTTAGCACTGGTTTGGCCCTTGATTAGACCCGATTTAGTCATGGTTTAGATCTGGTTTAGTCCTTGAATAGAGCTGGTTTAGTGCAGATCTGTTGTTTATTCCATAAGAAAGATGCAGGTGGTCATAATATTACGGCTTATTGCTCCACTTCCCTCGCGTCCATCCCTCTAGGCATTTTATTCAGAACTTCCCTGCACATTTAACCGGTGACACTCAAAAACATCGTCTTCTCCTGAACCGCACGACGAGGAAACGCTTCAACGCCGGCGGCTGAACTGACCCTGCGCCGAACACGGAGAGCTACATGTACAGCTGTATTTATTATCTAGATATTTATTTTGATGCTTCGACTCGATATATGTATAACTGTGTGTGGTTAATATTTATCAAAATGAAAAAGGGGAAACGCCCTGAGTACAATCATGTAAAACGGACGCGCCTTTTGTGCCTACGGAGCAGAACTGAGACTGTACCAGACACCGAAAAGTGCATTCAGGGGGCTTTATGTGATTTGGACATTCAAGCCGTCATTTTAAGAGTAACAGACATTTTTACATTTTTAGGTGCCAATTCATAATAACTACACCTTAATTCACTTCAATAAAGCATGAAGAAATACTTAATTATTGACAACTTACTTAATTATTCAAGTTTAATTAATAATAGAAAAGGTTTTAAAGGTCGTCAGCTAGACACTCTTTTAGAAATCGACACGTTTCAACTTCCATCCGAAATGTATTTTTAATCAAAATGGAAATGTTTTGAGCCAAAGCATTTATTCTCTGCTTTAAATGGAACAGTGGTCTGAGATATAATCTTCCATCAGTCGACAACAGTCTCATTACAACTTGAAGAACGAGGGAAAAGTCTCTCGCTAAAACATTATATAAAGTAGATTGATTTGTGTAGAATGTTTAATGAACACGAGCAACAACAACGCACCGATTTACTGGAGCCTGAAAACGACTTTTTAGTCCGAGTAGAGCTTATTTTCTGTTGAACTCGTCTGACCCGGCCTTAAAGTCTGCATGACAGGTTCGACGACACGTTTCACCAAAATGTAGTGAGCATGATTATATTTTACTAAACATTTTGCCTATTTGTCCCCAGTTTGACAGTTTTTGTAATATTTATTCACCTTATTCTGCCCCGCCCACTTTTGCAGTTTTTTGCACTTTTGTTGTAAACGCACTTCCTTTTGACGAGAACTCCGTTAAAGCTAATGACGAACGAGGGAAAAGTCTCACCGCTAAAATGTTACATAAAGTAGGTTGATTTGTGTAAAATGTTTAATGAACACGAGCAACAACAAGTCAACAACGCACTGATTTCCTGAGGCCTGAAAACATATTTTTAGTCCATGTAGAACTTATTTTATGTCGAGCTTGTCTGCCCCGTGTAAACTAATACAACGGAAACAAGACGGCGGCGCGTAAGGCAACTTCCAGAATAAGGTGAATAATGTCACTTCCTGTTTGAACATGGGCAGCAAATATGACATAGACTGTTACCATAGCAACCAGACCGTAAACAAGGGCCAAAATCCATATAAAGTTATGATTTGACTAATAATACCTGACAACACCTTTATTTTGTTGAATAACTGTTAAAACTGTCATAAAAATGCGTCAGTCGTCTTGTAAATTGTCTCTGCATTTACAACGGCGCGTCGATTTCTGATGACATCATAGAGGGATTCCATTTCAGCTCTACTTCCTGTCATTTTGAACATTTATTTTTCTAAATTTCTAAATCAAAAATGACAGATTTCTCAAGCAGTGTCCAGACGACAACATTTTAAATCTTTTTTTTTTACCCTGGCCCACTCTGGCCAACTAAAATTCTCTATTATTCCACATAACTTGTTACAGTTTTATATTTACACGTATAGTCATGTGTCAGCTTAACGTGAGGCACTGAATACTTGATTACATACAGCCCTTTGATGCCGTGTAGTAGTAACTGTGGTAGTAGTAATAGTAGTCGTAGTATTTATAAGTACATGGTCGGTGTACTAGAATTGTAAAGGTGCCTTGGCACTTTTGGGCAGCTCCGGGTTCCACTCTGCTGTTCGATCAGACGAGCCAAAAACTCCTGTGGTTTTTAGTCTTGTTTAAACAGTGTTATTCTGAAACTGACGCTTTTTCTATTTATGAACAAGTCACTTGGACAAACACAGTGCCCTCCGTTGATATTGGTAGGAAAATAAGTGATGCAGGTCGACTTTTTGTTGTAGTTTTGGAGATTTTCTGACTTAAGACTCAACTAATTTAAGGCATGTTCCTGAAGTGATAAATCCAGGACTAAATTAAGACCAAAACTGGACTGAAACTGGATCAAAAAACGACTAAACCACGACTAAACCATAACTAAAAGAAGAAGTAAATGGGACTAAACCAGGAGCCAACCAGTCCAGAACTAAAACAGGACTCAACACGGATTAAAGCAAACCTGAACCAGGACTAAACACGGGTTAAACCAGGACTAAAGCAGGAAAGAGGAAGTAAACCAGGACTAAACAAAGACTAGACCAAGACTCAATCTGGATTGAAGCAGATTGTAAACTAGGACTAAACCAAGACTAAACTAGGACTAGAGCCGGATTAAACTAGGATTATAGCAGGAAAAAATAAATAAAACGGCACTAAACAGGACTCAATCAAGACTAAGCCAGGACTAAACCAAGACTAAAACTAGATTAAATTAGGACTAAACCTGTACCAAACCAGGACTAAACAAAGATTTAAAACAGATTAAACCTGTACCAAACAAGAACTAAAGCAAGACTAAAACCAGGACTAATCCAACAAACCAGTACTAAACCAGGACCAAACTAGTCCAAAACGAAACAAGTTCTAAAACAGGAATCAATCTGGATTAAAGCAGATGTAAACCAGGACTAAACTAGGACGAAAGCAGGAAAGAAAAAGTAAACCAGGACTAAAACTGACTCAACAAAGACAGAACCTGCACCAAACTAGGATTAAACCAGTCCAGGACTAAACTTGGTCTAAAAATGGACTGAACAAGGTTTTAACTGGATTAAATCAGGACTAAAGTAGGAAGAAAGAGGTAAAAGCAGCACTTAACAAGGACTAAACCTGTACTAACCAGGACTACGCAAGGATTAACCAGGACCAAACTAGCCCAGGACTAAACCAGGTCTAAAACCGTCAATTAAGGACTCAAACAAGACTAAAGCTGGTTTAAACAAGGACTAGAGCACGAAAGACTGAGTAAACCGGGACGAAACATGACTAATCACGCACCAAACCAGTCGAGTAGTAAACCAGGTCTAAAACAGGACCAAACCAGGACTTTTTACAGCCTTATTTGTTGAGATTTTCTGAGAGCGCAGACCATTCATGGAGGGCATTGAACTGAGGCCATATGTACATAATGTGTGCTCTGCTCTATCATCGTTTTGCTTTTGCACTTTGAAATATCTGTGACATTTGAAAAGTTAAGGAGAAACAAAAGGTTGGGTTTGACACAGAAAGCCTGAATACTTTTATACGTACTTACTTAGATAGTTTTACGCTCATAATCTGGGTTACATGTGATAATAAAGCCTAAAACAAGTTATCAGGACATGGCTTAACGCATTTTTATCTCAAATCGAGTGGCCTAAAAACAACAAAATGTAACCAATACGAGGAAAACACTGAGTTTGAAACATATGCTGCGCCCATGCTGGGAATTTCTGAGCTTTTTCTCCTCGGCATCTTGTTATAAAATAAGTCTTGAAGCTTTACTGTGAGCTAACGTGCGAAGTTTATCGTTTTATTTAAAAGTCACTGCCCAAAAGCGAATGTAGAGATTAAAACCAGGTCCAAACCAGGTCTAAGTCTGGTCTAAACATGACTAAAACCAGGATTAAAACAGGTTCAAACATGCTATGACTACTGAAAGATCATACAGGACTGAAAGACTGAAAGCAACAAATCCAAACCAAGACTAAATGTGAACTAAATTTGGTCTAATCTCGGATTTACTGTAAAATTTTGCTAGTCTTACTTTTTTTTTTAGATAATAAATACATTTTAAGAATATAAAAGGTCTTATTTAGGTCTGAATTTGGACTAAACCAGGGCTGAAACACTACACCAACTCCAAACCAAGGCTGAATTGTCTACAAGTCTAGTTTTACACTTTCTGTTCATAAATTGATTAAGAAAACATAAAAGATCTGAGTTATGTCTGAATTTAAACTAAACCAGGGCGGAAAGACTGCATCAACTCCAAACCAAGACTAAATTTGAACTAAACCAGGACTAAATCTCTAATCCTGGACGTAAGTGTTAATGTTCCACAAATATAGTTTTGTATTTTCTTGATTTAAAGTGAAATAAAAGGGAATAAAGCATACGATATTGTACATTACAATAGCATTTATTATCTGTTGCCTCCCTCTTTTTAAGGACTGCAGATGGACATTAGCCTTTCATATAATCTGGTGCAAACGTCTTTGCCCTTGGGCAGAATGGCATTGTACGTTGTCCTGTTAAACAAATAAATAAATGGATTTATTTATGAGACATTTCACAGATATTGTTTTATTGTTTATTTAAATTGTACAGCCATCGAGACCAGAATGTAACACGCAGCTTGTGTAAATATCTGTAATTATTTTTGTTCATTCATTTGTATCATATCAGCGCTCTGTACAGTCTTCATTTTGTTTTGTTTTATGTTGTTTTTTAAATTATTTTGTATTTTATTTTTGATAAAGTGGTAATAAATAAATATTCATTTGGCATGCAGACTTACTACTGTGTCCTGTACTTTATTCATGATTCAATAATGTTTATCTCTGAAGGGCTGCAACTAACGATTATTTCTATTGCACATTGAGTCTTTTAAAATCAAACAAAGGTGGAAATATGGTGACTGAAAGCTTCTAGACAGAATCAGAGTCGGTTTATTGCCAGTGATAAAAATTCACAAACATAGGAACTTGCTTTGGCATGAAGTGCAGCAAAAAACAATGAATAAAATATATAAAAGAGGCATGCATAAGATTAAGAATGAAATAGAATAGATTAGAATGTTGATGAAAATTCGAAATAGTTTATTCTTTTTTGATATTTTGATTTAATAATTCTTTGTTTTAAAAAGGTATTTTGCACGTGTTTAGAGTAACGCACAGGGGCTAAGGATCTGACTGCAGCCTGAGCTCAAATATACCTTATATTTTGTTTAGATATAGAATAATATGTGTATAATATGTGTATTTATGGGTTTATAATTGCCTGGAAAAATCCGGCATTTGAGTCAATTCAATTTCTAGGGCGGAGCAAATATCTCTAGATAAAATGAAAAATGATTGTGGGTTCAACATTTCTGTATTTTCCAGTAAAACCCATAAATCTGGATTTTTCCTTCATCAAAACTGCTGTGTCTGAGAGGTTTTTCTTTTCATCAAACATTCATCAAACATTTTTATATTTTGTGATATTCTGAGGTTTCTCTGTGAAATCGCATTATGTTGCACTTCACTTTTGCGTATTTTACGGTCAAACTAACAGCCATTACCTTGGAAATCCACCATGTTTGCTGTTGGTGTACATACCTTGCATAGAAAAACATTCGCCAAAATAATGTAAAAAAAAAAAAAAAAAAAAAAAAAGAACAAAAATCCATGGAAGAACCTGATAAACCTCTGGGTCACTTCTGGTAAATACATTGATCAATATATTGTGTTAGTATACTTTTGAATTAATTTTAAGATTAGTATTTAGTATCATTAAACTCTCTGTTGCGTGTGACGTCAATACGCCCCCCCCCCCCCCATTCCTGTATCACATGGTGTGTTGCCATGGCAACCACGTCATCATGATGATGTCAAAGTTCTTTGTCTTAATGACATCATCATTCTGAGTTAACTTAAGGGGCTTTGTGTGGAGCCATTTCAAACAGAGACAGATTCACTGAACTCAACTCCACAAACAGATCAGCTACAGACGAACTGCGAAGCAAACTTTTACTCACTGCATTCAATTTGGAGCCCATTTTTAACTGTGAATTAGAAGAGCCCAAAGTTGGAAGATCTCTTGTGAACGCTTTCAACATGCCTTTTTCGATGAGGTTCCAATCTAAGATCTGGCCGTGTGAAAATATGCCCACTCCCAGCCAGGACACGCTTACTCAAGCTGACAAGTCTCGCTCAGAGAACAGCCTGGATCGTTTGGAAATCTCTAAGGGCCATCTGGATTTCTTTGAGGACGATCTGCATTTTTCTCTGGACGATCTGGATTCCTCTGAGGATGATCTTTTTTTCTCCATGGACAATCTGGATAGTTCAGAAAAGTCAGAGGACAGGAGTCCAACTTCTGCTCCACCACAGAGTCCGGACTGTTCTTTAAACGAGCTCTGGAGACCATCGTCTGCTCCACTGTGTGCTGACATAGTATCCACAGAAGATCTTGATGGTTCTCCAAAACAAGGACAGCTCAAAAAGACAATGAGTGGCCCCATAATGTGGCTGTCCACGCCCATCCAAGGGTCTGTTTCCTGTTCAGAACAGAAGGAAACTCCAGCTCAACTCCCTTGTCAGTCTTCACTGCAACAAGAGAGCAATGAGACTGCTGTGTCTTCTTCTGAACTAGAAAGAAGTGACACGAGTACTCCTCCCACTCAGAAGCCGAGGAGTTCACTGTGGAATTTCTTTAAACGCCATGGTAAGTCCTCCTCAGAGCAGAAACATGAGGCCAAAATCACCCCAGAGTCTGTTTCCTGTTCAGATCAGAAGGAAACTCCTGCTCACGTGGCTTCAGTGCACCAAGAGAACATGGAGGACGCTGTTTTTGCTTCTGAACAGGATAAGAGTGACAAAAGAACTCCTCCCGCTCAGAAGTCCCATGGGAAAAGATCACTGTGGAACTTCTTTAAAGGTCGCGGTAAGTCCTCTTCAGACCTGCAGAAACAGAACACCACAGAGTCTGTTTGCTGTTCAGCTCAACAAAACAGCAAAACATCTTCCTCCCCTGAGAACACAGAGGATAATGCCACAGACCAGGCGACCTCCTCTTCATCCTCAGACAGCGATGAGTTTCAAGACTCAGAGCCTCTTTCTTCAGATGAGGACGATAACATCCCACAATTCAACTGGAGGTCACCTCTGCCCTGGCTCAGGTATAAACTACGAAATTCGAAAGTAGTGAAGTGGTGGAGCAGGAATATCGTCCACATCTCCCTAGCCCTGTTTGTTATAGGCATAGTAATATGGATTGTCTCCTCTATATTACTTGCACTGTAAAGCTCACACACCAGGATACACCACACGTGAGTTTAGAAGTGTATTGTAGGATTTGGTCAGAGTTAAGTGTGTCAGGTGAAACAGGAATGACAATTGTGTTGTTCCGGTTTCACTGTGGACCACTGCACATGGACAAATCCACTGATGTGACTTTTAAACACATGTGTTCTGTGAAGGACCACACAGAAGGAGAAACAGAGGGAAAAGGAAAACCAGGAAATGATGATAAATAAACTAGTATTTGACATCCAACATTCTTAAATTGAGAATATTCATCTTCTCTTCTTATTTAGAATAGTTTTGTTGCTTTTTCTACATCAGACAATGGTGCTATTACCAGTGTTCTTTCTCTGTAAAACTCTCAGGCTCCACTCATTTCCAAGGCAATCCTCTTTTTTCATCATTAAAAAATTTAGCTTTATTTTTAATCTAACGTTAATGTAAAAGGAAATATAATTCAAATTCAAAATTCTATTCAAAAATAACATGTAGTAATGAACTATTAACCTGGCTCACACCAGACTGATATGTCCATCACTCTGAATTTAGTTCTACACATTATCAATCTGGACAGGGTCTCGCCGAAAGCCGTCAGGAAAATGCATAATGTCATGATGAACATTTGAACTGAAGGTCGCAGCGTCACAAAAGCAGAACAAGCCAAGAAATCGATAAATCCAGTTGAGCCAAAAGCACAGACTTCTTCCTCGTCCTCAAATGCACAAAGCACTTCTATGGCACGTTTTCAAAAGCAAAAGAATGTAAATGTGTTGACACAGGCCGAAGTACGTCCATCGGCGCCGCCATGTTTGTTTAGGTTTGTCCTTTTGACTTTCGCCCAAACCACAATGCTGCGCTCTGATTGGTGCGGCACACAACGGCAGGTGCAGCCCTGACAGCGGAACACAGCCCAGATGGATCTCAAGAGTTTGTGAACTCACAGAAATCGCAAGAATTCATATGGCAGGGCCATTTAAAAGTATTTTCACAATCCGTTTTAGATATCCCTGAGTGAGTTACGCTGCCTTCACGTGTTCTGGAAAAGATGATCCCTTCCACTCGTGAAGTGATAATTACGAGTATGTTTTGTTCAAGTGCTTTCATGGTAGTAGAACATTTGAGAAAATATATTACATAAATTAGTTTTCAAGCTCAGTGTTCTTTCCTGCTTGTTGTGTGGACAACTTTTGGGGCCTCCCTACTGAGCCTCTAAGGCTCCTCGGGGGACGCCCGGACCCCACTTTGGGAATCACTGCCTTAGACAATATCCTACAGCTCACACTCGGAAATATTTAATATTTTCCGCAATTCATTATTTTATTTAATTACTCTAAGTGGAAATAGAGACAGCATTCTACTTGTGTGCATATACTTATGCTGTTATCAAAAAACAGTTGATGTTTTTTAATCATGATTTTAATCGTGTAATTTTGTCGGCTCAGGACTGACCCAATGAGGCTTTTTCGTATTTTAATGAGATGGACATAATGATATATGATTTAAACTTGAATCTTTAAAATGCTCTCCAGCGCCCCCTACGAATTAAAATGGGACCAAAAAATGTGTTTGTCTTAAATATATGAAATTTGGGACACACACCCTTTGTGTGATTCTGAACAAAAAATCCAATTAAGACCACGCTCTAGCTACATCTACATTTGCCTAGCTACGCCTCAAAAAAGCCAAAAAAGTGGGAAGTGAAAAAATTTACCCATCTTGTATGTGTCCCTGACCAAAAAAGTCTCTTGTGACCACACCCTATCTTCAACGGGAAGGCAATTTTGAATCAAAAATGAAGATTTCCGAAATCTAGCCCTCATATTTTAAGGAACTTGTCCTGCAGTTTTTATCCGACGGACTCCACACTGAGTCAGTATCATCAGGACATATCTGGGATCAAAAGTTAATCAAAGAATTTGCACGTCTTAGGGTGTGATCATAACGAGCTCTTATAAAGAAGAAACTTTGAAAGAAGAAAAGTCTTGCTAATTTTGCTAATATTGTCAGATCAAGACGGACCCACAGAGTGCATTTGTGTATTTTAATGAGATGGACATACATGATTTAAACGTCTGTCTTCTATCCAGAGGTTACGCAATACTTTTTTTCTACCGGTCACTCTGACAGGCAGGGTCGGAAAATTCCGTCCATTTGGGAAAACAACGAAACATAAGTAATTAACATATCACTGCATTTAAAATAGAGGCTGGTATTGACAACGATGAAAGCGTTTGCACAAGTCATTATTTCACTCATTTGTGGAGCGGTTTTGTTGTGTTTTGCTGCCTCTCTCTCCTCAGCGCTGCCGCTGATCTGTCAGACATCTCTGTCAGTTCTAGTAGGATTCCAACTGGGCAAACCAAGATTTAGAAACACAGTTTTTCTCTGTCCCTGTCAAGTAATCACAATGGTACAATGTGCTATTATGCGCATATTAGCGGATCATTAATTATGCCTGGTGTTGTCTCGTAGCCTGTTGTGGCTAACAGTAGCAGCGAGTCCCATCAGGTGAAACAAGACATCACTTACCAAAGACGTCTTCCCATCATGCAAAAGTAGAATCTCATGAAAGTTGCCCCAAAACCAGTTATCTGCTGGAAAACAATAGAGTAGTTTAATGTAGACTCCGGGCAAAAGTGAGCGGAGTTAGCAGCACCCCGCCCCGCATGAATTTGTTTTAATTGCTTGTGCGCAAAGTGTGAAATCCAAAACATGATAGTTAGATGATAACGTAAACTTATTCAGTAAAACGTGAGACTGAACAACACTTGCGGAGTGCGGGCATCAGAGATGCAGCCACGCGGACAGGAGCAAGAGAATTTCTGCCCCGCTCCGCGGAGTACCGCACTGATAGAAACATGACTTGAGACGCGGAGCTCACCTTGTGAGAACTTTGCGTCAGGTAAGTGTGCAGCAGAGTCTGTAGCACTGATGGCACGGAACGGATTAACCAGAAAAAAAGTTTTAATATATGAGTAGTTTTTGTGTGTAATGGTGTGGGTGCGTTGAGGGTCTGGTCGGACAAGATGATCGGAATGTTTATTTTTTACGGCCAAAGGCATATTTTACCAGTCTAAAGCCGGTATATGCCGGCTAACGTAACCTCTGCTTCTATCTATATAGAATTTGGTATAAACACACTTTATGCAATTCTGAACAAAAAAGCCAATTAAGACCATGCCCGATCTCCACCCACATTTTCATAGCCACACCTCAAAAAAGACAACAGGAAGTGAAAAAAAAAAAAGTTTTTCAGAATCCAATGAAATTTGGTACACCCATCTTGTATGTGTCCCTGACCAAAAAAAGTCTCTTGGGACCACACCATATCTTCAAAGGGAAAGTGGCAAGTTTAATTTCAAAAAATGAAATTAAAATCGCCTTTATGTAAAGCTCTGAGTGCCTCGAAGGTGGAAAAGCGCAATATAAATGTGAGCACAGTATTCTGCATATGGTGTTTACATGTGCTCAAAGAGAGTATCCTGGATATTTAAGTCTATATGGTATTCTAATTATGACTTACTTTGGTGGGAGGGCACCTGTGATAAGTGAAGTTTAAAATTACAAGAAGTAGTGCTGAGTTCTAAAATGTAATCTCTCTGCGATATAAAAAAAAAAAAAACATGGAACATTTACACAAAACTAACATTTTTTGGTCATTCATCCAAATTAAACGTCATCAGATATTGCTGTATTGTTGTTTGTCAAATCATAACTATTGTGTAATTTATTTGGATTTTGGCCCTTGTTTTCAAAATGGTTGCTAGGTAACAACTTTGGAAATGACCTCTAACAAGAAAGTACGCATTAAAGAAGAGAGAGATGAGATTATGGACACGGCCACTCTGCGGGACTAAACCTGTTACAGACCTGAAAGGGCAGGAAACCATGGCAACATGTGTAAACGTAAAAGCGCTGTAAATATTCATTCATTCATTTTCTACCGCTTATTCCCGTTAGGGGTCGCGGGTGACTGGAGCCTATCCCAGTGACTTTGGGCCTTAGGCGGGGTACACCCTGGACAGTGGCCAACTCGTCGCAGGGCTGACACAGAGACAGAGACAAGGACAGACAACCATTCACTCTCACATTCACACACTAGGGACAATTTAGAGTTCTCAATTAACCTACACAGTCATGTCTTTGGACGGTGGGAGGAGCCGGAGAACCCAGAGAGAACCCACGGAGAACCCACGAGGGTGATTTTTAGTGTTTCTCTTGCAGGACTTTTTTACAATATTAACACATGTGAACAACAGCAAATTGCATTACGTACATTAAACTGTAAATGTCTCACGTTTAAGAACTTTAAATGAACCGAACATTAGCATCACGTAGCTTGGCAAGATGGCGGAGCACAAGATCACAAGTACAAAAGCATGGTCTAAAATCCTCAACAAAACAGGTCGAAACGTCTCATAGCCTCTAAATCAATGCCAGATACACAGTTCACTGTTTTAGTAACGTACAGATTGCAAAAATAAAACATATGGTAGCCTTTACCTGTAAATATGAAGAAAACAATCTCGAGGGTGATTTTTAGTGTTTCCTCTCTTGCGGGAGGAGAAACCCCGCGAAATGCCCCTTGTGGTCGGTGGAAGGCATTACCAGTCAAACGAAACGGAGCATTACAGCATTTTTAGGAAACATGAGATAAAACAATTTGACTTATTTATACTGTATTTATATTGTTTTTAAGAATCTGAAAATTAACATGACTTAATATTTATTGCAAACCTATTAACTATTAATTTAGCTTTATTCTCTAGTAGTATGAAATTATATTATGAATTGCATCACTGTGGAACAGTATGAGCATAATTCTAATCTATCACATAAAAACAACATTGGTTTGACTTTAAATGTTTATCAATCGTCTCTGTGTTGGAATCGTGAATGAAAACTTTGATAAAAACTGGACTCCGGCACAATAACGAGAAATAAAATTAAAACTAATTAGAAATTAGAAAAAAATCATCAAACATCAATTACTTTACGCTTGTAGCCAGATGTCCGTACAGGTACATGAGCAAAAACTATGTACAAAGTAAACAAAATACTCAGGAACAACCTGATAAACTGCTGGGTAACTACTGGTGAATGTATATTTGGCAACATCAGGCGAAAGGAACACGAGCTGGAGAAGGCCTGAAGGTGATGGCCAAAGTGGTGCTGTGGTGATGGGAGCACTCGGGGCTGGACTGGAGGACTGGAGGAACATCAAACATGTCAGTCCAGAAAAGTGCAGTGCAGGACCAGCTAAGATACTGCACAGAACCATCAAGCTCCCTGGACCCGAGCTCAGAGATGGATGAGAGACCCACGGAGGGTGAGAAGGGAATTTTATATACATATATTTTTTTCTTTCCATAATTTTCCCATTCAAAAGATGGAATACTTTGGTTTAAATTGCTATGGCAACAGTCCTAATTTCTCACCATTATGAAAGCCTTGGATAAATAACAGAGTGGGACTCATTTGAAAAGGAAAAAATGAAATAAGATAATCCCAAATTTGGATCCCCAAAAATTCTCTACAGGTCCCTGTTTTGTTTTTTGTATTGAACTGAATTGCTTACTTTTTATTTTATTTTATTATCATTACTGCTCTATAACACCTTAATTAACCAGAACATATTCATATTCACAGAGTTTTGGCGCACAGCGTTTTGGCGCCAGAAGGGTCCTGGCTAAACTCACGTCTATGCTGGACCATGAGTCCCACCCCCTGCAGGACGCTCTGTCTGCCCTGGAGAGCAGCTTCAGTGACAGACTGATTCACCCTCGCTGTGTGAAGGAGAGGTTTGGCAGGTGTTTCCTTCCTGCTGCTGTCAGACTTTACAATGAACACTGTTAGCCCTGAACATGTGTCATTCACCCGCTATAATCATGTGCAATACTGTAACATGTGTCAGTCACCTGTTATAATCATGTGCAATACTGTAACATGTGTCATTCACCCACTATAATCATGTGCAATACTGTAACATGTGTCATTCACCTGTGATAATCATGTGCAATACTGTAACACGTGTCATTCACCTGTTATAATCATGTGCAATACTGTAACATGTGTCATTCACCTGTTATAATCATGTGCAATACTGTAACATGTGTCATTCACCTGTTATAATCATGTGCAATACTGTAACATGTGTCATTCACCCGCTATAATCATGTGCAATACTGTAACATGTGTCATTCACCCGCTATAATCATGTGCAATACTGTAACATGTGTCATTCACCTGTGATAATCATGTGCAATACTGTAACATGTGTCATTCACCTGTGATAATCATGTGCAATACTGTAACATGTGTCATTCACCCGCTATAATCATGTGCAATACTGTAACATGTGTCATTCACCTGTGATAATCATGTGCAATACTGTAACATGTGTCATTCACCTGTGATAATTATGTGCAATACTGTAACACGTGTTAGTCACCCGCGATAATCATGTGCAATACTGTAACATGTGTCATTCACCCGCTATAATCATGTGTAATACTGTAACATGTGTCATTCACCTGTGATAATCATGTGCAATACTGTAACATGTGTCATTCACCTGTGATAATCATGTGCAATACTGTAACATGTGTCATTCACCTGTGATAATTATGTGCAATACTGTAACACGTGTCATTCACCCGCTATAATCATGTGCAATACTGTAACATGTGTCATTCACCCGCTATAATCATGTGTAATACTGTAACATGTGTCATTCACCTGTGATAATCATGTGCAATACTGTAACATGTGTCATTCACCTGTGATAATCATGTGCAATACTGTAACATGTGTCATTCACCTGTGATAATCATGTGCAATACTGTAACATGTGTCATTCACCTGTGATAATCATGTGCAATACTGTAACGTGTGTCATTCACCCGCTATAATCATGTGCAATACTGTAACACGTGTCATTCACCCGCTATAATCATGTGTAATACTGTAACATGTGTCATTCACCTGTGATAATCATGTGCAATATAATTTATCATACTATTAATACACTTTTACCTCACTATAGTCACTTACTGTATGTAACAATACACTTAAGCCACTTTAGTTACCATTTTTACTGTAAATAAGAGTGTGCACTTTATAATCTATACTTTATATTGTATTTTTTTATTACCATGTTTATTATCCTATTTTTATTGCATGCGCCTATTTCTTTCATTCCTGTCCTAAACTGTGTGTTGCAACAGTGGAATTTCCCCATTGTGGGACAAATAAAGGATCTCTTATCTTATCTTATCTTATATTTTTCCTTATAAGACAATATCTTATAAGGAAAAATATAATATAACGGGTAAAAATGGGGGTCACTGTGAGAAAAAGGTTGAAAACCACTGAAATGTGACGAGTTCTGGATTGTGTCGTTTCACCTCAAAGACTTTTCAGTAAACCTAATATTAATTTAAGGAAATGCTAACTATTAAAAAATATTTTGATTCTGTGACAAATGTATTTACCAGTAGTTTATCTGGTTGTTGCGAGGTTCCTTTGTTTTTGCTGATGCATCTCTGAGCTATGGCATCTGTCTTTGTTGGTAAATTAGTACATCTTTTGTTTTCCCTTAAGAGCGCACTGTAAAAGCAGGACTATATGACAAAATTAGGCCACTGCACTAATGATAAAGTATGTCATGCGCTCCGATTGGCTGCATTTGAGTTGTCCACCTCATCTTCAGTTCACTGTCAGAAAAAAGTTATCTTAACCTTTGTAAGAGCTAAAAACTAGTTTTGTGATATGTGAAAATCAGGTTCACCAGCTTTAATTTGTTGCTGCAAATGCAAAGCGGATCAGTGTTTGATCTTGAGCTCTACATCTTTAAAGTCTGACAGGTTCAACGTCACATTTCACTAAAACGTAGTGAACATAATTATACTTAAAGGTTCTCAAAAAAGTTGCTCCAAGTAGAAGCGACTAGGGATGTAACGATACGGGCGATATCGTGATAGTAGAATTGTCACGATATCGTCACCGTCATGTTACGAAATGAAAACAGCATGTCTACGTGAAAAAAAACAACAATGGTTTAGCCTGCTCTGTTGAATTAAAAAGCATTATAGACTAGAAATGATCACAGAATCACTCATTATTGTTGTTCCTGACGTAACTTGAAAATTGCCACGTTTGATAATTTCTATTGTCGTGGTTCTAAAATATGACATAAAGGCCTAATAATAAATGGCTGGAGCACATTACATGTCAGTCTTGTTATTATAAACACTGATACATCATTTTGAGCTCTTCTACAACATTGTGTGCTTCTCCACGATATCGCAAACATATCGTATCATGAGATTTGCACATCGTTACGTCCCTAGAAGCAACTGTGTACTTCTACTTGATTTTGAAGTAACGATAATCTCGCCGCGTAGAATACTTGGCCACCTCGCGACCCGCATCATGACGTTTTTCAAAAAGCACAAAAGTCGTCTTCCAGAGTTTTTATTTCAAGACAAAACAGACTTTGCATAAACAGCAGTAGAGCAGCGGCCGAGGTCTACAAACAGTGAAATACCCCGTAGTGCAAACGCTTCATTGACAAAAAGTTTAGGCACAAGTTCAGCTACGACTAAGTGCTCACGTCATTCACAACATCCTGAACGCTGATCTAAAGTCATTATTGTGGAGAAATCTGAAGCAGAAAGTGGCATCGGAAAGTCCTACGCTGATTTAAGCCCGTTGTCGACTACGTGCAACTGACTCCTGCCCAAAAATTAACACTATTTTTTCAGAAATACATTTACACACGAGGCCCGTTTCCACGTATAGTTCAGGTCATGGTTTATTGTCTAAGATAGAACCAAAACTGATGAAAATAAAACAAGGCGAAACTAAACATTTTTGACTGAAAAACATCTACTACGAACGCTAATACGATTAAAAAAAACTCTTGGAAATTTGCTGTTTGCATCAATTTCGTATTTTTTTTTGGAGTTTTCAGACCGTCCAAGTCAATGCTAAAGTGACAATATCAATAAAATGACATGCATTGGTCTCATTCAGCCACTTCTGCGCCAATTTATTATAACAAATTCAGTGTTTTTCCCTAAAATATTACGGTTTTACCTCACTGATGCGTGTAAAACAATATTAGTGTGGTTAGGATTGCTATAACGCTTTAAGAAAAATCAAAATATGTCCAGATTAGTCGTAAAAACTCATTAAAACTATAGAGTTATCTAGTAAACATGAACTGTATAATCGAGTGGAAACAGGGCTGTTTACAAATCTGAGCTTATGGTCCCCAACGACAATCACACTTGAGAAAATATGAGGCTTGGTTCAGTTTGCAGTGAGCTTGAGTGAGGTATCCAGCAAAATCCAGGGCTTTTCTTAAGATAAAGAAATAATTCATAGGTTTTAAAGTTAGGGCTGTGTGCAATTAAACACATTTTTGAGAAGTCTACGAGTTTAGGCTTTGGAGGAAGAAATGTGGCTATATTTTATGGTAAATGACAATAATTGAAAGTCTGTATTGTGTATGTTTGGGAAAGTAAAAGTGAAAGCCTTTTTTTTTGCTTTAGGGCTGCAACGAACAATTATTTTGGTAATTGATTAGTCTAGTGATCTATTCTTTCGATTGATTAGTTGTTTAGAACACAAATGGCCAGTGAATGAGATTGTCACTCAATTTGACCCAGATAAAGCTGAATTTAAGTCGTCTAAAGACATCCTGATGGAGAATATTTACAGACTAAAATGTGTTTTCATCAAAAACACAAAATGTACACATTCACGTATCATTTTTGTGTAATTCCAGCTTTGTACGTGTTATGAAACTTTTCTCTCAACTTATGCCATATCAATGATTATTCAACGACTAATTTATTTGACAGCTAGTTCTATAATCTTTTTTATGAATTGATTGCCTTGTTGCAGCCCAAATTTGCTTTAAAAGATAAATCAATTAAATAAAAAATAATAAGAACCAAGATTGTTCAATATGAGGGTAAGAAATTTGGCCAGCCTTATATTACAGGAAAAATATTATGCGTATTTTATATTGTTATTAGTCTTTAAACATAATCTTGAGTAAGTTTGGCATCTCATGTTTTAGGAAAAAAAAAAAAAAATCAAATAAAACGTAATTAAAAACCAAACTGAGCATGTATCTTGGCCGTTTCCCGCATCATTTACAGAGTTTTGGCGCCATCTACTGATTCGAAGCGGAATTTTTCAGGAAATGCTAATTAGCCATTAGCAGTTGTAGTGATTGTGTTTAGCAGACGCGCTCAAAACGAGTCCGGCGATGATTTAAGGACTTAAAAACAGCAGAAGATTCTCGGATAAGTGAGGTCAGTTATTGGAAAAACGTCACTGATCGAGGGAGTTCAGCAGGAAGTGTTTTTGACGGCCGGAGGGAGAGGATTTTCTAACCAGGATTCATCAAACTAGTGTGAATGAAGCTAAATGCAACTCCAGGTGTGTTTTTGATGATGGAAACATTGTTAGATTATGGTTAAAAGCTAAAAAAAAATATATATATATATATATAAAATGATCCACTAGAACTGTAGTCGACTAAAGAAATTCTTGGTCGACTAAAGACCTGTTCTATCGACTAAAAGGGGTGTGGCAAAAATATGAAGAATCTCTCTGTACCAACACTTTAAACCATGACTGTATTTTAATTAGATTCAAATCATGATTCAATCCAAGATCTTTAGCTAACTCACTCCATATCTTCACTTTTTCGCCGTTTTTGTTGTATAAATCCTTTTAATGGAAGTAAAATAATTAGTCGACAAATGAAAATCGACTAAAACACCATAGACCGATTAATCGACTAAACGACTACAGCACTATTATCCACACGACGGCACCTCCAAAAGAAACCAAAAGTGCCGTTGCTGAATGCTGAAACCGGTTTGAATAACAAAAGAAATTAGGGCAAAAACACAAAAGTTGTCATTTGTTTGAATTTGTGCATTTGCAGTCATGGTAAAAATGGACAAAAATGCACAATAAAGGTAGAAAAAGCTGAAAGAATAAAAAGCAAAGCCAAAAAAAAGGGATCAATATTCAATAAAAATGTTTATTCTGAAAGGTCGGTAGGTAGCTATTCCTAAAAGATGTGTGTAACTTTTCAAATAATGATGAAATTACGGGAACCTAGGTGCAAAAGATTAGTGGTTAAATTATGTTTGCGATCAAATTCATCCTCTTTTTTTCTCAAGCTCATATTTAAAAATGTAATTAAATGCATGAAAACGTATCAGAGTCCTTCCTAGATTTGCGTTTACCTCATTCAAACTCAAAAACGACCGAACATTTCCGCCTCTTATGGCAACTCGACATCTCCGACATTGAAAAAATAATCCTAGCTCAAAATAATTCCAAATATTTAGCAACGTTTTGACAAATACAAAATAAATATCACCTCTGGCTTAATCTAGGCATTTATCACAAAATATTTAAAGAGCGTTTTTTCCCCTCTTTTTTTCCCCCGATCGAGCTACGTTTTCGCCATCAGGACGCTAACACGCCACGGCGGATAAAGTCGTAGCGGCGGGTTAGCGTGGCTTCGTTTCCGTTGCAGCGGTTCAAATCGGCGTCACCGTCCAGTTTAGAGTTCGTTAGCGGTTTTAGCATCGCCTTGCGCTGCTTGTTCAAATCTTCGTTCTCGAATTTCCGCTTCGGGATCCTGAATTTGCCCCAGCTCCGTCCGTTAGCCGCGCCGTTAGCCTGGTGTTTCTTCGGCAACCCATTGGGAACGGCCGGGTTAGCCTTTAGCCTGGCGTTAGCGTCGTTAGCTTCCCAGTCTCCGTACATTAAATAGCTATCAGAGTCCTTATGGCGAATGTCTACCAAATGTATCGACAACTGCCTGTCTTTGAATCCGTTTTGCTCAGATTTTTTGCGTTTTTCTTGCTTTTTCAATTTGCGTTTATGCCTCAAGACGTCGCCGTCGTCGCTCCGGTTGCTCTCGACTTTCATGGCCACGTCCTGCTCGTATCGTTCGACGTTTTTCGGCTGGATTTCCTCGCTTCGCAGTTCGAATTTGGCCTCGAGAGCCGCGCACTTTATGTCGCCGGGAGTCTGGCCGTCGTCCGTTCGCTGCGGTGCTTTTCGGGGCGGGCTCGGGTGGGTTGAGTCTCGGTGATCGCGGCTTTTCTTGCGCTTTTTCTTCTTGTGGTGCTTGGACTTTCGGGACGTCGAGGAGGAGGACGACGAGTGGTTCAAAGGGGATGAGACCAGGCCCAGAGACAGGAGCCGCTCCAGGTCTTTGGCCGAAGGGTCGCCTGAAGAAACAAAAAACACAGAGTGAAACTGGTGAATCCACAGTTCATCCAGAAGTGGCACTTGCATTCTCAGACGTCTCACACAAAGTATCTAAGAAAATATTATACCACCAGATCTAAAACAGGACTATTCTAGGTCTAAACCAGGACTACACAGAGCTGCACAAATCAAAATAAAATCGAAATTTGAATGGACGTGCCCAGCAAATCACAAAAGCTACTATTTTTGAAGTGCAGGAATTTCCTCCACAAACAAAGTATTCTGTTTAATTCTGCATAAAAACTGCTAATCCTGTAGTTTACATTTGTCAAAACTTCTGAAACAAGCGACAAAAACGCGTCCAATGGTGACAAACAAAGCAACAAAATGCATAAAAAATATGATTAAAAGTGACAAGAATGCAACTAAAGTAACAAAAGGGTGACTAAAAGTGGCGAAAGCGTGACTAAAATCAGCGAAAATGCAATTAAAAGCAACAAAAGCGTGACTAAAATTGATAAAAATGTTGTGAATCACAAGATTCTTTCATAAGTTTGTCAGTTCATATTTCAGTCTTTTTGTCAATTCTCCTGGTTATGTTTAAAATTTTAATTTTGCACAGTATCCCATTATTTAAACAGAATTGCTAATATAAAAGCAATTGCAAAGCTGAAAGAACTGAAAAAAAAAAAAACATTTTAAAAATCGCAATTAGATACTGACTCAATTCAGTAAATAATTGACAGGTAGAGAAATCTGCAAACCACCTAAAAAGAGCTTGTGTGCCACAGTTTGAGAAACACTGACATAGTATGCCTTTTTTTATAACAGCAGCACAGGTCGGTCATAACTGTGACCACTGCACAGCTCATCCCAAAGATTCAGGTTCAGATCTGGAACAAGGACAACCTGGACTCATCAGACCACGTCATCTTCTTCCATTGCTCCAGAGTCCAGTCTTTACACTCCAGAGCAGATTGAAGCCTCTGTTCTCACTGACTAGTGGTTTCTTAAGGCCGCACAGCTTTTCAGTCTCAATCCCTGGAGTTCCTTTCACATTGTTCTTGTTGAAATGCTCTTACTTTCACTATTAAACACAGCCCTGTTGTTTTTTCTCCTGTTTGATTTTGCCAAATGACTCAGTGATCGTCAAGTATGATCTTTCGTTTCCCCCCCCCCACCAGTTCTTAAGTGAAGACGATAGTTCTCCTCACTATCCTTCCAGTGTTTAACAATACAATGGTTATTTCTTAAGCCAATGTCAGTCCTTCTGCTTCTCCATAGTTGTTTTCTCTGCTTGATGCCAGCGATCTCACCCTTCTCAAACACACCACATCTTTTCCACGACCACAGGATTCGTCTTTCCACATTTGTTACAGAAATGAGAAGCCGCTCCCTGCATCAGTTGGATTTAAGTATCTATTGTGTTGCAGCTGAAAGACAATCACCTGCAGCAATTATCAAACACGAGGCTTTTATTTTCTATTTACTTCGATGAACCCTGGAGGCAACTTTTTGAACGTTGGAGCAGACTCATGACTGTTTCCAGTGCGGCGTGACTGACCTGAGACCAGTTTGTGGTCCAGAAGTCGGACCTGGTGCTGAAAGATCTGCTCCTGGATCCTCCACATCGAGCGCTTCATCTTCTCCCTCCGGGTCACCATGTAGGTCAGGTTACGCACCTGCGGAAAGAGGAGAGATCAGGGCTGGGCGATACGGCAAAAAATTATAATCACGATTTTTTTGGGGGCCAGAGCATGATTTCGATTTTTATCATGATTCGTGTTCACTTTGTTTTTTCTTTTGCCTTTAATAGAGCTGCACGATTTAGGAAAAAACATGTAATTGTGATTTTTCTGACCAGTGCGATTGTGATTAGATTTGCGATTTATGTTTTAATAATAGGATTCTGTTCTGTTTAAACACAAATTTGTTGCTTTCAGTTGCATTTGTGTCCAGTTCAGTTGTGTTTGTCATATTTAAACACATCTTTGTCACTTTTAGTTGCGTCTTTGTAGTTTATGGTCATGTTTTTATCGCTTTCGGTCGCTCTTTTGTGGCTTGTTTCTGAACATGTTTGTGCAAATCCAAACTGCAGTGTGAGCAGTTTTTATTCAAATCAAGACATTTTGTTGTTTGTGGAAGAAATTATTGCACTTAAAATGTGTACGATAAAAATGTGTTCAAAAGCCACAAAAACGTGCCTACGAACAACAAATATGTGACTAAAAGTGACGCGTTTAAATACGACAAACACAACATCACGATTTTCTCGGGGCCAGAACATGATTTCGATTTTATCATGATTTGTGTTCACTTTGTATTTTCTATCGCCTTGAATAGAGCTGCATGATTTAGGACAAAATATGTAATTGTGATTTTTCTGACCAGTTTTGAGATTGTGCTTAGATTTTCTATTCAGATTCACATTTTAAGCATAATTTTGTCACTTTTAGTCACGTCTTTGTAGTTTTTAGACGCATTTTTGTCGCTTTTAGTGGCGTTTTGGAGCGTTGGAGCATTTTTATAGTTGACTTTACACTGTTAGTTGATTAATCGTTGCAGCTCTATTTTATGACTCCAACTACAAAAGTGTTTCATTGACTACAATAAATAAATAGCACAATGTTTTTTAAAGATATTTCCAAGTTTTTTGTTGGGGACTCTCCTGTTTGAATATTATCGTTTCTTGTAGTAATATATATTGCACTTCAAAATGTGTGATAGAGACAGGCCTAGCTTTTACATTTAAAACATAAAACGGACCGAAAAATAATGTGACTTGTTGGAATTTGTCAAATACTACTTTTCATGATGAGGCGGATAACCAAATATTGTGGTCAAGAAAGAGATTCTGACCTAAATCTTTAATTGTGAACAACACGAGGAAAAATGAGTGTGGATTTTCCGTTTGATTTCAGAAATAATGGCTCCTGCTCCATTAGAAGGACATTATTTAACTCAAGGCCAATACAAACAGAATCTGCTGGTGTGGGATAACATTAAACAGCTGATATTGTTGCCGTCTTTCAGAAATAAGGCCAGACAATTAATTACATTTTAAATCAAGAAAAAGATCAGTCAATGACCTGCTGTTTTCATGGAGTTCTACAGACAAACAGCAAAAATCCAGTGGTTTGGAGCAGACTTCAGTCTTTGGGGGAACAAGTTGCAAATTTTGTTTATGTTAAATGGCACTGAATGAAAGTCTGTATTGTTTAGTTTCATAAAAATCAATGCTTTTCATTTTATCTTTGAAAAGAGAAAAGCTAAATTGAAAATCACTATAGATCATTACGAGGATAAAAACTGTGATACATTTTTGTCATAATGCTCAGTAGGGCTGGTTATTTTAGGAGTCGATTAGTCAGATTTTTTTTTTTATTAGTCGATTAGTCAAACAATAATTTCTACTGTATATTTAGTCCGGTGGTTCCCAACCGTTTTTGTCTGGAGTACCCCCCAAGTTTTGTTTTTAGTTTTATTAGTCACATATTGTCAATTATTACTATTATATTTTTGATTTAATTATATTTATGGTCCAAGATACTCCAAAAAGATGCTAAATTTACAACTAATGACACTTTTTCATTCAGTAAAAAGTACGTTTCATCTTCTTTTAAAACCTGAAACCATTCCAAGTGCCCCCTGGTAACTCCTCATGTACCTATAGGGAGCCCTGTACCCCTGGTTGGGAAACACCGATTTAAATTTCTAAAATACATTATCAGCCATTTAAGGTAGCACCGAAGGCTTCTAGATGGAGACGGATGGATGATGAAAATCAGCAATAATCCATTATTTTTTGACATAATAATGTAACTTTTTGTTATGAAAGGTCTTTTTACATGTGTTTTAAAGTCTTTATAGTCCAGTTAACAACTACGATTATCAATTATGGTAGTCAACTAGTCACGATTAGTTAGTTAAATGCAGAAATATCACCTTATTCCCTGGTTTGGAGGATTACGGGGCACCTTTTCTCTGTTTTGGATCAGATTCTTTTGCAATTTTTAGATTGTTCCTCATTGTAAACTTTATATTCAAAATAAACAACATATTTTCCAACTCTAACGCTGAATAAAAACTTCAACTCAGAAGTCAAAGTCCAAATAACCTCACGACAATCCTCCTATTCGTTCATTACACATTTATTTCCTTCCCCTGCCTCGCCGCTCTGTGCTCACTGGCGCTCTCTTGTGGCGACCTACCCGCTCCAGGTCCTGCCTCAGATGCGTGAACAGCTGCAGCCGCCGCCTCAGCACCTCCTGCTCGCGCCGCGCCAGGCTGTCCTCCTCGTCCTTCTTGGGCGTCACCAGCGGCCGGTTGAAGTTGGCCTTCCGCTTGAGCTTCCAGTACTGAAACAGGAAGTCCACCGTGTCGCGGCCGAGCTTCAGGTGCGTCGCCACTTCCTCCGCGTCCGCGAACTTGTAGAACTCGTCCTCCATCTCCTGCAGCTTCAGCTTCCGCAGGTTGACGCGCTTCTCCGCCTCGGCGACGCTCTCCTCGTCCCGCTTGTTGGTCCGCTTGTTGCTCCTGGGGCTTTGATCGTCGCCAGGCGGGTCCTGGGCGTCGTCGGAGCCCTCCAGGCCCGAGTGCTTGGGGCAGAAGGCTTTGAACTTGACCTCCTCCTCCTCCGTCAGCGTCGTGTTCATCTCCAGGCCGGCGTGTTGGCAGCAGGTCACGTGGAAGGCCGAGCGGCAGTTTTTGGCCGAGCACTGTGCGGACACAAGGGAATGTGATGTTTTTTGTTTGTTTTTTTATAAATTAGCCCAACAAAACAATGATCCGACCACGAAAAACCCTTGCGCTGACCTGGATGCACGCGCCGGTCTTCTCTTTGCAGATGCAGCAGATCAAGGACCATCTGTTGCTGGGAATGTGGGACACGTTTGTGATCGGCTCCATCTTCTCTGGGTTCCCGATGCTCACCTGGAGAAAAAAAAAACATTAATCACTAAAGAAAAGTCAAAAGAAATGAGCCGCCGTGCATCGAGGTTTTATCCGTAAACACACTGCACCTACTTTGAATGCTCAGAACATCAAAAATTCATTCTGTACACTGAAGCGGTGCGGACGAGGCAAGTATCATCCCCACAATGCATTTCACTGTAATGTTTTCAAACGGCGCAGTGCTAAGCCTTGGTTTGTAAGTTAGCCACATGCAAAATGGATAAAGTGATAAAATTTTTAATAAATATGCAGACTAGGGATGGGACAATAAACAATAATATCGTTTTTCGTGATAAAAAGGGAAGACAATAATCGTTTATGCTACATTTTGTATAATCGCCAACAAAGATAATCGCCATTTTGTCTCCAGATTGTGCAGGAAAATAGCAACTTACCCATTATGTTCTGTTCTAGATCGTTTTTGTTTTCACTTATAATAAAGTACATATAAGTCAGAAGTTAAGTAATGTCTTTATATGTCACATTTTCTGACACTGTTGTGATATCATTGTTAATCGCAATTATTTTGGCCATGATAATCGTGACATAAAATTTCAATATCGTCCCGTGCCTAATGCAGACAACGCTGTAAAAACACTGTTCTTAGTCGCTTGTGGTCAATTCAGCAAATAATATAAACTAGACTGCTGCTTTCTGATTGAATAAACTGTCATTTAGCAACAGTTTACAGTCGTTTTGCGCTGCTGGATGTTTGCTTTATCACGTTCACTACATTAATTATCTGAAGTGAGGCCTGTCCTAGTGTTCGTGTTCATCCCTTGTGCATTCGTTCGTGCCCTTTCAGAGTCGACTCCACTCACGTCGACCGTAAAGTGACTGTGGCGAACGCGGCTCACCTCGGGGATCCACAGGGCGCAGCTGACGTGGACCCACTTGGTGCCGCTGCGTGTGGGCTTCATGGCGCCGCCGTTCTTGGGGCAGAGCTGACACTTCGGGAGGATCCCCAGGGCGCAGATGCGACACAGCCAGCTCCCAGTGGGGACCTTCTGGATCCCGTAACAGGCCTGAGGAGCACGGGGGAGGACAGTCAGAGAAACGTGCCTCCACTGCACAACAATACAGACCTGTCGAGCTGTTTTGGTTTATTTGACGGTAACGTTAAAGTGCATATGACAGGTTTTTATAATTTTCTAATTTTGACTTTATTCAGTGTATTAATACCTCTCGTAAATATAAATTACAGCTTAACACCAATCAAGTAGCCATTTATGGAGAGAAATGGAAAAACCTGCTGAAAATTACAGGAAGTAAACGAATTGATGACATCACACCGGGGAGACATGCATCATTTACCCTTTTAAACAATAATTCAACAAAATAAAGGCGTTCACGTGTATTTTTTATTTATTTTTTGTTCGTCAAATTTAAAAAATCTGTGATAATAGAGGAGTTTTTGCCCAATGTATTCACCTTATTCTGCCCACTTTTGCCTCTTTTTCCCACAGATGTGGGAACTGTGGTGAACTTCCGCACTTCCGTTTGACGAGAACTCCGTTAAAGCTAATGACGAACGAGGGAAAAGTCTCGCCGCTAAATTGTTACATAAAGTAGATGGATTTGTGTAAAATGTTTAATGAACACGAGCAACAAGAAGTCAACAACGCACAGATTTCCTGGGGCCTGAAACGGCTTTTTAGTCCATGTAGAACTTATTTTCTGTTGAGCTCGTCTGCTCCGTGTAAATTAATACAACAGAGACAAGACAGCGGCGCATACAGCAACTTCTGGAATAAGGTGAATAGGATGGTCACTTGGTAATTTCCTAGTGTGATGTCATCATTTACAACCAAGTGACATTAAAAACTTAAAAAAATAGCTAAACTGGGATAAAATGTATTAAGTATTTTAGCAAACTTTCAAATATATTTATCTTAACTGCATTTTAGTCCAATGAGTAGTCGGACACGTCATAGGCGCTTTAAGTCGTTCAGTGGATCAAATAATGGATGAAATAAACGAACATTGCGCACACAAACGTCCGCTCTGGTGTCGCTGGTTTCTGACCTGGTGAACGCAGATGTTGCACTTGTCGCAGAACACCATCTCGTTGTTCTCTTCTCCGTCGGGCGAGCGGCACACGTCGCACACCACGTCCTCGTCGAACTCGATGCCCAGCCCCTCCTGCGTCTCCACGGCGACCGCCATGTTCTCGTGGCAGCGCCGCTCCAGCTCCTCCAGCACGCGCTCCATCGACGCCTCATCCACGTGCGGCAACGCTGAAACGGGAAAGAGGAAGCACGATTCTAGGGCTGTAGTCAACTAAAGACATTCTTGGTCGACTAAAGACCAGCCTTATCCACCGATAAATCGACTAAAAGGGGGTGTGACAAAAATACATTGAAAACAAAAAAGTATAACCATGTATCTGACCCAAACTGCACTCACAAGACCACAACTGCCCAGGAGTTCATGCAAAAAGAACTATTAATAAACTGGAACAGTCATTCCCAACCTGGGAGTCTGGACCCAAATTTGGGTCCCCAAAGATTCTAAGGGGGTCTCCAGAATTTCTTAGAAAAGAGGTCGGAACTAGATTTTGTAAATTCTAAATTAGGGAATTGAATTTTAATTAATTATATAAAGTATTTGATAATCATTATTATTATTATGTCAGCTTCTTAATTATTTTAAGAATTCTTTATTAACCAAAAAACAATGATATTTTTTCAGGAGAAGGATGATTGGGTCGCTAACCACGTAAACGGGTAAAATATGGGTTGCTGGGGGAAAAAGGTTGTGAACTACTGCACTGGAAAGTACAAGGAAACCGCGCATTTATGTTAGACTCCAAAATCTTCAGCTGTAACACATGCAATATCTTCTACTTTTTGCTATTTTAGCCCTATAATTCATTTTAATCTAAATTAGGACTGTTACTAATGATTATGTTGGTAGTCGACAAGTCAAGCTATTATTTCTATAGTTTATTTAGACTTTTGTAGTTAAACCTGTCATATAGACTTTAATTTCCAAAAAAATCCACATCGTTCAGGTCCTAATCCCAATCAACCCTTGCAGCCAAACATTCCATCGTGCTTCAAAATGTATTCTGGCGCTCGCTCAAATTAAAGCCGTGGCGATTCTTCAGATGAACCTCAGCTTTTTCCTCACCCATATCGCTGAACTCCTGGTTGGCGCCGTGCAGCCAGGCCACGTCCTCCTCGTCCAGGTCGTATCGACACATTCCCTCTGCCAGAGTCCGGATGTCCACGTAGCCCAGCGCCTCCGAGCCCGACGTGCGGATCAGCTTCTTCGGCCGCACGAACATCACCTCCTTCCCCTTCTCCGACAGCACCCTGGGACAAAAGACTCATTCAGTCAAAACAGGAGTATTGTGGTTAACTCACTTCAGTCCTAACCTCAAGAGCACAAACTGGTCCTATTTTTACACGTTTACACCTTTAAAGCGCTCAATACTGTAGGGCTGTAGTCGACTAAAGACCGACAGATTAGTCGACTGAAAGGGGGTGTGGCAAGCAAGCATGTATCAGACCCAAAGTGCACTCAAAAGACCAAAAATGCATAGGGAAAACATGGAAAAACAACTGTTTATACACAAAAGTACTAGGAAAACTGAAATCTTTCGCTAACTCACTCCATATCTTCTTGTTTTTGCTTTTTTTGGTCATATAAATCCATTTAATCTAAAGAAAAAAAAATTGTCGACTAAGACTCCATCAACCGATTAATCGACTAAATAACTAAACGATCACAGCCCCACAACACTGTCTCCACGGAAAAACACCGCGGCGGAAATGACAATTGTTTTGCAAATGTATTAATTTAGCGATTTGTCTTTTGATTAATCAAGCTGTTTAGAAGGCAAAATGTCCATAAATATCTGAGGATGTTCACTTCAGGATGTTCTACAGCAGTATATTTACAGACAAAACTGTTTTTAAAAAAAATCAAAAACACTCAATTCATATTCAAGTCCAAGTCATAATCCTCTTGTCTCAGCACAAGGCCTGTTTAGAGTCTGTACAGTCCAGTTTACAATTATTCAAGTACTAAATTAGCTGGCGATTATTGCGATAATAGTCGATGAGTTGCGAATAATCAATCGATTGTTTCAGCCCAACAAGACACTTTACTCCCACCGCTCACTCATAAAATGTGGTTAGATGAGAGGAAGAGTATCCGAGACAGAAGGCAAAGTAGTATTATTTTAAATAAAACTTAAGTAGTTTATTTATCCTCATTAAAGGTAAATAAAGCCATTTTTGCTATATTTTTTCCCATGTCTCACTAGGATGCTTAGTTGAAATTCCACTGGGAATACAAAGAGAAATCCTAAATTGCTCTTCTTTCTCACGATAGGCTGCGTTCATGTGACATTACAATATCATAGGTATCATACTGAGCTGGAGACAGGTCAGAATTGTATATCAGATTACAGATTTATTGAGCTGGTTTATGTTCATATGTCTGTCATTACTGGGCCTGTCCACACGAAACAGAAACTGACATGAAGCTCAACGTCTGCTGAACCAGCACGAATAAACAAACGTGACATATTTTTAGAACGCACTCAAAAAATGATGCCAGTATTTAACTCCAACAGATATGATTGTTGTTGTATGAGATTAATATGACATTTGTGGAGCCAATCTCAAACAACTAATGATAATTCTGATAAATTTTAGATCACAAGTTTGGATATTTCTTTCAAAAGCAGAGAATCTTCCACAGTTTTATACAGCCCTTGCCCTCAATCTGAAATTATGATTATAAAAATGAACATAACCCCTTGTGTTTCTGTATTGAACGCGTGTTACCTGACGACGGGCTGAGGAATGGAGTGCGGGCTGACCGGGACCTGCACGCCCTTCTCCCACTCCTGCCTCCAGGCGTCGGCCAGGAAGTAGAAATCCTCCGGGTTCAGCTGGTACGAGTCCGGGACCTTCATGGCCGTGATCAGGTCCGTCCTGAACACCTGAGGACGCAGAGAGCGACGGGTTTAATCTGTGACCGCCCGGAGAGAACGTCCAGGTTTGAGACGCGAGGGGGGTGAAACGGCAAAAAATAATGATCATGATTGTCTTGATGATGATTTTATCACGATTCATGTTCACGTTGTATTTTTCTAATGCCTTTAATAGAGTTGCACCATTTAGGAAAAATACCCAATTGTGATTTTTTTAAATCGCCTTTTTGTCACGTTCAGCTGTATTTGTCATTTTTAGACATGTCTTTGTCATTTTTAGTCGCGTCTTTGTTGTTTGTGGGTGTGTTTTTGTTGATTTTGAACACATTTTTATAACTTTCGGTCGCGCTTTTGTCGCTTGTTTCAGAACACGTTTGTACAAATCCAAACTACAGTGTTGGCAGTTTTTATTCCAATCAAAGCAAGACATTTTGTTGTTTGTGGACGAAATTATTGCACTTCAGAAATTGCAGCCTTTGTGATTTGTTATTGCAATTTTGTGTGGATTTGGTTTAATTGTGCAGCTCTGGCCTTTAAGAGGTAAATAAAGTCATCTGCTCAGAGGCTTCAGAGGCTAAACAACAGGAGAAAAAGTGTGTTTGAACAGACAGCTCAAGCATTAAAAGACAAACACAGTCTTAAGAGACAAACAGTCAATCACGATACAACGATTTCACAAAAATAGATTGTCACAGGGACCAGCTCAACATTCAATTTCTATCACCCAGCCCTAGATGCATGATTAAAACCCTACTGTGCAACTTTTCTGCCAAAAATTGACCGAAATAAAATTATATCATATGTCTTATTGCTGTAAAAACCTTGAAAAACATGTATCCTCAGTGTAATAGGGCTTTATAGCACAGATTAACCTTTACACATCAATAAATCGGCATTTTTCAAAAACCCTGCATGCATCTTTTTATTCCGGCTGCAACAATAATGGACTCATCTTGCAGTGTATATAAATCGTCGTCGCATTTTGATAATCATAATCTGTTATCTGGACTTTACAGACTCTAAAACACACCAGAAATTAGATTTTATGAACAAGGAGTGAGGCATTATTAAATCAATGTCAAAAAATAGACTGTTTCTGATTTTCATCATTAATACACTTAAACTCTGTCCACCTGGAAGGCTTCAGTCACCATATTTATATCTTTATTTGGTTGAAATGTATTTAAAAAGTCTGCATTTAAAACAGAAATATTCTAAACAATATTAGGGCTGTGTACCTTTAGTCGATTAATCGCAATGACAAAAACAGCAAAAATAAGAAGATATGGAGTGAGTTTGCTGAAGATTTTGGAGTTGAACATATAAATACACCGTTTCCTAGAACAAATTTACTCCATATCTTCTTGTTTTTGCTATTTTTGTCAAATAAATCCTTTATATCTAAATAAAATAATTAGTCGACTAATAAAAATGTTGGTCGACAAAGACACCATCGACTGATTAATCGACTAAAGGTATACATTACATTAATTATTATAGTAGGAGACTAATCAAACAAGCATTTCTATTGAAAATTTAGACTTTTTAAAAACATTTTGAAGCAACTTAAGGTGTAAATATGGCGACTGAGGACTTCTCGATAGACAAATTAAGTGAATTAATGAAAATCAGCGAGTTTCATTTAGATTTAATAATGTCTCATAACAAAGCCACTGTCTGTCATAAAAAGGTCTTTTCGTGTATGTTTTATAGTCTGTAAAGTGCAGATAACGATTATTAAACTTGACTATTACGATTATATTTCATACTAACTATTATTCTGATAAACAGCTGGAGCCCTATATGACATATCATTCAATATTCTGTCTTTTCCCTCCTAAAAACTGCATAGGCTTACCAGTTTCTTAAAAAATAAACTTGAAAAGTATGTTAAAAAGGTGTGATGAATGTGGTTTAGTGATTTAACGACTCTTTAACAACATGAAGCAAATGCAAAAATTATATCTCCACCTTCTTCATGCGAGACAGTGTTTTCGTGTCATGATCCGACTAAAAACAAACCAATCGTGTGTCGAGTCGCTTTGTTTTGCTTTAATCCGATTGGCCCAGAGCGGCAGGGCGTCGCCAGGACCCGCCCACTCGCTGCAGGCGCCAGATAACGCGGACTTTATCAGGCTTGGATTCAACTTCGGACCAGGGTTTAGCGCCCCTGATAATCACTTACGAATACTAATGCAGCCATCCTTCATAATTATATACACTTTTGCTTGTGTTTTCCCTCCTTCTACGCTACAGTTTCACTTTTTATCTGTCTTTTAATTCGCTGTTGGTTAAGAAAACAGCATTAAAAACTGAAAACTAGTAGAATTCTCTGTACCTCCGAAGGCTTCTGTCCCGTCCCTCGTCTGTGTTGGGACGAATGCTGCGACCAACACGTGGAGTTACCTGAAAAACAAACAAATCAAGAATGAAAAAAAGTGAATAAATGACAAATAATTTCCTCCTGCCGCCACTTTAATCCAATCACTCACGAGAACGACTTAAATAGGGCTGCACGATATGGGTGTCGTGTGTTACGATAACATTATTGCGATATTTTTCCTCATTTACATAGTTTTCTTTTCATATAAAGGATAAGTCAACTCTTACTTTAAAATATAGTCGCTTAGGTACAAATATACACACACTTGGGACATCATTGTGAGTGTTTAACCTGGAGTTGCTTTGGCCATTATTGTGCTTTTTATAATAAAAAAGACATTACCGAGGCATTTTAAACATTTCAGACATTTTATTCACCTACATATGTTTGTATGAAATAGTGGAAAATTGGTGAGGATTTTGAAGAAAGAGCTGTAACAAAAACAAAAAACACTGAGCTTTTGATGGTGAACATTTGAGTCAGTTTGATCAAAAGTAAAAACAAGCTCGGGCACACAAGAAACGCAAGATTACTGCATTTAACCATTAGAAATGAGTGTGCATCTTTACGACGCGCATATCGCGATAATAAACAAGTGCAATAATGATATTTTTTCGATATATTGTGCAGCCATAGACTTAAATAAGCAGCTCGTTAGGATGATCTCAACCCCAAACAGAGCACATTGTTCTGTTTAATACTGCACTAAACTAAAAACAACTTTTTAAAATTTAGAATTCGAGTGGCAAGTGCAATATGCATGTTGTCGGCACAGGACACAAGTTCAGCAGAGGATTCCACAGAACGAATTACTTCTCGGCGCATGCGATGGTTGAATATGTCTCATTCTTGCAGGAGCGTTTATTTTACTTTGGCCATGTTTGTTGGAGGTGGAGCTGGGTACCTGCTGGTTAAAGGTAAAGGACACTTGAGCATGGGACGATGTCGACGTTTTGTGTTAACATTATACTGGTAAAATAATTATGACAAAGAAACATTTTTAAAATTGTTATAAAATGTAAGTTATAAAGACTAATGACGTAATGTCTAATGAATTATTTGGTGTTTAAACAAAAAGTTTCTGCCAGGCCAAAAGAATAAATACATTTTTAGATTTACTGCGCCTCTGGTTCAGTGAACTTCTGCAATGTCAAAAGATTTATTTGAGATGATCACAATTATACAAACTGTACCACGATCGATTACTGTCTTCCCTTGTTCACTCAGATTAGAAATATTATTGTTTACTGTCCCATCCGTAGGCACAACCGATTCAGATTTGTTTATTATTATTAAATCATAGATATAAAAGACCTGGTACTGTTGAACCGTGTTGAGTTTCGGTGCACAGTGAGCCCGGTTGCCGACCTGTTTGTTTCTCTGTAAAAGTCCACACTCGAGTCCTGTCCCTACACTGCCTCCTGCTCTGCTCGGGTTTAACCTGAGGCCACTTCCTCCTCCTGCGGCTCCTCTGACACTGACCTCCTCTCCTCCTCCTCCTGCTCCTCCTCCTCCTGTCTGAACACCACAACTGGATTCAAACACACACTGACAGAACCAATAGACCCTTTAAAATGCGATGTCATCAAAATTCCAGAATGGAGGAGACTGGAGGAAAAATGAAGTTGACTGTATTTTTCAATGATTCTCTCACATTCGATCTAAATTCTACTGGTTTTAAGTGTTTTCGTTGGAAAAAAGCAACACATTTGAATTTCCGGGGTAGAAAGGTCAGTTAGTTTGCTTTTCTGTAAAAACGATGGACAAAATAGCCCTACATTTTTATATTAGCTTCAAAATAATCTAATTTATGAAATAGTATCCAATATATCTCTAGATAAGATGAAAAATAATTGTGGACTCAACAGTATTTTTCCAGTAAAACCCATAAATCTGGATTGTTCCTTCATCAAAAAATTCTTAAAACATAATGTAAAATACAATAGCAAATGTGTTTAATGTCATCCACATGTATCTGAGTACTTTTCATTTTAAAAAATCATATATATGTATCATATTTTGTGATATTCTGAGGTTAAATCCCAGTTTCTCCAGTGAAATCACATTATGTTCCACTTCACTTTTGCCTCCATTCCGAATTTTTCCGAACTTTTAAAGGGTCTAAATCACCCAATACAAAACTCATTCAGCTTAAGCTCTATAAACACTCTTCGCATTTTTAATCAAATCTACTTTAAATTACTTTTCTTTTCATGAGTAAGATATTTGGGGGGGAAGACCAATGAGAACACATTTATATTTTCTACAAAGCTCTAATAATATTAAATGTACATGTTGGATAAGGTTTAAAGTTAACAGCATGTATAAGAGAGTAATCCATTGAAGTGCCTCTGACAGTTTGGACAACTACTACTACTACCTAAAATTAAGTTAGGATAAATATATTTCAAATTCTGTTTTAGTTTTTTTTTTTTTTAGGTTTTAAGGGTTAAGGGTTTAAAGATTTAAAATGTACTACTTTAAATTTTACTTCCTGGTTGTAAATGATGACATCACACTAGGAAATTACCAAGGAATCACCTTGTAGAGTGCACAAAAACAAAGAAGAAAAATGCATGTTAACACCTTTATTTTGTTGAATCGATGTTTAAAGGGTCAAAAAAGTAGTTTATTTTGTGAAAATTATGCATAAACTTTGGATGGAATGAGTCTCCTAGTGTGATGTCATCAGTCTGTTTACTTCCTGTAATTTCCGATATATTTCTCAACTTTTCTCCACTAACAGCGACCTGATTGGTGTGAAACTACAGTTTATATTTACAAGCGGTATTAAGAGTCTGAATAAAGTCATAATTAGAAAATCATAAAAACCTGGCATACGCACTTTAAATATAGTTTCATACAAATGATTATTGCTAGATAAAGCCTTAATGCTACAAATTTTACGTATTTTAATGTTAGTGTTATCTCAATCCAAATATTTCTAACTTCAATGTGTCAAAGGAAGCAAACCCACAACCCCGAGGTGGAAACAATCAAATGTACAACGCCCCAAACCACAAAGAAAGCGTAATTTTTAAACACAGTCTACTTTTTACATCATTTAATAAAGACAGGATGTAACAAATACTTGGAGTGAGTTTAGTAATTTGCTGGTGAATACTGTAGAAGTTTTGACATTTTTATAGAAAACAGCTTTTTGTGGAAAAACAGATAAATTATTAAGAGAATCATTGTTTTGATAATTACTTTTTTCATTCTACCCGTCTTTGAGTCTTGCCACCTAAAAACGTATTTATATTTTATTATAAGTGGTTGTTAGCAGTAATACTTCATTTATTTAAAGAAAACCAACTAATTTTTTTTCTCCGGGTCTCAGGGGATTAATAAACTCCCTGGACTTTATTTTGAGTCCGGTTTGTGTCTGAAGTCAGTATTTACTCACTGCCATTGTCGGAGTCGTCGCTGCTGCTCAGATGTCTGCTCCGCTTCATCATCCTCGTCTGTGGAGCGACACCCAAATTTAATCCAAAAACCAGAGACGTGGAATTACCTGAAAACAAAATAATTTGATTACAAATCTCCTCATACTGTTTTTTAATCACAAGACTCATTTAAACACGGTCACTTTTTTAAATTGTCATTTTTCATTGTGTCATTTCATTTAATCTTTTAATAATCTTAGAATCTACGCTGTGCTATGTTTTCATCTGTGCTTTAGGGTCACCGTTCAAGTAATTCGCCTTATTACGTGAATATATTTTTAGTTTTTCCCGGTTAACAAGTCACGGACTTCATTTCCCTGCATGCACCTGAGTAAACACTGCCCAGACCGTAGCTGCTGAAGCTAACATTCAGCGATTTCTTTAAAATATGAACAGAAGCAGCGAATATAAAAAGCTTTCTTTGCAATACAATTACACTGAAACGTCAACTTAGTGAAAATCCCAAATAACGGCTTCGTGGCTCTGCACGGGCGTTATCCAACATTACGTAACTGTGCCGTGCTGGAAGCTAACGCTGTTTACATTATGCAACATGCTGCAAAAGTGTGTCACGCTTCTTAAAATAGTCTGAGTGAAAACACATTTACAATTATTTGCATTTTGTTACAGTGTATTCCTAAACACACACTCTTAAGCACGCGTTTTATGTTTAAATGGGGATGTTACAAGCATTAAGAAGCCTAGTTTTTGACATGGGACTAGCGTTAGCCCTTTAGCTGCGCACCGCATCAGAGTAAATCTGGCTAAGCGCAAGCGTAGTTTAGCAATAGCCAGTTAGCATGCTGTTTCTCTCCTGTAAATCGACCTCACAGCTATAAATTTGTTGACTCACACGCTAGATAAAATAATCACATATAACCGTGCAAGTTTATAAAATGTGGTTGTATTCATACTATGTTGAAAACCTCATTAGATCTGGTTAGCTCCTAGAGTTAGCATGCTAGCTGCAGCTAATGTTTGTTAGCATCGCGTATCGCGTTGTCTCATGGTTCACTCCCCTGATGGAACCAGAGCAACCTGTCAAAGGTTAGGGGTCAATAATATTCTAGAAACCTACCAATATATTACGTTTACACATTTTAACAGCAGATTGTTCTATCATACAAGAGTTAAAGTGGTTTACATTTCGGTTCTGCAGAAATTAAAGGTTTTCTCACAAAAATACGACTGTGGTTAATCTTTGGCGCCATTTTAAATGACGGAGTGCGCTGAAGAAAACAAACTGTGAATATAAACTTGCACAAAACCAGGAGGAACAAAGCAATTGCATTATTAACAAGAAACACGACAGCTTTAGAGAAAGTGTAGGGTACGTACAGAGCACAGGCCGATCAGAACCGGGCTCAGACTTTGCTTTGGCGCAGTTTGCAGTGAGTGTTCCGCCTGACACAAACAGCAGCGGGGCGGAGAGCAGGACCAGCCCCGGCTTCAGTGCACTTCCGCCCGGCGACACGCGAGGGCAGCACCGGCGCGGTCAAAGTGGAGAACACGCTGTACTTTCCACTAAACACTAATGGAAACCGCTGCAAAAATGCACAATCACGGTGTCCCCGAGGCGGAGAAAGCAGCAGGAGCCGAGCCACGTTGCCCGGATCAGTTCAAGTGTAAACAACGTGGATGTGGGTGTGTGGGTGACGCAGCTGCACTGTGGGCTGATTTTGGGGAACAAGTGCACTAGGGTTTATCTTTTTAAAGGCACAGCACCAGAAATAAACAACTACTAGTGAAATGGATAGATAAACATTGCTGCATGTACAGCTGCACACATATATGTATGGAAACCCATTTCTGCCAGTAAATAAAAAACAAAAGCCCCACAGGAAGTCAGAATTTTGAGTTATAAATTAGGCTTTTAAGTGTAAAAGTGTTTTGTTGTTGTTGAAAGGTCAGATTTTCTTGTTTGACTGTAAGAATACTGAGTTCAAAGTCGTAATCCTTATCTAGACAATACAGTCTGACTTTATTGACTCTTCAGGACAACCTTGTTTATTTCCCGTTAATTTCCATGGAAATGTTCAAACTTCCCAACATTTTGCAACTCAACATATGATCAAAGAACAAACCAGGCAAGTGCAGACTGCAGAGAAGTCAATCAAATCAACCAATAAAGTAAATAATATAAATAATAAATAAAGAAATAATATAGTTACTTTTATGATTAGGCCTAAAGCAAAACGTGCAGTTAGATCTTAGGTCTAAAAATAAAATCAGAGTCTCAGAATACATCAGTTGCTTTAAACAATTAGCAGATATAGTAAGAAAACACAGAAACTAATTACCAATCAAATCATTGTAAAAAACCGATAGTTAAAACAAATTATTTTGAGTGGGATTCCGGTGAAGCGTGTTTTTTGGGATGTTGAATGTGTGGTCAAGCTACAAAAGTGATAAACTGACCTTAAACCTGAGTTGGTTACTTAGAATAACAAAATACACCAGACCTCTGTGAAAGAAAAACATGTTTTTAACAAAATTCTCAAAATAAAACCCATTCAATACAAAACTGTTCTTTCTCACAAACATTTGGGCATCATTTGTTACATATTATTTTTTACATTTGATAGTAGTCATGTTCAACAATGATAGGAACAGATTAAACGTGTCATACCATGCACATCACACATTACAGCTCTACCAAAGTGGCATTTGACAAAGTAATTACATGATGAGACCAAGATACAGTAAATATTATCAATAAAAAATAAGTTGCATAGTTAATTCACAAGTTCTTGTTTTTATCTGTTAATAAGAAATTAATACAATTCACAAAAACATGCACAGGCTACAAGATAATTGGCTCTGTGCACAGCAACAGTTGACTAAGCTAACTGTTTCTCACAGCTAATGTTAACTTTTATTCAAATGTAAAATATAAATTAAACAACCAACTTAAAAAAAAAATAAAGACAGTCTGATAGTTTTATGTCATTTTATTTATTTATTAGTTTTAATTTTTGTATGCCTGAACAGTACAATTAGCGTTAGCATTGAGACACAAACACATCCATTATAAACACACAAGTTTCCTTTGGTGAAATATTCAGCTATTTTGTTTTTAACATGCTGTCAGTGACATCAACTACAACTCAATGTTCACTGCCTGATCTTATAGGATTTATTAATTTTATACTGACTTTCAAAAACCCTACAGAGATAGAAATAGGCAGGAAGTACTGATGCTAACACTGAGCTAACACTGAGCTAGCCAGGTGCTGTTGTGCACAGAGACAATGTAAAATCATCTCTACATAAATGTACAGTGAATATGAACAGCATAATTAATAATAAAAACATAATGCCCGTTATTGTTCAGTGATATCCCAGGAACTGATTACCAAGTTAATGGATACAGGAAGTAGTCCTCCTTTAGTGAAGCGTAACATAGAATCATACAGAGGAGAAACCAGCGCGGATTGAGACATATTACAAACTTAAATTTTAATGTCTGTTTACGTTCTTGGTTGACAACAATCGAGTAGTCGGCTAAAAGGAGCATACTGTGGTGGTGGCTAAAGCTCTTAAACCTTTTATGTATCTCAATGATTTGCATTTGTGGTGGAAAGTAACAAAGTACAAAAGTAAAAGTACTGTTCTTAAGTCAATTTTCTAGGTATCTGTACTTTATGCATAAATCAGAACCATAAAACAGGCTAATGATGGTCAGTTTATGACCAAATATTTTTGACAATAGATCTTAATAAACTCTGAATAACTCACGCCAAACACACTTTCTCGATTTGCACAGTTTGCCAGTTATTCATTCTGTTCATATTGTATATTTTGTATTTATATTCAGTTAAAGTCTATTTTTATTCATTCACTTTATTTTACACGTCTTTTTTGGCAGAGTTTATATTTTGCAATTAATATTCATTCCTAATTTGTGAATTTTGTTTATTTAAAGGCCTGTCACAGTATTAGGATGAATAAATATACAAAAGGGGCCCATCAAGAAGGTTTGTACCTGGGCCCCAGAAATTGGTGCTACGCCTCTGTCAGTCAAACATTTTCTGACTGCGATTCTTAATTCCTTTTTAATACTACATGGATAAATATATTTCACCTCAGTTAATTTGTGCTGAGAGACTTTCTGTTTCATGTAGATCAGTAATTACAGAGATTTTTACTGTGAACCAGGTCAAACATCTGCTTTTCAATTAAATGGCCATATAATCAAACCTGCACTCGAAAATAACACTAAACTACTGTATATGCAGCAGTATAAACCTATTCACATTGAAGAGTCTTTTCACATTATTTACTTTTTCCCAAGTATTTTTTAGGACACATTTTATGCTTAATGTGTTTATAGTTATTGTGCACATTTTGTACACATCAGTATTAGTTTGTTTCAGTCAGTCGTTCTCTCGTCAGGATTGGTGTTAGCGCTCCATCTACTGGCAGCAGAGGGGACTATCATGAGGGTAAATGCTAGCTTGCCCCGACACACTAATGTGAGCGCGCAGTTGTAATGAACGTGGTTTGAGAAACGCTCAGAACGAGTCGGGTGATGATTTATGGACATAAAGGAAAAATATTATGCGTTTTCGTATTATTGGCCTTTAAACATGCTCTTTGGCATCTCATGTTTTAGATCTGTAAGTTTATCAAAATAAAACAAACATCTCTAGCTCTGCTGTTTTCCACGGCAGTTATTAAGTTTTGGCACCATCTGCAGGCTGAATAGCACTTACACAAGTTAAAGGACACATATTCTGCCACAGTGACTTTTTTGAGCTTTAAACCATGTTCTAACAATGTTCCATCATCAAAAACACACCTGAAGTAGCATTTACACTGTTTTGAGGAATACTGATTAGAAAAATCCTCCCCCCTCCGAGCGTCAAACACACGTCATTCTGAATTTAAGGGATTTTCAGGGGTATTTTCAGACTTCATCTATCACTTATCAGAGAATCTCCGCTGTTTTAAGTCCTTAAATCATCGCTAAACTCGTTCTGAGCATTTCTGCCTCTAGTGTCATTTCTTAGTGACTGATAACACAGGTCATGGAATGAATAAGATTTTTTTTTTACATGATGGCAAATTTAAGGCACTCGAGAGCATGTTTAAAGGCTAACAGCAAAAAAAGTGCAGAATATTTTTCCTTTAAGAATAAACCAGTTGATAGTTTGTGGAGACATGCTAATTAGCCTCACAGTTGTAGTCATCGTGATTAGACAGCAAGAAATGCTCAGAATGAGTCTGGCGATGATTTATGGACTTAAAAACAACACAGAAGAGTCTCAGAGCTCAAACTAATTGAAAAAGCCTCACTCATCGAGGAAATTTAGAAGGGACTGTTTTTGACGCTCGGAGGGAGAGGACTTTCTAACCAGGATTCATCAAACTAGCGTGAATGAAGCTAAATGCAACTCCAGGTGTGTTTTTGACGACGGAATAATATTGGAACATGTTTAAAAAGCTCAAAAAAGTCACTAGCATAATATGTGTTCCTTAAAAACATCACAGGAGAACTTTGGATCTCTGCCTTTGATGTCGCAAATATGGGAAATTTGAAATGGTGTGTTTTTGTGAGTCTCAGAAAAGAGGCAGCAAAGACGACCTCATAAACAGGATTAAAGTGCCTATGACAGGTTGGACAACTCATTTAATGAAAATGCAGTTAAGATGAATATATTTCAAATTCTGCTAAAATCTTTATAAATTTCACCACAGTTTATCAATTTTTTTAGTTTTTAAATTTTACTTCCTGGTAGTAAATGATGACACCACACAAGGAAATTACCAAGAAACCATCCTGTACACTGCACCAAAACTCATCTAATGTCACAGATTTTTGTGAACACCTTTATTTCGTTGAATCAATGTTAAAAGGATCCAAAAAGTAGTTTCTTGTGTGTAAATTATGCATTACATTTGTCTCCCTGTTGTGATGTCATCAATGTGTTTACTTCCTGCAATTTTCAACACAATTTTCAACATATTTTTCAACTTTTCTCCACAAACATCGACCTTATTGGTGTAAAACTATCATTTATATTTACAAGAGGTATCAGTACACTGAATAAAGTCAAAATTAGAAAATCATAAAAACCTGTCATACACACTTTAATGAAACAAGAATGAAGGAAGTCAAATACAACTCCAGGTATGTTTTTTGACGAAGAAACAATGCCCATTTTGCATAATACGTGTCCTTTAACTCCACGTGTTCCCGGCGGTTTCTTCGCTCTCGGTCTCACCTGAGCGCGAGGATGGCGTCGTAGCACTTCCCGGTCCGTCTCACCTGGACGTCATGGAAACCGCTCTTGTTCAAAATGGCGGCGTACTCGGAGGGCGGTCTCTCTCGGCCCTCGGTCTGGACCAGCATGTTCAGAGAGAAGCACTGAGCGGTGATCGGGCCCCTGCGGTTCTCGAACAGGAGCGCCTCGACAAGAAGAATGCCACCTCCTGGGAAAAGAGCGAGTCAAGGGAATAAGTCTGCAAGATTAAGCGAAATTGAATCAAAATCAAAATGCTAATTTAATGGCTGTAATTAGTCTAAATCTCAAAGGCTTAAGTCATGTTATGTCTCAGCAAAGAACTAAATGTGCCTGTGTGGGGGTTTAGTTTAGTTTAGACTATTTATCTAAATAATAGCGACAAATAGACTATTATATTAATTATATTTTTATCAATTGCAATCGTTATCTGGACAATACAGACTCTAAAACACATAAGACCTTTTATAGCAAAAACACAGAAATTATGAATTTACACAAAAAAACAAAACACTATTTCTGATTTTTATCAATAATACACTTTTTTCATAAATATTCTATATCTAGAAGTCACTGACTAAAATGTGTTAAAAAAAAAAAGAAAAAAGGCTCATTATACAATAGAAAAAATAGAAGACTACTAAAATAATTGTTAGTTGCTGCCCTCACTAATTTCATTTTTCTGTGCACAGTAACAGTTTCTCACAGACAAAGCAAACTTTTTATTAAAATGTAAAATATAAAATAAACAACCAATTAAATTTTAAAGAAAAGACAGATTGTTTTTATGTGAAGTTTTTACTTTAATTAGTTTTATTTTTAAAGGTTTTATGCCTCAACAGTAGAATTTGTTTTAAGACACAAACCATCTCTTTAAAAACACATGTGTTCTTCGGTAAAGTATTCACTTGTTTAGTCTTTAAGTCTTTAACAAGTTTCAGAGACACAACAATATCTAGTAATTTTAGACTGACTCAGCGAAAACACCATAGAGCAGCGGGTCTCAAACTTTTTGCAAGCAGAGACCCTTTATCGGTATGAAAATATCCCAAGGACGCCCTGTAGTTTTCCACAATGGCATCGCAATAAAATACAGAAGTTCAAACCATGTGTATAATCACATCTGGATTAAATATTGTTTTCTCATAATCCTTATTTCATTGGTGCAGTTGTTTACCTGTGTTTGGGATTGTATATCTTGAGAAATTGTAGTATTAAAGTAATGACCAATGTTATCACTATTTTTGGGGGACCCCAACCCATGGTCCCCCCAGTGGTACCCGGATCCCAGTTTGAGAAACACTGCCATAGAGATAGAATTGAAAAGGAAATAATAATGCTAACACTGAGCTAACACTTAGTAACACAGAGCTAACAGCGCTAACAAGGTGCTGTTGTGCCCAGAGCCCATTTTCAATTCTTTTCTCCCCTGTCTGTCATCCATCCATTAATAGTTATCTGGATTATTCCAATGTCAAACTAAAAAGTGCAGATGTATCTTCAGTAAATACTGCCATCGCTGCACTGTAAACCTGTGACCTGTGGCTGTGGACAGTGAACGGTTGAATGCTCTTGTCCAAAAGCCCTTTCACTCTTTACATCATGAATGAGGCTGGCGTCTCTCTGACCTGGTTTACAGGCGCCGTGGATCCTCCGCAGCAGCGTCACGCACTTCTCCTCCGGCCAGTCGTGAACGATTCGAGCCAAAACAAAAAGATCGACTGAGGGCAGGTCATCAGTGAAGAAATCTCCTGAAAATTTAGACAAGAAACACAGTTAATACCTAAAAATATAGATAAAAGGTCAGTTATAAGTCGGACCAGAGTGACCAAGCACTTTAAAACACAGTATTTACTAAGACTGCATTGTTGTATTAAATATTATTGACCCATAGAATCCTGTGATGTCATCTGAAACTCAGCCTTATGGGATTGTTAAGTGATGACGTCACACACAGTATAGTCCTCACTTCCGGGTCCTTTGCATCTGTCACTGGTTGTAAACATTATTATCATGTAATAAACTCTGAGTTGTCCCAGTGCAGATTTATAAAAGCATCTCTGTCAGACGCTGTGTGTCGTCTGCGTCTAATTATAGAGTGTTTTATTGCCAAAAAAAACTGAAGTGCGTTGTTAGCATGCAAGCTGTTGTTAGCTTTACTGTAACGGTGAATTCTGTTCTGAAAAATTGTGGATAATTTGGATGGTGAGTGAGTGAGCAATAACTTTGGACAGTTTATGATGAACTAGTATGCTCTGATTTTCATGTTTAAAGTAACAAAACAATAGCTAATTACATCATAATGCACCTTTAGGAACGCCTGTCTGCCTAATTTTTTAATATAATTTAACAGTAACATATCTACAACACTTCTCTATCCAGGCCTTTGTTACAAGAGTAAAAATAGTTCATTAACGTTACTACAGATAAAACAGTTGTTATCCAAATATAAACTCACCTCACCTTCACCTTCAAGCCACTTATTTTTATTCTTATACGACGGAAATCAATGTAAGTAAAGCTTCTCTGTCCTGTTTGTATTGATCGCTGATATATTTGAACAAACCGGAGCACAGACTGTGGAGTAGTGTCAAAAGTGTAACTGTTACACAGCAAGCAGACTGTAAACAAGAGCCAAAGCTTTGTCTAATTTACACCATAGATAATAAAATTCCTAAGAGACATCTGAGGGACCTGTGATTCACACCAATCACAACGAGAGCAAGAGTCCCTGATGGAAACAATCAGAGAGAGTTTGTGTTCGTGAGAGTAAATCTGACCGCTCTGAAACGAGATGTTGTCGTCATCGTCTTGAGTGAAGTGTTTCTTCGCGGCTTCAGTGACTGACGGCAGGTCGAACACAGTGACGGCAGACGAGGGATACTGTCTGCACAGCTCACGAGCCAGGGCCCCAGTGCATCCTGGGAAATACACACGTCAATGGAGAGACTGTGAGGTTAAGGAGGTCAGAGTTATTAAGCAACATCTGATACATTTCTATCAACAAACAAATAACTTTAGGGCTGCACGATCTTTCAGTGAAAAGAATCCTACTTTTTAAACATACATTACAATCTAATCACAAAGTAGGAGTCAAAGATATTTTAAAACTTCTATAATATCGCAATTGTCTGGGGGTACGCAAATCAAAATATTGAGTGTATTGTCTGGTGTTAAAACAAATAAAAATGAGACGAAATGTCTAGTGTAATCTCCCAAACAAGAGTATAAAGTGATATTTGGTCGATACAAAGGTTTCAAAACATGCCATGAGCTGAGAAAAGAAAAAAAGTTGTCAAATAGCGCTGCATTTGCATGAAAATAACACGTAAAATGTGTAAATTCAGTGAAAAACACACTCTTTTCTTCCATAAATGTTCTTCACAAAACCCTCAAATGCTCTCTCTCAGCTTCAATGGAGTAAAATCCTGGGATTCTAAGCAACTAATCAATTAATCTAAAGAATAATCGCTGGACTAATCGATTAGCAAAATGATTGTTGTGTTTGCAGCCCTAATATTTTGTTATTTGCGAAGGACATTCAATTATTTATTCTATTATTTGTATCTATAATTGTACCAGGTCGATGACTATGTGATGTCCAGAGAGTTTTTGTATGTAATCCACATTTACCACAAATTTAAAGTTACCACATTTTCCCCCAAATTTGTCTTCTTTCAGTCTAAACGTTTAAGTGCCAATGACAGGTCCAACTGATCATTTCACTAAAATGCAGTTACAATAAATATGTTTACAGTTTAGCTAAAATTCTTTACAAATTTTATCTCAGTTTAGCAAATTTTTATGTTGTGAATTATGACATCACAGTAGGAAATTATGAAGCAACCACGCTGTACACTGGGACAAAACTCATCTAATGTCACGGATTCTTTTACTTGACGAATAAAAATATACTTGAACGTCTTTAATTTGTTCAATTAAAGTTTAAAAAGGTAAAAAAAAAAGTAGTTTCTTTTTGTGTAAATTATGCTGTAACCTTTGTTTTCCCAGTGTGATGTCATCAATCTGTGTACATGTCATTTTCAACTGATTTTTCATTTTTTTTTCGACCACAAACAGACACCTCGTTGATATAAAACTGTAATTTATATTTGCAGCAGGTATTAATACCAAGTAAACACCAAATAAAGTAAAAATTTGAAAAACACAAAAGTTCTCGTACGCACTTTAAGGTCTAACAGCGCTGCTTTTATTCAAATGTTGCAACCAACCCAGAAATGGCGAGGGTAAAATACTAACTAACTAACTAAATCGTTTGTGAACCTATTTCTTAAGTATTCGTTTTCTTGGCCCATTTTATCGACCTCTCCACAGTCACAAAGATGCTGACCAGCGCAGAAAGCTAAAGTTGCTGACAAAGTAAAAGTTAAAGTGCCTAAAATTAACAAATTTAAAGAGTTGCTAAACAATAAACAAATTTTATCCCAGTTTGGCCATTTTTCTTAGTTTTGCAATTCACTTCCTGGTTGTAAATGATGACATCACACTGGGAAATTACCAAGAAACCATCTTGTACACTGCACCAAACTCTATTTATGTGAACATTTTGTTGAAGTACTGTTCAAAAGGTCAAAAAAGCTGGATTTTTTTGCACAAATTATACATGTACTTCCTGTAACTTTCAACAGATTCTTCAACTTTTCTCCACTTACGGCAACATGATTGGTTTAAAACTATAATTTATATTTACAAAAGATATTACCACACCAAATAATAATAAAAATGATTAAAACCTGTCACTTTAAAAGAGGAAATGTACTGTATAAATGTCATTGTTCGGGTGCCGTACCTCCATTTTTCTTAGTTTTGCAATTTTACTTCCTGGTTGTAAATGATGACATCACACTGGGTAATAACCTAGCAACCATCCTGCCCAGTGCACCAAAACTCTATTTGTGTGAACATTTTATTGAAGTACTGTTTAAAAGGTAAAAAAAGCTGGATTTTTTTGCGCAAATTATACATGTACTTCCTGTAACTTTCAACAGATTCTTCAACTTTTCTCCACTAACGGCTACTTGGTTGGTTTAAAACTATAATTTATATTTACAAAAGATATTACCACACCAAATAATAATAAAAATAATGAACACCTGTCACTTAAAAAGAGGAAATGTACTGTATAAATGTCATTGTTGGGGTGCCGTACCTCCGAGGTCTACAATGGTTTTAAACGGAGAGAGATCGAACGCCGTGACGATGTCGTGTCCGTCGAGGATCCATGAAGAGTTCATCAAACCCATGAACTTCAGCATCTCCTCCTCCGATCTTTACACAACATTTATAAAAACTAAGACGAAACACAACTGCAGCGACAAAGACTGAGAACACACCGTGGAAGCACAAACCTGTAGATGGCTTCGAAGATCTGCTCTGACGGAAGGCCAAAGGTTTTCTCATTTTGGTTCTTTCCTTCCCTGAAAAATAAAAAAAGTTAACGTTTTAGGGCTGCGAGATGAACCGCAATCGAAATCCCAGTTTGAATGATTTTAGACGTTTAAATTTGTACAAAAATGTTCTGAAATGCATGCGATTCTTGTATTAGTTCATCAGTCAGTTCATATTTCAGCTGCAATTCTCCTGGACGTGTTTAAAATGTAAACTTTGAACAGAATTGAAATTATTAAAACATAAAATATAAAGCTAAATCGTAAGAAAAAATTGCAATTGGACATTTTTTTCCAAATCTTGCAGCCGTAGTACGTTTTATTCAATGATAAACAAGTTTTTAATAACAATAAAATGTATGTTCCACTGCAGAAAACAGAAGAACATCAAGGCAAATAAAAGCAGCAACAAAAACAGCTTTTTCTTGTAAGCAAATGTAAAATGTTTAGTGATTATTTTCTCAGGCACAGCTTGACTTTTTAGCAGTTTTTAGTAATGTTTACACAGCTTTTTTGCACCGTCTATGCTTTTGAACTATTATAGTGACATATACATAGTTTAAACTTAAAGGAGACAGAATATGCTTTTTTCTAGTACTTAGAAGATCATTATTTTACATTTTGTTCAATGTAAACCACAATATTGATCTAAAATGGCTTATTAATAGAAATGGGACCATTGACTTGCTATTAAAAACTGCAGAACTGATAAATCCCACCTTTTCATAGCTGAATTACACTGTGGCAAGCTGTGGATTTTCATTTACTTGATTTAATTGAAGAAAAATGGCAGCACACCATTCCTTAACCTAACAAGAAGATGTAGACTTGAATTTTTTTTTAATAAGTGCAAATTATTTACGGTAAATGGGCGGGGACAGGGCTACACCTGTCATGATAGTTACTATATTGGCTTATCGTTCAACGTACGATAGATGGGACAATGTATTTTGGGCCTCAAAAAAAATGTGACGTCATCAAAATTTCAGGAGTAGAGGCGACTGGAGGAAGTTGAAGTTGACTGTACATTTTTCAATGATTCTCTCACGTTAGATTTAAATTCTACTGGTTTGAAGTTTTTATGTTGGAAAAAACACATTTGAATTTCCAGGGTAGAGAGGTCAGTTAGTTTGCTTTTCTATGACAAACCATGGACAAAATACAATTTTCTAGCCTCAAAACTGTATTTTAGCTTCAAAAGAATCTAATTTATGGAATAGTATCTAATATATCTATGGATAAAATGAAAAATCCTTGTGGGCTCAACATTTCTGTGAGTATTTTTCCAGTAAAAACCATAAATCTGGATTGTTCCTTCATCAAAAATGCTTTGAAAAGAGTTTATAATAATTTCCTAAAACATAATGTAAAATACAATAATAAATGTGTTTAAAGCAGCTCTGATGTCACTCACATGTGTCTGAGGCTTTTACTGACACAAAATCGTCTCCATTTTTCATATTTTGTGATATTTTGAGGTTAAATCCCAGTTTCTCCAGTGAAATCACATTATGTTGTGCTTCACGTTTGCCTCCAATCTGAATTTAGAATGATTTTGTTTACAAACTTTTATTTATCATGTGCACATTTTCTTTCCAATAGTGGGGAAATTATTGTTATGTTTCTGTTTCAATACAGTAATATCTGAGCTGTAGAGGGTGGAACAGGTAATGTTTATGACTCTTTACAGACACCAAATAATTGCTCAAGTGTTTAATTCTGCTATTTATTTGTTGCAATTCATGTTTTCTACAATATTGTATGATAGTTGACTGGGATAATCCTGCTTTAATGTTATTTTGTCATTGGCGTAAAGTAGTTTGTTATTGTTAATCATGATATTTTTATGTAGCAATATATCGTGCAACAATATAGACAAGGCGTAGGTGAAAACGGACATTTTCTGAGCACTCAAGCCCCAGTTGGACAATACAGATTAGTCAAACGTGCATAAATCAATCAGAATCAGTAAACGAACCGCAATAACATGCCTAAAAGCCTATAAAGATTGTTTTTTTTTTGTTTAGTTTTTGTTTAGTTTTTTGCATAATACGTGTCCCTTTAAAGAAGATATGATGCTTTTATCTGCTCTACTGTTATAATCCATGACACACCTGGATTATAATTTTATGTTTTGGACATTTTAAATTGGGATATTGATCTAAAATGACTTTTAGTTTATAGACTGCTGTGACTCGGATTTCCTCCAAAAGCATGTGACGGCCGACTGTGAGAGCAAAGATCACCGGAGAGAGCAGAGGATTTATTTACATTTGTGCCGCACTGGCTAATCCTACGTGTGTCGCAGATTAAGGAATGTTGAAAAGAACTTGGGCTGTTGTCGACAAAACAAATTCTTAATTCAATTTTGTGGACAAGGTTTCAGAAGTATCATCTGGACACTTCAGTCTGTGTAGTCAGATTACAATGGGACTTTAATGTTTATAAAAGGTCTATTTGGGTAAACAAAGGCAGGATAATTCCATGTGAAACCAAGGCTATGCAAACACATGGGGTAAACAAAAGCAGGGCACTCTCGGGTAAAACTCTGGCAAGACAAACAGACAAAACAGGGACATTTTAGTTTAAACAAAGGCAACGTGAACTAGGACTAACAAACTAAAAACGAAAACAAGTTTAAAAGATTAATCGCAATGAATTGATTATTCGGATAACAACAAATAATATACAAAGGACCATATGGACTATACAAAGTTTCCAAAACATGTCGTCTGCCGAGAGAAGAGGTTTATGCTTCAAATAAAGCAAGAATTACTTAAAGACACAGGAACCATGTGACTTTATCATAAAACCTTTTTACTCTAAATATACTCATCAGGACGTCCTCAAGTGCTGTCACTTTAACTTTGGGTCAGACTGAGTTAAAATCATGTTTTATCTTCTATTCTCGGGTCTTTCGTGTTCTAAACAGCTCATCGATCAATCAAAAGAATAATCAATGGTCGCAGCCCTGATGTAAACAAGGAGGTAAACAAAAGCAGAGTCATTCCATTAAACAAAGACACTGTAAAAAGAAGAAACCAAAGCAGGGTGATTCCAGATTAAACGAAGATGTGTAAACAAAGAGGTAAACAAAAGCAGGTACGTCCAAGTGAAGCTAAGGCTGTGTAAACAAAAAGGTAAACAAATGCAGGCAATTGCAGGTGAAGCTAAGGCTGTGTAAACAAACTGGTAAACAAAAGCAGGCTATTGTCAGGTGAAACTCCTCCCAGACAGCTGCGTTAGTCAGTTCAGAACAGTTTAAAGTCGAGTTTTTCTGACTAGTTCTTCATTTTTAAACCAGTGTCCTGATGACTATCTCTCAAATCTTGTCGAGGGATTGAGGGATTACACTGATTTATTGAAAATGTCCATAATCAGACCACATATCTGACCAAAATACACACAGAAGATCATAAGACTGCGTAAATTCACTATAACATTGTTGCGTACATAAAGGTTCTATTATACTGTATGTCTCTTTTAACAAAAGATACATTTAGGTCTGCGTAATACGGTGATAAAAACTGAATGTTGAGCCGGTCCCTGTGACAATCTGCTGTTTTTGTGAAATGATGGTATTTTGATTGACTGTTTGTGTCTTTAATGCAGCTGTCTGTTCAAACACACTTTTTCTCCTGTTGTTTAGCCTCTGAAGCCTCTGAGCAGATGACTTTATTTACCTCTTAAAGGCCAGAGCTGCACAATTAAACCAAATCCACACAAAATCACAATTTTAATGGATGTAATTAGCGAATCTCAAAGGCTGTAATTTTTGAAGTGCAATAATTTCTTCCACAAACAACAAAAGTCTTGCTTTGATTTGAATAAAAACTGCTGACACTGTAGTTTGGATTTGTACAAACATGTTCTGAAACAAGCGACAAAAATGCGTTCAAAAGCAACAAAAACACACCAACAAACAACAAATGCGACTCAATGCACCAAAACACGACTAAAAGTGACAAAGACTCGTTTAAATATGACAAACACAACTGAAACACAATATTGTGTTTAAAATGTGAATTTGAACTGAATCCTATTATTAAAACATAAATCACAAACCCAATCACAATGGCACTGGTCAGAAAAATCACAATTAGATATTTTTTCTAAATCGTGCAGCTCTGTTAAAGGCAACAGAAAAACACAAAGTGAACATGAATCGTGATAAAATCGAAATCATGATCTGGCCCCAAGAAAACCGTGATAATAATATTTTGCCATATCACCCAGACCTATATACAATAATACAATATAAAGAGACAGTAAATAATTCAAAATCACCTGAATAATGCAAAATATAGGGTCTTTTACTGAAATAAAGAATAATAATAGGTGAATCATTTGTGAGTTTGACGGTTACAGACCTGACGGCGTCGGCCATGTGGTTCCACAGCGGGTAAATGGTCTGGGACTGGTACTGGATCATGTCGTACAGGGACTTTGGGCTGCCTTTGGCCAGATACAGGTTAGAAACATCAGTGCTGCTGTACAGAGCTGAAAAACAACAAAAAACAAGCAGCATGGGCAACAGTCACTCTGCCTCGTCTGTACAAATCATCTCCACCGACAAAACTATTCATAATAATGTACAAACCCTGAAAGATACTATAACTTTATCGACAAATATATGATCAAATGTTCCCTTTGCACAGTGGCAAAAAACAATCAGTGGTGGAAAGTAAAGAAGTACAAAGTCTCTACAGTTTTAGCTATGCTGCCTACGAGCAACTCTGCTGGAGGAAGTATGGAGCTGGAACGCTGTCCTCTGGTTCTTCCTACTTTCTCTATCAGCAATATTTAATTCATTGCTGTTCACATGTTTTTCTTTCTCCGTTTCTTTCAGCGCGGCGGCTGCTCCAGTGATGACCCTCCCTATCCACCTGGAGGAGCTCTCCTTGATCTGGATGAACTGATCCTCTTCTGCCTGCAGGAACTACTTTTTTTTTTTTTTTTTTAACAATGTATTTATTAAGATTTTCATATTTAACACAACAACAAAACTACAAACCCACACAAACACAATGAAGAAACAAAAAAAAACAAACAATCACAGACAATTATCAACAGCTACAAAAATATGTAAACATATTGTACATGTAGCATGCAAGTATGTACCAGTCACAATTGGAGTTAGTCTTTTTTCAAAAACTCAACTAAGGGTCTCCAAATCTCTTCAAAATCTTCAGCTTTGCCTCTTAAAACAAATGTAAGTCTCTCCAATGCAACACATGACGCCATTTCCATTGTCCTAACCTTTACAGAAGGTGTGTCCATACTTTTCCAAAATAAGGCAATTGTTCTCCTGGCCTGCAGGCCTGCAGGAACTACTTCTACTCTGCTCTAGATGAACTGTTTGTTGTCTTCCTGGGGGATCTCTGTGCTGTCTAGAGCAGTGTTTCCCAACCAGGGGTACGGGAACCCCCAGGGGTACATGAGCAATTACCAGGGGGGACTTGGAATGGTTTCAGGGTTTAAAAGAAGATTAAATGTGCTTTTATCTCAATAAAAAAAGTGTTATTAGTTGTAAATTTAGCATCTTTTTGGAGTAAATTGGACCATAAATATTATTATAACTAAAATACAATAGTAATAATTGATAATATGTGACTAGTAAACCCATTTAGCCATGTGAAACTCAAGTTAAGGGGTACTTTGAGCGCGAGACAAAGCTTAGGGGGTACTCAAGACAAAAAAGGTTGGGAACCACTGGTCTAGAGGAGCCATCTGTCTAGAGGACCTCTCCCACATTAGATGATCCTCCTTCCTTCCTCTTGAGTGGTCCTGGTCTAGGTGGATGTGTCAGTCCTGGTCCATCTGCAGTCTGTCCTGTGGGAGTAGAATGTCTCCTTCACTGTGGTTCTCCCTGAGGTTTGTACTTTTTCCCACAGGTTTTTTTGTAGTTTTTCCTTGAGAGAAGGAGGGTCAAGGACAGGTTTAATTGAACTGCTTTCTACTTGTGGCCCATCGAGGCTGTTGAATGAACTGAATTGAATGGAACTGACAAAAGTTTAAGTACTGTACTTAAGTACATTTTTTAGGTATCTGTACTGTACTGTACTTTACTTGAGTTGTTTTTACACTTTTACTCAGAATCAGAATCAGATTTATTGCCATTGTCAGTGATCAAACTTCACAAATATAGGAACTTATTTTGATGTGATAAGTCATAAAACAATGAATAAAATAGTAGCAAGACATATATATATAAAAAGAGGTATGTATAAAATTTAGAATGAAATAAGATAAAATAGACTTAGACTATATACAGGAATGTAGAGTTGGACAGACAGTACTAGAAAACTAGAAAGTACTTTTCATTTGTTGACGGTGACATTCAGCCTGAGCAAGGAAACAAAAATATACACATACAATTAAATACATTCATTCTTTGCTGACCAACATTAAGCACAATTCTTTACCAAAACTGCGACATTTAATACGTAAAACTGGTCTCATAATCTGCATGAAATACTGTTACTTTTTACTCTTAATGTACATTTTCTAACAGATACTTCAACACATAGATTTTTTAATGTGATACTTTTACTTGAGTCATTTTTTTGCACACGTTTTTGTACTTTTACTTCAGTAACAAAATTGAGCACTTCTTCCAGCTCTGAAAACAATACAGTGACTACATTGTGCTCCAGTAGCTCAAAATATATGACGTAAACAGTTTGAGGTGTAAAGTGACAGATGAACTCCAGATGTTTCCTGTTGGGGCTCAGACTCAGGAGGCACATGTTTACAACCAACACAGAGGCAAGTTAAGTCAATAATACAGTTTTTGACAACAGACAAGACACTTTGCTGTGCCATCTGTTTGCCTCCATGAGATTAGAGCTGTCTAGTCAACTATATAAATAAAAAAAATCTTTTGTATCATTTTGTAGCGCTGTAGTCGACAAAAATATATAGAAAACAAAAAAGTACATCCATGTATCTGACCCAAACTGCACTCAAAAGAACTATTTATACACTGGAAACTGTAATTATGTTAGACTCCAAAATCTCCAGTAACATCTCCAATAACACATGTAATATCTTCTAATTTTTGATCATCATAATCGTTTTCTGGACTATACAGACTTTAAAATGAAATACCTTTTTAGAACAAAGACATTATTAAATCTAAATAATAGTAATAATAATGTTTTAGTGTTACACTTGTGTTCACTTCACAGACCTGGTGAAGTCTCTCAGAGGGCTACACTGTTCTGTCATTATTCTTTCACTCCACTCTTTGGTGGTACAGCATTTGTAGCCACAGCTGCCCTGGGGCAGACTGAAGGAAGCGAGGCTGCTAATCAGCGCTTAATACTTAGTTACAGCCTAGAACGTGTGATATGGCATAAACTTATCCATCTCCATGAAGACGAGCAGGTGCTGTACACAAAGTTAAAACTAACAGAGAACCAGGGCTGTAGTTGTCTAAAGAAATTCTTGGTCGACTATAGGCCTGTCCTATCGACTGTAAGGGGGTGTGGCAAAAATATATCAAAACTATAAAGTATCTACATGTATTTGATCCAAACTGCACTTAAAAGAACACAACTGCTGAGGAATTCATGCTATTTATAGCTATTTTTACAGGAAAGCACAAGGAAACAGAGTATTTTTAGTTGCGATTAATCGATGAACTAGCTGCAGGCCTACTTTAAATTCAAGATTTCTTCCTATTCACCTGTAGCGCTTACATAGAGTCAATGTAAATAAGGAAAACACAGTAGGGCTAACGGCAAACATGATCGACTCAGTTCGGTAAATGACGGCGGCCTCTGACCTGTGCCCTGCGCCGTCTCCACCTCCAGGATGGCGATGCCGACGAGCGCGTCCAGAAGCCGCTCCGCTCCGTCCGGGCTGAGGTTGAGCTGAGCCGCGATCTGCCCGGCGCTCAGGGGGTCAGAGGTCAGCAGGAGGTCGAACACGCCCAGCTCACAGGCCGAGAAGATGATCTGAGCCAGAGGAGAAGACAGAGATCGAGGAGAGTGAACGTACCCACACAAAACGAATGAGGAGAACACGCAAAATCCACTAGGGCTGCGACCAACCATTATTTTGGTAAATAAAGGACACTTCAACTGCTACACACCAATTCATTTCCTCAACACTTGGACTCAGAAACATGTTATTTAAGGAGAGAATTGTCATGAGTTTGTCTGTATCAGTGATAAATGTGAGCGTAGCTGCTGTGTTCCTGTTGTTTATCTGGTGTTCTACCCATAAATGAGGAGAACACGCAAAATCCACTAGGGCTGCAATTAACGATTATTTTGGTAATCGATTAGTCCAGCGATTATTTCTTTGATTAATCGATTAGTTGTTTAGAGCGTGAAAGACCCTCTAAACATTTGACCCCGACAAAGCTGAAGTGAAGGCGTTTGACGACATCCTGGAGGAGAATATTTACAGATGAACCAGGGCTGTAGTCGACTATTCTTGGTCGACTAAAGACCTGCCCCATCGATCGATTAGTCGACTAAAAGGGACTTTCAAAAGACCACAAATGCACAGACTAAACATGGAACAACAACTAGCATAAATAGTTGTAGTTATAAGGAAACATAGTATTTATATGTTGGACTTCAAAATCTTTAGCTAACTCACTTCATATCTTCAGTTTTTTGCATTTTTGGTCATATAAATCTATTTAATCTAAAAGTTAAAAAAAAGATTAGTCGACTAATAAAAATATCGGTCGACTAAGACTCCATCGCCTGATTAACAGACCAAACGACTAAAGGATTACAGCTCTAAGATGAACAAGGATTTTAATCAAAAACACACAATTTACATGTTTCATGTGTTTTTTTGTCATTCCTGCTCCGTCTGAGTCATAAAACCTCTTCTTTCAGCACAGAATGTTTTGGAGTCTGTGTATCGACCATTTAATGATTACTCGATTATTTAGTTAGTTAACAACCATTTCTATAATCGATTAATTTGTTGTATCCCTAAATTCCACACTCCTGTCAGCCCGGGAATTGAACCAGAGACCTTCTTGAGAGGTTGGAATAACCACTGACCAATTTATCGACACAACTTTTATCGGTCGACTAATTCTTTTGGGGGATTTTAAAGCATTTATATTCTGAAAAAAGTGTCACGCTGATTGGTTTAACTCATTTTAATGATTGGAACGCTCTCTGATCCGTCACAGGTCGCCGTGTCCCAGATAAATGTTTATATTGTGTCTGATCTGAGACAGACCTTGGCTTAAAGTTATGTCCAGAGCTAATCTTTTGTGTGTTTTTCCCTTTGACCTTGTGCTGTTTTGGCGCTCACTTGTTTCTCCACTGGCGTTTATCAGGATGTGTTTAAAGGGCTTGCACCTGATGTTTATTGACTCTTCCCGTATAAACCGTATAAACTACGACTATTTTAGTTGTCGAATGGTCAATGATTTTTTCTATTGTAGATATAGATTTTTAACCAAAAAAATATTGTGAATGAAGCTTCTAGACAGAGAATATTTATGAAAAGTGTAGAATTGACGAAAATCAGTATCAATAGTTTTTTTTGCCATTTTTCTGCTAATTTAGTTTGAAAAAGCGAGATTTTATTCAGGATTTTCCCTTTTCAGTGTTTTCGTTTCAAAAACAGAACATTTCTATCAGATGAAGACTTTGTTGTTACTGCGATATATTTAGTTTGTTGTGATATCGTTATTGCGTCGGCCAATACTGCGATATCGATACTTTTGCAATATATTGTGCAGCCCTACTTTACGTCATACATTGTTTGATAGAAGCAGCTTCATGTGTTTGTTCTGTATAATCTGTGCTTATTATAAGGTTTAGATCTTTCTGGAACCTCCTCCCAGTGGGACACATCCCTGACCTGAGGGCCTCAGCTGCTCCTCTTGTGTGGAGGAGCAGCAGCTCTACTCTGAGCGCTTCCAGAGTCACTTCCAACTGTAAAGAACTAGGGCTGCAACTAACTATTTTTTTTTATAATCAATTAGTCCACGATTATTCCTTTGATTAATCATTTAGTTGTTTAGAGCGCGAAAGACCCTTGAATATGAGAATTTTACTCAGTTTTACCCAGACAAAGCTGAAGTGAAGGTATTTAACGACATCCTGGAGGAGAATGTTTATAGATGACCAAGGATTTTAATCAAAAACACACAATTTACATGTTTCATGTGTGTTTTTTGTGTCATAAAACCTCTTCTTTCAGCTCATACAATGTTTTGGAGTCTGTGAATAGACCAGTTAACGATTACTCGCTGATTTAATTAGTTGACAACCATTTCTATAATCGATTATTTGCGATTAATCGATTACTTTGCAGCCCTATAAAGAAGCGCCGAGCCTCTGCAGAGTCACATCACTGACTGATCTGATTTGGACCTGGTCAGTGCCGTTGCAGTTAAACCCGAGCAGTCGTTATTTCATGCTCAAAGACACTTCTGCAGATCTGGGCTCATTTATAAAAGTTAATGTGGATCTCTTACTTAACTGTACGTATACGAAAAAAACCCACAAACTTTCTTATACATTTCCTTCTTCCTCTTCTCTGAAAACCTAAACACGATTCTACGTTAAAGTGCCTCTGACAGGTTTGAAGAACTCATTTCACTAAAACACATTTAAGATCATTATATTTAAGATTCTGCTGAAGAATTAACCCTTTTTATCCCCGTTTGGCCATTTTTTAGGTTTAAATTTTTACTTCCTGGTTGTAAATCATGACATCACACGAGGAAACTGTAACTGTCACCTAGCAACCATGTTATACCCTGGGCCAAAACTCCTCTAATGTCACTGAAATTATTATTTGACAAATAAAAATAACTCTTGTTTCTTGAATTAATGTTTGAAGGATCAGATAAATGTGTTTCTTGGTTGTAAATTGTCCCTGGTGTGTCTCTGTACTGTGACTTCATCGCGTTTTGAACTCTACTTCCTGTAAATTTCAACCTATTTTTCGACTTTTCTTTACAAACTGACACTTTGGTGTAAAACTATCGTAAATATTCACAACAGGTTTTATTCCACAAAATAAAGTCAAAACTAGAAAATCATAAAAACCTGTCAGATGCTCTTTAAGTTTAGTCTTTTAAATCCTAAACATAACGTGGAAAACATTATACAAACACTATTTTAACTCATCCTTGTTTCTTGTTGATGGAAAGAGAAGAGACGCAGGGAACGTCCCGGTTACAGTTTTCATAAAGGATTGAAATAGAAGACGACAGGAGCGTCCCACCCGTGTACAATCTAGGCCACTAAAAACACCTCAGGACAAACGCGCCGCCAAAATAAAAGAATGAAAGACGTAAAGTTTTTAATGTTGAAAGTGGCAATTATTATTTACCTCTGAACGTCTTTTTGTTATTTCCCCAATTTAGGAATCACAGTCAAGGGTCTTTTTTCTAAACAGTGTCAGAAATTGTTTTAAATAGCTTTGGATTTGGGGAAATTGTAATATTTCTGTTGAGAAAGAAGACACTAAACTAAGATTTTTTGTTTTATTTTCACATTTTGGGACACATGGACACTGTTTAATATTGTTTTATGACTGGATTTGCTTCCAAAAGTGTATAATAAACAAACATAGTCCCTTCTGCTTGGTTATTATGCATTAAGATATTAAAAACTGGGCTTTTATTGATTAAAAACATTAAAAAAAACATAATACAACCTGTATTATTACCACAGGACTGACAGTTTTTGTTTTCCTATTAAAAATTAAATACGATTTAAAAAATGAAAACAGAAAACTGACATAATTGATCACAACTCTGCCACTTGTAAAATGTGTTTGATTTCTATATTTTTTTTGACAATATTTTGCTCAAGAAACATTTACAAATCAGTTCCAGACACTCTTTATATCAAAACATACAGGTCTCACATCACTGTCAGTTTATTTAGTGCAGTTTAGTCCATTTATTTACCTTAGAAATCCTGAATCCGTTGAAATACTCCAGAAGTTTAAAAGGATAGTCCAGTTCACTTTGGGAGAGCTGCTCTGCCATGATGCAGCTGCGGCTTTGACCAGATTTATGCGGCGACTTCTGCTTTTTAGGAATCTACAAACGTCACGCAGTCGTTAAACACACTCGTTTTATGCATTTAGTTTCATTTCTCCACGATTTAAACCGCTTACCTCTTTGGAACTCCGACAGCTCCGCGCAAACGCTGAAAAGGAGAAGAGCGGCGTTTCTTCTGCACGAAATCCGCCGCTTTGAGCTCGCTTTTCGGGTCTCGAATGTGTCAAATGTCGGGGATTATCGGCGGGTGCTTTCGGGCTGGATGTGTGCGCGGATCGTGAGCGGATAAAAGTGATGGTTTCCCGTTTGATCCGGATGTTTCGTGGATTAAAATGAGGCGCTGGTTTGGTCGGTGTCTCTGGCGGAGCAGCTGCAGTACCGGGTTCATCCGCGGCAGCAGGGGGCGCTGTTGTCGCGGCGGCGTTTTGTGCAGAAGACCGTGTTTGTGTGATTACTGTAATTTTACTGTAAAATAATACTAATCTAGCTCCAAAATCCAAATAATTACTCAAGCAAAAGTAAAAACGTGCGAGGACGAAAAAAAAGTGTAATTTAAAGAATATAACAGGATAAAACGTTAAATAATGTTGTATTTTCAAACGATAAACACAAAAATGACATAAGCTTTTATGACTTGGTGACTTAAAGTGGGAAGAGAAACTAAAACCTTTGCTCAAATAAAGTACTGTTGTTTATACTAAATAAAAATATGACTCTGGAATAAAAGTGAGGAGTCTGAAAATTACTCTGAAGATGTAAGAAGTATTTAAAGTAAAAGTAACTGACCACCCACCTTTGATCAAGAGTCAAAAAATATTATATGATTTATCCAAGCATGTACAAAGTATTTATACATTTGGTTTGATTTGATACTGTGTAAAATATATTATACAGTATAATCTGAAGTGACTACAAGGGTTTAAGCAACTAATTGTAAAATAATGATTATTATGGGATTATACAGGAATAATTGTAATAGTTATCTGGACTGTAAAGACAGGGTATTTCCTATTTTGATCAATAAATCACTTAAATATTCTCTCTCTAGAAGCCTTTAGTCCAGGGGCATTGGACATGTTATGTTTTTTTTTCTCTGTTGTATTTTCTACTTGGATCTACTTTTGTTGTAATAAAATGCATTGTGATTGAGAAAAGTCCTTGAGAGACTAAATTCAATTAAATGTGAGATTTGAGGGCCCCATCACCCCTTAAAAAAAACAGTATAACACATTATCACACATTAGCCAAACAATGAAAAGAGTGATTTTGATTTGCATTTTGTGTATTATCTTATTGTAATAATACATTTCAAGAGGTTTTTAAATTTGGTCTAGTAGTTCTTGCAGAAACAAAGTACTTTTATCATAATATATGTCGATCCACAACAAAACGTCTTTAAATTAGTGAGTTATTGTTAGGTGTATGTTGAAACCAGAGGGTATACAGGGAGTATATTTTAGCAAAAGTCTAAAAATTGCAATAATAACCGAATTTGCTGGGATAAATAAATCATATACAAAATTATCCATTAGGGTCCCATCGAGAAGGTTTGTACCTGGGACCCAGAATTTGGTGGTACGCCCCAGCTTCAGTCAACATATTTTATTTATTTATTTACATTTAACCTCAATAGAAGCTTTTATCACTTGTAGATTTACTCAGGGTGAGAAGAGGAAGAAAAGCCTTTATTCAGGAGAGGGAAAGTCATACTAGGGCTGTAACTAACAATTATTAATGTAGTCAAACAATCACTATAGTGCAAATTGTTTTAAAATGCATTTATAACTAGATTAACGTAGAAATATGCTGAATAAAGGCTCCTAGATCGGGAATGTTGTAGGGCTGCAACAAACGATTATTTTGGTAGTCGATTAGTCTAGTGATTATTCCTTTGATTAATCTATTAGTTGTTTAGAACACAACAGACCCTTGAATATGAGAATTTTACTAAATTGTACCCCGACAAAGCTGAAGTGAATGCTTCTGACGACATCCTGGTGGAGAATATTTATAGATGAACGAAGTATGAATGAAGTATTTTAATAAAAAATACACAATTGACATGTTTCCTGTGTGTTTTTTGTGTTATTCCTGCTCCGTCTGAGAAATAAAACCTCTTCTTTCAGTTTATACAATGTTTTATAGTCTGTATCATCCAGTTAACGATTACTCAATTATTTAACAGTTGACAACCATTTCTATAATTGATTAGTTCCAATTAATCTATGAACTTGTTGCAGCCCTAGAATGTTTAAAAATTGATTAAAATGACAAAAATCATAAATTGTTAAGTATTTTTTGCCATTTTGATTTAACAATTGAGATTAAACCAGTTTGGGCCGATGTTTTAAAGTCTGTACAGTCCAAGTAACAATTAAAAATGTCAACAATTATTTCAGCAGCCAAACAGTCAAGATGAAAGTACGTCTTCAAGTAAATGTAATTGAGTTGCTACCCACCTTTCCGGTAAAAAATAAGAAGCGGACGTCTTGATTTATTATTAACCAAATCGATTTATTGATGCTCGAACAATCCCTTCGCTCAGACACGCGCACACACACACCCAACATTTAAATACAGAACGCGGTGATTCGGCAGAGCTCACGTGGCTGCACATGCTCTATATCATAAAACGAGATATATTTACAAGAAAATATTCAAAAACAAAAAAACAGAACAGTAGTAGAAGAAGGAGGACAAAAAAAATAAAATAAAACAACAACAACCGACAAACAGCTCCTGTCTGATCCCAAAACTAATCCAGCAACGTTTTATAACAATTTCGTTCGGGATGGGACAAAAATTCACCCACGTTTTTAAAAAGAGAGGAGGGGGGGAAACAAAAAGGAGGAACACAAACGGGAATAAAGGGAAGATTTGGCCGATACGACGTAGCATAAAATGAGAATTATCACTACATTGGTATGGCAGTAACACTGAGTAATTGTATTTACAGAGAAGAGTGAAGGTGACCAATGACATCCTTGCCTTATTGAGCCTATGGGGCACTGACAACAGAATAAGGCACGATAATACTTGGACCATTTCGATTTGCGACGGACTAAAATCATTAGAATATCTACGGACTTGCAGCTGGCTTCCATGTAAACATCTTATTGTGTTTTTTCGGGTTTGTAGAATATAATATCCTGGACAAACTTCCCTTTTAATTGGCGAGACGGTTGGATTTTTTTTCGAAAACTCGACACGGATTCGCGCGAGGGTTTTAGTCAGGTGCGATGCGAGAAAAATGACACGACGGATTTTAAATAGCGTAATTTAAAGGGCTGTCGTGATAATTGCTTTAAATACTTCAATAAATTTGCGATAAAGCGATGTTTTTGGTGGTTTTTATACCTTTTCTTTGTGTTTTTTTGTAATATGATAATATTTTAGCTTAATTCTGCCATTTATTTATCATGTTTTTTAACAATTTTGTACATTAAAACGTTTTTTGGGGGGGGGGGTTATTGTACTTTTAGGTCACCGTTTCAGTGACAAAGTACTTTTAATATCAGTGCTTAACGAGATTTTCTACTGTGTAATGGCCTACTGTAACATACTTTTTTAAACTTTAATTTGACTTTTTTTGACAATTTTCAGCGTACATTTTTCAAAATTTGAGAAAAAAGGCCAGAGAAAGATTTTTAAAAACGTATATTTATTTCAAGTGCTATTTTCTTAGTCCACTTGCATTAAAGTTTGAAATAGGAAACCAAAAATAATTAGATTTAAACTGATAAAGAAATTATATGTATTAATTGGATATAATTATTGAGTAGATATTCTTTTGTCAAAATGAAAAAGAAAAAAAATTAAAGCCGCAAGCGGCATCGAACGGCCCTCGCGGGCCGCGCTCGTACTCCGCTCTCGTAACACTCAAGGGAAGGCTGCGGCGCCTCATCCTTTCCTTTACTGGGGGCTTTGTGGTGGAACAAAGCTGTGTCCCCAAAGTGCTGTTGTTGCACGTAATGAGCAGAAATGTTGCCAATGGTTGCGGCTCACAAGACAGAGCCGTAACACCTGTCCCAAAAATATGGATAACTTTTGGTGTCACACTCCTCAAGATGATTTTCACCAAATTTCACCTTGATCGGGCTTACGCCCGAAGATGAGTTCGTTAAAGTACAAAGTTAAATTTGAGACATTTTGAGATTTTCCCATAGGAATAACATGGGGTTTTTCTGTCTTTTGTAAAATGTTGGCGAAATTAGCGGCTTTCTTGGCCAAGAGACCGTAATACCTATCTTAATAATTTGGATAACTTTTGGTGCCCCACTCCTCAGGGTGATTGTCACCAAGTTTGGATTGTCAGACTACGCCCGAGGACGAAGTTCGTTAAAGTACAAAGTTAAATTTGAGACATTTTGGGATTTTCCCATAGAATAACATGGGGTTTTTCTGTGTTTTCTAAAATGTTTTCTTAAAATGTCTGACTCCGCCAAGACGGAGACTGTAATACCTATCCTGATAATTTGGATAACTTTTGGTGCCCCACTCCTCAGGAAGATGTCCACCAAATTTCAGGTTGATCGAACTTGCGCCCGAGGAGGAGTTCGTTAAAATGCGTAGTAAAAAATATCCAAATTTGAGACAAATTTCGATTTTCCCATAGGAATAACATGGGATGTTTCGGTCATTAGTGCGGCCGTACAAAATATGTTTATGGGTCTGATTGGCTTTTTGATTGGTAGGCCAAAATGGAATTTTGTGCAAAATTTTAACAAATTCTAAAAACTAAATTTTTTGGTCCCCATACAAAAAAGTTTTTCACTCTGTAGGCGCTATCGCGCCAAATGAAAAAAATTCCACCTAAAGTAGGTCCAGGCAGGAAAGTTAAACAATGTATTAAAATTTGGGCATAATCGGACTCGTTTTGCCAAAACGGGAGCATTTTTAAAATTTTGATTATCCAAAAAATCGTGGGTCAACTTTGTGGCTGCGCCGCAGGAACCGTAAAGTTATTTTAGCTAATTGGATAACTTTAGATGCCCCCACTTGTGTAGAGCATGTGCAGCGATTTTGGCCAGCGGTGGGCGAAAGCCTAGAACGAGTTCGTTCAAGTTCGAGGTGAGCAAAAGCGCTGACTCGGCGTTTGAACTTTAAATCCAATATGGCGGCCATACGGTGAGTCAGGGGCGTGGCCATAATAATATTTTTTGTCCTCAGGAGGAATCGTGTTCCGAATTTTCGTGGCTGTACGACAAAGTTGACGTCGGGCGCCTCCATAGGCGCAATGTATTTTGACTTTTGTAGGTGGTGCTGTCGCGCCATTATTTTTTCCCCAAACATGACACCTATAAAAAACAAAATTTTTCGCCGATTCTGAATTTTGGGCAAAGTTTGGTGAGTTTTTGAGCATGTTCAGGGGGTCAAATTAGAGCTCAAAGAGCAGAAGAAAAAATAATAAATAAAAAAAAAAAAAAAAATAATAATATTTTTAGCAAAAACAATATATCCGTTTTACTGGGAACAACATATTATACGTTTTTAAAGCTCTGACCCTTGCAGGTCGCCATGGGGTCAAATTTGGATCTGGCTCACGCGCTCGTCATTCACCTCAGTCGAGCCCGCGCATGGGCTCCCCATTGGTTTCCATGTGTTTTAGCAGGAACAAGTATGGTTACTGAGTGGGGCTTGATGCCAGGGGTGTGGGACAGTTCACTGTCAATGTTTGGGGCGTTGGAGGGGCCGAACTTTGGCTCGCCACGTAAAGTTCGCCAAGACAGTTGATAAGGTTCTTTTGCATAGCAGAAGTAAATATGCAGGTCCCATGCCTTGGCATGAGCTATTTCAATGTCGACCATAGAACCGACTAGCTGCCAGCACTGCCCAAGCTGCGAAAGTTTGGCGAGACAGTTGCAACGATGCCGGCATCGTTGCGCTGTAACAGGCCCTACGCCCTGTAGGGGCTCGGGCCTAAAAAGACTTTGGTACCACTTTCTAATATTAACTACACATTAATTAAGTTTGAACAAAGAGATTTATTGGAAATAATTCAGGCTTTGGAACTTTGGAACCTAAATAAGTCACAATAAACAATTTTTTAAATGAATTAAGTCTTTATGCTTTATTGCGGTTTTTAAAAGTGTAATTACTATTGAGTGACACCAAAAGTTATTTAACAAACTCATAACAGTGACGTAAAATGAGTAAAAGACAGAATTTTCTACATATTTTTTAATTTATTCAGTACATTCTAAAACGTTTACACTCAACAATCCATTTCTATCCCAAATATCTCGCCAATTTCGGACGCCGCATCTTCGTCGTCGTCGGCGGACATTTTCCCCAAGTGTTTATGATCAGACATTTGCAAAAAAGCGAACATTTTCAAACGTTACCTCGACTACGGTTGGTCGCGGCGACTCCTCGGACTCTTAAAACCTTCGTAAAACGTTCGGACGGCGCTTTTTGCGTGTCGCCGCTGGTCCGTTCACGTCGCGGGGCTCAAACCCGAGAGCTGTCGGTGTATTTTACTCGATGCACCTGACGAAAACGCTCGCACGCGCTGCATCTTCCACCGTCTTTCCGCGTAAGTCGTAAAAGTTGTATTGGTTTGGGCACTTTTAACTCTGCCGTCGCGAGAAGGGGCGAGCGCCTCGGCGAAGTGCTTCTCGTCTCCGCTTGCTTTTCCACGTTACCTTTCGCTGCTAATTTGAAGTGAACGCTACAAACTTTTACAATCACAGAGTTGACAAACAATATAGAAACGCTAGATTTTTTTTCTTTTCCGACTTGAGCGATATTGCCTTTGGTGTGGCCACAGCTTTCCCCGCGCGCGCTTCCGGACGTTCGCGGTCCGAGAAACGGGGGTTCAAAAACAAGAAACGATAACAATTTTTATTTTTACGCAGCTAGAAAGAGCTAAAGTTTGACCCCACCTACTCGACAAACAAGCCATGATTATCAAAGCAGTAATCTTGACCCCAAAACGTTGAATTATACAAGCGAAGAAAGAAAAATGGCACGGCGTCTTTTCAGTGTCCGTTAAAATGTTCAAAAGACGTAGGAGGACATCGTACATCGTAGTTGGGAGGTTTTGACATTTCCGACGGGTGTTTTCAGGGGCTCGTCCTGGCGGCAGCTGCTCTTTCGGGCTCGTTGTGACTTTGGTCGAATTTTTTCCGGCGTTCTCTCTTTCAGTCGTGTTTTAGATGGTCCTTGATGTCCTCCTCGTCCGTGTACTCCGACGGCTCGTCCCCGGGCTTCAGCAACCGGCCCACGTAGTCGTACTTTTCTGGAACGAGAGGGGAAGAGAGGTTTATTGTGACGGCGTTTCTCGAAATGTTCGTCCCATTCATTGCTGCGTTTTCATTTGACCCGTCTTTAGGTTTTAGGTTGCGTCGTTTAAAATAGAGCAGCACGAAATGGTTGCGTTACGGCTATTTAGAACTGCGATATCGATATTACTGCGATGTTTAAATACACTTTTTGACTAAAGCTGAAACTAACGATTATTTTAGTGGTCGACAAGTCAAAGATTATGTCTATTGTAGATTGAGACGTAGAATAAACTAACATTTTAAACCAAATAAATGTGAAATATTGGGAATGAAGCTTCTAGAGAGAGAATATTTATGAATAAAGTGTATAATTGAGGAAAATCAGAATGGTCCATTCTTTTTTTTGCCATTTTTCTTTAATATTGTCACTGTCTTTGTTATAAAAGTCTTTAAGTTTGTGTTTTAGAGTCTGTTTAGTCCAGGGAACGACAACATCATCAAAATATGACTGTAATTATTGTTTATAGTCGACTTCCCAATTATTCCACTAATTGTTGCAGCACTATTTTTGACGCTGTTATATTAAAATAAAACCAACAAATACAAAACTGAGGCTGATTTAGTTTGAAAAAGCTAGATTCTATTCATGATTTTCCTTTTTCAGTGTTTTCGTTTTAAAAACAGATCATTTCTATCAGATGAAGACTTTTACTGCGATACATTTTGTTTGTTGCGATATCATTATTGAGTCAGAAAATAGTGCGATATTGATACTTTTGCGATTTATTGTGCAGCCCTTATTTCAACGGCCATAGTTTGTGTTTTACTTGAGTCTATGGAGCGTGAATGATGACATAACTCTTACGGCTTATGGAGTTTTACAGTTTTGTGGAACAGACTCGAGCTCAGTGTAAAACCCATAAAACATTGGGATACAGATGGGACAAGATCTCACACATTCATTTTAACTGACTTTACAGAGGAACTAAAGAGCTACTTCGATGAGTGTATCTTCACCCTTAAAACGTCAAGTCAATTTACAAGGTTATCATTTATTTTAATAATTGTTTAACAAGCGCATCTCAAGAGCACTTTAAACCTACGTGTTACATACAACAAACCTTCAAAGTCAGTGCACAATCTTGAAAAAGTGTTGGCTAGACTTTCATAAATGTGTGGATTTATGCCTGATGCACCGAGTCATGCAGGGTTTGCTCCGGTGGCAGGTGTATTGCTCAGGACGGACACTCGAGGCGACAGTGACTCCTCTGACAGGCACCTCCAGTCGCCCTGGTCTGAGTGAACTCATTACTTCAGGTTATTAAACAAACCACAAATAAAGCTTTTACTAAACGTCAGAGAGAATGGATGGGGAATCAGCGTTTCAGTTTTTGCAGCTAAAATCTGGAAGATGTGACAGAGGCCTCCACTCTGACAATGTTTAAATCCAGGCTAAAAACAGTTCTGTTTAGATGTGCAAACGACCGAAAGATCTATCTGCACTCTTCTCTTTTAAAGCGCTTTATTTTAAAATGATTCTGTGTCTTTTTGTATTTTAATGCATTTTTTCCTGTTGTGTAAAGCATTTTGAATTGCCTTGTGTATGAATTGTAAAAATAAACATGCCTTGTCTAAACACTTACAAGCCAGCATTAGACACGAGCAGCTGTTGTGTTTTGCAAATAATTGTAGAGGTTTACGTTACTCGTTTCTGTCTGCGTCTAACCGTGTACAGGAGGCATCTCAAACTCGCGGCCCGGGGGACAAATGTGGCCCTCGAGACGATTTCTGGTGGCCCCTGAGATGATTTTTAATTTGCGTTATAAATTAAGTCGATAAAACACATAGAACCCGTTAAAACTACAGCTACCATAATGCACTGCAGCATTAGCACCCACACAGCTGCATCAGTAATCATTGGGCCTAATAATACATTACATAATTAATATCAACATGAGCTCATTACAAAACCACATAGTTTGAAGGTAGTTTGTGGCTTAGGTATTATCATTTTTAAATCTAAAATATACAAACATAATAGGCCCTAAAATTTTACAACTTCTGGCAACTTAAAACTGCTATACATAGATTTTGTGGGTGGAAGATGTATTTTTGTGTTTCAAGCTCTTCCAGCTCTGATTTTTTAACTTTGGCCCCCTCTCAAAATGAGTTTGAGACCCAATGTACAGCATGTCTGTCTCGTTAGTGCATCCTGACCTCTTCAAATCTGTTTAAAGACCCACTTTTTACTTTGGCTTTTAACTAAAGACGAGCTGAACATTCTTTGATCCATTTTATTTATATCACGTCTACCATATATAGATTTTACAACGTTATTTATGACTGTTCCATAATGTAATTGTACAGCACTTTGGGCAGTGACGGCTGTTTTGTAAATGTACTTTATAAATAAACTGACCGTGACCTTGTCCACCAGGGGATTACAGATGCAGAGTGGCCTTTTGGTTAATTTCGGCTTTTTTACTCATGTTTATTCACGTGTTTTATGAAATCGCACAGTTCAAATAAATGAATCTAAACTAATGTAAAACTTTAGTTCAGTTCACAGAATCATATTTTCTTTCACTGTACATTACTGAGAATGCAAAAACAACGATAATTCTTGGTATTTGTGTCTCCAAAGATAATTAAATTGTCTCTAAATCGATAAACACATTTAAAGCAGTGAAAAGGTCCTGCAGATGTGTTTGTGTTTTGTCTCAGACCTTCATAATTCGATAACAATAATCAGGTTTGTGAAGCTAAAATAAACCAATTGAATTATCAGCTCCGGTTTCATTAAATTGACTGCACCGTTCTACTCGCATAACCGTCTTGCGTCTGTATTTATTTGCACGTAACGCCGTTTTCATTGATCCGTTTGGGCCTAACGAGAGAGGAGTGGGACGTAATCTCACCAGAACTCGTTTAGAGTCATGTAAAAAAGTGTCTAGTTTAGTATTTTAGTCCCATAAATACTGGAAATACCGAGTCGTCACGTTTGGGAGCGAGTAAAAGCGATGGAGCTGAGCATTCGTGGGTTTCTTTTTAAAATAGTCTCCACGTGTTCGTCGTCAGGTGAAAAGCATCAGTCATGTTTTCAGTCAAATTCATGATTCATCGCGTTTTTCTCCGGTTTGAATTTGCGTCTAAACTTAAACACGTGTCAAATGGATGAAGCATGGACTTGAATGTGAAGGTAAACCGTGTCGTCCTTCATCTGAGTCTGAACGCGGCTCCAAACAGATTTAAATCAGTCAAACTGCGACTTTAATGGTTGTTTTCTTCAGTGAGCTTTGTATACATTAAAATAAAATAAATAAAATAATGTCATGATTAATATTATTATAGGTAATATTTGTGACCTCGTGAGGCTGGGCTCAGATCAGTTTATTTAAAGGTAAGTTTTCTCTTTAATGTGGCCCATGAGGGTCAGGACATGGAGGGTCCACTGCCAGGTTCAGGTGACAGGCTGGACTTTACTTTAAAGGTCCCATAACATGCAAAATCGACTTTTCAGAGGTTTTAACCTTCCTACAGTGCTATTTGGGCCTCGTATGTGTGCCCAAAGTGTTTTTTTGATTGATTCCCGCATGCTTTCGCTAGAGAACTGTCTTTTTGTCCCCCTCGGCTGAGCAGGCAGACGGGGCTCATCCATGGATGACCGGCTTCCCATGGATGACGCGGTGTTTAAGCCATGCCTCCGGGAAGCGCGCAGCCGCAGAATAAAAACAGCTAATACTAATGCTACACAGTAATTACACGATGGATACGACAGATCGAAGAGTTAGCTTGTTATTTACCAAACGGCAACGTCCGTCGTCGAGGTACTGCATGATCGTCAAACTCCAGGTCAGATCCAGGACGTAGGACTCAGCACGACACACCGTCAGGGCGGATAAAGGTTTATTCCTGTGTTTGTTTATCGCTGTTTACCGGAGCACACGAAGCATGCGCACCATGTCCGCTCTAGGCCGCACGAGTTGGGCGGGGAGGCGCGCGAGTTGGGCGGGGAGCAGCCTGCTCTCTGTTCGGGGGTGTCAGATCTCAGAGTGAGCCGTTTGCTTTTGCAAGGAGGGGGCCAGTCCAAGAAATGGGTGTTTTTTGGAAACTGTTATGTTATGGATATTACACAACGCAAAATTTGATCAACAAAGCCCTTAGAATAGACTGTGTAAAGGGCAAAATAGCAGAATATGGGACCTTTAACTAAATGCAGCTCAGATAAATATAATTTTGCTTAAATACTTTATGAATTTTATCCTGGTTAAGCAGTTAAGTTTTTTTGTTTTACTTCCTGGTTGTAAATGATGACATCACACTAGGGAATTTCCTCGCAACCACACTGCTTCATCTAATGTCACAGCCCTAATTAAAGGAGTCTAACGATTTAATGAATGGTAAATGCTTTTATCAAAGAACATCATTAGGTACATTTAAGGCCAGACACTGCAGGTAAAACTCTTTTTTTTGGTCAGTTTTCTCTCTCAACACATCGGCTTTCATGTGGAAAAAACAAACGTGTCCAATCTGCTCTTTAAAATGTTTTATTATTTCATTGAATCCACTTCATCCAATTAACTTTAAGATTTTTCCTTTTCACCTGCAGTGTCTCACCTTAATAAATAATTTAACAAATACTAAATTGTTTTTGAAAGTAGGATTAGTAAAAAAAAAAAAAAAACGCATTTACAAAACCGTTGAAGAAAACCTTTTGCAAACTGTATCAGCCTCTCTGTTTAAATAAGAATGTCATGAACAAAAAATGCATGATTAATCAAACTTCAGTGATGATTTTACCCATGAACTGCATCTCCCACTCGCGCACGCTCTCCATCTGGACCGCCGTGAGGTCGGAGAGGTCGTCGTACTCCTCCCGCAGGGCGTCTTTCTCCAGACAGAAGGTGGCCAGGCCCCGGGAGGCGTCACGACCGGCGAAGATCCCGTACGGACCGTCTGCAACCGAGAGGAGCGAGAGGCGTTAGTGCGGGACGATATTGAAGTTTTATGTCACGATTATCACGGCCAAAATAATTGCGATTGACCATAATTAGGGCTGTAGTCGACTAAAGAAATTCTTGGTCGACTAAAGATCTGCCCCATCGACCGATTAATCGACTAAAAGGGGGCGTGGCAAAAATACATCAAAACTATGAAGTATCTCCGTGTATCTGACCCAAACTGCACAGGAGTTCATGCAAAAATGACAATTTATACAGAAAAATAGTAGTAAACAGTGTATTTGTGTTACAAATACAGATTTACTTCAAAATCTTCAGCTAACTCACTCCAAATATTCTCATTTTTGCTGTTTTTGCCGCATAAATCTGTTGAATGCAAATAAAATTAGTCGACTGATAGAAATGTTGGTCGACTAAGACACCATCAACCGATTAATCGACTAAAGGATCACAGCCCTAATGATCATATCACGATAGTTATTAAAATTGCTGACAGTTTGAAAATGTGACAAATAAAGACATTACTTTCTAATTATAAATAACTTCTGACATATTTGTACTTTATTATAAGTGAAAACAAAAACAATCTATAAGAGAACATAAAGGGTTAGTTGCGTTTTTTCTGCACAATCTGGGGATAAAATGGTGATTATCTTTGTTGGCGATTATCACAATTATACAAAATGTAGCACAAACGATTATTGTCTTCCATTTTTATCACGATAAACGATATTATTGTTTATTGTCCCATCTCTATGAGTGACCTCTGTTTTTGTGAAAAATATCTGTGACGCTGCAAATCTGCTCGGACGTGTTTGAACACAGACTTCAGAGCAGGTGGAAACGGGGAATGCGCATTAGTCATTTAGCCTTTGACTTCCTGCACCCGTTTCTCAAATTGTAGAGCGTGTACAGGGAATTTGAGAATTTTTTTATTTAAAAACTAATCTCCAGGGATGGAACAATAATATAGTTTATTGTAGGTCTGGGTGATACGGTGATAAAAATATAATCGTGACCTGGTCCCTGTGACAATCTGCTATTTTTGTGAAATCGTCGTATCATGATTGACTGTTTGTGTCTTTAATGCAGCTGTCTGTTCAAACACACCATTTCTCCTGTTGTTTAGCCTCTGAAGCCTCTGAGCAGATGACTTTATTTACCTCTTAAAGGCCAGAGCTGCACAATTCAAACAAATCAACACAAAAATCACAATTTTAATGGATGAAATTAGCAAATCACAAAGGCTGCAAATGTTTGATGTTTGAAAAATCACAATTATATATTTTTCCTAAATGGTGCAGCTCTGTTAAAGGCAATAGAAAAAAACAAACTGAACATGAATCAAGAAAATCGAAATCATGATCTGGCCCCAAGAAAATTGTTATAATAATATTTTGCCGTATCACCCGGACCTAGTTTATCGTGATAAAAAGATCATTTGTGCTACATTTTGTGTTCCTCTTTTTCCGCCCCGCCCCCTTTTGCCTCTTTTTACGTCTATGATCCGCACTCTTCTGGCAAGCAAAGTTTATTTGTATAGCACCTTTCACAGACGGAGGTCACCAAGTGCTTCAAAACAAAAGTGAAAATACAGAAAAATAAAACAGACTTACACAGCAGGCAATGCATACAACAATATAGTATACAGTAAAACCTGTCCCTAAAAGCTGCTGAAATTAAAACGCTTCAGCAAAAAAGACAGTTTTGAGTTTGCTTTATAAAGAATCAAAGGAGTCTAATGAGCGCAATGTCTGGGAAAAACAGACTGGAAGGGCTGTAGTCGACTAAAGAAATTCTTGGTCGACTAAAGACCTGCCCAATTAATCGACTAAAAAGGGCAAAAAGAATCTCCATGTATCTGACCCAAACTGCACTCAAAAGACCACAACTGCAGAGGAATTCATGCCAAAATAAACTATTTATAGAGAAAACAAACAAAAAAAAAGTAAAATCTTATGCTAACTTACTCCATATCTTCTCGTTATTGCCACATAAATCATTTTAATCTAAATTAAATGATTAGCGACTAATAAAAATCTTGTTATTGGTTGACAAAGACACCATTGACACCACTGAATTGACCAAACGACTAAAGGATTACAGTCCCAGATCGATCCTTTGGTCCAGTCTCCAATCAGGCCAATAATGTGTTGGTGTAAAGCTGGTCCATATCATACCGTTTATGATGTTTCGTCGTTTGCTTTCAACATGAAACCTGCAACATTGTGATATTATTTGGCGTTCACTGCAGCAGATTTTCCTCGTGGTTTTGAAGTGAATCTGATATTGCAGCTAATTGTGAACATTAATTGACCCAAACAGATGCTTTTACAACATGTCTGAGCTGAGGCAGAGCTGATTTTACTTTATTACATTAAAAAATAGGTAAAGCATCGTTAAACAAGTCAAATATTGGTGCCGTTGTTAAGTATTTAGTCGAGTCATTTATATCGTCAATTATACAGTTATCGCAAACTTTCGCAAATTAGTCTAGCGATTATTCTTTCAATGAATCGATTGTTTTGAACGTGAACGATATTTTTTTACTCAATTTTACTCAAATAAATCTAAAGTGAAGCCTTTTGGAGGATGTCCTGGTTGAGAATATTTATAGATGAACAAGTATTTTAATCAAAAATACACAATTTACATGTTTCCTGTGCGTTTTTTGTATGATTCCTGCTCTGTCGGAACAATAAAACCTATTCTTTCAGCACATACAGTGTTTTGGAGTCTGTATATAAATCATTTAACGATTATGCAATTCTTTAATTTGTTTCCATTTCTGCAATCGATTAACTTGTTGCAGCCCTAGTTTTGGTTTATCTGTTTTGAGCTGGTTTTAAATCTCTACAAGTCCAAGGAGGATCATCTGAGAGACACGTGAACAGCAGCCGCCTCGAGGTGACGGCGTTTACTGAACTCAAACGATCACAGATTCAACCCAGAGCAGAACATTCACAGATCAAAGCAGGACATGAAGAGAAGCGGCTTGAAATATTACGGTTTATGATTGACAACAGTTAAAGTCTATAAGACAGGTTCGACGGCACATTTGACTAAAACACTGAACATGATTATATTTAAGATTTTACTAAACATTTTGCCTGTTTGTCCCCAGTTTGACAGTTTTTGTAAAGTTTATAATGTCACTTCCTGGTTAAACATGAGCAGCAAATATAACATAGTTAATTCTACAACTGTTATTAGGGGCGCATTTTCAATCCTTTTCTTTAACCGATCGTTCTGACAAAGATTTTGACAAAACGTACCGAAGGATTTTTTGATACTTCATTTTAAAACAAGTTTTAAGTTAAAAAAAAATAAACTTCAATAAACTACAGGAGAAGTTTCAAATTGATACCTTTACTTTTCCTGTTTACCTGCGTCACGCTGTAAAGTCGCTAACATTTGCCGCTTACCTCTAGATCGACAGTTTCCCATCTGAGGCAAAAAGCGGTCCGTTTATCTCCACCAACGTGAAATCCAAGTTAAATAAACCATGTAAGATTAATTTTAGTTCATAAAAACTGCCGTGACGCTCAGGTTTGCTCCGTCTTTAAGGGATAAATCCACTAATTTGATGTTAGCGAACTTGTTTTGCTTGAGGCGTCTCTTTTACGTGAGGTTTCTAGCGCAAACGCCCTCTGGTGGCACAAAATTGTATTGCAAGATAGTATTTAAGGCAATAAATGAAACTTGCCAGTTAACCGCGCAAGACGTCTTCACTCGGTTAAGCGTTTAGTCTCGGTTAGTCGTTTAATCATGAACACACCTAATTGTTACCAACAACTATCTTGAAAACACGCTCCAAAATCCACATAAATCCCTCAATAGTTACGATTTGACAAATAATACCTGATAACAACTTTATTTTGTTCAATGACTGTTTAAACTGTCAAAAAACTGTGTCCGTTGTCTGTAAATTGTCTCTGTTTTTACAATGGGGCGTCGCTTTTTGATGACATCACAGAAGGGATTCTGTTTCAGAACTCAGCACAACTTCCTGCCATTTTAAACTTTTATTTTTCAAAATTTCTTCACAAACTGCAACTTCACAAAAACTATAATAAATATTTACAACAGGTGCCCTCCCATCAGTCACAATTAGAACATTTTGAGAATTTTGAGTCATATATAGAGACTTTAAAAGAGAGAAAGTATCATGTTTTAGTCGTGATTTCACAATTTACTTTTTATTTAACAAGGACACAAAAGGCTGGTGCAATTATTTAAGTGAAATAATGCCCTGTAAACAAAATACATCGCCTCATGTTGTCTAAAAACGTCTACAAACATGTTCAGAAAAGCTTTAGATTCTTGCATTAGTTTGTTTTGTAGTTTGCCTTGCCGTTGTTAAGTCTCAAATATCAATGTTATAAAAAATAAAGACATCCGAGTGTAACTTTACTTTATTTCTGCGAGGTTTAGGTGTGGTGGAAACATGAGTAGACGACGTGGAAAGCAATAACACGTTCATAGAGAAAATGTATCGTATCTTTTAATGCACTAATGGAAAGCACTTTGGTCCAGTCTCTCCTGTTGTAAAACACTAGATAAATAAAGTTTAATTGATTTATGTATAAAGCCTGTAAACTTGTGAATCATTAATCAATCAGTCTGCTTTCCCCCCCCACATATAAAACACTAAACGTTTCAGATAACTTACTTTTTTCTGCTGTTGTCCTATATCAATCCTTTTAATTTCTAAAACTAAATACCAAACTAAATTAAATGCCTACAGTTCTGTAACAAAGACTCAAATCAAAATGTCAAAAACAAATAAACAGTTTAATTTTCAGCAATTAAACAATGCATTTGTAACATATTCTCTATCTATAAACCTTTAGTCTAGGGTTGTAGCTAACGATTATTTTGGTAATAGGTTAGTCTAGTGATTAATAGATAAGTTGTTTAGAACAAAAAAGACAAACAAAAACATTGTAAATACAGAACGGAGGCAAAAGTGAAGCGCAACATGCTGTGATTTCACTGGAGAAACTGGGATTAAGCTCAGAATATCACAAAATATGACAAATGTAGATGATTTAGTGTCAGTAAAAGCCTCAGACACATGAGAGTGACACCAGAGCTGCTTTAAACACATTTATTATTGTATTTTAAATTATGTTTTAGGAAATTATGATCAACTCTTTGCATTTTTAATGAAGGAACAATCCAGATTTATGAGTTTTACTGGAAAAATACTCACAGAAATGTTGAGCCCACAATCGTTTTTCCTTTTATCTAGAGATATATTAGATACTATTCCATAAATTTGATTCTTTTTAAGCTAAAATACAATTTCATGGCTAGAAAACTGTATTTTGTCCATCGTTTGTTGTAGAAAAGCAAACTGACCTTTCTACTCTGGAAATTCAAATGTGCTGCTTTTTTCCAACTCAAACACTTAAAACCAGCAGCATTTAGATCTAATATGAGAGAATAATTGAAACATTTACAGAAAACTTCATTTAGCCTCCAGTCCAGAACTTTGAACATTCTGATCGCATTTTAAAGGGTCTATTGATGGCGCAGATTGCAGGATTACCTTTTAAAACTTGTCACTTTCGACGTCTTTGCAGTTTTTCTTCACAAACTGCCACCCGACTGATGTAAAACTGGATTAATATTTACTCTAAACGAAGCGACAAATGGAAAAACCTGTCACACACACGGCTAAATGAACTTGTCATTGTTACGGTTCTTTCCTGTTCACGCCTCACCTCTGCCCCTGTAACCCACTAAAGGAGATTAACCGTTTAACCAAACTAAAAATAGGAAAGTTGTGTCAGAGTGGGTTTTCAGCACATTCAGACTTCTTCTGTTGGTCTGATTTGTCCTGGGACCAGCAAGAAGGAAGTATTTTAGAAGATACAGCAGCTTTTCTCTTTTGAACATACTTTATTTACACACGGACAAAAACAAATATCTCAATTATTATTACTATTATTTATAATGAAGGCAGATCCAGGAGTTAAAACATGTCTTTAAATGTATTTGTTGTGTGGAATGACTGACATTTCTGCACGTTTGTGGGTAATTTTACTATTTTTAGCTTCATCTGGAGTTTTTCCCAATAACATTTACAGTGTGCTCTTTTTGCAGCATTGTTTTGTTATAATTTTGCATATCTTCAATTTTAGGTGGGCAATATATGTAAATTTAGACAATATTGTGAATGTTCTTTTGAATATTATACAAAATTTGAACATCAAGCTTATCGTTTATAGTAGAAAATGATACAAAAATAGTAAAAAAAATGTGTTGTATACTGTACACTTTCAATTAAGGAGGATATAAATGTGATATTTATGCACTTTTGTGATTTATTTTACAGATATTTCACATTTGTCTCACAATTAAAGCTTAACTAATATGTTTAAAGACATTTTATTTCTACATTTTTGTTGAACTGACATAATATCGTCTGAATATTGTTATCGGGAAACTGATTTTTGTCAAAATTGCACACTCTGTCAAAGCAAGATCCGCAATATTACCTTTATTCCAATAATCTGCTCACCTCTAAATAAAATGTATAAATATTGAGGCTCCAAATATCTTTATGAATCACTCCATCTTTTCAACCAGTTTGATAAAAAACTACAAAGTCACAAAAATAAATAATAACTGTCAAAATATTATACTTCACAAACTGGAAGTGACTTTAATGTAGAGCTAAAAAATATCTATAAGTGATTTTTCTGATGCGTTGTATGTTTTAATAATGGGATTCTGTTCGAAGGTTACATTTTAAACCAGGGAAATTGACAAAAAGACTGAAATATGAGCTGACAAACTAAGAAAGAATCAGAATGTGTTTGCACAAATCTAAACTGCAACCTTGGCAGTTTTTACACAGAATATTTTGTAGACATTTTGTTGTTTGAGGACGAAATTAAGGCACGGCACTTCAGAAATAGCAGTTTTTGTTGTTTGAATCTAATAAAATTACAATTTATTGTGCAGCCCTACTTTAATGAGATCGAATTTAGCTCCGAGGAGAAAAGACAACGGCACATTCTGATCTGATCCTGAGAAAAACAGTGTGCAAAATCAAAAATAGAGAGAGAGAAAAGGAAGAAAGAGAAAAAGAAACAGAGAGAGAGAAAGAAGCCGACACAGAGAGAGAGAGAGGAGTGATATATGAGCTGCGCTGAAGTCACTCTGAATAATTATAGTTTATCACAGAGTTGAAGGGTGACTCAGCCAAGTCTCACGCCGACAGACACAAGGCTCAGAAAGACGACGGCTGGGTTTGGACTTTTAAATCCCGTTTTAAATCCTCTTTTTGAGTCACGAACACTTCAGATAAATATTTAATTGTGATTATTCAGACACAAATTAAGATTAGAGTTGTGATTTACGTTGTTCAATCGAGATCAGACGTTCATGGTTTACATTTTAACCAGATTCGGTGGCATTAAAGGAAAAATACTCTGCATTTTTCATATTGTTTTTAGCTTTTAAACATGCTCTGGAGTGCCTTAAATTTGCCTTCTCATGTTTTGAAACAAAAACAAAAAAAGTTTCTTCTTCATTCTCTGACCTGTGTTATCAGTCACTGTGAAATGACACTTACTGAGTGCATGCAGCCAGCAGATGGCGCCAGCTCTGTATACAATCTTGTGAAGTTAGCGCTGAAAAGATGTCATTGTGTGGATTTGCTGCAGCGGTTATCGTGTTTAGAGGCAGAAATGCTCAGAACAAGTTTAGCGATGATTTAAGGACTTAAAACAGTGAAAGATTCTCAGATAAATGAAGTCTGAAAATTCATCACAAAAATCCCAGAAGTTCAGCAGGAAGTGTGTTTGCCGCTCAGAGGGGGCGGATTTTCTAATAAACATTCCTCAAAACAGCGTGAATGCAACTGAATGCTACTCCAGGTGTGTTTTTGATGACGGGAAATTGTTAGAACATGGTTTAAAGCTCAAAAAAGTCACTGTGGCAGAATGTGTGTCCTTTAAATATGAAAAAGTCTGAAATCAGAGCTGCTAAACTAAAACAAGAACATGTTTGTAGACGTCTCAACTACAGGATAAGCAGGTTTCCCAGTCAGATGGGAGATTGTGTTCACAGAGAGAAATGGAAACGCTTAAATAATTTCAGTCATTGCGTTTTGTTAATCGTTGTCACTCAAACTGTGCTCCTCGATTCAGTTGCGATTACACTTGCAGCCTCAAACCAGACGTCGTTTTGGCATTTTGGACGACGTCTGTGCCAGAAATCCCAAAGACATGTAAGATTCCAGTGTGAGGCAAGTTCACATGTCTTGTTTAAGTTTGTGGAGTTTTTTTGCCTGCAGAGAAGCGAGCACAAGTTTGATTTGTCGCAGAAGGAAAACTCATTTGCAATCGATTTTACTAAACAATTCTTCAAAACCACAGAACTGTTAGGTTTCAATTATGCAAATACTAAGGCTTTAACTGGTGAAACAGCAACAGGAAAACGTGGATAGAGTTGCAAGAAAAAAGTAATGTTAGCGCAAACAAAAGACTTGCGTAAAAGTGCAAAGTAGGAGTCAAAAAAGAAGAAAGAAATGAATCAAGTGTAAGTAAAAGTAATATCAGAGCAAAAAATAAATAAAAAATGACTCAAGTAAAAGTACAAAGTAGAAGTCCAAGAAATTAATCAAGTTTATTTGGAGAAACTACTATTAACCTGTTAAGCCCATGGGTTTTTAGAGGGTGCATAAGCCTTAACAACCTATCCAAAATAAATTCAGACTTACTCCAAAATTTATTAACTTCATATAGATAATCTTGGTCTCAATAGATAGCCAGGGTCTGAATCAACACATTTCCATTCTCAGTTACATGGGGACATACATATTTTTTTATCACAAGATGAAAAACCCAGGAGAAAAACTGTATTTTCTTTATCCTCGCCTATTATTTTCTTTTTCTAACTGTGATAACCATAATATTGGCTGTCAATAAATGCCCAACATACTATTACAAGCATTCAGTAACTACTTGACTACATGTGTGCAAAAAATTATGCAAATAGAACAAAGAATACACTTTTTATGAAGGTTGTTATAAGAAAAATACTAGGCGGACACAGTTTGGCACACTTTGGCACCAACTGTGCCAAAAGACTTAAAATCAAAATAGTTGTAAACAAAGACTGTTGGTGGATTTGATACAAAAATGAGAGTTTGATGCAAAAATAAGTAAAAAAAAAAAAAAAAAAAGTCACAAACGCTGATTCTGATGTTTTTGCGCGAGTGCTGCTCACGCGAAAGGTGAGGCTGCTCCGCTCACTTTTATGCACAAAGATACGCAATCGACGTAAGAGCCTACACGTGTGTCCAAGATGCCGGAAGAATCCTTACGCGATGTAGAATGTAAACACACTTTCCTTTTTGACCGGGGTGCCAATTAATTTTGACCCGGTGACGGCGGATAACACTGTATGAACGAGAGCGCACGGACAGCGCGTCACTGCCCGGGACTAGCTTACCTGCCTTGGAGCTAAAGGATAGCATTTGTGGAGCGAGAATAAACGGATTATGAGGATGGTAAGGTAAGAAAGCAAAGGTTTTTACGTTCGTTGTGAAAAGTTTGGATATTTGCTGACGTAACTGTGACGAACACGCAATGACACGCGCAGGCGAGTGAAATGTAAACATTGGCGCGGTGTTTGTTTTGGGACTTATTTATTCGGAGGGATAGCAGACTCAGCCGTGTTATACATTTTTGGAAAGCTGTCTTTTTGTAGTTTTGTTTGACGCGTATTTTGTCGGAGTGGTGAAAAAACACAGCGTGTGGTGTTGTGTTGAGCTTTGCGTGTTGCCGATATCAATGTCACTCATTAACTTCATAACAATATACTTGTATATCTTAAAAACAGACACGTTTGTGACTTCAGGCAAATACAATGTAGTTTTATCAATGTTGTTATGTATTGTATTAAGGGCAATTAAAAGAAAATCTCTTGGCTACGTTTTATGACTTGTTTACATTCAAAAACGCTGCCGCACTCACATACCGGTATCGGTATGGGCGGGCTTAAAGAGTCTGACTTAAAATCTAGGGCTGAAACAAATGAATCGATTATTGCAACTATTCGATTATTGAGATAATTTTAAACACATTTAGTAATTGAATAATCTTTTTCTGAACTATACACATATTGTAAGTAATGCCATGTGCTGAGAGAAGCGGTTTTATGACTCAGACAGAGCTAGAATTACACCAAATCAATCAAGAAACGTGTCAAATGAACGTGTAATAAAAATACTTTATGGAGCCTTCTTGCTTAATCTTGGTCAGAATTTTGTTACAATCTAATATTCACTTTTGCCTTTTGCAATCTTAGGTAAATGATCAATCAAAACAATAATCACTAGATAAAATAATCCTTAGTTGCAGCACTAAACCCCAAGACATTTCAGCCCTAAATGTTACTCTATTTTGTACAATAATTGGAATTTTCCTACATGTTTATATTGCTGCTAACTTCGGTAAATTTTGGGATTTAAAGCATAGTTAAAGAAGCAAAATCGTTCTTTTTGCATAAATGTTTGAACTAGATGTTAAAACCCAGACTGTGGCAGGAAAAACGACTTTTTACAAGCCTAGAGTACTACGTGTGCACACTGTCCAGTTGTACTTTGTGTTATGACGAACTTGTAGCTATAAAAGGCTTTATCCAGAGCGCTGTTAAATGCATCAAGGGACTAGTGCAATGGAATAAAGACTAATCGCAAATAGACTTTTACACAATGTTCGTACGTGAAGCTACTAAAGTAAACAAACGGCTAACTTTGCCTGTGGGAGGAGATGTCTTAATTCTTGCAGGGTTTGCGTTTCTGTGTCGCTTCGGGAGGTTCATACGTGAGCAAATGTGGGTAATTCACAAGCAGCTGGCTCACAGACAATCGATGTCAACAAGAAGCGGGAGCAAACAGCATGCTAACGAGCTAACGCTAACAGCTGTGCGCTACATAAGCCTCCGTAACATTAAAATAAACACAATCTCAGCGGAATAAAACAACAGAACACGAAGGCGAAGAGGTGTGCGTTTAATTACGGATTATTAAGTTGCAAAAGCGTCAAAAATAATTAAGTATTATGCTAAGGTACAAGCAGCTAGCCTCATTCAAAACAAAAGCAGCGAGCTAATGCTAAGCTAACATCAACGGTTTGCGCCCAAATAGTTGCCCGGGACAACGCGCCTCGAGCAGCAGAGGCTCCCCGCTCTAGCCGCGCTTCTGCTCCGCTTCTGCCGCGGCGCGAACACTCACCTTTCCCGTAAAACTTCTTCCCGCTGGTCACGTCGAAGACTTTCATGTTGACGGCCATGAGGATGCGCGGGTTCTGCAGGCCGTCGTACTCCCGCAGCTGCTCCAGGGTGAAGTCCCGTCTCCTCATTTTGGGCAGCGCCGAGGCCTCGTCCGCCTGGGCCGCGCCGGAGCTCAACAGCCGCCTCCCGTAGCGTTTGTACAGCACCACGCACACCGCAACCACGAGCGCCAACACACCGACGTTCAACAACATGGTTCCGAGTCCCAGCCCGCCGTCCGCCGCCTCTTCCGCGCCGCTGGTGTCCACGGGTCCGCTGGAAGTGTCCCCATCGTCCGCCATGCTCTCGGATCGCAGCGCTGCCCCGGCGCGTTCACGGCGCGGCCACAGCAGCAACAACTCCAGCTCTGCCGCGCGGTGGGCGTGTCCGTGTCTGCGCGAGAGGAGACGGTTCCCAAGCGGCGGGCCCGGGCAAGGAGCGGGTCACAATGTGCTTTATCTGGGTCAAAAAGATAAATGTTCTGCAACGTACACGACGCAAGAGTTCAGATCCTTTAAAAAGCGGCGTCATCAGAAAGTTCAAATCCCGGAAAAGAGGCAGAATGAAGTAGATCAGTAACACATTTTCAATTATTAACAGAAAACAGATCGAAATACAAAGGGGATTTAAAGTATTATTGACTAAAATAGAGCGATACTTTGGAATTTCCAGGGTAGAACGTCAGTTAATGATGGATGGATGAAAAAAAAAACATTTTCTATCCTTAAAATTATGTTTGAGTTTCAGATAAAAGTATAATTTCCGATCATTTTATACATAGATATATTACATACTTTAACAGCTATTGTGAGATCAACATTTCTGTAAGTATTTGTCCAGTAAAACCTAAAAATCATGATTTTGCCTTCATTAAAAATGCAGAGTGTCTGTCATAATCTTCTACATAAACGTTTAATGTAAAATCTAATAGTAAATGTCTTTAAACCAGGTTCAGAAATCACTTACATGTGTTTGAGTGCTTTTCATTTGCCAAAACCAAATTGATTTTTCATATTTTGTGATATTCTGAGGTTAATCACAGTTTTCCAGTGAAATCACATTATTTTGCACTTCACTTTTGCTTCCATTCAGGAATTTAGAAAGTTTTTGTCTACAAACTTTCAAAGCGTTGGAAACTAATGACTAAAAAAATAAGAATAGTTTAAGACGTTGAACAACATTTTCTGCACTTTAACCTTTGACAGTTTATTGCCAAATAGTTGAATGTCTCAATTTCTCATTTCCTCACACCAAATCTTTCAACTTTAAACCTTCGGCTCGTCATAACTTGAGCATTTCCACATGTTCGGGGCGTATTTTGTGCAGCAGCTGGAGCAGAGTCTGGAGGAGCGCTGGCACAGTTCAGATATTTATAGAGTCCAGAGCTGCTCATAAAATGGAAGCTAAAGAATGACAAGCATCTCTTTCTTTATAGTTATGACAGAAGAATACACCTTTTCGGACCCAAATTTAAACCTGGAAGTGATATTGTTTACAAGTTTTCTAAGTTATAAAACGCTGTGGCAAAAAGAACAGCATGTGCTTTTGAGTTGGAGCCATAAAATGAAGTAAAAACATGCACTTTTAACCATTTTTCTCCCGAAGAAGTTGTGAAATAACTCACAAAATGCAGAGATAAATTTAAATTGACAGTAAAAATCAGAAAACTACAGAAATCTGAGCAATTACATCTGTTTTTTGGTGTGTGTATGAGAAATCTGATCATCAAGTGTCAGTAAATCTAAGGTTTTTTAGATTAATTGTTGTGTTTGGAAGATAAAGTGCAACTGCAAATTTTAAAATAACTCCTAAAATAATCTTGTATTTTTGTTTTTATCACATCTGTTTATCACTTTTATCACCATTTTCCTTGTCAAACCTGCTGAGGTGTGAATAATCTGAGAGAAATCAGATTACGCACATCAAGTGGAACTGTTTACATGGCATTTCGATAATCTGATAACTCCAGACATCAGATAATGGTTAAATGTCATGTAAACAGTAACACCTGATGTGAATAAACTGATCACTTTAGCTTTAAACTGTTTAATGAATTGAGTTTTGGGTAAAAGTGTGATTAAAATGACTCAAATATGTAATTGTAACTAGTACTTTGAGGAACAAGAGGTATTAATACACCGAACAAAGTTAAAATTAGAATATCAAAAAAACCTGTCATACACACTTTAAGAGTTGTCCTTGAGCTCAGAGACAAAGAGAGGAAACAACAGAGGAAACATGGACGAGGCTTCAGGAGGCAGACATGCGATTAAATTTTAAAAAAGTTTATGTCTCGTGATTTGTTTTGCACAAATCCAGGAACAGGATGTCAAACATGCTACATAATCTTTGTTAAATGTGACTAAAAACAATTAAAAATACATGGATTTATAGTGATTTTATGGCCATTTAAATAGAGGACACTATATATCTTCTAAGGCCACAACTTTTTAATAACTTTTTTACAGTTTGGAATGCATTTGTGGAAAAATCCTGTAGCGTGAGTGATTTTTTTGGCCAATAAAGGGTTAAAAACGTTGTAAATATGATAAGTATTTGGTATGTGTCAAGCAGACGCAGTTCTATTAGTTTGAGTTTTTAAAGTTGGAAAAAATATTAATGTATTGTGATTTTATGACCATTTAAAGAAGAGGACACAAAATGGCTTCTAGGACCACCTTTTTTTTTTTTTTTTTTTAAACTGCCACTACAAAAAAAACCCTAAGACTCTAAAAAAACGATTTTACTGAGCGACTATTCACCAATCCCTGGGGCTCATGAAGGTTTAAATATTTTACAGTTCAGAATGCGTTTGTGGAAAAACCTGTAGAATTTGTTATTTTTTTCTGAAACTCAGTGAAAGTTTGACAATATAATGGCCAATAAAGGGTTACAATATTGTAAATATGACCAGTATTTGGTACGTGTCAAGCAGAAGTAGTTCTATTATTTTGAGTTTTTAAAGTTGGAAAAAATATGAATGTATTGTGATTTTATGGCCATTTAAGGCGAGACACGACAGGCATGTTTTTGCATTTTTTGTTTTTTGGTCAGTTTTCTCTCTCACATATCAACTTTTATGTGGAAACAACAAACGTGTCCAATCTGCTCCGAAAAATGTTTTATTCTTCCATTGAATCCACTTCATCCATAGATTTCTCTGGGACATTGTAACTTCAAAGGACGTTTTCTTCAAATTAATTTTTCTCCCTCGAGACATAAAGATCAGCCTTAAAGTAGATCCTACACCAAACTGTACAATCTGGACTCAACAAGATTTAGACCAAACGTACAGAGGGATTTTTTGATATCTAATTCTAAAACTAAGTTTTAAAAAATATATAAGAAATCCAAAATACCCGCCCCATTTTTTGTAGCTAATATGTTACAAAATGAACCAAGAAATTTAAATCTGGTTCTGTCCATTTTTCAGATTTATGTCCCAAATATATGTATTTTTGGCCATTTTTACACATAAAATGCCTTATTTCTCCATGAAAACATGACATGATGAAAAACTAAACTACAAGAGAAGTCTGAAATTGATATCTTTAAAGTTAAGATTTTTTTCCTGTTCACCTGCAGAGTCTCACTTTAAAGAAGAGGACAAAAAATGGCTTCTAGGATTGCAAGTGACTTTAGAAGGATATTGTCTAAAAGTGCGTTAGCCAAAATGCACATCTTCAGAAAATATTACACCGAGGAAAGTTTGAGCAACATTCGTCAGACACAGAAGAAGTGGGATAAAGTTGAAAATGCCAAAGGACACAAAATGGCTCAAGGGTTAAACACATGTTCTAACACTTTTACTTGCGTTTTTATTTTATTTGTGTCTCTTCTCACTGCGACTCCCCCGTGGCTGGGACTTCCTCGCCCATTTCCTGCGGAGAAATTGAGGAATCGAGGACAGGAGGAGGCGAGGAACGAGGAGAAAGAGGAGAACTCGCATCAGATTTTGCCATACATGTCATTTTAATAATCTTGTAACTTCAAAAATCTGTCAATAATTAGAAGTTTAAATGGCAGGTTTTCAAAATGTTCCAATTATGACTTAGTTTGGTGGGAGGGCACCTGTGGCTATTAATTAATTTACATCTGTGAAGTTGCAGTTTGTGAAGAAAATTTAAAAAATAGAAGTTTAAAAATACAGGAAGTAGGAACCTCTCTGTGATGTCATCAAAATGCGACATGCCACTGAAAATACCATAGAACTATAATAAAACCTGGAAGATGAATCCAAGATGGCCGTCCTGTTTATCCCTATGGAGAGTGCTCATTGGCGCATGACCCCAAAAAAGTTTCTTACTTCCGCATTTACTTCCTGATACGAAGGCTGACATCTTTGTTTTACTTCCTGAAACGATGGCTGCCATCTTTGTTTACTTCCTGAAGCGATGGCTGCCATCTTTGTTTTTAGGGCGCCACGTGGCGACAATCCCCACTTCATATAAAAGCGGTAATTTCGGTGATTTTAGAAAGCGGTGAAAAAGAACATTTCCTTCTATTTTATTTAAATACAGATAATAATTCAGTACTGTCTGCAATTATAATGTGACATTTGAGAAAAAGGCTGGTTCCAAGAGGCTGCAGTACCTCGCACGGCCACTAATCAATCTGGGACCACAGACAGAGGGGGCGTACCTTATCCAGTTCATTTAATACATCCATGGAAAATACACACACAACCACCGACAACTTTTTGACAGTTCAAACAGTCATTCAACAAAATAAAGGTGTTATCAGGTATAATAATTTGTGAAATCATAACTATTGTGTAATTTATGTTGATTTGGGCCCTTGTTTACAGTCTGGTTGCTATGGTAACAGTTGTGGAATTACCTCTGTGTCATATTTTCTGTTCATGTCCAAACACGAAGGAACATTATAAACTTTACGAAAACTGTCAAACTGGGGGTAAATGGGCAAAAATGTTTAGTAAAATCTTAAATAAAATCAAGTTCACTACTTTTTAGTGAAATGTGTCGTTTAAACCCGTCATACAGACTTTAAGCGCACGTGTAATCGCAGTTATCGTTTAGAATCTTGGCCTTTTACTTCCTTATTCTTGTAAATCATCTGGCGTTAACATAAACCATTTACACGTAATTTGTCTCGTTAAATCACTTCAAATGTTCCCGTCTTAAGCGTAAATCCTGCACAAATTGAGCAGCACCTGATGAAAGCCCGGCTCATTTTCTCCGGGAACAGAATCTCGTCAAACCAGCTCAACGTTCCGCCTTCGAGCCAAAAACACACACAAGAAACTTTTACAATCAACTGTCATTTATATTTTTTTGCATTTTTATTTGTTTTTTATTTTTTTTACAATTATCCAACATGCATCATCCTAAAAGAAGTCACTCAAATGAAAACCAAAAAGGAAAAAAAAAGTCTATTTGATAAAACTTTCCAAAAATCGAGATATAATCGTATATAGCAAATGATTTTTATTTACATTTTTTTGTACTTTATCGCTAAAACCTTTAAAATTCATATTCGATAAAAGAAATTAAGTGCCCTAAAAGCACAAAAATAAAAGCCTCAAACTTAATACAAGCTAAAATATAATAATACGTAGCTATAGCGCACACGAAACCCAACATTTCATTACAACAAAATGCAATTAAAACACAATGATTATCTAAGACTATTGCATCAAAATCAAGTGAATGGTAATAACAGCAATAAATTAATTTTGTTTTAATCTGGGAATAAAACATAATGTATTAAGAGCTTCTTTTTCCACTTGGCGTAACGAGTTTTTGGAGATTACTGCGAATTTTAAAGAATTTTAAAGTAGAATTTCATTTAAAATCTGAAAATCTTTTGCTCCATGATTTCAATTTCTCGCTGTATGATTTTAAAAGTCATTGAAATGTGTTTAAAATATTTTGCGGGGAAAATTTGGTAACGTAAACTTGAAAATTTGGCCATTTGTGAGTTTTCTTTGGCAAATATTTTTTGTTTAATTCGTTTTTCAGATGTAATATTTCTTTAAAACGAATTAGATGCGACAAAAACATAATATTTTCGTGAGAAATACAACATTTTCCGATAAATTTTGTGTGTTTCAATATAAACCCAGGCCCGACGTAGTAAAATATGAACGAACAAATTACAAATATCGCAATTTATCAGAGCAAATCTACAATTACAAAAGTACCATTCGATTTTACGGTAAAAATCCCTTAATACAACTTTAAAAACGTCTCTTCCAGACTTTGTGAAGACGCCTCGATGATGGATGTAGTTTTTTTTAAATGAGAAAACCTTTGACAGTTTCAACCCGAGGGCGAATCTGCCGCGACTCGAAAAGATACTGATTGTCGTGGGAAGAAAGCATCGACGGGAAGAAAAAGGAGGAAAAAAGAACGAGGAAACTGTTAAAACTTAAGGCACACGTTTTGCTTTTCCTCTCGACGTGAAGCACATTCTGTTTGGCAACGGAGAAAGACTGAAAAATGCAGGGAATGCATTTTTTTCTGCTGTAAACGTTTAAAATGAAATGCTAAAAACGATCGACTTTATCAACGACGCGTCTCAAACTTTCCAAAAACGGTGGAAGTCATTTGGATTTTTCGTTCAAAATCCTCGAACTCACGGCGCGACTTTGGCCGCCGTTTAAGGTTTTGTTTGTTTTTCTTCTTTGTCATAGATTTGCACATTGTCTCTTCTCTTCATTCCTCAAAAAACAAAACCTGAAAACAGTGGCTGACATTTAAGATTTCTGTTTGATAAATCCAATCGCAAACATTAAACGGCTCAGTTCTTGTCACATTTCTTATTTATAATAGATTTTTATCAATTCCATGATTATTTTCCTTATTTATCGTTGTTTAACTTGCAAAAAGGTCAATATTTTAGAGATTTTTACTCAATTTGACCAAGATTAAACTAAAATGATGCCGTTTTAGAACATCCTGATGGAGTATATTTACAGACAAAACATTTTAATCATCAAAAACACAACATTTTTGTGTAATTCCTGCTTTGTCTGATCCATAAAACCTCTTCTCTCAGCATATGGACATGTTTTTAGTCAGTGTAAAGTCCATAAAACAATAGTCAACTTGTCACAGCCATAATCCATTTTTTTTTCCAATTCTCAAACTAATCTTAAACATATTTTCAATTTGCTTACAAACATTTTCGCTAGTTTGCTTCTTTTTTTTAACATTTCTTCCCAAATTAACTAAAAACGGTGTCAATTTTGTCATTCGTTTGATCAATCTAATCTCAAATACTCTCTTCTTGCTACATTTGTAATATCTGTACTCGATTTTAACCTCCCAAACCATCCAAAAACCCTTTTCCAACCTCACTTCACACGTTGCCCGTCTTCTTTTCGGTGGAAAACTTGTTTAAAAGCGGCAACCATTGCGATTTTTTTTTACCCAAACCCATTAAAAAGACACTGTAGATTCATATTTTCGATGGTCGCCCTTTGCTAAACCATTTTTTTGTCGTTTTACCAATCAAATTCAACCCCAAAGCGTTTTTAGCCGGCCCATTCTGTCGTCCTTCTTCGCGGTACATTCCAAACCAAGCTAAAAACGCCTCGCAATCCCGACTTCCCTCCGCGCGTCAAATCTGAGCTAGCTCCGTTCACTTCTTGCCGTCTTTCTTCTTGTCGTTGGAGTCGGGTTTCTTGGCCTGAGAGGAGGGCACGGGGGTCGCTGGTTTCGGGGCGGGGTCTTTGGCTGCTTCTTTGCCCTGGGAGGAGCTCTCTTTTGGGGCGGCGGTGGAGCTGGAGGTCGGTTGGTTGCTGCTGGCGGTGGCGGCGGTGGTTTTTTGGGCAGGTTTGGAGCTGCTGCTGCTGTTGGAGGGATGTCGTCGGCGCCTGGGCTCGTCTCCGGCCGAAGATGAGGTGCGTCTCCTGCGCCCGCCTTCCTCTCCCAACGGCGGCTGAACAGCGGAGAGAAGACGACAGATAAATGTTAAAATATTCACTTTTGTACTTGTGGAAAATGTGGAAAATATGACATTGCTTTTTTCTGGCCAGTATTGCGATTTAAATAATGGGATTATTTTGTTTTTTTTGTCACTTTTAGTCGCAATTTATGTTTTAATAATAGGATTCTGTTCAAATTCACATTTCAAATACAATTTTGTGGCTTCTAGTCGCATTTTTTGTCACGTTCAGTTTTGTTTGTTGTATTTAAACATGTTTTTGTCGCTTTTCGTCACGTTTTGTTGCATTGAGTTGCGTTTGTTGTTTGTTGGCGCGTTTTTATTGCTTTTGAACGCATTTTTAGCGCTTTTTGTCGTGCTTTTGTCGCTTGTTTCAGAACATGTTTGTACAATTCCAAACTACAGTGTTACCAGTTTTTATTCAAATAAAAGCAAGACATTTTGTTGTTTGTGCAAGAAATTATTGCACTTCAAACACTGCAGCCTTTTGTGATTTGCTAATTGCATCCATTAAAGTTGAATTTGTGTGGATTTGGTTTAATTGTGCAGCTCTGGCCTTTAAGAGGTGAATAAAGTCATCTGCTCAGAGGCTTCAGAGGCTAAACAACAGGAGAAAAAGTGTGTTTGAACAGACAGCTGCATTAAAGACACAAACAGTCAATCACGATACGACGATTGTCACAGGGACCAGCTCATGATTCCATTTTTATCACCCAGACCTAATCAGTGCACAGGTAAAATACTATAGAAAGCCAATATAAGATTTAAAAATGTTCTTCCTGCTTTTTCCAATGTGAAAAAGGATACAAAAAACCCTGTGTAATACTGTATTTGCTGAGGTAAAACTCATTCAGTTCAGACATGTGTAGGTTAAGGTCGTTTCCACCCAGAGGCCAAACTTATCTGGTCTCACATCTTCTTCTATATCCGCCTTTAAACCTCAGTGCATTAAAAGACTAAATTGAAAAGTTATATCAACAAGAACATTCAATTACATTTAAGTTATTGTTCCGGGGACAGAGTACAATAAGTGGATACGTCTTCCTTGCATTAAGCGAGACACGACAGGCAAAACTCATTCTTTTCTCTCTCACATATCGACTTTCATGTGGAAACAACAAACTTGTCCAATCTGCTCCTAAAGATGTTTTATTGTTTCATTGAATCCACTTCATTCATAGATTTCTCTGAGACACTGTAACTTCAAAGGCCGTTTTCTTAAAATGCATTTTTCTTCCACAGAGACATAAAGATCAGGCCTTAAAGTAGATCCTACAGCAAACTGTACAATCTGGACTCAACAAGATTCAAACAAACCGTACAGAAGGAATTGATATCTAATTCTAAAACCGATTTATTGAAGTTTTAAATAAAAATAAAAAATAAGGCGAAATTTAAACTTTTAGGACAATTTTCAGTCAGAAAACTACTCAAAAACTAAATAAGAAATCCAAAATCCCCTCTGTACATTTTTTTGTAACTAATATGTTACAAAATGAACCAAGAAATTTAAACCTGGTTCTGTCCATTTTTTCAGATTTAAATGTCCCAGATATGTGTATTTTTGGTCGCTTTCACACAAAAAACGCCTTATTTCTGAGTGAAAACATGACATGATGAAAAACTTTTAATACATTGTTTTCTTACATTTATGTGAGTAAACTACAGGAGAAGTTTACAATTGATATCTTTAAATGTAAGATTTTTTTTCCTGTTCACCTGCAGCGTCTGACCTTAAGGTAGAGATTCATATCAAGAGTCTCTCATTTATAAAACTTTACATGGAATTTTTACGTATTTGTACAGACAAAACACAAACTTACAAAAACTAATTTCTCATCTCTTGCCTTTTCTCTTGTCTCTAAAAGCCCAAACGTAGGACCCAGGATCGATTACAATTCTATAAAATCCCAGAAACTGGGATTAACCTCAGAATATCACAAAATATGACAAATGTAGATGATTTAGTGTCAGTAAAAGCCTCAGACACATGTGAGTGACATCAGAGCTGCTTTAAACACATTTATTATTGTATTTTACATTATGTTTAAGGAAATTATGATCAACTCTTATGATAAACAATCCAGATTTATGGGTTTTACTGGAAAAATACTCACAGAAATGTTGAGCTCACAATCATTTTTATTTTATCTACAGATATATTAGATATTATTCCATAAATTAGATTATTTTGAAGCTACAATACAATTTTAAGGCTAGAAATGTATATTTTGTCTGTTATAGAAAAGCAAAATAACTGACCTTTCTACCCTGGAAATTCAAATGTGTTGCTTTTTTCCAGCATTTTTCCGCTTAAGACCAGCAGATCTTTAGATCTAATGTGGGATAATCATTGAAACATTTACAGTTGACTTCATTTTTCCTCCTGTCGCCTCCAGTCCGTAATTTTAAAGGCTCCACGCGTGTAAACACATAAATAAATCGTAAAAACTCTGTGTGATGCGGTCTGAAGTCTCACCATGACCCTGAAGTCCTCCAGGTTCTTGAACTTGGACAGATGCTCCTGCAGTTTGGGGTCGATCGTCTGGTTCTTGATTCTGGAGTATTTCAAAAAGGCCCAGAACTTCTCCAGTCCGTACAGCTGACCTAAACCAGAAAAACAGGAAATGTTATCGACTCTGCGGCGGTTTACTGTTTTGATCTGTTGCACTATTTTAATCGGAGCATTTGTTCCGTTTTAATCTCGTTCCGTCGCTCAGTGCTTCGAGCGAAAACAGGTGCAAATATCAACTTTAATCCTGGTTTTGTTTTGGAATAAATGTTATTTTGGCGTTGTCAAGATAGAAAATATTTTGTAAATGCACTTCAATTGATAGGATCTTGTAGTTTTATACATATTTCATAAGGTTCTATGATAAATTAAATAAAGGACAGACAGACGATTATTTTAGTAGTCGACTCAAACGATTGTTTTTATTGTTTTAATTTTTATTGAGACTTTTAAAATACATATTAAGCAAAAAAAATATTGAAATATGGTGACTGACGGCTTCTAGATAGAGAATATTTACAAATAAAGTGCATTATTGACACAAATCTGACGTTTATATACATTTTTAAACCTTATTATTTAGTAATGTCACCGTCATAAAAGGTAATTATGTGTTAGATTTAGAGTTTGTATTGTCCAGATTAGGATGCTCAAAATACAACTGTGAATATTTCATAAAATCATTGCAGCCCTAAATAAAAATAAAATTTACTTATTTGGACAAAAAATAAGTTATTTGTTTCATGTTTGTGTAAATACACTGTAATGTACGATACTGGCATATTTTTTGCCTTCTGTGTCTCTTCAATTTCTATTTTTAATCAAAAATCTGCTCAAAAAGACAAATATGATGTACCGAGGACAAACTCTGGCAGATTAAAGAAGATATCGGTGCAAAAAATCTATTAAAGTCTATATTTTAGTTTCTCATGACGTTCTAATTATGACTTAGTTTGGAGGGAGGGCACCTGTGGTAAATATTGATCATATTTTTACATAAGTGAAAACAAAAAAATAAAAATTTAAAATGACAAGTAGTAGTGCTGAGTTCTAAATAGGAATCTCTCTGTGATGTCATCAAAAAGTGACGCACCGTTTAAAATACAGAGACAATTTACACAAAACTAACATTTTTCTGACAGTTTAAATCGTTATTCAACAAAATAAAGGTGTTATCAGGTATTATTGTTTGTCAAATCATAACTATTGTGTCATTTATGTGGATTCAGGGCCTTGTTTACAGTCTGGTTGCTAGGTAACAGTGCCCAACCAGGAAGTAACATTAAAAACTGTCAAACTGTGGGCAAAATATGTCTTAAAATCTCAAATATAATCACGCTCACTACGTTTTGGTGACATGCGTCGTCAAACCCGTCACAGAGACTTTAAATTTCTAACATCAGAGTCTTAAACGTCACTGAACCGTCCCTCCGTCGTTTCCACGGTTACCTTTCTCAAAATCCCTGAGCGTTTCCTCCTGAAAGTCCTTGAACAGATCGAGCCGGAATCGTCGCTCCAAGCCGTAGCTGTAGTATCTGAACAGGCACTCCAGACCGTACCTGAAACACACGTACAGTCAAACATGACCCCTGACCTCTGAGGCGTATTTGCTCAGACCAGCTGCGGAGCCGGGCCGGTTTCACTGAGGGGCTTGTTTGGTTTTGTAAAAGTGTCGCAGTCGTCACATTTTTACATTTGGGAGACGCAGCTGGGGAGAGTTAGAAACGTGGCAACAGCGTGAGATTTGACACAGACTTCAGATTGTGTTGTGAAGCTGTGAGTTGGCTCCGTTTGACGTTTAATTAAAAAAAAATATATATATCTGCTATAGTTTGACAAGAAATATAAATGTTTAGCTTGTAACTGACACCTAAAAAGAAGAAAATTAATTAAACAGTTAAAAAAATAAAAAATAACGTCACACTGCAGCTACGCTCACATTTACAGAAAGGTCAGATGAACTCATGACCTTTCTCTTCTTAAATAACATGTTTTTGAGTTCGTTTGTTGAGGAAATTCAATGTTTTGGGGTGAGTTAAAGTGTCCTTTATCTCCAACTGACATTAGCAAACAAGCTAGCTAAGCTCTGCAAAGTCGGAGCAACAACAGAGAAACTCTTTTCAGTTTTAAAAAGTTGATTTAAGTGAAACGAAAGCTCCACGGACAAAAATTAGGCAAAAAAAAAAGCAAAGACACACATTTTATCAGTTGTGCTGCTTATAATTCTGTCGCTCCAACTTAAAAAAAAAAAGTCGGGGCATAACCTTTGTGCTGCATGTAATCTCAACGCCTGGAATGTTCATTGAGAATGTTTTTAAAGGTATGCGTCGCCATAAATACACCTAAAAATGAGTATACGAGTTGAACACTGTGGAACATTCCAGGCTGTCTCCATAGAAACAAGCTGGAGCACAATTTAAAACAGATTAAAGTCTATGTGAAGGTTCTCATTTTATTCTAATTCTGACTTAGTTTGATGGAAGGGCAGCTGTGGTGAATATTTTGCATAGTTTTACATTTGTGAAGTTGCAATGCGTGAGGAAATTTTGAAAAATAAAAGTTTTAAGTTGTGCTGAGATCTAAAACTGAATCCCTCTGTGATGTCATCAAAACGCGATGCACCATTGAAAATACAAAAACAATTTACAGAAAACTGACTGTTTGAACCATCATTCAGCCAAATAACGGTTTTATCAGGTACCATTATTTCTCACAATCATAAATATCGTGTAATTTATGTAGATTTTGGCCCTTGTTTTCAAAATGGTTGCTAGGTAACAGTGTTCAACCAGGAAGTAACATTATAAACATTACAAAAACTGTCAAACTGGGGACAAATGAGCAAAAATGTTTAGTAAAATGTTAAATATAATCATGGTCACAGCGTTCTAATGAAAAGTGAACCTGTCGTACAGACTTTAAACCTGTGGCAGTGAAGGAGGAGTCAAATGTCCTACAGCGGCAACAAAACGTACCTAAACTGAAACATAAAACGAGTAAAACAGAATGTAATGTTGTAATGTCTGCACAAACGCAAGAGTGGATTCCCCTCTTGTCCTGCCGCTCAGCGAAGGACGTTGTGGGTTCGACTTCCGATTAGGCCTGGGCGATATGGCGAAAAAATTATCTCGATTTTCTTGGGGCCAGATCATGATTTCGATTTTATCACGATTCATTTTCACTTTGTATTTTTCTATTGTCTTTAATAGAGCTGCACCATTTAGGAAAAATATATAATTGTGATTTTTCTGACCAGATTTAGATTTGCGATTTAGGTTTTACATTTTGACCACTGTTATGTCACTTTTAGTCACGTTTTTGTCACTTTTGGTCGCATTTTTGTCATGTTCACTTGCCTTCACTTGTTTTGTCATATTTAAACACGTTTTTGTCTGTTTTAGTCACTTTCGTCATTTTTAGTTGTGTTTTTGTTGATTTTAGTCACGTTTTTGTTGACTTTAGTCAAATTTTTTTCACGTTCAGTTGCGTTTGTCATATTTAAAGGTCCCATATTCTGCTATTTTGCCCTTTACACAGTCTATTCTAAGGGCTTTGTTGATAAAATTTTGCGTTGTGTAATATCCATAACATAACAGTTTCCAAAAAAACACCCATTTCTTGGACTGGCCCCCCTCCTTGTAAAAGCAAACGGCTCACTCTGAGAGAGCAGTCTGCCTCCCCCGCCCAACTCGTGCCGAAGCCTAGAGCGGAGATGGTGCATGCGCCGTGTGCTCCGGTAAACAGCGATACACAAACACGGGAATAAACCTTTTATCCGTCCTGACGGTGCGTCGTGCTGAGTCCTACGTCCTGGATCTGACCTGGAGTTTGACGTACACGCAGTACCTCGACGACGGACGTTGCCGTTTGGTAAATAACAAGCTAACTCTTCGATCTGTCGTATCCATCGTGTAATTACTGTGTAGCATTAGCATTAGCTGTTTTTATTCTGCGGCTGCGCGCTTCCTGGAGGCGTGGCTTAAACACAGCGTCATCCTTGTGAAGCGCGTCATCCATGGGATGAGCCCCCGTCTGCTGCTCACCCGAGGGGGACGGAAAAGACAGTTCTCTAGCGAAAACATGCGGGAATCAATCAAAAAACCACTTTGGGCACAACTTACGAGGCCCAAATAGCACTGTAGGAAGGTTAAAACTTCTGAAAAGTCGATTTTGCATGTTATGGGACCTTTAAACACGTCTTTGTCACTTTAAGTCGAATCTTTGTCATTTTTAGTCGCATTTTTGTCGCTTTTGGCCACGTTTTTGTCAAGTTCAGTTGTGTTTGTCATATTTAAACATGTCTTTTCATTTTTAGTCACGTTTTAGTTGCTTTTAGTCGTGTTTTTGTCACGTTCAGGTGTGTTTGTCATATTTCAGAGCATCTTTAGCATCATGTTTTTGTCACTTTTTAGTCACATTTTGGTGCACTGAGTTGCGTTTGTAGGTGCTTTTTTGTCACTTTTGAGCGCATTTTTATCGCGTTTGGTCGCGATTTTGTCGCTTGTTTCAGAACATGTTTGTATAAATCCAAACTACAGTGTTAGCAGTTGTTTGTGGAAGAAATTGCAACATTGCACCCTTTGTGATTTGCTAATTGCATTCATTAAAATTGTGATTTTCTGTGGATTTGGTTTAATTGTGCAGCTCTGGCCTTTAAGAGGTAAATAAAGTCATCTGCTCAGGCTAAACAACAGGAGAAAACGATACGACCATTTCACAAAAATAGCAGATTGTCACCGGGACCAGCTCACGATTCTAAGTTTATCCCCATATCTCCCAGCTCTTCTCCCGATCTCTCACCTGTAGTTGTCCTTGGCGTCCTCCAGAGCAAACTGTTTGAACTCCTCGTACATTTTCCTGTTGAAATTGTCTCGGAGGAAAAAGGACCAGAACCGAAACAGAGTGTTCATCTCCTGAGAAAGACCGGCGCCCAACCGTTTTCTCTCTGCAACAAGAACATTTAAAAGTTTAGAATGACAGTTTTTATAATTACACTTAGAACTTCACCTAAAACACACGCAAATATATTTATTTTATGTCTTTTTTAGTGTTTTCCATCAATAAAACAAGTCAAATATCAATATCACAGTCTAAAATCAAACTAGATTTTACGTTGGCACAACAGAATCATGCTTTTTGTTAATTATACTGTCATAAATGTAAAAATTTAACTACAATTTGTGTAATACGTGACAAGAATCTTGACAAAAAAGCAAATTTTATATTCAATTTTCTGCTTTTTTACAGGAATTATATAAATAGTTGCAAATGGAATAATACCACCCGAAATATATCAGTCGATTTAAATTAATTCCAAAATATTATCTTAAATCAGTAGAAAAAAAACAAGGTCAGAAGAAAAAAAAGCTAATTGCATGTTGTCCATCTATAAAAGAATCATGTTTAAGTTTTATTTTCTTAAGAATGATAATGTTTAATCTAAATTATCTATTACCCCTGCATTGTGGCTTACTTCACTTTGTTTTTTATTGTGTAATATTTTCTGATTGGATTACTGTGATGGTATATTTTAATTATAATACTGTAATTCTATTTTGATACGATTGCAATAAAGAAAAGTTACATTTACTCCAAAAATTGTATGAGAGGAATGTATTAAAGTCCAGGTGTATAGGGAAAATTAAAGCTATCAATATAAACCTGTATTCTGTAGTTAAATGTAAGAAAAAAAAGATATTATTATAAGTTTTTCATATAGAAACAAGTCATTTTGTGTGTAAAATGGACAAATTCCAGATAATTTGGGACATTTAAATCTTAAAAATGGATAGAGCCAGGTTTAAATGTCTTCATTTTGTTGATGCATCAGATACAAAGACATTTACCAAGCGGGTTTTGTATTTCTTATTTTAGCATTCAAATAAACTAGATCTGACTGAAAATCATGTCGTAAAAATTCAAATTTTGTCTCATTTGTTGTCGTTAAAGCTTTAATAAATCAGTTTTAGAATTAGATATCAACAAATCCTTCCGTATGTTCTGTCAAAATCTTGCTACTTTAAGGCTGATCTTTACGTCTCTGAGGGAGATAAATACATTTTTGCTGAAAATGGCCTTTGAATTTACAATGTCTCTGATAAATCTAAGCATGAAGTGGATTAAATGAAATAATTTAACATCTTTAGGTGCAGTTTCGATCATTTAATTCCTCCACAGGAAAGCTTAAATTATGTTGAAAGCGGAAACTGACCAAAAACTTAACAAAAAAATGAAGTTGTAGTGTCTCGCTTCAATATAAACAAAATCAACAGAAAACACTGGCATTATTATTGAGAGGGATAAAAATAACATAAGATAATAATAATATCTTATTGGTACACAAGATATTATTACATTAAACTAAACAATACTCAATTTGAACCTTCATAATGTGTCCTATTTCCTGAGTATTTTATTTTTGCCTCCACAGTAGAGCTGTAGTTAATTATAAAGAAAGACATGCCCCATCGACCGATGTGTCAAAAATACATTAAAACTCTAAAGAATCTCCATGTATCTAAATTAAACTGCACTCAAGAACACAAATGCAGAGGAATTCATGCCAAAATAAACTATTTATACAGAAAACAAACAAAACTAAACTAACTAAAAATAAAATAAAACCACACCATGCAACCTAGAATGGGCCAACCAGATATTTATTAAACCTAATATCCACCAGAATACAGGCAAAGATGCACCAGATCAGTATGTGGATATGTTATTACATATATATGTTTGAAATAATTTTACATACGCAAACGAAAGGTACTCAGAGCAAAAAAACGAAAAGTACGAGGAATGCAAGAGTGGATAATGATGTTTTGTGGCTCGCTCCTTATCTTTGGTTTGCCAATGTGGCTCTCCTTTAGAAAATAGTGAGGACCACTGTGTTAGACTGTAATATCTTAAGCAAACTCACTCCATATTTTCTTGTTTTTGCCATATAATATAAATAAAATGATTCGTCGACTAATAAAAATCTTGGCTGACAAAGACACAGACAGCTAAAGGACTCCAGCCCTTCTCCACAGAGTGTTTGTTTGTTGTGGTGTTTGTGGGGAGTCACCGTTGAGGCAGCGTCGTCTGTACTTGTGGTATCCCTGCTGCGTGAAGCCGTTGTCCCGCAGCAGCTCGTGGGACGGATGCCAGAATTTGGGCAGAGACTGAGGCGTGCAGCCGTAACCCCCTGAGATCGGAGCGCCTTCAGAGGGCGAGGCGTTCGAGCTGCTGCAGAGGAACAACAGACGGAGAATCAAAGTTTAGCTGCAGAGTAACCTTTAAACATGTAATATCATGTGTAACTTGGGTTTATGTAAGTTTCAGTAATTCATATTTAATGCTTTTCGATGTCGCATTTCAAGATTTCTAAAGCCATAATCAAAGTCAAAATAAGACATTTACACTTTTATCATGTCAAAACTACTGGTTTGTTACCATTCCATTGGGCAGAAGGATGAGGATATAATAAACTACCTACTTATACTTCACGATGCATGAAAAATACATCATATTTTTTCCTTTGAGGACTTAAAAATAGAAAAGATTCTCCAAGCCACGTCACACATTGAGGAGGTTCAGAGTCAAAGTGTATTTGGAGCGACCGGCAACAACAGCCCCTACAGTACACCCGTGAATTCCTTTTGGGTTATCAATGGAGCAATCAAGTGGTGGGGTCTAACACCGTCTTCGATTCTTTGTCTGGGATTCTAAACCAGGAATTACTCACTGGCTATAATAATGACTTTGTAAAGAAAGGCCAACATAGAAAACGGGGGAAACGGCGAACCAGGAAGCTACTGAGCAAAAACCGCATCCCCTTGCCTTCAATCATCTTGGCAAATGTGCGATCCCTCCGCAACAAGATTGATGAACTACAGGGAAATGTTTTGCATCTGAGGGATTATCGGGACGCATGTCTTATGGCTTTTACGGAGACTTGGCTCACGGAGTTGGACTCGGACTCGGTATTGGAAGTTACCGGCTTTGGAGCACCTCTACGCTTGGATCGGGACAGTGAGGTGACACACAAAACTCTGGGAGGAGGGGTCTGTCTGTATATAAATCGCAGATGGTGCAGCAATATCACTGTACGCGAGCGACTATGTCTCCCTGACGTTGAACTGTTGTCTGTGTCGCTTCGCCCCTACTACCTTCCCAGGGAGTTTCCCCAGTTATTTGTAACTGTGGTTTACATCCATCCAAAAGCTGACGCAAAGTCAGCTGCTGACGTTGTTTTTAAAACGGTGAACAAGCTCCAGTCCATTTCGCCCAGTGCTCCTAATATAATTCTTGGAGATTTTAACCATTGCAATGTAAAGAAAACACTGAATAGTTTCTATCAGTACGTAACATGTCCAACACGTCGCGATAAAACTTTGGACCTATGTTATGGTTCAATTAAAGGCGCGAACGGGTCCAAGGCAGGACCTCCGCTGGGCGTCTGACCATAACACAGTCCATCTCTTACCCTCATACACCTCACTGTTGAGGAGGGAAAAGCCTGTCAAAAAACAGGTGCAAGTGTGGGATGAGGACAGTACCTTAGCACTACAAGGCTGCTTTGAGTGCACAGACTGGACAATGTTTCAGAAGTCGTGTTCGGACATTGATGAACTTACAGACGTTGTCAGTTGTTACATTTCCTTTTGCGAAGACTCTGTTATTCCCAAAAAAGAAATAATAGTGTACCCAAACAACAATCAGTGGTTCACGAGGGACATAAAAGAGTTGTTGCTTAAAAGAATAACTGTTTTTAATGAGGGTGATGAAAATGCAATGAGGTCTGTGAGGAAGGAAATCAGATCTGAAATAAATAAGAACAAATTAAGATATAAAGATAAAATTGAGGCTGAGCTTAAGAGCAACAACTTGAAAAGAACTTGGAGAGGAATGAAAACAATGATTGGGGCCCCTGACAGAGTAAACAGAGTGGCTCTAAATGGTTATGACTCTGACAAACACCTGGCGGATGAACTTAATACGTTCTACTCTAGATTTAATAATTGTTGTTTTGGTGACAGAGTAGAAGAAATTAGGATTGCCACTCAGTCACCCCCATCCATCTTTGTTGATAGTGCTGCTGTGGCTAAAATGTTCAAGCACACCAAGTCAAAGAGCCCCGGGCCTGATAATATTAGTGGGCGATTACTGAAGACATGTTCTGACCAATTATGTGACATCTTTCAATGTATTTTCAATTTGTCCTTGTCACAACAGAAAATCCCCAAAATTTGGAAGCATTCTATTATTGTGCCTTTGGCTAAATGCAACACCCCTAAATCACTAAATGATTTCCGACCTGTTGCACTAACTTCATTGGTTATGAAAACCTTTGAAAAGATAATTAAAGAGGCTGTCTTGCTGCAGGTGGAGGACAGGTTAGACCCACTGCAGTTTGCCTATAGGTCGGGCAGGGGGGTAGAGGATGCAGCGATCACACTATTGCACTTTATTTTTTGCCATCTGGAAAAGGCAAAGGCTCATGTTAGACTTTTATTTGTTGATTTTACTTCTGCGTTCAATACCATTCAGCCTTATCTGCTAGTTGAGAGATTGATCTCTGATTTTAATCTTGATTTAAATCTGGTCGGCTGGTTATTTGATTTTTTAACAGATAGATCCCAGTGTGTCAGGGCAAATAGCACTATGTCTGAAGTTGCCTTTACATCTGTTGGTTCCCCTCAGGGTTGTTGCCTCTCTCCACTTCTATACATTCTTTACACCGATCAGTGTCGCAGCTTGTATGAGGACAGACACATCCTGAAGTTCGCAGATGACTCTGTTATTGTCAGTCTTCTGTCGGGGGATGAGCAGGACCATGGGACAGTACTCAATGACTTTGCGGAGTGGTGTGATGCCTCCTTTTTACATCTTAATGTGTCGAAAACAAAGGACATGGTTCTGGACTTCCGTAGGGCACCACCGCCCCCCTCCACTTCTGTAATCAAAGGCACAAACATTGAGCTGGTGGAGCAATACAAATACCTTGGAGTTATCGTGGATCGGAAATAGTGTTTTGAACCCTGGATTGATGCGGTCCACAAAAAAGTCCAGCAGAGGATGTATTTTCTTAGGCGTATGAACACTTTTAATGTTTCATCTGAAATGATGACCTTGTTTTATCGTTCTTTCATTGAATCAGTTTTAACTTTTTGCATGGCTGCATGGTATGGAAGCCTCTCCCTCACTAATAAAAATAGACTTGCTTGGTTGGTCAAAGTAGCCAGCAAAGTCTCAGGGACACGACAGGCTCAGCCAGGAGACCTGTACATGAGGCAGGTGCAGAGAAAGGCTAGAGCCATTACTAGTTCCCAGGACCATCCTCTTAAGGCACAGTTTGAACTTTTGCCTTCTGGGCGGCGTTACAGAGTTCCTAGTTGTAAAACTAAAAGGCTGGGAACTACATTTATTCCAACAGCCGTGAAGCACCTTAATGGCACTTAGCACTTTGTAAATCCGCACATAGAACATTTGCACATGTGATTAATCTGCTTTTTTGCACTTTGAGGGAAGTGTGATTTTGGGTTTGTTTTATTATCTGTATCTGTATGTGTATATTGTTTTTACATTGTCATTTTATGTTGAGCTGTGCTGCAAAACGAATTTCCCCCCTTAGGGGACAATAAAGAAACCTTGAACCTTGAACCTTGAAACGTAGGGCTGGGAGATAAATCGATTTAATCGATTAATCAACTTTCGATTTGTCTGTAAGAAAATCTATTTAATTTCCGCCCCTCCCCCTCCTGCGTTTCTCTGGGCTTCTGTAGCTCAGCACCAATGTAAACAACACAAAGAAGAGTGTGTTTCCTGAAAAGGCTCACATCAGACACATGTGTGATGTCAGACACAGTCTCCTGCTGTTATGAGGGCGCTGTACAGCGGCAGCGCTTCATGGACTATTGAAGCCTCGAAAGAGAATCAGGAGCGGAATGCTCTGGTGTTAGCCGCTGAAACAAACTTCTCCTTTGAATACTGAAAAAGGGGGCATAATCGCCCAGCCCTAGTCAAATTTCAAACCAGGATTCATCAAACCAGTGAATGAAGCTAAATGCACCTCCAGGTGTGTTTTTGATGACGGAACAATGTTAGAATGGAGTCAATTTAGCATCATATTTGTCTGCAGCAATGTGTTACTTGTCGCCATTTGAACTGTAATGTCGAGTCAGTTGTGATACGTCTTGCAGCCGTGGATATATTCTTATATTTTGTACCTTATGGAGGCGGATCTCGGCCGGTGTTCTCTGGAGTCCAGGACCCAGCCGATGTGAGCCTCCTGAGGCGGGTTTGAGCTGTGACGAGTTTTCTTCTTACGAGGCGTCTGGAGAACAAAACACATTTGTGTTTTCAATTGTCACAGTTGTACATAATTCGTGCAACGTAAAGATGAACTTGTTTGTTAAAGTCTATTCAGGTTATTCCCACAAACAGTGAATGACTGATTCAAAATGCAAGCTTTTGTTAATGTTTTATTGTTATTTTTGTAGCTTCTATCTGAACATGTGTAGTTTCTTACTCAAAAGGAACAGGAACATTACAAAAAAACAGAAATGTGCAAATGTAGTGTTTTGTGTTTTGTTTGTAAATCAAGATGGACTCAAGCATCTTCACTTTCTCTGTTTCTGGAGCAAATTTAGTACAAATTTATTCACAGTCCTGGGTTAGTCCTGGTTAAGTCCTGGTTCAGTCCTGGTTAAGTCCTGATTTAGACCTGGTTGAGTCCTGCTTTAGTCCTGCTTTAGTCCTACTTTAGTCCTACTTTAGTCCTGCTTTAGTCCTGCTTTAGTCCTGCTTTAGTCCTGCTTTAGTCCTGCTTTAGTCCTGGTTCAGACCTGGTTCAGACCTGGTTCAGACCTGGTTTAGTCCTGGTTCAGATCTGGCTTAACACTTGGTTCAGACTTGGTTCAGACCTGGTTTAAACCTGGTTTGGTCCTGGTTCAGACCTGCCTTAGACTTGTTTTAGACCTGGTTCATGCCTGGTTTAGACCTGCTTTCGACCTGGTTCAGACCTGGTTCAGACCTGGTTCAGACCTGGTTCAGACCTGGTTCAGACCTGCTTTAGTCCTGGTTCAGACCTGGCTTAACACTTGGTTCAGACTTGGTTCAGACCTGGTTTAAACCTGGTTTAGTCCTGGTTCAGACCTGCCTTAGACTTGTTTTAGACCTGGTTCATGCCTGGTTTAGACCTGCTTTCGACCTGGTTCAGACCTGGTTTAGACCTGGTTCAGACCTGGTTTAGACCTGGTTCAGACCTGGTTTAGACCTGGTTTAGGGCAAAACCACGTGAAGAGTCTGTCCTTGAGTAAATAAAGCTAATATCCCTGTTATAATGGGTTTATAGTGTAATAACTCTCTGACCTGTCCGTCAATGGTGCCGCTCTCTTTGATGACGGGGTAAAAGCGGGGCGTCTTGTTGGGGTCGCAGCGGCCCGGCGTGCGAGGCGTTCGAGGCGTGCGGGGCGTGTGAGCGCTCGGGGATTCAGGGACTGTTTTAGGCAAAGAGCGGGACAGATCGACTCCACTGTCCACTGAAAAACACAACACAGGAACTGATAATGAGAAAAACACCAAACGATAACGAGAAACACAAACAACACCAACCGTTAACAAGGAATGTGAATAAAATATGAAAGTCACAGCTCAAAAACGACTTGAGTGAGATTAAAACGTCAACAAAACCAGAACAAAACAGAATATGAAGTAAGAGAACACAGCTTGAGTTGAAATAACTTTAATAATTTAATAATTTTAGCAATCTTTTTTATAATTATTAAATTATAGCTCAGTTGTGATTAACAATGTCAAGATCAGTCAGTTTGCTATCTCAACATTTAGGCTTTCATGTGGAAACAAAAAACGTGTTGAATCTGTTCTTAAAGATGTTTTATTCTTCCATTTAATCCACTTCATCCATAGATTTCTCTGGGACATTGTAACTTCAAAGGATGTTTTCTTAAAATGCATTTCTCAAATTATTGGAGTGAAGTGGATTAAAGGGCCTCTGACAGGTTGAACTACTCATTTAACTAAAATGCAGCTGAGATAAATATATTTTAAATGTTGCTTGTAAATTGTATCCAAGTTTAGCCAGTTTTGTTTTGTTTTTTAATTTTACTTCCTGGTTGTAAATGATGACGTCACACTGGGAAATTACCATAGCAACCACACTGTACACTCGGCCAAAACTCATCTAAGGTCAGATTATTTTATTTAACAATTAAAAATATATTTCAACTTCTTATTTTGTTGAAATAATGTTTAAAGAGTAAAAAAAAAAAAGTAGTTTCTTTTGCGTAATTTATGCATAACCTTTGTCTCCCCAGTGTGATGTCATGAGTTTGTTTACTTCCTGTCAATTTCAACGGATTTTATAACTTTTCTCCACAAACAGCCACAAATTAGTGTAATAACTATAATTTATATTTACAGCAGGTATGAATACACCAAATAAAGTCAAAATTAGAAAATCGGAAAAACCTGTCATGTGCACTCTGTTTGCTTCTAAACAATCCTGAATAATCAAATCATGTTGTTGTTTTTTTTCCTCACAATAAACGTAACACTAACATTAGATGATCATGACATCTCTTTGTGATGTCAATGGTTTGTGTGTCGCATAGTAATGGTACATTTCACACAAAACAGGAAACAGTACCTGGCAGAGGAAGGGGCGGGATTTCCTGGTTGGGGTCGACAGGTGGTTTGGGCGTGAGCGTCTCAAACTCATCCTGACTGATCAGATTCAACTTCTTATAACTCTCGGATTCCTGCGGAGGAAAAAAACAAAGTCAGATTAAATTGAATGTGAGAAGATACAAAGTCCAGTCATCCACTCCGGAAATTAAAGTCTATACGGCAGGTTAGAGCAGGGGTTCACCAATGTTTCTGGCCGTGACCCCCAAAATAGTCACGTAACCGACTCAAAACCCCCAAAGTGAAATTAAAAAAATAATTTAAAGTGTCATAGCATGTTAACTCAACATGTTTAATATTGGTTATATGTATACTTTGTCTTATTAGACCCTATTTCACTGAAAGATGTGGTTTTTAATTTGAAGAAGAGGAAATACAGTGTCATATTTATTCAAATTAGATCTTGAAATCATCTCACAACCCTCACTTTGGGACCACATTTCACTAAAACGTAGTGAACATGATTATATTTAAGATCTTACTAAACATTTTGCCCATTTGTCTCCAGTTTGACAGTTTTCATCATGTTACTTAAAGTGTTACTTCCTGGTTGAACATGGGTAGAGTTAAATCCACAACTGTTACCTAGCAACCATTTTGAAAACAAGGGACAAATCCATATAAATTAAAATAGTTATGAATTGACAAATAACAATACCTGATAATACCTGAATGACTGTTTAAACTGTCAAAAAAATGTGTCAGTTGTCTGTAAACTGTCTCTGTATTTTCAACAGTACGTTGCTTTTTGATGACATCACAGAGGGATTCTGTTTTAGAACTCAGCTCTACTTCTTGTCATTGTAAACTTTTATTTTCAACATTTCTTCACAAATGTAAAATTATGTTAAATATTTATTAATAGATAACAAAATATTGCCGTATTGAAAGACTTGTGAAGCATAGGCAAAGATCCGAGGCACACTGACTGAGGGACAGGGACGCCAACGCATTTCTACCGTGGCGGTCTTCATCAGGGCAAATCTTTATTAATATTGGTGCCCTCCAACCAAACAAAGTCATAATTAGAAAAGCATGAGAACCTTCGTATAGACTTTAACGGTTGGCACGCTGTGGAATGAAGCAGTTCTCTGAAAAATAATAGTTGTAGCATCGCATGTACAGCATAGGACCTGTGGAAGAGTAAATGAGCACGCTAACCCCTCCAGAGAAGTGAAACAAACGCAGAAAAAGCTGACAATGGACTGGAAGTTGCACCTTGCTGTAGAACAACAGGTACTTAAGCCTGAAGGAAAAAACTTCAGCAAACTGTCTCAGTCCTTTCTCTTTCTATATTCACCTTATTCCGCCCTTCCGCTCTTTTTATGTCTATGATCCGCACACTTGTAGTAAAGGGACCTCCGCTTTGACGAGAACACTTTTTGCACAAATGGCGAACGAAGGAAAAGTCTCACTAAAACATTATATAACAGACTGATTTGTGTAACATGTTTAATTTACACGAGCAAAAACAAGTTACAACGCACCGATTTCCTGGGCGGCCTGAAAACTGCTTTTTAGTCCGTGTAGAACTTATTTTTTGTTATTTTGTGTAAACTACAACGGAAACAAGATGGCGACGCGTACTGCAACTTCCGGAATAAGGTGAATAAGAGCACGGAAGGGGCTATCCTCTTTGTATCTGATGACCGAAACGTTGTACACAATAAAAAGTTGTTGCTTTAGCCACGTCTCACTGAGAGTCAAATGAGGAGTTCTTCCGCATCTTTTGCAAAGCGGTGAGATGTTTGAGTGATGTCAGCGGCTCATGTAGTGGACCCCTGTCTGGACCTCAGCATGAAAACACTGCCATTAACAGAAAAGAGTGTGTAAGAGCAGGAGGAAGAAGTGTGTGTGTGGAAGAGCAGGAGGAGGACGTGTGTGAGGAAGAGCAGGAGGAGGAAGTGTGTGAGGAAGAGCAGGAGGAGGAAGTGTGTGAGGAAGAGCAGGAGGAGGAAGAGCAGGAGGAGGAAGTGTGTGGAAGAGCAGGAGGAGGAAGTGTGTGAGGAAGAGCAGGAGGAGGAAGTGTGTGAGGAAGAGCAGGAGGAGGAAGTGTGTGAGGAAGAGCAGGAGGAGGAAGTGTGTGAGGAAGAGCAGGAGGAGGAAGTGTGTGAGAAGACAGGAGGAGGCAGGAGGGAGGGAACATGTGTGGGAAGAGCAGGAGGAGGAAGTGTGTGAGGAAGAGCAGGAGGAGGAAGTGTGTGAGGAAGAGCAGGAGGAGGAAGTGTGTGAGGAAGAGCAGGAGGAGGAAGTGTGTGAGGAAGAGCAGGAGGAGGAAGTGTGTGAGGAAGAGCAGGAGGAGGAAGTGTGTGTGGAAGAGCAGGAGGAGGAAGTGTGTGGAAGAGCAGGAGGAGGAAGTGTGTGTGGAAGAGCAGGAGGAGGAAGTGTGTGGAAGAGCAGGAGGAGGAAGTGTGTGAGGAAGAGCAGGAGGAGGAAGAGCAGGAGGAGGAAGTGTGTGTGGAAGAGCAGGAGAAGGAAGTGTGTGTGGAAGAGCAGGAGGAGGAAGTGTGTGAGGAAGAGCAGGAGGAGGAAGAGCAGGAGGAGGAAGTGTGTGTGGAAGAGCAGGAGAAGGAAGTGTAGAGCAGGAGGAGGAAGTGTGTGGAAGAGCAGGAGGAGGAAGTGTGTGGAAGAGCAGGAGGAGGAAGTGTGTGTGGAAGAGCAGGAGGAGGACGTGTGTGAGGAAGAGCAGGAGGAGGAAGTGTGTGAGGAAGAGCAGGAGGAGGAAGAGCAGGAGGAGGAAGTGTGTGGAAGAGCAGGAGGAGGAAGTGTGTGAGGAAGAGCAGGAGGAGGAAGTGTGTGAGGAAGAGCAGGAGGAGGAAGAGCAGGAGGAGGAAGTGTGTGTGGAAGAGCAGGAGAAGGAAGTGTGTGTGGAAGAGCAGGAGGAGGAAGTGTGTGAGGAAGAGCAGGAGGAGGAAGTGTGTGTGGAAGAGCAGGAGGAGGAAGTGTGTGTGGAAGAGCAGGAGGAGGAAGTGTGTGTGGAAGAGCAGGAGGAGGAAGTGTGTGTGGAAGAGCAGGAGGAGGAAGTGTGTGGAAGAGCAGGAGGAGGAAGTGTGTGTGGAAGAGCAGGAGGAGGAAGTGTGTGTGGAAGAGCAGGAGGAGGAAGTGTGTGGAAGAGCAGGAGGAGGAAGTGTGTGTGGAAGAGCAGGAGGAGGAAGTGTGTGGAAGAGCAGGAGGAGGAAGTGTGTGAGGAAGAGCAGGAGGAGGAAGAGCAGGAGGAGGAAGTGTGTGTGGAAGAGCAGGAGAAGGAAGTGTGTGTGGAAGAGCAGGAGGAGGAAGTGTGTGAGGAAGAGCAGGAGGAGGAAGAGCAGGAGGAGGAAGTGTGTGTGGAAGAGCAGGAGGAATATTATGATGATGTGTGGAAGAGCAAGAGGAGGAAGTGTGTGGAAGAGCAGGAGGAGGAAGAGCAGGAGGAGGAAGTGTGTGTGGAAGAGCAGGAGGAGGAAGTGTGTGTGGAAGAGCAGGAGGAGGAAGTGTGTGGAAGAGCAGGAGGAGGAAGAGCAGGAGGAGGAAGTGTGTGGAAGAGCAGGAGGAGGAAGTGTGTGTGGAAGAGCAGGAGGAGGAAGTGTGTGTGGAAGAGCAGGAGGAGGAAGTGTGTGTGGAAGAGCAGGAGGAGGAAGTGTGTGTGGAAGAGCAGGAGGAGGAAGTGTGTGGAAGAGCAGGAGGAGGAAGTGTGTGGAAGAGCAGGAGGAGGAAGTGTGTGTGGAAGAGCAGGAGGAGGAAGTGTGTGGAAGAGCAGGAGGAGGAAGTGTGTGTGGAAGAGCAGGAGGAGGAAGTGTGTGTGGAAGAGCAGGAGGAGGAAGTGTGTGTGGAAAGGGAAATCTGAGCCTTCCTGCTTCAATCTGTCTCCATATCACCTGCCCCAGTCCCATTATAAGTGTTTTCATGGTGCACTGCAGGCATCTGTCATTCTTATGGTTCCCCTGTGCAGCCATTTAGACCCTGGATATTCAGCTTTATTTCACCGAAGGTGAGATTTTTCAGATGTTTTTGTCCTCGGGACCTGAAAAGTGTCCAACACTTTTGAAATATGAAAAAACTTGTAACACGAAAGACTCGAACATCTGCAGAACTGAACCAGGTCTAAACCAGGACTGAACCAGGTCTAAACAGGGCCTAAACCAGGTCTAAACCAGGCCTAAACAGGACTAAACCAGGTTGAAACCAGGCCTAAACAGGGCCTAAACCAGGACTAAACAAGACCTAAACCAGGTCTAAACCAGGACTAAACCAGACCTAAACCAGGACTAAACTAGGTGTAAACTAATGCCTAAACCAGGTCAGAACCAGGTCTAAACCAGCCCTAAACCACGACTAAACCAGGTCGAAATCAGGACTAAACCAGGTCAAAACCAGGCCTAAACAGGGCCTAAACCAGGACTAAACTAGACCAAAACTAAAGCCTAAACCAGGTCAGAACCAGAACTGAACCAGAGCTAAACCAGGTCTAAAGCTGGACAAAACCAATGACAAGAGATAAATATTTTCTATCTTTTGGATGATGATTGAGGGCCGGATCATGTCCCTTGGAGGGCCTGATTTAGCCCCTGGGCCTTCAGTTGAAGAGCCCTGATTTAGATCCTCATCCCACTTATTTAGAGAATCTGACACTTTTTCTTTGGCGCCACATGGATTTTATAAAAAGCAGGATTTACATTAAAACATAGTATTTTTTCCACATATAATCAGTACTTTCTGGTTGTACTGGACTTAAGGTTTATAATATGTTTGCATTGATTGATAAACATTGAAAATCATGTGTTTTATTGCAGTTTTCACCACATTCAACAACGTGTCCGTGTCTCTCTTCAGTCTGAGGAGGTTTTGTGCAAGTGCGGCGTGTTTCCCACACGGCTCTGATCTGATAACGTTTGTGACGCGGAGCAGCTGTGTTCGACTTTGACTTTGTTCAGGTGACACTTTCCCACAAGACGCTGCACTCGGACTTTACCCGACTGACCACGACACACGGGCCTGGGACACTCGTGGAAAAGAGAGAGAGGGGAGCCGGGGGGGGGGAGAGAGGGAGAGAGGGGGTAGAGGGAGGAAGAGAGAGAGAGAGAGAGAGAGAGAGAGGGGAGAGGGAGAAGAGAGAGAGACAAAGAGAGGGGGGAGAGTGAGAGAGGGGGGGGGGGGGGGGGGGGAGAGGGGAGAAAAAAGAGAGAGAGAGCGAGGGGGGGGGAGAGGAAGGGGGGTGAGAGAGGGCATTTCTGATGCTGAAATCTCTCTAAATGGATCACACAGTGATGTTCTAAAAGGTGGAGATGCAGGTTATTCATGTTGCAGGGTTGAATACAGTTTGAAAACTGTTTTTTCTCCATTCACTCTTAGTTCCACTTCGTGATGGCGTGTGACAATGTGAGGTGGTCATCAAGGAAGTTGAGACCAGGGCTGCACGATATTGGAAATTATTGCGATATTGATATTATTGTGTGTGTGTGTGTATATATATGTATATATATGTATATATATATATATATATATATATATATATATATATATATATATATATATATATATATATATATATATATATATATATATATATATATATATATATATATATATATATATATATATATATATATATATATATATATATATATATATATATATATATATATATATATATATATATATATATATATATATATATATATATATATATATATATATATATATACAATTTTTGATTAAGGCTTTTAGTAGTATATACAGTGATCCCTCGTTTATCGCGGGAGTTGCGTTCCAAAAATAACACGCGAAAAGTGAAATCCGTGAAGTAGTCACAGCTTTATTTTTTATTATTTTACAATGCAATACTGAACTATGGAATGAAACCAAAAATCAAAACCTGTTTTAAAGCCCAAAATGTGTTTAAAACAATAATTTTAATATAGTAATACAAGGTTGTAAACATTGTCACTCGCGTATTTCACAGTCTGTGCCTCTTCGTCCTGACTCCGCTCCGCTGTAGCGTCTGTTTCTACTGAAGGCGCAGGAGTCTCTCTTTAGTTGTTGGCGCTCTTTCTTTTTCTGAGCAAGAAGCTTTCTATAAACGGATATGCCATCTTCGATTATATTTGAGAACTGCAATGAACGACTCATCAAAGGGTCCCGTTCTTGTGCGTGCGCTGAAGTTCAGTGGACGCACTGTAAAAAAAATCCGTGAAGCAGCGAAGCCGTGAAAGATGAAACGCGATATAGCGAGGGATCACTGTATAGCGATTTTTTTTCTATTGTAGATTGAGACGTAGAATAAACTAAAATTTTGAACCAAATAAATGTCAAAATATTGTGACTGAAGCTTCTAGACAGAGAATATTTATAAATAAAGTGTATAATTGAGGAAAATCAGAAATGGCTTATTCATTTTTGCCATTTTTCTTTAATAATGTCACTGTCTTTTATTTTGAAAAAGCTAGATTTTATTCGTGATTTCCCTTTTTCAATGTCTTCATTTTCAAAACAGAACATTTCTATCAGATGGGAGATACATTGTGTTTGTTGCGATATCGTTATTGCGTCGGACAATATTGCGATATCAGTACTTTGTGCCACCCTAGTTCATTCTCTGCTGACAAAAGTGGTATTTTGTAAACTCAACAATCAAGACTGAACTCCATAAAACGCAAAATTGTGCAAAATTGAGTCTATAATTCATTGCTCGCGTCATTGCATCTTGTTTTAATCCTGTAATTATGACAAAAATAAATAAAAACAACGGTAATTTTGTAATGAAATGCTGAAGTCTGTGGTGGGTTTTGCGCCCTGTGGCAGTGACTCCTCGTGGGTGAGTTTTAAACCGACGCATTTCCAAAAATAGTGCGTCACTCTCCCTCGGCTCGGTGCCTCATGACGAGCGCTGACCTGGATTTGGACTCCGGGACAGACCTTTACATCACCACGCGGCTTTAATGAAACTACGGCCTGGAGAGAGTCGTGTGACAACGTGAGGGAAAAGCGCAATGATTTATACAAAAGAAACCAACAACAAACTAAACGCCGCGTTCTTCCGTCGCCCAGAGTTACGTCTAAACCTGATCTGTCACTAATCAAGAAAAGCTTGAGCTGTAGCAGGTTTTAGTGATATTTGGATGTCGCATTTTAGATTTTACAAACATTTACGCTAGGGCTGGGCGAAATTATTAGCACGATTTTCTTGGGGCCAGATCATGATGTCGATTTCAAGTGACAAAAAGTACTTAAAAATGATTTCAAAAGCGACAAAAATGCACCTACAAAAGTGACTTCTTGCACCAAAATGTGAAAAAAGTGTCAAAACCGCCACTGAATGTGATAAAAATGCGACTAAAGGCACCACAAACGCGAGTAAATGTCACAAAAACGCGACTTAAAGCGACAAAAACACGTCTGAAAGTGACAAATCCGTGATTAAAAGCGACAAAAACATGACAAAATTGTGTTTAAAATGTGAATTTGAACAGAATCGTTATTAAATCTATTCATTCATTCATTTTTTTCCTACCACTTATTCCCGTTAGGGGTCGCGGGTGACTGGAGCCTATCCCAGTGACTTTGGGCCTTAGGCGGGGTACACCCTGGACAGTGGGTCGCAGGGCTGACACAGAGAGACAGAGACAAGGACAGACAACCATTCACTCTCACATTCATTCTCTATGGGCAATTTAGAGTTGTCAATTAACCTACACAGTCATGTGTTTGGACGGTGGGAGGAGCCGAACCTGGAGAGAACCCACGGTAACACGGGGAGGACATGCAGACTCCACCCAGAGAGATCGTGTGATGTTAGGGTGGTTCGTAATTCGAAACCACGATGTTGGGGTGGTCTGGGATTCGAACCCACGATCTCCTTATTGAATCCTTATTAAATCTATTATTGAACAAATTGCAAATCTAATCACAATCACACTGGTCAGAAAAATCACAATTAGATATTGACTAAAAGCGTCAAAACTGCGACTAAAAGTGACAAATCTGCGACTAAAATCGGCAAAAATTGCGACTTAATGTGACAAAAACATCACAATTTTCTTGGGGCCAGATCATGATTTCGATTTTATCTCGATTCATATTCACTTTGTATTTTTCTGTTGCCTTTAATAGAGCTGCACGATTTAGGAAAAAATATGTAATTGTGATTTTTCTGACCAGTGCGATTGCGATTTATGTTTTAATAAAAGGATTCTGTTCAAAATCACGTTTAAACACAATTTTGTCGCTTCCGTCACGTTTTTGTCATGTTCTGTTGTGCTTGTCATATTTAAACGCGTCTTTGTCACTTTTAGTCGAGTCTTTGTCATTTTTAGTCGCAATTTTGTTGCTTTTGGTCAGGTTTTGTTGCACTGAGTCGCGTTCGTTGCTTGAAAAGAATGAAGTACTGTCTGCAATTATAATACGCAATTATACAAAAAGATTGGGTCCAAGAGGCTGCAGTACCTCGCACGGCCACTACACCCTTTAAAAGTGTTCAAACAAAAGCATTCTACATTCAGAATGGAGGCTAAAGTGAAGTGGAACATAATGTGGCTTCACTGGAGAAACTGGGATTAACCTCAGAATATCACAAAATATGACAAATGTAGATGATTTAGTGTCAGTAAAAGCCTCAGACACATGTGAGTGACATCAGAGCTGCTTTAAACACATTTATTATTGTATTTTACATTATGTTTTAGGAAATTATGATAAACTCTTTGCATTTTTGATGAAGGAACAATCCAGATTTATGGGTTTTACTGGAAAATACTCACAGAAATGTTGAGCCCACAATCATTTTTCATTTTATCTACAGATATATTAGATACTATTCCATAAATACAATACAAAAATACAATTTTAAGGCTAAAACATTGTATTTTGTCCATTGTTTGTTATAGAAAAGCAAACTAACTGACCTTTCTACTCTGGAAATTCAAATGTGTTGCTTTTTTCCAACACAAACACTTAAAACCAGTAGAATTTAGATCTAATGTGAGAGAATCATTGAAACATTTACTTCAGACAGCTTCATTTTTGCCTAAGTCTCGGAATTTTGATGGCATCACATTTTAAAGGGTCTACAGTCAATCTGGATCGCGGACAGAGGGGTGTGCGTTATCCAGTTAATTTAATAGATCCATGTTCCATCTGTATTTGTTTAACTCGTTTGAAATAATTATACCTCGGATGTCTCAAAACATCCATAATTTAATTGGAAAAAAACGTGTAAAACCTCCCTTCAGACGGTTCGATTGTCTCATTGTCATCATGTTTTTCTCACCTTCACGGTCTCCACCGGCTCCTCGCCCTTCCACAGATCCTGCTCGTAGTAGTACAGCCCGTCGTTGATGGCTTTGGCCAGGTCGGCGGTGAGCTTGGCCCTGGACTCGTGGTTGCCGGTGCGATCCCCGCCCGGGTGCTTGCGGATGTAGGGCGGCGTCTGCGTCACGATCAGCAGCTTGTCCACGTCGGTGTCGTCCAGCTCGTAGTCCGAGTCCTCGTCAGACCAGTCCGTGAAGCGGTTCTTTCTCGGCGCCAGCTGCTCCATCTCCTCGTCGAACAGGAAGTCCAGCTCCTCCTGGTCCGGCTCGGGCTGCGGCGGGTTTGAAGGACGGTCCGTGCGCTCCTGCGAGAAGGAGAACAGTTACAGAACGGATTTAGAGGGAATTAGAGCTGCAAGATTTGGGAAAAGTATCGAATTGTGATTTTTCTGAGGTGTTTTGTGATTGTGGTTGATTTTTCTATGACAAGGATTCTGTTCCAAGTTTACTTTAATCACCTTATTCCGTCCCGCCCACGCGCTTTTGTTGTAAACGCACTTCCGTTTGACGAGAACTCCATTAAAGCTCATGATGAACGAGGGAAAAGTCTCGCTGCTAAAATGTTACATAAAGTTGGTTGATTTGTGTAAAATGTTTAATGAACATGAGCAACAACAAGTCACACTGCACTGATTTCCTGGACGGTCTGAAAACGGCTTTTTAGTCCATGTAGAACTTATTTTCTGTTGAGCTCGTCTGCTCCGTGTAAACTAATACAACAGAAACAAGACGGCGGCGCGTACGGCAACTTCCGGAATAAGGTGAATATAGACCCTTTAAAAGTTGTAAACAAAAACATTCTAAATTTCGGAATGGAGGCAAAAGTGAAGCGCAACATAAGCTTTTTCGGTTACTTTTTTCTGCACATTGATTCCTCAGGACAGATATTAGCACAACAAAGACGTTTTATTGTATGATGGAAGGCTGGGCGATATGGTGAGAAAAACTGAATCATGAAAATCTACTGTTTTTGTGAACTCGTCGTATCGTGATTCACTGTGTCTGTTCAGACACACTTTTTCTCCTGTTGTTTAGCCTCTGAAGCCTCTGAGCAGATGACTTTATTTACCTCTTAAAGGCCAGAGCTGCACAATTAAACCAAATCCACACAAAATCGCAATTTTAAAGGCTGCAATGTTTGAAGTGCAATAATTTCTTGCACAAACACCAGAATGTCTTGCTTTGATTGGAATAAAAACTGCTAAGACTATAGATTGGATGTGTACATGTTCTGAAACAAGTGACAAAAGCGCGACCAAAAGCAACAAAAATGCACCTACAAACGTGACTTCATGCACCAAAATGTGACTAAAAGCGTCAAAACCATGACTGAATGTGACAAATCCGCGACTAAAAGCAGCACAAATACAACTTAATGTGACAAAAACACGACTAAACGTCACAAAAACGCGACTAAAAGCGACAAAAACACAACCCAATGTGACAAATACGTGACTAAAAGCAGCACAAATACGACTTAATGTGACAAAAACACAACTAAACGTCACAAAAACGCGACTAAAAGCGACAAAAACACGACCGAATGTGACAAATACGTGACTAAAAGCGACAAAAACGCAACTTAAAGAGACAAATTTGTGTTTAAAATGTGAATTTGAACAGAACCATTATTAAATCCATTATTAAACAAATTGCAAATCTAATCACAATCACACTGGTCTGAAAAATCACAATTAGATACTAAAAGCGCGACTCAATGTTACAAATCCGCAATTAAAATTGGCAAAAATTCGACTTAGTGTGACAAATCTGCGACTAAAGGCACCACAAACACGAATAAATGTCAAAAAACGCGACTAAAAGCGACAAAAACACAACCCAATGTGACAAATACGTGACTAAAAGCAGCACAAATACAACATAAAGTGACAAAAACACAACTAAACGCGTCACAAAACGCCGACTAAGCGACAAAAACACGACCGAATGTGACAAATACGTGACTAAAAGCGACAAAAACGCAACTTAAAGAGACAAATTTGTGTTTAAAATGTGAATTTGAACAGAACCATTATTAAATCCATTATTAAACAAATTGCAAATCTAATCACAATCACACTGGTCTGAAAAATCACAATTAGATACTAAAAGCGCGACTCAATGTTACAAATCCGCAATTAAAATTGGCAAAAATTCGACTTAGTGTGACAAATCTGCGACTAAAGGCACCACAAACACGAATAAATGTCAAAAAACACGACTAAAAGCGACAAAAACACAACTTAATGTGGCAAAAACATGATTAAAAGTGACAAAAATGCACACACAATCGCACTGGTCAGAAAAATCACAATTAGATATTTTTCCTAAATCATGCAGCTCTGTTAAAGGCAGCAGAAAATACAACGTGAACATGAATCGTGACAAAATCGAAATCATGATTTGGACCCGAGAAAATCGTCATTTTTTTTTCCTTATCGCGAGCCCTAAATGATGATACTCAACTGCAGACAGGACACAGTCGAGCTGAGGTGAAGGAGGAGGAGGAGAGGAGACAAGGCAGACATCATCAGGCTGTGGTCGAGACGAGGAAATGGATCATGGGAAAGAAAGGAGGAAAAGGACAGAAACAGAGAGAGAGGATGAGGTGAAAAGTTAATGATGGACGTGACGATGAAGGGGAACGTGAAGGACGACACAAAAGTCTGAACATGCAGTGATAAGGACAGGTTATTAACAGGTTTAAGTGAAATTCAAGACATTTTAAACACTTTTTACATGTTTTTGAGGTAAGTTCAGTGTCAGACAAAAGAGCATTAATTTCATGGTCTTAATTTACACTTAAAAAGAAACATTAATAACAGATGCATTAAAATGTGTTGGAAGTAAAATATTGCATTAATTATAATCTTAAAACAAACTAAAATATAGTTATTGGACATTTTACATGAATCGTACAATATTTTCCAATATTTCAAAGCCATATCTAGGCTATTATAAGGTTACACAGGTATCATTTTAAACATAAAACAAATTATGAAAACATTGGGCTGCAACATTTAATCCTGACTAGTCGACAATAAAAAATAATCGACTATAAAAATTGATAATCAAAATTGTTAACTGAACTATACAGACTTCAGAAGACTTCAGTTAACATATTTCAAGATTTATTTGGCAGATAATGTATTTTAAAAGTTTAAATATACAATACAAATAATAGTTTGATTTGTCGACTACTGAAAGCATTAGTAAAAGCCCTTGAAATCATATTCTTTCTAAAATATCATGATTACGACTAAAAGCAAAAGGACCGAGAAAATTTAAGACCATTAAACTTGAAATGTAATACTTTAATGCTTTTAAGGTCTTAATTTGGCACATTTTAGATTTTGTTTTTAGTTTTGTAAAATCACTTCCTGGTTGTAAATGATGACATCACACTGGGAAATTACTCTGCACACTGGGCTAAAACTCAGCTAATGTCACAGATTTTTTATGTCCGACAAATCAAACACCTTTATTTTGTTGAATTAATGTTTTAAGGGTAAAATAAGTTGTTTATTTTGGGTACATTTTGCATAACCTTTGGACGGAATGAGTCTCCCTGATGTGATGCCATCAGTTTTTTACTTCCTATAATTTTAAACAGATTTTTCAGCTTCTCTCCACAAACTCACTTATTTTAAAATCAATGCGCCCTGTTACACCGACTGTCAATAATGGACCGGAGTCGGTGCACACAAGGGGCTAGTCTAATTTTCTACTTTACATAAATGGATTAGTTTGCCAAATACATTCAGTTTTTTGCAAGAGGATTAGCTTTCAGACAAATGTGTGTGTGTTTTAATGGCATTTTTAGCATGAATATAGATTGCATTTCAAATCAAAAAGTCACAAGGCTGCCATTTAAATACAGAAAACATTTAGCTTTTTTCCTTAAACTTAATCACAATCACCTCCAAAGTATTTAGGATTTAGCGTTTAGGAGCTCTTTTCCAATCAAAACCAATTTTATGTTGAGTATTATACAACGTTAAGCTTTGAATTAGTGTAGAATGAGTGTGTTTTAAGTTTAAATAACGTAAATTGTATATATTTTCGTCGTGTGGTCTGTACCTTGTTTTTCCCGGAGTAGTGTCGGTGGCGTTTCTCGACCTGGATCCAGGCCTCGGGGTCCGGTTTGGGGATTTCCTCTGGTTTTTCTTCCTGATCCGCATCGTCCGTCTCTGAAGACTCCGGGCCGGGTTTAGACGAGTCCAGAGGCGTCTCGGTCGAAGGCGATGAAGCTGAAACATGAACATCACACTGTTTTGAGCTCAGCAATCGAAACATTTGAGTCCTTTCTAAAAAACAAATGTTAAAGATTCAGCAATTCAGACAATAATAAAGTTAAAGGACAAATATTATGCATTCTTTGTGCTTTATTATTATTGGCCTTTAAACCTGCTCTTGAGTGTCTTTACTTTGACGTCTCGTGTTTCAGAACTAAAAATAAAATGTATTTACAAAGAAAAGCATAATTTTATCACTGCATTGAGAGATGCCATTTTGACTTAGCTGTGGCTCCATCTACTGGCAGCAGACGGAATTACACATATTTGTACATACACAATGTTTTGTAACGCAGCTGTCCAGAGTATGACGCAGTTATAATGACCGTGATTAGACGGAAGAAATACTCAATCGAATACTCAAATACTCAGAGCTGCTTTAAACACATTTATTATTATATTTTACATTATGTTTAAGGAAATTATGATAAACTCTTTGCATTTTTGATGAAGGGACAATCCAGATTTATTGGTTTTACTGGAAAAATACCCACAGAAATGTTGAGCCCACAATCATTTTTCATTTTTTGTAGAGATATATTAGATATTATTTCATAAATTAGATTCTTTTGAAGCTAAAATACAATTTTAAGGCTAGAAAGTTGTATTTTGTTCATCATTTGTTATAGAAAAGCAAACTAACTGACCTTTCTTCTCTGGAAATTCAAATGTGTTGCTTTTTTCCAACACAAACACTTAAAACCAGTAGAATTTAGATCTAATGTGAGAGAATCATTGGAAAATTTACAGTCAACTTCATTTTGCCTCCATTCATTTTCCTGACATCACATTTTAAAGGGTGTACTGGTGGAGTTATGGACCTTTGTTGGCGGTGATGTTTTGCCTGGGCACAAACTCCGGACAGTGGATGAGTTGGGAGAAGTCGGTCCTCGGAGATCCCACGACTGAAGGCATCGCGATGGGCCAACGCTCCGGCTCCGTTTTACAGCGAATCTTATCATCCACCAGCTCCACCTCCGTGCTCTTCTTCAACGCCTGGAACAGAGGCAGAGGCACAAAGGCAGGTGCAACACAGTTAAAGTCTAGATTTTTAAGTTAGTTTTTCTAATTATGAGTTAGTTTGGTGGAATAGCACCTGCAGTAAATATTTATCATAGTTTTACATCCATAAAGTTGCAGTTTGTGAAGAAAGTTTGAAAAATAAAAGCTTAAAATGACAGCAAATAGTGCTGAGTTCGCAATCCCTCTGTGATGTCATCAAAAAGCGACATTCCATTGTAAATACAGCGACGATTTACAGCAACCGACACATTTATCTGACAGTTTAAACCATCATTCAACAATTTTTGTCAGTTCCTAACAATTCTGTAATTTATGTGGATTTTGGCCCTTGTTTACAGTCTGGTGGCTATGGTAACAGTTGTAGAATTACCTCAAATTGTGTCATATTTGCTGCTCATGTCCAACCAGGAAGTGACATTATAAATTTTACAAAAAACTGTCAAACTGGGGACAAATAGGCAAAATGTTTAGTCAAATCTTAAACATAATCATGAGTTTTAGTGAAATGTGTGGTCGAACCTGTCAGCTGCACACGATAACTTTGCCACAGAAATAGTTTTTTCAAATTATGTCCAAATTGAATACTGACTAAGGATGGGTTTGGATCAATAAAAAACGAGAAAAGATTTTGACATAACGCAAAGTAATTGTGCATTTCAGTTTGAATTTATTTTATTTCATTTCATATTTTTGCCGTGATTTTCTTTTTTTGCTTCTCACATGTGCAGCTGACCCGCGCATAACCCTTTATTTTGTTTGAGCCAAATGTAAGCAGATGGGAAATAAACATCTCAAGATTATTCTACTCGTGTGCGCAATCTAGTAATAATTTAATGTTGAAGTTTAATCTCTGTGGAACAAGAACTTGAAAACTAATTTAATGGGATCAATGAGATGGTACTAGTAGTAGTAGTAGTAGTAGCAGCAGTAGCAGTAGAAGTAGAAGTAATAGTAATAGTAGTATTTGTACCTCGATGATGAGGTTGATGTCTGTGGTCAGGGCCTGGACTCGGTGGAAGCTGGCGATGAGAGAAATGGGCAGAAATCCCTGAGCGTCCATTTTCCTCCGAAGGAAGAAGTCTCTCTCCAGATTATGAAGGCTGAAGTAATACTCGCTGTGGACAAAGAGGAAGAACACGTTATACAAAAACACAGAGAATGCCACAATTACAAGATTTTTGATGCCATAATCAACGTGAAAAACAAGACATTTAGTTGTTTTTTTTAACGTTTGTTACATTTGGACTTTAATCATGTCAAAACTACTGGTTGTTTCTCAGACAGAGCAAGAATCACTCAAAAACGACACAGGAATTGTGTAAATGTTGTGTTTTTGATGAAAACACAATTTTGTCTGTAAATATACTCATACACGACATTACTGAACAGCTTCACTTCAGCTTTATCTGTGTCAAATTGAGTAAAAATGTTAAATTCAGACCCTTTCGCGTTCTAAACAACTAATCGGTTTATATTAAGAAAGAACTGTTGTTAGTCGCAGCCCTAATCTGGTTGTTGAAACATGTTATTTATTTGTTTAGAGAATTGTTAAAGTCCATATGACAGGTTCTCATTTATGTCTAATTTTTGTCTAGCTTTGACAGTAAATAGTTATAGTTTGTGGAAATTTAGAAGAATAAACGTTTAAAATAAAATGACAGGAAGTAGAGCTGAGTCCTAAAGAGGAATCCCTGTGTGATGTCATCAAAAAGCGACGTGCCACAGAAAATACAAGGGCAATTTAAACGTAACTGACACATTTTTCGGACAGTTTAAACCATCATTCAGTAAAATGGTATAGAAGGTATAATTAAATATTATCTATTGTCAGTTCCTAAGTATTGTGTAATTTTTATGGATTTTGGCGCTTGTTTTCAAAATGGTTGTGGAATTACCTCTAACTATGTCACATTTTCCAGAAAAAAAAAACAGGAAATAACATTATACACTGGGGACAAACAGGCAAAATGCTTAGTAAAATCTTAAATATCATCAATGCTCACGACGTTTTAGTGAAATGTTTCGTCTATTCTGTCATATAGACTTTAAGGAACCGGGTCAATGAGAGGAATTGAATCTTCTAAATATCCATTCCTAGCTACTGCCTGATAAATCTGCTAACATTTCAGTCCTCTCAGGTGCTGCCGGTGTACCTTTCTCTCACAAGATCAAAAACAAGCCGGACAATTTCTGCCAAATCATCAAAGAATGTTTCAGTCTTAAAAAATGATGCAATTGATGAAACAAGTCCAAAACCTCAAATACACAGGGGTTCTCATTTATTTATGTCATCCTTTTCATTCTATGGGACTAAAAACTGGGATAAAAACTAAACAAATGACAGCCTTCCCTTTCCTCCATTACTGCTGATTTTCTTTGAAGCTGCGAGAAAGTCCAGATTTAGTCCTGGATTATCCCTCATTTAGAGCAATTTTAGCACTAGTTCGGTCTTAATTTATTCCCATTTTTAGTTCTGGTTTAGGCATAGTTTAGCCCTGGTTTGGTCTTGTTTAGATCAAAAGTTCAGACTTTATTTTATTATTATTATTATTATTATTATTATTATTATTATTATTATTATATATTATTATTTTACTTTATCGTTTCGCACTGGTTTAGTCTTAGTTTAGCCCAGTTTACTTCCTGATTTAGACTTGATTTTAGTTCTTGTTCAGTCCTCAGTTAGACATGATTTTAGTCATGGTTTACTTTTGTTCAGAGCCATATTTAGAACTGAGTCCAGGCACGGATTAGCTCTTGTTTAGACCATAATTAACTCCTGGTTCAGTCTTAATTTAGTCACTATTTTAGCTCTGGTTTAGTCTTAGTTTGACCCTGGTTTAGCCCTAATGACAGTCCTATTTCAGTTTTAATTCACGTCTCCATTTTAATTCTAGTTTAGCCTTAGTTTAGACCTAATTTTAGATCTCGCTTAGACATGATTTTAGTACTGGTTTAGTTTTGGTTATAGCTGGTTTAGTCCAGATTTAGACCAGAGTTTAAACCTGGATTAGCACTCTATCTGGTTGATTTAGAATCAATTTAGTTCCAATGGTTAAGTCCTGGTTTAGTCCTGATTTTAGTTCTTGTTTAGCCCTCGCTGAGTTAGACATAGTTTAGAACCATTTTAGTCCCATTTTAGAATCTATTTAGTTCCAAAGTCCTGGTTTAGACCTGAGTTTAGTCCCGGTTTAGACTTGTTTAGTCCAGATTTCGGACTTGATTTTAGAAGTCCCAATTTGAGTCTTATTTAGCCCTGGTTGAGACTGGATTTTAGACCTGGTTTAGCCCTCGCTTAGACATGATTTTAGTTTTGATTACAGCTGGTTTAGTCTGGATTTAGACCACGGTTTAGGCCTGAATTAGACCTCGTTTGGAACCAATTTTAGGGTTGATTTAGTTCCAAAGTTCTGGTTTAGACCTGATCTGAGTCGCGGTTTACTCTTGTTAATAGCGGTTTTAGTCCAGATTTCAGACTTGATTTTAGACATGGTTTAGCACTGGTTTAGTTTTAGTTCAGTCGCAGTTTTAGTCTTAGTTCAGCCCTGGTTAAAAAAACTAAACAAGGCAAACCTGGTTAAAAAAACTAAACAAGGCAAAAAACTAAATTAGTTAAGATCACTAATGAGCGCCTTCCTTTTCTTCCATTCCAGTTTATTTTCTTTCACTCGAGGCAAACGGAGCACTTTCTTTGGAGTAAATGCGCTTGACTGGGTTTGAAAAGATAAAGTCAGACACAGAAAAAGCCCTGGTCAAAGCAGCGTAAAATAATTGCCTCCAGAAACTATATTTAGGACTGGGTTAATTCCAAGTATGTTCATAATGAGGCCTCAGTGGTCAGAGAGGAAACAGCGCCTCCTGCAGGTGAAAAGTGTAGGAGAAGAACTAAAAGTAGTAACTGTAAGAAATGTGGTTTATTGCCTTTGTGTAATTATTGAATCAGCTTTCTAACAATAAACTATGTCCGAAAATAAATAAAGAAATAACAGATTTAGCAGATTTTATATTTGTTTAGTCCTGGCTATGGTTTGATCTTTGTTTTGGACCAAAGTTGTATCAGACATGGTTTTGTCCTATTTAATCCAGAACGAGACCTGGTTTATTCCTTAGTTTTTCTCCTAGTTTATACTTGGTTTAGAGCTGGTTCAGTTCTCATAAAGGTTTTTGTCTTCTCTAGTTAAGTCCTCAAATGAGTCTTGATTTAATCCTGATTTTAGTCCTTGTTTAGGCCTAAATTAGCGCTTGTTTAGACCTATTTTAGTGCTGGTTTTAGTGTTTGCATTTTAATTCCAGTTTATCCTCAGTTAGACATGCTTTTAGTCCTGGTTTTGTCTTGTTTAGGGCTGGTTTAGTCCAGATTTAGACCCAGAGTAGCCCTTGTTTGGACCTATTTTCGTCCTGGTTTAGTCCTAATTTTAGGCCTGGTTAAAACCCCATTTGACAGAATTTTACTCATGGTTTACTATTGTTTAGAGTGGGTTTAATTCAGATTTAGACCAGGATTATTCCTTTGTTTAGACCCAATATACTCCTGGTTTAGTCTTAATTAAGTCCCAATTTTAACTCTGGTTAAATCCTGGTTTACATCTGATTTTAGTCCAGATTTAGATTTAGTTCAGGCCTGGAGTACCATCGTTTTTAGTGCTATTTTAGTCCTAGTCTAGTCTTAATTTAGTCCCAATTTTACTCTTGGGATTTAAATTCTGGTTTAGTCTTGGTTTAGCCCTTGTTAAATCCTGATTTTCTACCCGAGTTAGGCCTTTCCCTCATTCCAGATTATAGTCCTGGTTTAGTTTTATTTAGAGCTAGTTTAGTCCAGATTTCAGACTTGATTTTAGACATGGCTTTGTGACAGTTTACTCTTAGTTCAGTCCCAATTTTAGTCTTATTTTGCCCTGGTTAAGTCTGGATTTTAGTCCTGGTTTAACCCTCGCATATGTCTATGCGAGGGTTAAACCAGGACTAAAATCCAGACTTAACCAGATTTTAGTTTTGATTAGAGCTGGTTTAGTCCAGATTTAGACCAGGGTTTAGGTCTGAATTAGACCTCATTTAGAACCAATTTTAGTTTAGGATTGATTTAGTTCAAAAGTTCCTGTTTAGACCTGTACTACCTGGGTTAGGCCTTGTTTAGACTTGGATCATTCCCAATTTTAGTCTTACTTTAGACCTGATTTTAGTCCTGGTTTAGTTTTATTTAGATCTAGTTTAGTCCAGGTAACAGACTGGACTTTAGACTGGTTTAGTCTTAGCTCAATCACAATCTTAGCCCTGGTTTAGGCCTGGTTTAGCCCTGGTTCAGTCCAGGTTTAGACCTGGTTTAGTCCTGGTTTAGACCTGGTTAAGTCCTGGTTTAGTCCCTGTTTAGTCCTTGTTTAACCCCGGTTTACTCACATTTGCCGTTTGATATACTCCTTGAGCAGTTTCTCATCCACTGTGTACATCTGGACTTTGTTCCCGTCGTCGTAATAATAAACCATATTCGTCCCAAACTCCGAGGGAACCTGAACATTCGAACCGTCCGACGAATCGTGGAAACCGAACTCATATCGACCTGAAAAAGAGAGAAAACACGCCCTTAAAACATTTGTGCAAACGTTCTACATTCGATTTTGCAAATTGATTTCAACAAATGTGTATCGAAATTCATTTTGTTAATTACTTTAGCGCTTCGAACAGCAGTATTTAGCCCTTTTTTAATTCTCACCTCATCATAAAGTATAAAAAAGTAATTAAAAGTTCATAAATACTCAAGAGTGCAGATCAGATTTGATTATAGAGCTGGATTAGCCCCCATTTTAGACCCATTTTAGTCCTGGTTTAGATACGATTTTATTCCGGGTTTAGTCTTAATTTTCTCCCAATTCTAGCTTTGGTTTAGTGGTTAAATCCTGGTTCAGGCCTCAGACATGATTTTAGTCCTGGTTTAGTTTCGTTTAAAGTTGATTTAGTCCAGATTTAGACCAGAGTTTAGGCCTGGATTAGATCTAATTTAGACCTATTTTATTCCTGGTTTAGATACGTTTTCATTCTTGTTAAGAGCTGGTTTAGTCCAAATTTAGACATGGTTTAGTCCTGGTTTAGACCTGATAGTAGTCCTGTTTAGCTCTCAGACATGATTTTAGTCAAGATTTACTTTAGTTTGGTCCAGGTTTAGACCAAAGTTTAGTCCTGAATTAGCACTCATTTAGACCCATTTTAGTCCTGGTTTAGACTCAATTTAGTTCCAATTGTAAAGTCCTGGTTTAGTTCTGGTTTAGACCTTATTTTAGTCCTGTGTAGCCCTCTGTTAGACATGATTTTAGTCAAGATTTACTTTTGATTAGAGTTGGTTTAGTCCAGATTTAAACCTGAGTTTAGGCCTGGATTAGCCCTCATTTAGACTCAATTTACAGTAAAATTCTGACTATTGAGCGCACCTGAGCATAAGCCACAACAGCCATATTTATGAATCAATGAAAAACACCTTTGTACATAGACAGGCTGCACCTGTCTATAAGCGGCAGGTGTCCACGTTTAACATGAGACATTTACCAGAAGGATAGAACACGCAAACACTCCAAACGATACCTGTCACACGGCAGTGCATTGAGTCGCTCTTCACGGTCGCCTCCGACGTCTCACCATCGATTCATGGATGATGAGCTCACGGCAACAGCTCCGTTTCCTTCTTTGGCTCCACATCGATTGCTTTTAACTTAAAGCTGCATCATATGCATTTCTTCGTGTGTTTTCTGTGATGACGGTATGCGCGTGATACAAACTGACTGTTCAAAACACAATCAAACTAGCGTATTCCTCCGCGCACTCTCCCTTTCACTGGTCTGTCCAACTCTAGCGCTCCGTGCTAGAGCGCCCCTAGAGGCTGTTCCCGTAAAAATACATACGCATCGCTGTATGAGCAGCAGGGTTGAAATCATGGGGAAAAAGTAGCGGCTTATAGTCCAAATTTTACGGTAGTCCTGGTCTAATCTTAATTTACTCCCATTTTTAGTTCTGTTTTAGTCTCAGTTTAGGCTCAATTTTAGTCCTGGTTTAGTTTTATTGAGAGCTGCGTAAATCTAAATTAAGTTTATGTTTTATTTTGATTCTCACCTCGTCATAAAGTATAAAACCGTAATTAAAAGTTGTTCATAAATAGTTTTGTTTCGTACCTCTGCCGCGGCCTCGTCCTCGCCCTCGTCCTTTGCCTCTTCCTCTCAAGCCTCCTCGGACGCCGTTTTCGCTGCGAACGCTCGAATCGTCCGCAAAATCCCGCGGGTCTCTCCTCCAACCTGAAACACAACACGAGAAACACGTCCGAATGAAAGCGAGCGGCAGAAAGACTCTCGAGAGCGTAGAAATATCTGAAAATGTCAAAGATGAAAAAAGAGAATTGTTAAAGCGTCGGGAAAGTGAGCGATACATGTGACTGTTGTAAGGACTTTAAAATAAACTAGTTCTGTTTTGCACGTTTCAAAAAGGTAAAAAAAAAAAAAAAATCTGGTACAGCGCCTTTAAAGTCTACATGACAGGTTCTCAAAGTGTTCTAATTATGACTTAGTTTGGTGGGAGGGCACCTGTGGTAATTATTTATCATGGTTTTACATTTGTGAAGTTGCAGTTTGTGAAGACAATTTGAAAATTACAAGTTTAAAATGACAGGAAGATCTAAAACTGAATCCCTCTGATGTCATCAAAAAGCGACGCCCCATTGTAAAAACAGAGACAATTTACAGACAACTGACACACGTTTTTGACAGTTTAAACAGTCGTTCAACAAAATAAAGGCGTTATCAGGTATTATTATTTGTCAAATCATAACTATTATTTAACTATTGTGTATGTGGATTTTAGAGCTTGTTTTCAAAATGGTTGCTAGGAAACAGTTGTGGAATTACCTCCAACTATAACTAGTGCCCATGTCCAACCAGGAAGTGACATTATAAACGTTATGAAAACGGGGGATAAATTGGCTAAATGTTTAGTAAAATCTTAAATATAATCATGTTCACTACGTTTTAGTGAAATGTATCGTCGAACCTGTCATATAGACTTTAAGAAAGTTTAGAGCTACATCAATTAAATGAATTAATCATGACTAATTGATTATTTTAAAAACTCAGTCGATAACTGGACAGTACAGACTCGAAAACGTCTACAAAAAGACCAAAGACAGTGGAAAAATGAACAATATCTGTTTTTTCACAAATATTCTCTATCTAGAAGCTTTCTGTCACCATAATTCAAACTTTAATTGGTTGATAATTTATTGTAAAATGCTCTATGAACATTAGAATTACAGCCTTACACTACAGTTTCTTTCACAAATACAACTACTTTATGTTGTTGTTGTTAACTTTAGGCTCAATTTTGGTGAATCTTGTCGTCTTTTCTAGTTTTAGTGACACTTGAAATGAAATCAAACCTTCAAAATACTACAAAAATAAATGTAACAGTCCAGATAACGATTATGATTAACAAAATAGTATTACTTTTTATAGTAGACTAGTCATGATTAGTCAAATAATTGTTGCAGATCTAAAAACGACCATCTAGAATAAACCTGCAACAGAAAGAAATGTAACTTAAAGGGGCCTGATTTTTACTGTTGTGTAAAAGGAAAAACAGAACTAGACCATGTTTCCAATTTCGTAAAAGCATCCATTCGAGTGAAAATGTGACCACAACTTTTACTCTGCATCTGTTTAAAGAGCATTTTATCCCACGAGAGAGACAGGAAGTGTGCTGTTAGAATGCAAATGTTTGTTAGCTTTACCTGTAACGGTACAGAACGCTCTGGACTCATGAAAAGTGCTTCTAAACTTATCAAAGTGAATATTTTTGATGCTGGGACTTCATTATGAATGTGAGTGATATATTTAGTTTAGTTGTGTTTGTCACGTTTCAAAACAGTAAAAATCAAGTACAGGGCCTTTAATGTGTTTGTTCATATTGCTTTTATGTTTTGGCTACAATGATATAAAAATCAAATTAAGGTGAGACACTACAAGTGAATAGGAAAAACTTAAAATTTAAAGATAACAATTTGCAACTTCCCCTGTAGTTTACTCACATAAATGTAAGAAAAGTTTTTCATCATTTAATGTTAACGGCCAAAAATACACATCTTTGGGACAGAACCAGGTTTAAATTTCTTGATTCATTTTGTAACATTAATTACGAAAAAGAGAGGATTTTGGATTTCTTGTTTAGTTTTTGAGTAAAAAGTAAAATTCAAATTTCGCCTCATTTTTTTTTAAACTTCAATAAATCAGTTTTAGAATTAAATATCAAAAAATCCTTCTGTACGTTTCGTCAAAATCTTGTTGAGTCCAGATTGTACAGTTTGGTGTAGGATCTACTTTAAGGCTGATCTTTATGTCTCGAGGGAGAAAGCCGCATTTTCAGAAAACGGCCTTTGAAGTTACAATGTCCCAGAGAAATCTATGGATGAAGTGGATTAAATCGAAGAATACAACATCTTTAGGAGCAGATTGGACAAGTCTGTCGTTTCCACATGAAAGTCAATATGTTAAGAGAGCAAACTGAGCAAAAAACAAAAAAATTAAATTGTAGTGTCTCGCCTTAATCCATAAATCTCAGATAAACATTACTCTGAATTAAAAGTGGGATTAAAGGCACAGGAACTGAGTGGACAAACAGTTAAACATTCACAGGATTAAAGTCAGACTCATGCGGGACGACTCCAGAGCGTTAGACAAACATCACACAGAGCATGCGGGGTTTGGAGGAGGTCTGATTTGTAAAGCAGAAGACACACTTACTCCTGCTGCTATCATGCGGCCTGTTAAGCGGCGGCGGCGGCGTGTGATTGGGCGACGCGGGGTCATGTGACTCGTCGGCAGACTTGGCGCCCTCGTCCCGGGACGCGTCCTCCAGCGGCAGAGAAACCCACTTACGTTTGTTTCCTATCGACGTTTGACACGAGAAGAGCAGTGAGCACCAGAGCAGCAGATCAGACAAAACGTACCCAGGAAATGTCAGCCATGCACGGGTTTCACAGAGTTTGAAATGGACAAAAGTCCTCAAAATGGCGTCCAGGACAGGATAAATGTGACTGAAACCCGTGAATAGTTGTGGGAAGTGGATAAAATTATACGGTGAGACACAACAGTTGAATTTAAAGATATCCAGGGTTTAATCAGGTTTCCGCAAATCAAATTTAAAGTGCACGTGACAGGTTTTCATGATTTTCTCATTTTGACTTTATTTGGTGTATTAATAGCTGTTGTAAATAAAAATTACAGTTTTACACCAATCAAGTAGCCGTTTGTGGAAAAAAGTTGAAAAATCTGTAGAAATTTAGGGGAAGTAAACTGATTGATGACGTCACACCGGGGAGACAAAGATTATGCATAATTTACACAAAAGAGACTACTTTATTTACCCTTTATACATTTAAAAAAATATATACATGTACTTTTATTTGTAAAATAAAAAAAAAAATCTGTGACATTAGACGAATTTGGCTCAGTGTACAGTGTGGTTGCTAGGTAATTTCTGAGTGTGATGTCATCATTTACAACCAGGAAGTAAAAGAAAAATACCCCAAAAATGGCTAAAGTGGAATAAAATTTGTATTTTAGAAAAAATTAAAATATATTTATCTGAACTGCATTTAAGTAAAATGAGTAGTCGAACCTGTCAGAGGCGTTTTAATGCGTTTTAATACCGTATTTCAAGATGCTTAATGCTATAATTAACGTCAAAACAAGATATTTACGCTTTTATCAAGTCAAAACTACTGACATGTAACCAGTGGTGGAAGAAGTGCTCTTGTTACTCAAGTAAAAGTACAAATACATGTGCAAAAAATAAATAAATAAATAAAAATAAATCACAAAAGTAAAAGTATCACATTAAAAAAATCTACTTAAAGCAGAACTCAGTCATTTCAGACAGAGCTCCCCCTGCAGGTCTCTTGAGAACATACACTCCCAGTAAAATGACGGCATTTAAGGAAGTTTAATCACATACAAAAACATTTAATGTCGCTAAATAAAAAAAGAGAGCCAGTGTTTCTCAGAGAGTTGTCTTTGTGTCGGTTTGTGTCAGGAAAGTTGCAGCAGGTTTTCCGCTCAGAGACAGCAGGGGGCGATGGCGGGGGCTTAAAAACACCCCAAAAATACATTTATTTAGTAACTTAGCTCTACTTTAAGTAAATGTACTTTAGTAAAAGTAATTCATGCAGATTATGAGACCAGTTTTGTGTATTAAATGTCATAATTTTGGTAAGGAATTGTGCCTAATTTTGGTCAACAAAGGTAAAGTAATTTCTTAATTTTTGTAGATAATTTTATTCGTATATTTTTTTGTTTTTTGTTTGTTGTTGAGCTTGAACTCCAAACCTTCAGGCAGAACGTTACCATCAATGAGCTAAAAATAACCCTCAAACAAAATGAAAAGTACTTTTTACTTTTCAGTCCAGTTAAAAAATGTAGTGGAGTAAAAAGTACAGATACTTGGACTCAAATGTAGTGAAGTAAAAGTAAAAAGTATAGTACAGATACCCAAAAGATTTACTTAAGTGCAGTACTTTTACTTGTACTTCGTTACTTTCCACCTCTGGTTGTAAACGTTCCATTGAGCAGCAGCAGGACGAGAATAAACGACTTGATAATATTCAAAAGGCTAATTTACATGAAATTTAAAACATGCAAATTTATGAAGCCTATCTTTTACTTTTTAGTTGATTTGATCCAAGCTTTTAACGTCTAGTGATTCCCAACCAGGGGTACGGGGACCCCTTGAGGATTTACCAGGGGGCACTGGTTTCAGGTTTTAAAAGAAGATGAAATGTACTATTATCTGAATAAAAAAGTGTCATCAGTTGTAAATGTAGAATATTTTTGAAGTATCTTGGACCATGAATATAATTCAAACTAAAATATAATAGTAATAATTACAATATGCAACTAATAAACTTATTTATTTGCCTGAAACTCAAGTTAAGGCGTACTCTGAGTAAAATAGACAAAAAAGGTTGGAAACCACCGTCTAGATTCAATAAATCCAATACATACCTGGGATTCTAAATATATTTGGATGTTAAATTTCAAAGTAAAAACTGCTGTCTTGGTCATGCTCTTCTGATTAGCTGTGAACTGTGAGTATTTGTTCTTATTTTTATTACGTTTGTAGTTATTGTTCTAGTGGATACATCTTTTTTGTCAAAATGTTTAAAAAAATGCCTGTTGGGATTTAATTTAATGCTTTTTAATGCATTAAATCCTTCTAATTACTTTTAATGACCCACAGAAATCCTGCTATCAATTAGAACCTGTCGATTACTTGCATTAAAGTGTTAAAAAGTACAATGTATTGGTGGCTTTCAGATTCTACAATGTGATGACGTCGTTCTTGCAGATGGCGGCAAGAGAGTTTTTTCCTATTGATTATGGATAATTTGAATAAATCGGGTTAGTTTAGATTATATTAGAAATAGACAACAAATCCTTCTGAATAATCTGTCAAAGTCTTGTTACGTCCAAGATTGTAATGTCGAGAAAGCAAACTGACCCAAAAAACTAAACAAATAAATGAACAAAACCAAAAAATGAAAGCGTTTGGCCTGTTGTGTCTCACCTTAAAAGCACAAACTGTATTGAATGCACTGAAAATTCAACTTGAGCTGCTGGTTTTGGCTTTTCCGTTGGTATTTTTAGTTTAAGAAATGAATAAATTGTACATAGGGCTGGGTGATACGGCAAAAAATTATTATCATGATTTTATTGGGGCCAGATCATGATTCATGTTCACTTTGTATTTTTCTGTTGTCTTTAACAGATCTGCACAATTTAAGAAAAATATCTATTTGCGATTTTTCTGACCAGTGCGACTGTGATTAGATTTGCGGTTTATGTTTTAATAATAGGATTCAGTTCAAATTCACATTTTAAACATAATTTTGTCGCTTTAAGTGGCCTCTTTGTCGGTTTTTGTCGAGTTTTTGTCGCTTTTTGTCACATTTTGGAGCATTGAGTTGCGTTTGTTGTTTTGTCGCTTTTGAACACATTTTTATTTCTTTTGGTTGCGCTTTTGTCGTTTGTTTCAGAACTTGTTTGTACAAATCCGAACTACAGTGTTAGCAGTTTTTATTCAAATCAAAGCAAGACATTTTGTTGTTTGTGGAAGAAATTATTGCACTTAAAAAACTGCAGCCTTTGCGTTTTACTAATCGCATCCATTAAAATTGTGTTTTTCTGTCGATTTGGTTTAATGAGAGGCTTCTGAAGCTAATCAACAGGAGAAAAAGTGTGTTTGAACAGACAGCTGCATTAAAGACACAAACAGTCAATCACAATACCACGATTTCACAAAAACAGCAGATTGTCTCCGGGACGAGCTCTTGATTCCATTTTTATCTCCGTATCACCCAGCCTTATGTACAATTCAAAATCCTGCCTTAAATAGTAAAACGTGATCTCTGGAATCCGTCCTGTGTTTTGAATCTTGGTCAGGAATGAAAACCAAACTGCAAGATCAGCCCAAAATGCATTCACCAAAACCAGAGCAACCAGCGGGAACCCAGCCAGGCAAGAAGAGCGAGAACTCAACCCAGCAGCTTTTGGTTTTGTGACGTTTAAAGGGGCTGTACGCCTGGCACCATGAAACATTTTGAAGTGCGATATATTGCTACAGAAAATATCACAATAAACGATAATAATGCACTTTAAACCAGTGACAGCAGGAGAATCCCACCAGAAAAGGTAACACTTTATAATAGTTACACTTATTCGTGCCTTAATAAAGCATGAACAAAGACTTAATTCATATTCAACAAATTGTTTATAAAGAATGATTCAGGCTTAGTAATTATTTAACAAATATTCTAACCCTAATTTCAAACCCCAACCCTAACCTTAATTAAGTATTTACTAATGCTGAATAAACCATATATTTATGATTAATTAAGTCTTTGTTAATGCTTTCTTAAGGCTAAATAAGATGTAGTTATTATTAAGTGGTACCCAATATTGTTAAAATTCATGAGCTGCAATCCATAAACAGCACAATAAAACACTTTTGTACTTAGCTGGGGTCAATAATAAGGCATAAAAGTTACTAATTTCACTTAAAACAGCTCAAATTTGATTAAAAAAATAAGAAAAATGAAAAATAGTAGTTTCATTAAAATCATCGTTTATCAGGATTTTTCTGTAGAAATATGTCAACAATTCAAACTGGGCTGTGTCGTTTGAATGTGCACTTAATCTATAATTATACAAAAATACTAATTGTGATGACAAATGTGTTGATGTTGTATTCGTTCGACTTGATTCAGGCGGGCGACATGCTTTCATAATAATCGTCAAAATCAGAAGCTTCATTCTTCAATTCAACACAAACCAGAACGTCTCATGCAGCCGACGTTTTGACAAGGATCAAACAAGGTCTTCGAAATGTAACCAGTGTCTCAAGAATAACGTTTCAAACTCAAAAAAGAAAGCATTTTGATCGTAAATAGGTCACAAAAATCAGGTAGAGCCAGATTTTGTTGCGTAGTTTGATAAATACAGCTGAATAACGCATCAGGTTCGACATTTGTGCATTTTCCTTTTGGTTTTTTCTAATCATGGACACAGAAATACTGAGAGAAACTGATAACACATCGTACAATCAGAAAACCCATTTTTTATAGTCGTCAAATCACAATTAGTCAATTATTTGCTGTCAGAATACCTGTAATTGTCTTAAAAACAGTTAAAAAAGCAAGCTAACAATGTACTTCCTGGTTCTGGGAGACAAAAAAGACTTAATAATTAGACACAGACAGCACACAGCGGTCTCGTTTTGACCCTGAGAGCTGCTTTTACGATATATCTGTACTGAAGAAAAACTAAATTCACTTTATTAGATGAAAACAAATTGTGTAGAGCCAGATTTTGTGGCGTAGTTTGATAAATACAGCTGAATAACGCAATAACGCAAGTTTGATATTTGTACATTTTCCTTTTGGTTTTTCCTAATCATGGACACAGAAATACTGAGAGAAACTGATAACAACACGTCGTACGATCAGAAACCCCATTTTTTTTATAGACGTCAAATCACAATTAGTCAATTATTTGTTGGAGAAATACCTGTAACTGTCTTAAAAACTGTTTAAAAAAAAAAAAACACTTCCTGGTTCCTTTTTGGGAGAATATAAACACTGAGAGCTGCTGTTATATATATCTGTGCTAAAGAAAAACAAAATTGACTTTATTAGATGAAAAAAATCGGGTAGAGCCAGATTTTGCGGCGTAGTTTGATAAATAAAGCTGAACAACACATCACGTTTGATATTTGTACATTTTCCTTTTGGTTTTTCCTAATCATGGACACTACTGACAATAACACGTTGTACAATCAGAAAACCCACTTGTTTCCTTGTCAAAGCGCAGCCCCACCCTCAAACGCGCCAGCTGAACTCACCTCCTCTCTTCTTGAGCGCGCTGTTCTTGGCCTCGGCCGCCGCTCTGTCCTCGGGTTCTTTGGTTCCCCTCTCGGGTTCTTTGGGTGCCGTCTCCGCCTGCGTCGTCTCCTGGTTCTCTTTGCTCTCTCCTCCGTCGTGGCTGCTCTCCGACCGCCGGTCCGGCCGCTCCCTCCTCTTCTCCCGCTCGCCTCGCTCTCGACGGGACGACTGGGGCTTCTTACCGTTACTCGTGCTGTGGACCACGTTCTGCTGCTCCACAAGAACCGGTGTTTGATTAGTTTGACTTACAACAATGAGGAAATAGCAAATAAAAAAAAAAAATGCAATTATTTAAGATATGTCCTGTTGTGTCTTATTGTCTAGTTTAGCGCTCCTGTCATGTTAAAGGACAAATATTATGCTTTATTTGTTCTATTGTTGGTCTTTAAACCTGCTCTCGAGTGTCTTTACTTTGACATCTCAGGTTTTACAACTAAAAATAAAACGCTTTTACAAAAACTTGATCACAGCCTTAGCAGACGCTAAGTAACTTAGCGCTGGCACCATCTACTGGCTGCAGAGGGAATTACACACATTCGGTAACACTTTATAATAACTACACTTATTCCTACCTTAATAAAGCATAAATAAAGACTTAATTTATAGTGAACAAAGAATTTATTAAGAGTGATTCAGGCTTATCAACTACTTAATTAATATTCTAACCCAAATTCCTGGCCCTAACCCTAACCTTAATTGAGTCGTTACTAATCCTGAATCATGCTTAATAAACTATTTGTTCAGCATGAAAGAAGTCTTTGTTCATACTTTGTTAAGGCAAAATAAGGTGTAGTTATTATAAAATGGTACCACACATTCTTATCCACACAATAGTTTATTCTAGATGAGTAGAGACGCAGTTGTAACGATTGTGATTAGACGGAAGAAATGTTCAGAGCGAGATGATGATTTATGGACTTAAAAACAGCAGACGATTCTCTGAGCCGCGTCACACGTCGAAAACGTCACACGAGGACACATTTCCTCACAGGGACATAAAGTGGAGCTTAAAGGGCGTATGACAGGTTTTTATGATTTTCTAGTTTTAACTTTATTTGGTGGAATAAAACCTGTTGTACATATGTATGATAGTTTTACACCAACCAAGAATCAGTTTGTGAAGAGAGTTGAAAAATATGTTGTAGGAAGCAGAGCAGAGTTCCAAAACACGATGACATCACGCTAGGCAGACACCCCGGGGACAATTTACTGCCAACAAACACACTTTCTGATCCTTTAAACATTAATTCAACAAAATAAAGGTGTTCCCGTATTGTCAAATAACCATTTTTGTGACATTAGAGGTGTTTATAACATGGTTGCTCGGTGACAGGTACAGAATTTCCTAGTGTGATGTCATGATTTAGAACCAGGAAGTAAAGATTTTAACCTAAAAAATGGTCACCCCGGGATAAATATAGTTAATTCTTTAGCAGAACCTTTAGTATAATTATCTTATCTGTGTTTTAGTCAAATTAGTACATCAACCTGTCATAGGCACTTTAACCACGTGGTATTTTTAATTTGAACAAGTCTGTGCAACAAAAAAAACATTTTATATGATATTATAGATGCTTTAAAATTGGAGGTATCTTTTATTAACGTTGCAAATAAACTTTAATGCCTGTGACGTTTGTGAATTCTCAAACTCGTGAGAATCCGTCTCGTCTCACGGCTGTGATCAGACCTGAACTATCAGTGGAAGAAGCCAAAAGTGAAGCGCCCAAACAGAAATAAACCTGGCGATGCTGGCAGACGTACTTCAGCCGATCTTAGCAGAAGCAGAGATTTCTTGGCTCGGTCTGCTGTCGTGACGCTTCGAAAAAATCAGCCTCGAGTACTACATTTGTCTGAATATAGTTCAGAGTTCCCTTCTCGCTCAGTGAGACTTTCCAGGTCGATAAGCTGTAAAACTCTGTAAAACACGTCTGCAGCGCTTAAAGTGCCTATGACAGGTTTTCAGGATTTTCTAATTTTGACTTTATTTGGTGTGTTAATACTTGTTGTAAATACAAATATTATAGTTTTACGCCAATCAAGCAGCTATTTTTGAAGAAATGTTGAAAAATCTGTTCAAAATTACAGGAAGTAAACAAATTGATGACATCACACTGGGGAGACGCAACATTTACATAAAATAAATAACTTTTTTTGAACATTTATAAATTTATTCAACAAAATAAAGGTGTTAACATGTATTTTTATTTGTAAAATAAACAAATCTGTGACATCTGATGAGTTTTGGCCCACTGTACAGGATGGTTGCTAGGTAATTTCCTAGTGTGATGTCATAATTTACAACCAGGAAGTAAGACAAAAAACCTAAAAAATTGCTAAACCACAATGACATTTTTGAACACAATTTGAAACATATTTATCTTAACTGCATTTTTGTCAAATGAGTCATCCAACCCGTCATAGGCCCTTTAAACCCGGTCAGTGCTTCAGAGTCCCACAGGGGAAAGGAGCCCTCTGCATTTGACCCATTCTTCAGCAGAAGTAAAGTTTAAAACGAGGGATGAATGTTACGTCAGAGCAAACACTGGGATATGACGCATATTTAAAAATTAATCTATATTTAGTCACGATATATTCTTTAAACCAGTGTTTTTCAACCTTATCTGAGTTGTGGCACACATTTTGGGTTTAAAAGCTATCACGGCACGCCACCTACCACTAAAACATTCAAAATCATACCATTTAGTTAAAGATATTGTATGTTATGAGGTAAATAATGTCTGTGGTGCTGTCTAGTTCTTTAAATTTGGTAATAGTGATGGTTTTGCGTTCTTTTTTTGTGCAAATGTTGCTCAAGACACTTCAAAAAGATAAATTAGTTTATTAAATCCGCTTTTGTGAATCTGTTAACTGTTTTCTCAAGGCACACCTGAGAAAATCTCAAGGCGCACTAGCTTTAAGTTTCCAGATGTGTCTTTTAAACAGACCAGAGAGTTTCAATGGAACCAAAAGATCAATGAAGATAAAGAGGACGCTGTATGTTAATAATCATCAAAAAAATACAACAACTATTAAATCCCAGAAAAGCATTTCATCATTATTCTTACAAATGAAAAATGTATGTGTGAATTTCAAAACAATTTTAAATCGATATTAAAAAATGTGTGTTAATCTCTGCGTTTCAGAGGTTTGAGCCAGGAATATCAGATATTTAAAAACAATTTATGATTCAAACTCCCAGTGTTCTGCGTTAAAACTGAGAGAATAAAACGGACTGAGACTAAACGTTTGCTCAAGTTTGTGTGAATGAAACAGAAAAACTCTGGGTTTGTTTTCAAGGAGCAAACAATAATAAAGTGCTGCTCTTAAACATATATTTACGTTTGTTCAAATTATCCATGTGCTCCGGTGTCTCAGCTCAAAGATCCTGTCCACTGTTTACTCTTCTGTCTGCTTTTACTACAAGTCTGTAAACCTCTCGAAACATAGACCCAAATAATTAAAATGATGAGGATTTTTAAATATTTTTTGATTATGATGTTTTGTTGTCCAGTTAACTGAAATAATACAGAAAAAGAATACAATTAGGGATGTCATGATGTCAAATTCTACGATTGTTTTGAGCAAAAACACCTCGATTTAAGGAGAGACACTACTGGCAAAAACCTTTTTCTCTTTCAATTTTTTGTTATTTGGTGAATTTGCTTTAATGCAGACACAATAAACTTGTCCAATTTGCTCCTAAATATGTTTTATTATTTAATTTAATCCACTTCATTCATAGATTACAGAAGGATTTGGTGATATCTAATTCTAAACCTAATTTATAAAAGTTAAAAAAATTAGTTGGAATTTGATTTTTTTTTGCCAATTTTCAGTCAGATCCAATTTAAGTAAAAACTAAATAAGAAATCAAAAATCTCCTCAATACTTTTTTTTTTTAATAACTAATGTGTACAAAATGAACCAAGACATTTAAACCTGGTTCTGTCCATTTTTCAGATTTAAAACAAAATATGTGCAATTTTAACCGTTTTTACACATAAAATGCCTTATTTCTACATGAAAATATGACATAATGAAAAACTTTTAATATTTTTTTTCTTACATTTAAATGAGTAAACTACAGGAGAAGATTCAAATGTATATCTTTAAATTTAACCTGCAGCGTCTCGCCTTAACAACAGCAAAATCTTTAATTTTCTTGCATTTACAACGTCTAAAATATTACTATTCCTCAAGATTGTGACCAAATGCGACAAAAAAAATGAAGCTAGAAGACATTTTTAAACATAAATTGAATTAAAAAGACTTCTAAAATCATCATAATGATTATTTTTTGGTCCGCATCATCAAATTGTGACCTGAAAAATCACAATTACCCACAAACCAAACAATCCTGACATCCCTAAAGACATTGTCTCGTGTGTTTTCACCTCTTTGGCGAGTTCTCCGGGCGTCGGCCAGTTCGTGATGTCGCTGAAATCGCTCGACTGTGAAAAGACGACATGAAAGCACAGTTTTACCACAAGTCGCTGTAAGTGACACCAACACACTCGCGATCGTTTTTCGTGAATGAGGTCAGTTTTCAGTTTTACATTTGGCAACGCCACACGAACTTTGTGAAACGGTAGAGTCCAAACAGAGAGGGCCGTTTGAACTCTGTGTTTCTGTGGAATAAGATCAGTCCAACTCCGGAAAGTGACTTATTGTTGCTTTCAAAGGTTAATATCAAATGTCACCATGTTGTCACTGACAGCTTTGACTGAATAAACACAGTAATGAGAGTAAAGTGCAAATATAATAACACCTAACGTATAATACAGCTGTCTGTTCAAACACACTTTTTCTCCTGTTGTTTAGCCTCTGAAGCCTCTGAGCAGATGACTTTATTTACCTCTTAAAGGCCAGAGCTGCACAATTAAACCAAATCTGAACAAAAACACAATTTTTGAAGTGCAATAATTTCTTTCACAAACAACAAAATGTCTTGCTTTGATTTGAATAAAAACTGCTCACACTGTAGTTTGGATTTGTACAAACATGTTCTGAAACAAGCAACAAAAGCGCGACCAACTATTTATATAATCACTTAGTTGCGATTAATCAATTAACTGTCCTATAATTAAATTCAGTAACCGTTAAAGTAATTGTTAAAGTCTATATGACAGGTGCTTAAAATGTTCTAATTATGACTTAGTTTGGTGGAAGGGCATCTGTGGCGATTGTTTATTATAGTTTTACATCTGTGAAGTTGCAGTTTGTGAAGAAATTTTGGAAAGATAGAAGTTTAAAATGACAGGAAGTAGAGCCGAGTTCTAAAACGGAATCCCTCTGTGATGTCATCAACAAGCGACGCACTGTCGAAAATATAGAGACAGTTTACAGACAACGGACACAACTGACCGTTTAAACCATCATTCAACCAAATAAAGTTGTTATCAGGTGCTATTATTTGTCAAATCATAACTATTGTGTAATTTATATGGATTATGGCCCTTGTTTACAGTCTGGTTGCTATGGTAACAGTTGTGGAATTACCTCTAACTGTGTCATATTTGCTGCTCATGTTCAACCAGGAAGTGACATTATAAACTTTACAAAAACTGTCAAACTGGGGACAAACAGGCAAAATGTTTAGTAAAATCTTAAATATAATCATGTTCACTACGTTTTAGTGAAATGTGTCGTCGAACCCAGTGTTTTTCAACCTTTGAGTTGCGGCACACTTTTCGGATTTAAACGGTACCACGGCACACCCTCCACGGCCCAAACATGACCAATTCAGACCATTTAGTTAAAAAAAACACGGTTTGTGCCACTGTCTGATTCTTTAAAGTTGGAAATAGTGATGGTTGTGCTTTCATTTTTGGTGTTTTTGGTGTTTCTCAGGACACTCCAAAGGTAGATTAGTCCGTTACATCTACATTTGTGAATCTTTTTCCAAAGCACGCCTGACAAAAGCTCAAGGGTCTAACCTGTCATTTAGACTTTAACTGGTGACTCCACAAACACACCACGAGCTGCAGAGAATTTAAGCAAGAGTTTATGACTCAGACAGAGCAGGACTTGCACAAAAAGGCACGGGAATTGTGTAAATGTTGTGTTCTTGATGAAAACGCTCTTTTAGTTGTAAATATCCTCCACACTCTGGGTAAAAATCTCATATTTACAAGTTCTACACAACTAACCGAATAAATGCTTAACTTATCAATTATCAAAATAATCGTTAGTTGCAGCTTAGAATGGAATCATCTTTTTCTGTACTTTACACGTCTCAAAGCTCTAAAGCTAAATTTTCACAAAAGATGTCGAACTAAATTGTGTAAATTATAGTTAGGGAATTGAATTTGAATTGCTTATATAAAGTATTTCATAATCATTGTTATGCTAACTTCTTTATTAACCAGACAACAATTATATTTTTTCTTCAAAGACAGTAGCTTCCAAAGCAGGAGAAGGATGATTGGACGCTAACCACGTAAAATATGGGTCACGGTCATGTGACATGAGAAATGGTTTTGACTCAGACAAAGCAGCCATTAACCCAAATTATCAATCAATTAACCCATGTAAAATTTGTGTTTTAAATGATTTTTTTGGCAAATTCACGTTCTCAAGCGACATTTCTTCGTCTTGGTCAAATTTCGTTACAGTTTCATGTTCACGGGCCTTTTGCAAACTAATCAATTGATAGAAAGAAATAACAGATTAATTGATAAGCAAAATAATCGTTAGAGACAGGAAATGTAGTTCTCTCCAACGATGTGCTCGTATTCTGTGTAAAAACAGCTAAACTTGTATTTTGTAAAGATATTTTGTCATATTCATATTTCGATCATCATCGTTTATCACATTTACTTTTTATTACCAAGACAGTGCTAAGAATAAACTATTTCAGATTTTCATTGATAATACACTTTACTCATAAATATCTCTTTCCCAAAGCCTTCAAATAACTGTATTTCAACTTTTATTTGATTAAAAATGCATTTAAAAATCAATGTCAAACGGGAATGGTTTGACTTGTCGACTAATTGAAAAAAAGAATTGCTGACTTGTCAAATACTAACATAATCATTAGTCGTTTAAAAGATGACGCTGCTGGACATGTTTAAAACCCACACGACAAACAAAATCCTCCAAAAAACCACTCAGAAAAACCACCAAAAACTCGGCGGCGTTGCTGCGACTCAGGCCTGACCAAACTTGCACGTTTCCCCAGCGCGCCGTTCCCACCAAACGTGTCTCCGCTGATCAAACACCGGGGGAGGAAAAACCAGTCGAGAAAGACAAACAGCAGAGTCCCGAAGCGGCTCAGACCAGTGAAGGCAGCGCGAGCAGGTGGAGGCTTCCCAGGAGGCCACATGTGACCAGGCGGTGCTGCGTTCAGGGCCAGGCGGTACGTCACAGCGCCAGGAATACGTGAAGTTAACTCTTCGCGCATTAGGGCAGGGCTGGGCGATAGATTAAAAAATTATCATCACGATTTCCTTGGGGTCAGATCATGATTTTGATTTTATCACGATTCATGTTCACTTTGTTTTTTTCTATTGCCTTTAACAGAGCTGCATCATTTAAGAAAAATATCTAATTGTGATTTTTTCTGACCAGTGCGATTAAAATTAGATTTGCGATTTAGGTTTGAATAATAGGATTCTGTTTTGTTGCTTTTTAGTTTTTGTCACGTTCAGTTGTGTTTGTCATATTTAAATGAGTCTTTGTCTTTTTTTGTCACGTTTTTGTCGCTCTTGAGTTGTGTTTCTTGTTTGCAGTCGTGTTTTGAGCGCATTTTTATCGCTTTTGGTCGCGCTTTTTTTGCTTTTTGTGTCGATTTTGTTGAATTGTGCAGCCCTTGTCTTTAAGAGGTAAATAAAGTCATCTGCTCAGAGGCTTCAGAGGCTAAACAACAGGAGAAAAAGTGTGTTTGAACAGACAGCTGCATTAAAGACAGAAAAACAATGAACGATACGTCGATTTCACAAAAATAGCAGATTGTCACAGGGACCAGCTCAACATTTGATTTTTATCACCGTATCACCCAGACCTACGTGTGACGTGTGGGCCGTGCTGCGTTCAGGGCCAGGCGGTACAACGCAGCGCCAGGAATGCGTGAAATTAACTCTTCGCGCATTAGGGCAGGGCTGGGCGATACGGCAAAAAATTATCATCACGATTTCCTTGGGGCCAAATCACGATTCATGTTCACTTTGTGTTTTTTTGTTGCCTTTAACAAAGCTGCACAATTTAGGAAAAATATATAATTGTGATTTTTCTGACCAGTGCAACTGTGATTAGATTTGATATTTATGTTTTAATAATAGGATCCTGTTCAAATTCATATTTTAAACACAATTTTGTCACCCCTGATAATATCACGATAGTTATTAAAATTGCTGACAGTTTGAAAATGTGACATAAAAGGACATTACTTTCTAATTATAAATAATTTCTGACATATTTGTACTTTATTATAAGTGAAAACAAAAACGATCCAGAAGAGAGCATAAAGGGTAAGTTGCTTTTTTTCTGCACAATCTGGAGACAAAATGGCGATTATCTTTGTTGGCGATTATACAAAATGTAGCACAAACGATTATTGTCGTCCCTTTTTATCACGATAAACGATATTATTGTTTATTGTCCCATCCCTAGTCGTCAAATAATCAGCGATTATTTTTATTGTAGCTTGAGACTTGGAATAAACTAACATTTTTAACCAAATAAATGTTGAAATATTGTGAATGAAGCTTCTAGAGAGAGAATATTAATGAATAAAGTGTAGAATTGAGGAAAATCAGAAATAATCAATTTTTTTTTTAAATAATGTCACTGTCTTTGTTATAAATGTCTTTAAAGTTACAGCGCCAGGAATGTGGTTGAGCTGCGACTAAAGCTGTGATCCTTCGGTCGATTAATCGGTCGATGGAGTCCAGTGTTTCCCAACCAGGGGTGCGCGGACCCCTGAGGTACGTGAGGAACCGTCAGGGGGAACTTGGAATGGATTCAGGTTTTAAAAGAAGATGAAATGTACTTTTATCTTAATGAAAAAAGTGTCATTAGTTGTAAATTTTGAATATTTTTTAAGTATCTTGGACCATAAACATAATTAAAACTAAAAATATAACAGTAATAATTACAATATGCGACTAATAAACCCATTTATTTGTCTGAAACTCAAGTTAAGGCAAAAGGTTGGGAACCTCTGTCTTAGTCGACCAACATTTTTAACAGTCGACCAATTATTTTATCTAGATTCAAATGACAAAATATATAAAATCTTAAATAAAGGTAATACATGAGTAAATGTTTGAAATAAGCATTAATAATCTTGACTTGAGGATATTCTGACTGTCTTAAAAAAGATTTCTCAATGGAACAAGAATAAAATTTATTTAAATCGAGACACTGCAGGTGAAAACGAAAAAGTCTTCAATTTAAAGATATCAATTTTATAGCTTTTATTTATGTATTTATTGCTATTTTATGCTTTTGCCCTTTTGATTTTACTGGCGTTATCTTGCTTTAGGGTTAGTAAAATCATAATAAATAGGTAATAAATACTTGTCACTTGAAAACTTGTCAAAAGCTCATTTTCTTCTTGTCGCCATCATTTAAAGATATAAACGATGAAACTGAAGTCCAGTGGATTTAATTAATACGTTCTGATTGCAGTAAAATACATTTGGAAAACATTGCTGTGCAAAGAGCAAACTGCAACACAACAATGACTTTTTGAAAATGTGACTTCATGGGACATTTTTAACCAAATAAATGTTGAAATATCGTGAATGAAGCTTCTAGACGGAGAATATTTATGAAAAAGTGTAGAATTGAGGAAAATCTGAAATTGACTATTCTTTTTTGCCATTTTTCTTTAATAATGTCACTGTCTTTGTTATAAAAGTTTGTGTTTTAGAGTCTGTTTAATCCAGAGAACAATGACCATCATCAAAATACGACTGACGTTATTGTTTATAGTCGACTTCACAATTCTTCTACCTATTTTTAATGCTATAATGTCTGTTATATTAAAATAAAAAACAACAAATACAAAAATGAGGCTAATTTAGTTTGAAAAGGCTAGATTTTAATCAAGATTTTCCCTTTTCAGTGTTTTCTTTTTAAAACTGAACATTAGATGAAGACTTTTACTGCGATACATTTAGTTTGTTGTGATATCGTTATTGCGTCGGACAATATTGCGATATCGATACTTTTGCGATATATTGTGCAGCCCTATCATGTATTCATATTTTATTATAGTTTATTTTATGTTTCTGTGAAAAACTTTGGAAATTGTTTGTTTATAAAATGTGCTATTTAAATACAGTGGATTGGAATTGTAATTTGGTTAAAAATGTATCTAAAAAGTCTCAATATTCAGAAATAATAGCTCTACACTGGAAAAACATGAATTTCTAGATGAGTTAAAATGTCTTGATTTAAGGATATTAATCTTAATTTCAGACGTTTTGACCAGTTAAAATTTGTTAACACTATTTATTTGCTGGAACTAGATTATTTTACCTTTTTCAAACTGTTTCTGACTTGTTTCATTACATTTCTTCATATTTCTTTACCCCATTGTCAAATTTATTTTCTTATTTTAAACTAAATTATTGCATGAACGGTCAGAAATACTTTGAAAAACAGTGATATATTCTGCATCACATCAACAATTAAATGAGTCAAAACTGCTCAAATCCAGATAACGATGATGCATTAAAGTAATTTCAAACTATTCTAGATATACATTTATTGCTATTTTTTGCAGTGGAATCGAAATAATGATCGTTTATTTGCAGCTCTACAACATCAGCAGTTTAACAAAGTGAGGAGAGAAGAAATACAGACTAAAGTGCAACGCTTTGAGAGGCTTTTCAGGCGTCTAAAGCGCAACACAAAAGCAAAAGTGGTTGTTTTTCTTTCTAGATCAGGACTAATGCAGTCTGTGTAAACGTCTCGTCTCGGATCGTCAGACCGTCAAGAACAACGTCAAGGCTGTTGGAGAAACTCAATATAGAATAAATAAACGAAAGAAAAGAGGGAGCAGGAGTTTTCGAGTGAGGAAAACCATCCACTGATTTAACGTTCGATTAGACGGTCTGTTGTTTTTACCTTGCTGGATTTTCTCGTCCGTGGCTTGGCGGCTCGAACCACTTTTAGAGCGTTTTGTTGATCTGAGGAAAGAAAAATCAAACTTTAACACAGCGCTGTAGTAAAAGGCAACAATCAAATGCATCTAGATTCTAATCACGTTATCGATTAAAAGGAAATGTGATGAATATTCTGCCTTATTTGTGTTGTTTTTGTCCTTTAAACTTGCTCGAGTGGCTACAGTTTGACATGTTTTAGAACTAAAAATAAAATGCTTTTACAAAGAAAAACATAACTTTTTCACAGTGTTGGGAGATGCCATTTTGACTTAGCTGTGGCTCCATCTACTGGCAGCAGCGGCGATTACACACATGTGACTATATACCCACAATGCTAAGCAGTAAAAAGTGGATCTGACAAAGCTGTATTTATCGTGATTAGACGGAATAAATGTTCAGAGCGAGTCTGGCCATGATTTAAGGATTTAAAACAGCAAAGATTCTGTGATAAACGACGTCGGCATCATCTACGTCACACATAAAGGAGTTAAGGCAGGAACAAGTTAATCAATTCATCGCAACTAATTGATTATAGAAACTAATTAAATAACTGAGTAATCGTTAACAGGTCTATACACAAACTCCAAAACATTCTATGAGCTGAAAGAAGAGGTTTTATGACTCAGACGGAGCAGGAATGACAGAAATAACATACAATGTTTTTGATTAAAATCCTTCTATAAATCAATCTATAAATATTCTCCTCCAGGATGTCGTCAAACACCTTCGCTTCAGCTTTGTCTGCGTAAAATTGAGTCAAATCCTCGATTTCAAGGGTCTTTCGCGCTCTAACAACTAATCAATTAATCGAAGGAATAATTGCTGGACTAATCGACTACCAAAATAATTGTTAGTTGCAGCTCTAAAGGATTTACAAACCAGCATCAGCAAACAAACAGGAATCAAACTAATGCTGCTCCAGGTGTGTTTTTGATGAAAGAACAATGTAAGAACAGGGATAAAAGCTAAAAAAAAAAGGCAATTTTGCATAATATTTGTCCTTTAATAGGCTTTTGAGATAAAAAAGAAAAGAAAAACAAAGACATGGGAACTTGGACTTTAGGAGTGTCATGACACAACAAAACAAACACACTTTGATACAAAGGAATAGCTCTGATAGCACAAAGATAATATTAAGCTATTTTTAGACAATAGAGCAGTCGTAGAATGAGGGATTACATCGACGAACAATAGAGCAGTGTTTCCCTCCAGAGGAAAGGGTTTCAGGTTTGAAAATGTACTTCTATCTGAATATTAAAGTGTTTAGTTGTGAATTCAGCATCTTTTTAGTTGTAAATTTTGCATCTCTTTGGAGCATCTTGGACCATAAATATAATTAAAACAAAAAATATAACTGACAATTTGTGACTACAACCCATTTATTTGCCTTGGGGGACACTCCACTGCAATAGAGGGTGATTTTTTTTTTTAAAAAAAGGGTACTTTCTTTAAGCTACTATGTGGTCTTACACTAGTTCTGACAAAACACAAGAACATTCCATAATTGTTCAGGAAAAGTCACATTTGGTTCTGTTTACGTGATTTATTTCTTTTTTTGCATTGATATTTGTTTCTAGTTTCCATAATAGTCTTAGTATAGACTGATTTTTTACACTTTTAACAAACCTACAGAGCAATAAACGTGTTGCCAGATTCATTCATGAACTAAAAAATAAGTACAATGTGTCTTTTTGCATTTAAACTAGACACTTTTTCTCTTAATTACATTTTTAAAGCAAGCAAGGAAAGACATTTTAGGTGTCCTTAATCCTGCTGGGTGCAGCTGCAGAGTGACATTTAGGAGATGCTTCAGTTGATCGAGCTGCAACTACTAATTGTTTTGGTAATTGATTAGTCCAGCGATTATTTAGGGTGGGACAAGATCTTGTGTCTCGAAATCTCACGAGGTTTAAATGCCTCAAGATTGTGCGAGCGCCACACAGTCATTGCACAACAATCATTTCATACATTGTTTTTGCAGCGCACCTGCTGAAGAGTGCAATAACCTCCTGAAAGAATTATTATTGAAGAGAATATCCAGTTTTAAAACCGCGCTGCTCTTTATTGTCTAATGTATAAATAATTTTCTTGAGACCAGATCATTATATCGATTTTATCACGATTCATGTTCACTTTGTATTTTTCTGTTGTCTATAATAGAGCTGCACGATTTAGGAAAAGCATCTAATTGTGATTTTTCTGACCAGTGCGATTGTGATTAGATTTGCAATTTGTGTTTTAATAATTGGATTCCGTTCAAATTCACATTTTAGTTGGGTTTTTGTCACGTTCAGTTATGTTTGTCATATTTATACGTGTCTTTGTCAGTTTCAGTCGCAATTTTGTCGCTTTTAGTCACGTTTTGGTGCATTGAGTCGAGTTTGTTGTTTGTAGGCACGTTTTTGTCGCTTTTGAACGCATTTTTAATCACTTTTGGTTGCCCTTTTGTCGCTCGTTTCAGAACATGTTTGTACAAATCCAAACTACAGCGTTAGCCGTTTTTAATCAAATCAAAGCAAGACATTTTGTTGTTTGTGGAAGAAATTATTGCACTTCAAACATTGTGTTTTTGTGTGGATTTGGTTTAATTATGCAGCTCTGGCCTTTAAGAGGTAAATAAAGTCATCTGCTCAGAGGCTTCAGAGGCTAAACAACAGGAGAAAAAGTGTGTTTGAACAGACAGCTGCATTAAAGACACAATCAATCACGATACGACCAGAACTGCACTGGAATTCATGTTAAAACAACTATTTATGCAGAAAAAAAACCAGTGTATTTGTTTGTTAGATGTTATAAGTTTGATTAAACTCATGATTCACTCCACAATCTTCAGCTAACTCACTGACAGCTTCTCATTTTTTCTGTTTTCGCCATTCAACTATCTTAATGTGCTTGAGTTAAGTAATATTTATCTTAGTTTTAGTACTTTTTAGCGTCTTAAGATAAGATTTGCAAATGGAACAAGCAGGGGTTTTTTTCTTCTAATTTCAAGTGCAGTAGCTTTTGTTCTTTTACTTATTTCATGTTTTTCTTATTTGAAGTGAAGTAAGACATATAAAGACTAATAAAAATGTTGGTCGACTAAGACAGTGTTTCCCAACCAGGGGTACAGGGACCCCAAGGGGTACATGAGGAATTACCAGGGGGCACTTAGAGTGGTTTCAGGTTTTAAAAGAAGATGAAATTCTCTTTTTCTAAATTAAAAAGTGTTATCAGTTGTAAATTAAGCATCTTTTTGGAGTATCTTGGAAAAAAAATCAAATAAACATATCTGGATAATTGTAAAAACGGATAAAATGTGACTACTAAACCCATTTATTTGTCTGAAACTCGAGTTAAGGGGTACTCTTGAGTGTGAGGCAAAGCTCAGGGGGTACAAGAGACAAAAAACACTGGGAACCGCTGGACTAAGACAACATCAAACGATTAATTGACCAAAGCAGTGTTTTTCAACCTTTTCTGAGCTGCAGCACACTTTTTGGGTTGGGTATACCACGTAGGTCTGGGCGATACGGTGATAAAAATGTAATGTTGAGCTGGTCCCTGTTACAATCTACTATTTTTGTGAAATCATCGTATCGTGATTCACTGTTTGTGTCTTTAATGTAGCTGTCTGTTCAAACACACCTTTTCTCCTGTTGTTTAGCCTCTGAAGCCTCTGAGCAGATGACATTATTTACCTCGTAAAGACCAGAGCTGCACAATTCAATGAAATCAACACAAAATCGCAAATTTAATGGATGCAATTAGCAAATCACAAAGGCAAATTTCTTCTACGAACAACAAAATGTCAAACATGTACAAACATGTTCTGAAACAAGCGACAAAAGCACGACAAAAAGTGATAAAAATGCGTTCAAAAGCGACAAAAATGCAACTCGATGCATCAAAACGTGACTAAAAGTGACAAAAACTTGACCAAAAATGACAATGACGTGACTAAACGTGACAAAGACGCGTTGAAATACGACAAACACAACTGAACGTGACAAAAACACAACTAAAATTGTGTTTAAAATGTGAATTTGAACTCAATTCTATTAGTAAAACATAAATTGCAAATCTAATCTTGGTCAGAAAAATCACAATTAGATATTTTACCTAAATCGTGCAGCTCTGTTAAAGGCAATAGACAAATACAAAATTAACATAAATCATGATCAAATCGAAATCATGATCTGGCCCCAAGAAAATCGTGATAATTTTTCCATATCGCCCAGACCTAATACCACGGCACACCAAACATGACCAAATCAGACCGTTTAGTTACAAACATGTGGTGAATAGGTCTGTGCCACAGTCTGGTTCTTTAAAGTGCGTATGACAGGTTTTAAAGATTTTCTAATTTTGATTTTATTTGGTGTATTAATATGTATTGTACATAATAATTACTGTTTTACACCAGTCAAGCTGTAGTTGGTGGAGAAAAGTTGAAAAATCAGTTTGAAATTACATGAAGTAAAAAACTGATGACATCACACCGGGGGAGACTCTTTCCATCCAAAGGTTTTGCATAATTTACCCAAAATAAACAACTTAAATTACCCTTAAAACATTAATTCAACAAAATAAAGGTGTTCACATATATTTTGATTTGTCGGACAAAAAAAATCTCTGACATTAGCTGAGTTTTAGCTCAGTGTACAAAGTAATTTCCTAGTGTGATGTCATCATTTACAACCAGGAAGTGATATTAAAAAACTAAAAATGATAAAATGTATAATTATTTTTAGCAAAACTTTTAATATATTTATCTTAACTGTATTTTAGTTCCATGAGTAGTCCAACCTGTCATAGGCACTTTAAACTTGGCAATCGTGATGGTTTTGCAGTCTTTTTTTGGTGCAGAAGTTGCTTAGGACACTTTTGTGAACGTTAAATTGGACATGTTTTCAAGGCGCACCAGGCAAAACCACAAGGCACACTCATGTTCCCCGGCACGCTGGGTGAAAATCAAGGGACTAAAGGTTTCTAGCCCCGATGCTAAGTGTGAGCCGCAGCATTAGCCAAGCGTCTGGGAGGGGCCCTCAGCCTGCAGAGGGTGGCCGCGGTGATAAGAGACTCCTGACGGTCTGACGGGAGCGAATGGGAGGGAGACGTACAGTAAAACGAAACCTGCCGCTTCAAATATAGCTCCGCGACACACTTTTCACATTCAACAAACTGCACTGACCCAGAGACAGTTACAGCAGAGCAAAGGACTCTCTGTGCTAATCAGCATCAAGGCTGTTAGCAAAATGTTGAGTTGCGACGATTAATTGAATAATCGTGAGCAGAAGAGTATAAATAATAATCGTCAGTCGTATTTTGATCATTGTTTGGACTATAAAGACTTTAAAACACATACGAAATGACCTTTAATTACAAAAACTGTGGGACTTTTAATTCAAAATGTCAAAAAAGAATAAACTACTTCTGAGTTCTGACTGTTATTTGTAAATATTATCAACCAGAAGCCTTTAGTCACTATATTTCAACCTTTATTTAATTTATAATGTATTTAAAATGTCTCAAAGTACAATATAAATAATCCTTTGACTAGTCGACTGCTAAACGGATCGTTATTGCTCTATTGAAACAATCCAAAATATGAAGTCATTATGAAGCTACTAGATGGCAAAAAAGTCTAATAAAAACCTTACAACCTGATAAATATTTCAACAAAGTGTTTTTTCCCCGAAATCAAATGTTCAAATGTGGGTTTTCAGTTTTTCAAGTTTTTACACCAGATGCCAGTCCTGACACAATCTCCGGTGACCTCGAGCACAAAAGCGGGGGCAGTAACCGTTTGATCGCCACAGTTCGATTCGGTAAACAGGCCTCCCCCGGGTCGTCTCCAGTCAGAGGTATGTGAACTATGGACGCTTGTCGTAGCTCAGATTTCTCAGTGGATTCCCGTCATTCTCAGAGCTTTTACTCCCTCAAACTCACCTCAGAATGAAGACACGGCAATTATCACAGGTTTATCAGTTCAGTCAATCAGCAACGGAGCTCAGAATGTGCACATTTAGGCCATTTTCACTCGTGGTCACAGACGCTGCTCGTCACTCATCCCCAAACCCTGCACCGTGAGCCACATGACAGGCATCAGCTGACAGCCACACGTATCACCATGACAACGGGCTTCAAGCGCAGAGCCACGTTTATAAGAACAGCCGCGCTTTGGTTCTGCTTCACGTGGTGGTCTTTTCTGTCACCTGTGGCCACACGCACCGGCAGAGGAAAACGCCACACGGAGGCTTCACCTGCTGCAGGGACAGAAGTGTGTCACTGACAGAGGTTGATCCAGTTTGCCTCGTCAGTCGAGGTCGTGGGCTTTCACACCACACTCTGCTGGTGTTCACACTGGGACAATCGCAGCGAACTCTGAGCAAAAGCCCTCATATGTCAACCTTAAATTAAAAGCCCCTCCAATGGGCACTGTGTACAACAAAATACAGTGACAGTTAATAGATTATATCGTCAGTGATAGTTTGGATATATTGAACGTATATAGAACATGTACTGCCTAGTGGTTAAAGCAGCAGCACATATGCCAGGGCTCTGAGTGGCCGGCCTCAGCATCGTGAGACTCATTCCTGGCTCCCACAAAAAAACCTCTCCCATTTCATGCTACACTGTCCAGAGAAATTAAAAAAAAAAGAAAAGTCTATAAATAGATACATAACTTAACCCAGTGTTTCCCACTTGGCCTTGGAAAGATTTTTAAAGAAAGAGAAATTGAATAGCATTTGAAGAAGAAAAGTTGTGTTTATGTTTAAGACTGGCAACAATATCACGATAATAAACTAGTAAACAGATTAGCCTTGTACCTGAGTTGGGCGATATTCTATAGTGTGAGCCAAAGCTTGGGGTTTTTGAACAACCCACTGGCTTAGCCCACACTGAGCCCTAATGACTGGGATAGACTTCAGCCAAACATAAATCAGCAGAAATCTCAAGACAAATGAATCGTAACCAACCAAATCTTTGTAGTTCTTTAGGTACCTAGTCAAGGAATCTTTTTAAGTTTGTTTTATTTGTCAATTAATTACTTTACTGGGCGTTTTATTCCGCCTTGTTGGTGTGTAATACCTAGTTTAAGTTCTTTTATGTATAAATTGTTCTTTTTTCATGAAATCCTGTGAGCTTTTGTAATGCGGTTTGGGACAGATATTTGTTCTGAGCAGATTTACTTCATAGTTTTGAGAAGGGCACGTCTTTTGTCAACTACAGCCCTGCCCAACACCACACTGCACAACGTTCCCTTGACTACAATCTAGTGCTTAAACCAATAAAAGAACACGTTGTGCAAAAGTGGTGTCTTAACTTATGTGCTTTTTCTACGTTATCCACGTGAACCTGGTGTACGCGCAGTGCCTGGTTACTATGAACAGGGAGGAGCGTGCGTATCAGGGCTTATCTCTGATATGGCTGAACTTTTACACCTGTACAGTGCGGAGCTACTACTCCACACACATTTTTCCACCGCGTTCACTGCTGTCTCTCCCTCCTCTCGCTCTCTGACAGCTCTGGTGCGCGGCGGTGGGAGGAACAGCATTCAGCCAGGCCATTGGACATGCAAAACGTGTCTCCATACAGTGCAACCCCACCAGTAGCAGCAGCTAGCCTGGTCCTAGCGTTAAAACAACACACTTTCCCCGCAGATTTTCGCGTTTTGGCACACTGTCATCCACCTTTACGCACGGCACACGCTCGTCCGCGCCGCCTTTTACGCATTCCAGCGCAAACCAACGCGAGCTAAGCGGCTAGGAGCTAAAGAAGTAGCAATTGTCAGCGTTCAACACGTGGTGCGCAGAGGGGGATGGGGGTAAAAGTGCCACCATCAACACATCTTGACATTTAAAGTGGAACATATGAGTCTAAATGCTGTTCTGGTACAGTTTTGGCCGCGTTTTCGAGCAGAATTCCCATAAAATTACGCAGCAGAAAGAAACGTGCTCGCAAATAGTGCCGTGTCAACAGATCAAGTCCAGTCCAAGTCCAGTCACTTGGTCCAGTCCCAACATGAAAAGAGCATTACCTTTCTCGTGACTGCTGGAGGTAATATTATTAATAGGGACGCGTCCTGTGGTCCTCTTCGTCCATGGGTTCACTTTAGGCGGAGGCGCTTCCACGATTTTACGCTTCACGGTTTCGCTCGTGTCCGCGCCGTTCTCGTCGTTCTCCTTGTCGTTTTCGTCGCTTTTCTTCGTCGTCTTGGCCTCGTCGGGGTTGTCGGTGCCTTTCGGAGCCTGCTTGTCCTGCTCTTTTGCGGGCACGGGCTTGTTTTGGTCGCCGTCCTCCGCCGTCCCCCCGAAGCTGCTGGGGCTCACCACGGCGGCTGTCAAACTACTACACTCGCCCGGATTGCTCTCTACCTCTGCGGACATGCTGCTTTTGCTGTGCACGCTCTTGTGTTAAATCCAGTGTGAACTTTTGGTCCGGTTATCCACGAGAAAAACAAAAAAAGTCCCCGGGTTGAAGCCCAAAAGCAGCTGGACCTCGCTGTAGCTCGCTTTAGCCTCGTAGTAGCTTCCAGCGGCTAACGTGAGCTAAGCGAGCGACCATGCAGAAGTTGGCAGCTAAAAGCGTCGATTTTCTGAGCTTGACAAGTGTGAAATGTCATCAGAGATCCGCATCGAAGTCTGCCGAAACGTCACCATGCAAAGGACACTAACGCGATCGCCTCCGTTTCGAGTTTTGCTAACTTTTAAAACTCCTACAGCGCGATGTGCCAGGTCCACGCTGCAGCGCCGCTCTACCCTGCTGTAAACACGGAGCCAGCCCCTAGCGGCCGCATGCCGTAACTGCAGCTCAGCCTCACGTCAAACAGAGAGGACTCAAAAGGGCATTTACAGCAGGAGCAGGGGCCCCAGCGGCCCCTGCACCGCGGAAAAACAACACAGGGCGAACTCTGAGACATGACTGATCACAAATCCCAGTCTGAGTTTAACTTTAAAGCCTACATGACAGGTTCTTGTGTTTTTCTAATTTAGTTTCAGTGGTGGAAAGTAACAAAGCACAAAACTAAAAGTACTGTACTTATTTATTTTTAGGTATCTGTACTTTACTTAAGTAGACACTTTTACTTCTCTACATTTCAGCGCACATATCTGTACTTTTTACTCCACTATATTTTTGAAAACTTTGAAAAGTAAAAGTATATTTTCTAAAGATTTTGAATCAGAATCGGTTTATTGCCATTGTCAGTGATCAAAATTCACAAACATCAAACTCTGGCATTAGGTGCAATATAAAACAATGAATAAAATATTGGCAAAATATATAAAAAGAGGCATGCATGAGATTAAGAATAAAATAAAATAGAATAAATTAAATAGACTAAGACTATATCCAGATATGCACAGTTGGACAGTAGTGCAAACTGGCAGAGCAAATAGATAGCTCTTTTATAATATTATTATAGACCTGCTTAAAAGGCTGAGTTTTGACATTTAGTTTTTTCCTACTTCCCTTTGAGCAAACAAAAAGCCTCTGTAGAGAAAAATAACCTGGAAAGTGACAAAAACTCAGTCAATCAAAAATCAATCAAGATTACAATTTGAAGCTTTAATAGTTCTCCAAACCAAAATGAATTACTTTTACTTTTTACACTTAAAGTACATTTTTAAAGGAGTACTGCAATACTTTTACTTAAGTAGATTTTAATATAAGATACTTTTTACTTGAGTAACAAAATGGAGTACTTCATCCACCATTGTTTGGTTTGGAGGGAGGGCACCTGTGGTAAATGTTTATCAGAGTTTTACATTTGTGAAGTTGCAGTTTGTGAAGAAATGTTGAAAAATAAAAGTTTAAAATGACAGAGTAGAGTTCTAAAACGAAATCCCTCTGTGATGTCATCAAAAAGCGACGCACCGTTGACAATTCAGAGACCATTTACAGACAACTGACACATTTTTCTGACAGTTTAAACCATCATCCAACAAAATAAAGGTGTTATCAGGTATTATTATTTGTCAAATCATAACTATTGTGTAATTTATATAGATTTTGTCCCTTGTTTACAGTCTGGTTGCTATGGTAACAGTTGTAGAATCGTACTTGTGCTTATGTTCAACCAGGAAGTGACATTATAAACATATAAAATACAAAAACTGTCAAACTGGACGGTCTGTGGCGTAAACCAGATGTTTGGGGCCACAACCACATGTTCAGGTCGGACCAGAAAGAGGTCATAAACACAAGCTGAAATGTAAAATTAAAACTGTGTAACTGGATAAAATATTATATCAAATCCAAAACGCACCTGATTCATTTACATTTTCTAGGGGGAGGAGCCTCAAATCCCTGGTTACATACTGTAAGCCTAATTGCTGATTAATGTGGCCTGCTCCATTACCTCCCAAATAACTCCTGATTTCTTGTCTTTATTTTATTATATGATTTAGTTTTTATCATTTATTTAAACAGTGTGTGTTTGGTGGGCACAAGCAAAGTAACAAAGGTCAAAAGTAAAAGTATTCCACTAAAGTAAAAAAAAAAAGTATATCTATACTTTGCTTAAGTTGTTTTTGTGGATACTTTTTACTCCACTACATTTTTTGTACATTTCTGAAAACTAGAAGTACTTTTCTTTTTGTTTTAGGGATTATTCTGAGCTCGTTGATGGTGATGTTCTGGTTTTGCGTTCAAGCCCAACAACAAACAAACAAACAAACATATACACATACAATTAAAGACATTAATACAGATTGACTTTTGTTGACCAAAATTAAGCACAATTCTTTTCCAAAATTACGACTTTTAATACACAAAACTGGTCTCATAATCTGCATGAAATACTTCTACTTTTTACTCTTAAAGTACATTTTCTAACAGGTACTTCATCACATTTACTGAAGTAGATTTTTTAATGTGATACTTTTACTTGAGTCATTTTTCTGCACATGTATCTGTACTTGAGGAACAACACTGAATACTTCTTCCACCACTGATCCAAACGCCCTGATTTAAAGCCTTTTTACTCCAAATTGTACCAAAATGTCGTTTGAATTTCTCTGCATTTATTCTTTTTGTACATTCTCATAAAAGGGAACTATTTGTGAAGCTTCTGAGCGTTTGAAACATGAAGAGAAAGTCATGACCTTCTTGTTTTCAGTCAATTCTGAGTTGCATCAAGAGCAGTTTTTATTCTTTATACAGTCGTCCCACTGAGCTCTAATGGTTTTTTTTTGTTGGTGTTTTTTTTAAATCAAGCAGATAAGCTCTCCCAAAATAAAACAGAAAGAGGGGGCTTTCCGAGATGGCGATGATTGTCAAACTGCAGCTTACACAAAGCACCGGGAATACCAGATCTGAATCATTCAATGTTTTTTCTGGTCAATATTTGTGTTTTTGTCTGGTCAAATCTATAAAACAAGATTAGGCCTTTGAGAAATTGTTAAAGATTGTATAAAAACAACATAAAATGAACAGTGTTTCTGTTTTCTTCAACTTGTTTCTGTTTTCTTCAACTTCCAAGCAGCGAAGTGAGGAGATCTAAGAGACCATTTTGATGTTTCGCTTCTTTTTAGGATTTCAAGAACACAAAACGTGCAGGATTCTGTGTCAAAACGTTTAAAGGGGGTGTAGTTTTGACATGAAACATCGTTCATTATCACCAGGACCAAGCCAAGACTAAATCAAGAACAAACCAGGATCAAACCATGAACAAGCCAAGACTAAACCAAGACTAAAACAGGACCAAAACAGGACCAAAACAGGACAAGATCAAACCAAGAACAAACTAGGAACAAACCAAGACTAAAACAGGACCAAACTGAGACCACACCAAGACCAAACCAAGACTAAAACAGGACTAAACCAAGATCAAACCAAGGCTAAAACAGGACTAAACCAAGACTAAAACAGGACCAAAACAGGACAAGATCAAACCAAGAACAAACTAGGAACAAACCAAGACCAAAACAGGAACAGGAACAAACCAAGACCAAACCAAGACTAAAACAGGACTAAACCAAGATCAAACCAAGACTAAAACAGGACTAAACTAAGTCCAAACCAAGACTAAAACAGGACTAAACCAAGACCAAACCAAGACTAAAACAGGACTAAACCAAGATCAAACCAAGACTAAAACAGGACTAAACCAAGACCAAACCAAGACTAAAACAGGACTAAACCAAGACCAAACCAAGACTAAAACAGGACTAAACCAAGATCAAACCAAGACTAAAACAGGACTAAACCAAGACCAAACCAAGACTAAAACAGGACTAAACCAAGATCAAACCAAGACTAAAACAGGACTAAACCAAGACCAAACCAAGACTAAAACAGGACTAAACCAAGATCAAACCAAGACTAAAACAGGACTACACCAAGATCAAACCAAGACTAAAACAGGACTAAACCAAGATCAAACCAAGACTAAAACAGGACTAAACCAAGATCAAACCAAGACTAAAACAGGACTAAACCAAGAAACAGGGCTAAACCAGGACCAAATCAGGGTCAAACCAAGACTAAAACAGGACTAAACCAAGAAACAGGGCTAAACCAGGACCAAATCAGGGTCAAACCAAGACTAAAACAGGCCTTTATTGCAAATTATGAGACCAGTTTTACATATTAAATGTCATAAATAAAGAATTGAGCTTAAATTCTATTTCTTCCAATTAATTTCTTTCATTTTATGAGTATATGTTTGTTTTGTTTGTTTGTTTGTTTGTTTGTTTGTTGTTGAGCTTGAACTCCAAACCTTCAGGCAGAACATCACCATCAACAAGCTCAGCATAAACCCTAAAACAAAAAGAAATGTAGTGGAGTATAAAGTACAGATACTTGGTCTCAAATGTTGTGAAGTAAAAGTAAAAAGTATCAATGACTGACGTAAAGCTCAGATACAAAAAAAAAAAGTACTTTTCCTTTTGTACTTTGTGACTTTCCACCTCTGCCTTTGATGGACAGAGGAGCTGGACTGAATCTGAACACTTCTTGGTCAGTTGTGCAGGATTCTGTGTCAAAATGTTTAAAGAGGGTGTGGCTTTGACATGAAACGTTGTTCATTATCACCAGGACCAAACCAAGAACAAACCAAGACTAAAACAGGACTAAACCAGGACCAAACTGAGACCAAACCAGGACCAAACCAAGACCAAACAGGACATGAAACATCGTTCATTATCGCCAAAAGATAACGTGACACTTTGCTTTCGACTGTGCCAAGGAACATTACCTCGTCTCATTGCCAGGTGTACTTAAAAGAAAAAGACAGATGGATTTAACTGAATTATTACTATTTTGTAAAGTCCTGAGACCAAAAGAGAGCAAAACATGCCCAATTTAAAGAACCAGACACAACAGCACGTAGAATGTTTGCAACATTGAATACCACATTTTTTTTGGCAAAGTAAATCGAAATGTATTGAAACGACGCGTGCTGTAATCAAAGCTGAAGGCGGTCCAGTGGGACGTCAGAGTGCGGGGCCTTTATTTTCTGTGGTGACTTTTGTTTTCGGACAGACAGTGGAGAGAGGGTGAACCGCAGAATGTTTTCAACCAAAAAAGTTAGGTTTGGTTAAACTTTATTGTCCCCAAAGGGAACTTGGTCTTGAGAAACTGTTTTAGTTGTTTGCCTGTTCTACGTTCAAACTATGAACAGTTACAAAAAGAACATGTTTCTAAAGTTGAAGTTGTGCAAGACTGAGACCAAGCCTAAAACAGGACCAAATCAAGACTAAAACAGGACCAAACCAAGACTAAAACAGGACCAAACCAAGACTAAAACAGGACCAAACCAAGATTAAAACAGGACCAAACCAAGATTAAAACAGGACCAAACCAAGACTAAAACAGGACCAAATCAAGACTAAAACAGGATCAAACCAAGACTAAAACAGGACCAAATCAAGACTAAGACTAAAACAGGACCAAACCAAGACTAAAACAGGACCAAACCAAGACTAAAACAGGACCAAATCAAGACTAAAACAGGACCAAACCAAGATTAAAACAGGACCAAACCAAGACTAAAACAGGACCAAACCAAGATTAAAACAGGACCAAACCAAGACTAAAACAGGACCAAACCAAGACTAAAACAGGATCAAACCAAGACTAAAACAGGACCAAACCAAGACTAAAACAGGACCAAACCAAGACTAAAACAGGACCAAACCAAGACTAAAACAGGACCAAACCAAGACTAAAACAGGACCAAACCAAGACTAAAACAGGACCAAACCAAGACTAAAACAGGACCAAACCAAGACTAAAACAGGACCAAACCAAGATTAAAACAGGACCAAACCAAGACTAAAACAGGACCAAATCAAGACTAAAACAGGATCAAACCAAGACTAAAACAGGACCAAATCAAGACTAAAACAGGATCAAACCAAGACTAAAACAGGACCAAACCAAGACTAAAACAGGACCAAACCAAGACTAAAACAGGACCAAACCAAGACAAAAACAGGACCAAACCAAGACTAAAACAGGACCAAACCAAGACTAAAACAGGACCAAATCAAGACTAAAACAGGACCAAACCAAGATTAAAACAGGACCAAACCAAGACTAAAACAGGACCAAACCAAGACTAAAACAGGACCAAACCAAGACTAAAACAGGACCAAACCAAGACTAAAACAGGACCAAACCAAGATTAAAACAGGACCAAACCAAGACTTAAACAGGACCAAACCAAGATTAAAACAGGACCAAACCAAGACTAAAACAGGACCAAACCAAGACTAAAACAGGACCAAATCAAGACTAAAACAGGACCAAACCAAGACTAAAACAGGACCAAACCAAGACTAAAACAGGACCAAATCAAGACTAAAACAGGACCAAATCAAGACTAAAACAGGATCAAACCAAGACTAAAACAGGACCAAATCAAGACTAAAACAGGACCAAATCAAGACTAAAACAGGATCAAACCAAGACTAAAACAGGACCAAACCAAGACTAAAACTGGACCAAATCAAGACTAAAACAGGACCAAGTCAAGACCAAACCAAGACTAAAACAGGACCAAACCAGGACCAAAACAGGACCAAACCAAGACCAAACTAGGACCAAACCAAGAAACGGGGCTAAACCAGGACCAAACCAGGGTCGAACCAAGACCAAACCAAGACTAAACAAAACCAAACCAAGACCAAACCAAGACTAAACCAAGACCAAACCAAGACCAAATCAAGACCAAACCAGGGCCAACAGTCATAAAAAGAACATATTTCTAAAACCTGAAATAGTGACGTGAGTGTCGTCCTCTTCAGAACCACGATCCTGGAAAAAACAAATATAACAGACATGAGATTTATTAGTTGAGAGAGAGAAATTTAGTTCTTCTTTTTTTTTTTGTTTTGTCTTGGTGGATCCTTTGATCAGAGGTGAAAGAAGTACTTAGTTTTGTTCCTCAAGTAAAAGTACAGATACATGTGCAAAAAATGACTAAAAGTAAAAGTATCACATCAAAAACTACTTTGGTAATCATGTGGAAAATGTACTTTAAGAGTAAATAGTAAAAGTATTTCATGCAGATTATCAGACCAGTTGTATGTATTAAATGTTGTAATTTTGGTAAAGAATTGAGCTTAATTTTGGTCGACAAAGGTCTATTCCAATTAATTTCTTTAATTTTATGTGTATATTTTTCTTTCTTTGTTGTTGAGCCTGAACTCAAAACCTTCGGGCAGAACGTCACCATCAACGAGCTCAGAATAAACCTCAAACAAAAAGAAAAGAACTGAAGTAAAAGTAAAAAGTGTGCACAGTAAGAACGACTGAAGTAAAGCACAGAAACCTAAGAAATGTACTTTTCCTTTTGTTCTTTGTGGCTTTCCGCCTTTGATGGACGGAGGAGCTGGACTGAACACTTCTTGGTCAGTTCTTTCTTTCCTTTGGACTGAAACTAAAGGAAAACGTGACGAATAAATCATTGTCGACTGGTTTGGAGTTTGAACATGTTCAGACAGAGTTTGAACTGTACTCTTCACATCTGCAGCTCTACATATTAACTATGTACACTGTGCACTGAATGCGCTGCAGGTGAACAAAATATCTTAAATTTAAAGATATCAATGTGGAACTTCTCCTGTAGTTTACTCACATAAATGTAAGAAAAATATGCATTACAAGTTTTTCATCATGTCATGTTTTCATAAGGCATTTTATGTGTAAAAGTTGTCCAAAATAAACATATTTGGGACATTTAAATGTGAAAAATGGACAGAACCAGGTTTAAATCTCATGATTCATTTTGTAGCATATTAGTTATTAAAAAAATGTACAGAGGGGAGTTGGGGTTTTATATTTAGTTTTTGAGCAAACTAGATCTTACTGAAAATTGTCTTATGAATTCAAATTTAGCCTCATTTTTATGACTTAAAACTTCAGTAAATCAGTTTTAGAATCAGATATCAACAAATCCTTCCGTACGTTTCGTCAAAATCTTGTTGAGTCCAGATTGTACAGTTTGGTGTAGGATCTACTTTGAGGCTGATCTTTATGTCTCAAGGGAGAAAAATGCATTTTTAAGAAAACAACCTTTGAAGTCCTAGTTTAGTCTCAGTTTAGTCCTAGTTTAGTCTCAGTTTAGTCCTAGTTTAGTCTCAGTTTAGTCCTAGTTTAGTCTCAGTTTAGTCCTAGTTTAGTCTCAGTTTAGTCCTGGTTTAGTCTCAGTTTAGTCCTAGTTTAGTCTCAGTTTAGTCCTAGTTTAGTCTCAGTTTAGTCCTGGTTTAGTCTCAGTTTAGTCCTAGTTTAGTCTCAGTTTACTCCTGGTTTAGTCTCAGTTTAGTCCTAGTTTAGTCTCAGTTTAGTCCTGGTTTAGTCTCAGTTTAGTCCTGGTTTAGTCTCAGTTTAGTCCTAGTTTAGTCCTGGTATGATTCTGGTTTAGTCCTGGTTTAGTTCTAGTTCTGTGTAAATTAGAATCACAAATGTGAGGGTGAAATGCTGTACTTTTAGTCTGAAAGTGAATTCTCAGAGTGAAAGTGAACAGAGACTCACGTGAGTGTAACACCAGTGTCACTGTTGTACTTAAACAGCTTCATCTTAAACTTATCTCTTGTTCATTTCGGTTTTGAGAATTTAACAACTTGAGTTTAACTTTATAATTCAAGGTTATAGTTTCAAACACACATTCTGAATATTCCGCTCAGTTACTTGCACAAATGAACTCAACATAAACTCAGACACTCATGGACGGGAAGCTCCAGTCCAAACCTGAAGCTCCAGACTCACTTGGTCTTTGCTGCAGAGCGCCCCCTGCAGGCCGCACCAGGCACGACAGAACCCCTGCCAATGACGTCATCGAATAACGCACAGCCGCAGGGAAAGTATTTGAATCATCCCCGATTATTATTAAGTTTTTATTGCATTTTTATCACACTTAAATGTTTCAGATCATCAAACCAACTGTAATATTTCAGAAAGACAACACGAGGCACTGCAATTTTTGTTGTTATTGTTTTTTGTTCAGTTTTCTCTCTCACATGTCGTCTTTCATGTAGAAACCACAAACGTGTCCAATCTGCTCCTGAAGATGTTTTATTCTTCCATTGAATCCACTTCATCCATAGATTTCTCTGGGACATTGTAACTTCAAAGGACGTTTTCTTAAAATGCATTTTTCTCCCTCGAGACATAAAGATCAGCCTTAAAGTAGATCCCACACCAAACTGTACAATCTGGACTCAACAAGATTTAGACGAAACGAACAGAAGGATTTGTTGATATCTGATTCGAAGCCTGATCTATTAAAGTTTTAAGTCTAAAAATTGAGGCAAAAGTTTAATTTTTAGAAGAATTTTCAGTCAAAGTTTACTGAAAAATAAGAAATCCAAAATCCTCTCTGTACATTTTTTTGTAACTAACATGAACCAATAAATTTAAACGTGGATCTGTCATTTTTTTCAGATTTAAAGTTCTCATATAAGTACAACTTTGTCTGTTTTTATACATACTTATTTCTTTGAAAAACGTATAATACATTAGAGAGAAGTTTCAAATTGATAAGTTTAAATTTAAGATTTTTCCCATTCACATGCTGTGTCTCACCTTAAAGTAAAATACAGTTTTTAAATCATGATTTCATGTATTAAGGGAGCTAGGCACCTTTTCAACAACCGCTGATTTTTGAATGTCACAGCATAATTTACACAAAATAAAGTGCTTTTTTACCATTTATTCACGAATTCAACAAAATAAAGGTATTAACTTGTATTTTCATTTGTAAAAACGAAAAAAATCGTGACATTAGATGAACTTTGAGCTTTGGTTTCTTGGTAATTTAACAGTGTGATGTCATCGTTTACAACCAGGAAGCAAAATTAAACAATAAAAATTGCTAAACCGGGATAAAATTTGTAAAATTTCTTAGCAAAATTTGAAAAACATACAATTGCTAAACCAAGATAATATTTGTAAAGTATTATGTCCAAATTTGAAACACATTTATCTTAACTGTATTTCAGTGACACGAGTCGTCCAGTCTGTCATGGGCCCTTTAATATTTTGATATTGGCCCAAATGAATGAAATCTGCTCTAATCCAGACTCACGATGGACGTTTGTGCCTTTTGACGGTAAAATATGGGTGTAATAAAGTGAATGGACTTTAGTCGTTTATGGCAGCGTCCGATAAGTGACGATTATGTTGCCCAATAATAAATAATGGATTTATTTACTTTGTTGACAAAAGCTGCTGCTGCTAATGATTGACCAAAGATTTAAACGGGTTATAAGATTGAACGGTGCCTCAAACTGTTAAATATATTACTTTTTTTTAGTAATAATATAGTGTCAGACTTCAGTCCCAAAAGTAAAAAGTACTGTTTACATTCTGTGCTTCTTCAATCATCACCGATCAAACTGACTTAAATTCACATTCTAGGTTTCAAAGCTAAACATTTTTAAAAGATGACAAAGATATTATGCAAAATAAACTTTTCTGAGCTTCAGTGTTCCCTCAAAGTTTGATATTGTCTTGCATTTGAGTTTTGTTGTTGTTTTTTTTTTTTGCGTGCTCAGAAAATGTCTGCTTTCACTTACCTCCTGCTGGTGCTATTATTGGAAAAATTAAAGGTGCACTATGCAACTTTTCCGGCCTGTCTCCATGGAGATTAAACGGCTTTGCATGAATGTTCCACCATATGACTATCTCTAATAATAATAATAAAAACAGGTCAGTAAAAACAATACACATCCAATACATCACTGTTAACAGATAAAAGCCTGTTTAAATAATAATTTAAAAAGTCTCGAGGTTTCTTTTTCTCTTAAAACAGTCCAAACTCTGGATTCTCTGTGGAAAAAAGCAGACCATGTTACAGGTCAGATCTGTGGAGAGGCTCACAGTCAGAATAATAACACGTGTTTCAATCAAAATCACCTGTATTTGGATAAATGTTAGATATGTTTAATGTCACATTGCGAAACATTTCAAACAAAGCAATAACATCTCCCTGGCGGCAAAAAAAAATGTAGTGAACCTTTAAGAGTGTAGGCACTTTTCAAAAATAAAAAACTGAACATTTGCTGTTTGTTATGATGAAATGTCATTATGAAGAGGCGGGGCTTATCAGTTCTACAGTTTGAACAGGAAGTCAATGAACCCGTTTCTTTTATGAAGCCGTTTACATCAATATTGCCATCTAGAATGAACACAATGTATGATTATCTATCTGTGATCTAATGATGTATAAATAGTTCAATAGTAAATACCTGAGAAAAGCATGATATGTCTCCTTTAATGTTAGCCCAGTTTGTAAAAGTCTCCAGTGAATCATTAAGTGTTTTTAAGTCGCTTCATGCTGCGTAAAGATGTGCTTTTCTGTTTTTGTTGTTGTTGTTGTTTTTGTTCAGTACAGTACAGATACAGCAGCAAAAATACTCAAGTAAAAGTATCACATTTTAAAATCTACTTAAGTAAAAGTACTCCTTTAAAGTCTATATGACAGGTTCGACGTCACACTTCACTAAAACGTTGTGAACATGATTATATTTAAGATTTTACTGAACATTTTGCCTGTTTGTCCCAGTTTGACAGTTTTTGTAAAGTTTATAATGTTACTTCCTGGTTGGACATGAGCAGCAAATGTGACATGGATAGAGGTAATTCTACAACTGTTACTTAGCAACCATTTTGACAACAAGGGCCAAAATCCATATAAATGACACAATAGTTATGATTTGACAAATAATTATACCTGATAACAACTTTATTTTGTTGAATGATGGTTTAAACTGTCAGAAAGACGCTTCAGTTAAACGTTAACTGTCAATTTATTTTCAAATGTACGTCTCTTTCTGATGACATCACAAATGGATTCCATTGTAGAACTCAGCACTACTTCCTGTCATTTTAAACTTTTATTTTTCAATTTTTCTTCACAAACTGCAACTTCACAAATGTAAAACTATGATAAATATTTAACACAGGTGCCCTCCCAATAAACTAGGTCAGAATTAGAGAAAAATGAGAACCTGTCATTTAGACTTTAAAAATGTACTTTAAGAGTAAAGAGTAATTATTTTTGGTTTGGAGAACTACAAAAGCATAAAATTGTAATCTTGGTTGTTAAAGGCAACTTTCCAGGTTATTTTTCTCTTTAGAGGCTTTTTATTTGCTCAAAGGGAACTAGAAAAAAACTAAACAAAACAAAAAAACAGACAAATGTGCTAAAAAATAAACCCGTCAGTCTTTTCAGCAGGTCTAAAACCTTAAGAAAATATACTTTTACTTTTCAGTCCAGTTCAAAAATGTAGTGGAGTAGAAAGTACAGACACACGCTCTGAAATGTAATGAAGTAAAAGTAAAAAAGTATCTACTGTAGAATGTACTTAAGTAAAGCACAGATACCCAGAACATTTACTTACATACAGTACTTGTACTTTTGTGCTTTGTTACTTTCCACCGCTGTTTTTTTTTTATGATGTATTTTGTAGTTTTGCGCGGATCCCGGCGGGGTCAGGGGTCACGCGGGGTCAGGGGTCACGCGGGCCCTCGGAGGCGGAAGTGCTCCCGTTTCTTCAGCCGCCGGTTTTCAGCCGGAGTCAAACCCGGACAAATGGAGCGAAACATGAGCGACGTGCGCGAACGACGCCGGATAAAAGACGCAGGATGCCCGGACACAAGCGGAGATACAGCGTGCGCTTCCCCCCGGTGAGTGCGCGGCGCAGAGGGGGGTGCGGTGTGACGGCGTTGCGCTAAAACGGGCTGCGTGTGTTTCGCCAGGGACGCGTCAAGAAGATCATGCAGAAGGACGCGGAGGTGGGGCGCATGGCGATGGCTGTGCCCGTCCTCATCTGTATCCTTTACCTGTGGCTGCAAACGTGCACTTTATTATAGAGACTTTACAAATGTGCAAACAAAAACAGTCTAGATTCAGAACGGAGGCAAAAGTGAAGTGCGACATGATGTGATTTCACTGAGAAACTGGGATTTAACCTCAGAATATCACAAAATATGAAACATTGAGATGATTTAGTGTCAGTAAAAGCCTCAGACACATGTGAGTGACATCAGAGCTGCTTTAAACACATTTATTATTATATTTTACATTATGTTTTAGGAAATTATGATCAACTCTTTGCATTTTTGATGAAGGAACAATCCAGATTTATGGGTTTTACTGGAAAAATACTCACAGAAATGTTGAGCCCACAATCATTTTTCATTTTATCTAGAGATATATTAGATACTGTTCCATACATTAGATTCTTTTGAAGCTAAAATACAATTTTAAGGCTAGAAAATTGTATTTTATCTATAATGTTTTATACTTATAACGTTCTACTCTGGAAATTCAAATGTGTTGCTTTTTTCCAACACAAACACTTAAAACCAGTAGAATTCAGATCTAATGTGAGAGAATCATTGAAAATTTTTGATGAAGGAACAATCCAGATTTATGGGTTTTACTGGAAAAATACTCACAGAAATCACAATCATTTTTCATTTTATCTAGAGCCTCGATTTTTAACCAGTGCGCCTTGAGGTTTTGCCAATTGCGCCTTGAAGAAATGTCCAGTTTCAGTTTACATGTTGACAGTTGTGGATGGAATTGACTCATTTATCATTTTGGAGCGTCCCGAGCAACTTCTGATCGAAAAATGAACGCAAACCATCACTATTGACACATTTAAAGAACCAGACAGTGGCACAGACATTATTTACCATATATTTTGGTCTGGTTTGGTCATGTTTTAATTGTAGTTGGTGTGACGTGGAATCATGTCAACTCAAAAATCTAGAGACAGTAGGGCTGCAACTAATGATTATTTTGGTAATCGATTAGTCCAAAGATTAATCGATTAGTTGTCTAGAATGCGAAAGGTCTGAGAATATGAGATTTTTACTCAATTTTACTCTAACAATGCTGAAGTGAAGCCGTTTGTTGATGTTCTGGTGGGGACTATTTATAGAGGAACAAGTATGTTAATCAAAAACACACAATTTACATGTTTCCTTTACACGTTTCCTGTGTGATTCATGCAGTGATAAAACCTTCTCTTTGCAGCTCATACAATGTTTTGGAGTCTGTGTATCGACCAGTTTACGACGATTACTTCATGATTTAATTAGTTGACAACCATTTCTATAATCCATTAGCTGCGATTAATCGATTCACTTGTTGCAGCCATAATAGATATATTAGATAATATACAATAATTAAAATAATTTAAAGCTAAAATACAGTTTTAAGGCTAGAAAATTGTATTTTGTCCATAGTTTGTTTTAGAAAAGCAAACTAACTGACCTTTCTACTCTGGAAATACAAATGTGTTGCTTTTTTCCAACACAAACACTTATAACGAGTAGAATTTAGATCTAATGTGAGATAATCATTCATTTTGCCTCCACTGCGGAATTTAGATGACATCACACTTTAAAGGGTCTACAGGTACACTTTTCTGTAAACCCTTTAAATAACCATGTTGTCATCAGAAATCGTGTTCAGAGAGTCTAAATTAAAACGCAGACACCTTTTCAGCTCTAATTCAGCTCCAGTTGAAGTCAAAGTCGTTCGTTCCTGAACCGTAGGCACCAGCTCGAGCTCTGGAGATGTTCCTGAGGGCTCTTCTGACTAAAACCTTCTTAATCACACAGTCCAAGCTCAGCACGGTCCTGTCGGTCGCTCATCTGTAAGTCTGCGCCTCGTTGTTCATTTAGATCTGTGTGTTCTGTGGTAAACCAGTGAGCGCAAGTGTTTTCCAGGAGGCAGTGCATCGAGTCGGAGCGGCTGTTCCACTTCCTGTTGGATTTACTGGAGCAAATGTCCACGGCTCAGAAGAAAGACCCCAAGAGCATGAGCATCTGGCCCCTGTACAGGTGAGAATGTGCTTTGTCGATCTTAAAACATGTGCAAATGCTCAGTTCAGGTGTTGTTTTCATGTTTTTAGGTCGTCACATCATGAGAATTCTGTAAAGAAGTCAGCCGAGCCTTTGTACAGGTGAGTTCTGGGTCATTTCAATGGTAAATACTGCAGTTGTGATGGAGGTTCAGACATTTACAAAAACATGTATCAGTGGACGTTCTGCTGTTCTCCTACTTTAACCCCCTAACTTTAAGTCGATATGACAGGTTCAACTGTTTTTCAAATCATTTAGTTGCGGTTTGTGCAGACGTTTTGAAATAGAAAGGTTTAAAATGACAGGGAGTAGTGCTGAACGCCTCTGTGATGTCATCAAAAAGCGACGAAGCGTTGAAAATACAAAGACAATTCACAGACTCATTTTTCCAACAGTTTAAACGGTCAAAATAAAGGTGTTGTCAGGTTTTATTTATTGTCAAATCATAACTATTGTGTAATTTATGTGGATTTTGGCTCTTGTTTACAGTCTGGTTGCTATGGTAACAGTGATGCAATTACCTCTAATTGTGTGATATTTGCTGCTCATGTTCAACCAGGAAGTGACATTATAAACTGGGGATAAAAGGGCAAAATGTTTAGTAAAATTTTAAATATATCATGTTCATTACGCTTTAGCGAAATGTGTCGTTTAAACCAATGGTTCTCAAACTAGGGGCTCCAGGGGTCCACAGACGATGGAAAAACTGATACAATAGTGTTAAACAAGGCTGGACTCCTTCAAATGCAGTGGTAAATGTAGATTCCTATTGTCGGCCAATCAAAGTCATTTTTCTAGGTCTATATTCTCTAAATAAAACCAATCATTAGATATAAGGCTAATTTATCACTTTGCATGTCGCCTGTTTTTTGTGACTGTGGGTCGCGAATGTGGACTATTGTTAATTTTGGGGTCGTGACTGAAAAGGTTTGAGAACCACTGGTCTAACCTGTCATATCGTCATGTCATATAGACTTTAATATGACTTTCTGAGCACCACTGCGGCAGTAGCGCAGTAGGTAGAGTGGGCGCCTTCTGATCCGAAGGTCGGCGGTTCGAATCCCACTCCAGACATGGAGTAGTTGAGTGGTCTGATCCTCTGACCCGCAGGTTGGTGGTGCGATTTCAGCTCCTTCAGATGAATAATGCCGTTGTGTCCTTGGGCAGGACACTTAACCCACCTTGCCCCCAGTGTCTGCGTACACTGGTGTATGAATGTGTGAGTGGATGGGTGACTGGTTCCTTGATGTAAAGCGCTTTGAGTGCCTTAAAAAAGGTAGAAAAGCGCTATATAAATGTGACCATTTACCATTTACCACTAGATCCTGGACTTTTTCAGGTCTAAATTAGAACTAAACATGGTCAGAAATTAGACTAAACCATTGATAAGGTAGTTCTAAATGTTACATTACCCAAAGGATGACAAAAACATTCTTAGATTTATCTCTAAATAAAACAAATCCTGCAAAGACTGCAGAGGGACACTGGCCTGAATGACTGTATTGTAACAATTTAAATGTAGTTTCTGTGCATTGATCCTTCGGGCTCTAGTTCAGAGGGGGTCGCGAGATGATGTCAAGATCTAATTTTAATCATGTTTTAAATTAAAAACTGTATATTTTTTATAAAATAGGGTCCAATAGACCCTTTAAAATGTGACGTCATCAAAATTCTAGAATGGAGGCGACTAAAGGCAAAATGGACTGTAAAATGTTTAAATGATTCTCTCACATTAGATCTAAATTCTACTGGTTTGAAGAGTTTGTTGGAAAAAAGCAACACATTTGACTTTCCATGGGATAACGTTATAAGTATAAAACATAAAGAATCTAATTTATGGAATAGTATGTAATATATCTCTAGATAAAATGAAAAATGATTGTGGGCTCAACATTTCTGTGAGTATTTTTCCAGTAAAACCCATAAATCTGGATTGTTCCTTCATCAAAAATGCAAAGAGTTTATCATAATTTCCTAAAACATAATGTCAAATATAATAATAAATGTGTTTAAAGCAGCTCTGATGTCACTCACATGTGTCTGAGGCTTTTACTGACACTAAACCATCTACATTTTTCATATTTTGTGATATTCTGAGGTTAATCCCAGTTTCTCAGTGAAATCACATTATGTTTCATTTTTGCCTCCGTTCTGAATTTACAATGTTTTTGTTTACAAACTTTTAAAGGGCCTATTGTTAGATACTTGTTGTTTCTTGAAACTGTGAACCAGACACTCTTAATGGTTCTTTATCTCGTTGTTTATCGCCGTCTTTTGAGTCATGGCCCAGTTTTGTTGTTTAAAAACTGCTGTGTCACTCTCTCCAATAAAACATGATCAAATGACACCCACAAAAGAGAAATGTGTCAATAATGTCTGGCCAATGTGGCAATGGTGGTGATTTTTATATCTTTTCAGGTTTAGAAGTTTTCTCAGAGCAACAAAATGACAAATTATGACATTAAATCACACTCTGGTTAAAAATCAGTTGTTTACCTTGTGTTTTTCAGACCGTCCCATCATGAGATTCCTGTGAAAAAGAAAGCAGAGGTGAAAGAAAAAGCCCCGCGACAGAGTTTAGACTCGTTCAACGACGACTACGACTCCAGCGTAAGTGTCACAACTGTTTAAAACACAATGTGACGATTTTACTTTTGTCTCTTGTACCCCCTAACCTTTGTCTCATACTCAGAGTACCCCTTAACTTGAGTTTCAGGCAAATAAAAGGGTTTACTAGTCACATATTTTCAGTTATTATTGTTATATTTTTGTTTTAATTATATTTATAGTCCAAGATACTTCAAAAGATTCAAAAGTTACAACTAATGACACTTTTTTTGTGTTCAAATATAAGTAAGTTTCATTTTCTCTTAACCTGAAACCATTCCAAGTGCCCCCTGGTAATTGTTCATGTACCCCCAAGGGTCCCTGTACCCCTGGTTGGGAAACACTGGTTTAGATGAACCCAAGGATTTTTTGTTATCTCATTCTAAAACTGATTTATTGAAATTTTAAGTTAAAAAAATGAGGCAAAATTAGAATTTTTGGGACAATTTTCAGTCTATCTATTTTACTCAAAAACTGAATAAGAAATCCAAAATGAACCAAGAAATTTAAACCTGGTTCTGTCCATTTTTCAGATATGTGTGTTTTTAGACATCTTTACACATAAAATGCCTTATTTCTACATGAAAACATGACATGATGAAAAACTTGTAATACATGGTTTTCTTACATTTATGTGAGTAAACTACAGGAGAAGTTTACAATCGATAGCTTTTAATTTAAGATTTTTTCCTGTTTGCCTTAAAAGTTTGTAAACAAAAACATTGTAAATTCAGAATGGAGTTGAATCGCCCTGACATTGTGTTTTAAAGGTTTATTGTGACACAAAAGTTTTATATTTAAAGTGTGTTATTTCTCTTTCAGGAGCCGGAGCTTGTCATTTGTCTTTGAGTAACTTTTATAAACACCACCTTCTTGACCCGTTCATATAATTGTGTATATTATTATTATTTATGTTAGAAAAAGTCAGCCGAAAGTTAAAATGTTTGGAAGAAGAAACGTTTCAAGTTCTTTTGCAGTAAGTTCACATTTGCAGTACGTTTGTCAAACACCAGGGGGCAGTGGCTCGTGGCTTTAAAATGACAGATCTTTAATTTTTGTTTTAAAGAAAGGAAAATGTTAATTAATTTGATTTTTTTTGTACAGTTTATGCTGTAACTCCTTTGTTAAATAGAAACATGTTTCCATCACTGACTGTAAATAGAACAATCTTTGTACATCTTGTTTTAAACCGTAACTAAAAGCTAAAATCTTTGTGTTTTTTTTCCTAAACAAGATGTATCAAGTGTATTTCAATTCTCTTTAAAACCGCAGTGCTTGTTTTGCTAAATTTAGTTTTGTGTTTAGCTTTTAGAGCACTTGTAAATATAGGTTTTAGAGACAGGAAACAAATAAAATGTAAATATACAAAAAATAAATAAGGTTAAAAAAAAAAGCTTGACTTTGTGGCTTGAAAAATTTAATGTTATAAATTGAATTCTCGTGCTCACATAAATAAAAACAAAAAAGCAGACATTGTTTGATTTATTCCCTAATATTCTTTGTACATTTGTGAAGATTTTGCTGAATAAATATCTCTAAATGTACAGTTTCTACGCCGAATATAGCGACGCCGACTCACCCGCAGATCCAGTATTTCACACAAACATGAATCGATGGAAAGCAACAAATGACACAGTAATTTAGGACAAAAAAAACAAAAACGTCTGTACAGTAAAGGTGAACTGCCGCTGAGAACGACCGCCAAGTTATTCAGGATTTCATGGAGCTGTATGGAAACGGCCGGGCTAGAGTCGCTTTGTCGCGTCACGTTTTGCGAAACGAAAAAACATTCTAACACTAGCGCGGTTAAAGAAATGCGTCTAATTGTGTTTTTGTTTGACAGGTTTTGCTATTAGATTTGTGATTTGTGTTTAAATAATGGGATTCTGTCAGGAGAAATCACAAGAGACTGAAATAGAAGTGACAAAATAATAAAAGTATCACATGTTTTAGAATGTTTTTGTCTTTTAGTCGCGTTTTTGTCACTTTTATTCGTGTTTTTGTCGCAATTCTGTCACATTTTTGTCGCTTTTAGTCACATTGTTGACGGGGTTTATCATGTTTTGTCAATTTCAGGAGCGTTTTTGTCACTTTTAGTCAAGAATTTGTAAATTTCAGTAGCGTATCTCACTTCTAGTCGTGTTTTTGTTGCTTTTCGGTTTTTATTTTGTCACATAATTGCGTTTTTGTCAATTTCAGTAGTGTTTTTGACACTTTTAGCTGCATTTTTGTTGCTTTTAGTCGTGTTTTTGATGCTTTTAGTCGTGTTTTTGATGCTTTTAGTCACAGTTTTGTCACTTGGTCACGTTTTTGTTGCTTTTAGTCACGTTGACTGTTTATCAATTTCAGTCGCGTTTCAATCAGACGTTTTAATTCAGTTGCCGTTTAATCAGATTTTTGTCACTTTTTGTCCATTTCAGTAGCGTTTTTGTCACACTTAGTCAAGTTTTTGTGAATTTCAGTAGCGTTTGTCACTTTTAGTTGCTTTTTGGGGTTTTTTCAGTAGGATTTTTTACGCTTTTAGTTACTTTTTTTTGCGTTTTTGTCACTTGTTTCATTACATGTTTTAACAAATCTAAACTACAGGGTTTGCCATTTTTAATGCAGAATGAAACTGGATATTTGTTGTTTGTGGAGGAAATTATGGCTCTTCAAAAACTGCGTCCATTCAAGTTGCACTTTCGATTTGTTTGATTGTGGAATGTTACTTAAACCAACGGCAGATCATAAAAAACATACTCCAGACCATCTTTAACTCTAAACTTTGGTCTTAACACAGACTTTGTGCCTTTGTGCAAAGACAATTCACTGTGGAAGAGTCTTTGTTTAATCATCAATTGAATTTTAAAGGAATTTCTCACTTTATTTATTTTTTATCCCTAAAAAACATTTAACGTCTATTCCATTTTGAATTCGACACAGAATTTTGCCGTGGATGAATTTTATTGCGCGTTTCTCAGTTTCAAAATCATGAAACGCACCTTTTAAATATTGAATGCATAGATTTTCAAGCACAAAAATTCAAGTCTAAATCCAAAGTTTGAAAAAAATGCTGTAAAAAAATGATTCTGATGACGCTGAATTGATAGTTTGTGATTTTACACTTTGAATTTAATTGTTTGTTTAAATTTGAGGGTTTGAAAATCTATGCAGTGAACATTTAAACGGTGAGTTTTTAGTTTTTTTTTATTTTTAAACTATGAAAAAAAACACCTAGACGTAATTCAGACACAACAACTAAGAATAAAACCAATTAAAACAAACGGCGCACAGAGCTTTTGAGTCACAGGAAGTGGAAGTGCGTCGTTCGTCGTCTCATGTTAAAGGTTCCAGAGCAGCTTTACATGAAATAAACAAACCGTCGGTGCATTTCATTTACGTACAGTACATTTTTCACATCGCATCAGATTTATTCAGCACTTAATGGACACTCGGACGCTGCTTGAAGCCACAGTCGCTCTGTTTTGGAGGATTTTGTTCCATTTTATTCAACATTAAACCTGTTAAAATCATCTAACTTGATTCATTTTTTGCTGCTAAATATGAACTGGAAATACATTGTCTTTGCGCTAGTAACGATTTATTTTGTTGTTTTTATTTGTAGTGATAAGATTTGAGCTGGAGAGAGTCAAATAATTAACTTCTATGATGAATTATAGATGGAAACTAAGTGCTAAAATGTTTGTTGTTTTTAGATTTGTTGCAGCTTCAGTTTTGAACAATATTGTGCATTTAGAAAAGGTTTTACTGGGATTGTTCTGCTTTAGGTTGGTTTTGTCAGTATTATTGTTTATACTGAGAGATTTTCTTCGCACTTGAAAATTTGTTATCATGACAAACTTTTTCAGTTCGAAGGGAATAAAGAGAAAAAATTGTGGAGTCGAGACAGACACGTTTCCCTGAATATGCAAATGTATTTTCGAAGCAGAGAGCGTGTTTTTGACACTTTTAGTCATGTTTTTGTCGCTTAATAAGGTTTTAGACACATTTTTGTCAATTTCAGTTGTGTTTTTGTCACTTCTAGTTGCATTTAGTTGTGTTTTTGTCACTTTTGGTATCGTTTTAGTCACTTTTAGTCGCATTTTTGTTGCTTTTAGTCATGTTTGTTGCTTAATAGCGTTTTAGACACTTTTTTGTCAATTTCAGTTGCGTTTTTGTCACTTTAAGTCATGTTTTTGGTGCTTTTAGTCTACACTTTTACTAATCCAGAACTAAAGCAAGAGAAAGCCTTAAGTTGAATAGGCCTGGACGAGATTTTATAGCTATATTCTTAAAAAAAAAATTGTAATTAAAGCTGCAAATAACAATTATTTTAGTATGTCAAATAGTCAGCAATTATTTATTTTTTCAATCAATTGACTAGTCGAACGATCATTTCTGTTGCACAATTAGACTGAAATCTGGTGACTGAAGGCTTCAAGATGGAGAAAATTTTACCAATAGAACTTAAAAATAAAAGACATTATAGTCTAGATCCCAAACTTTTCTGGCCGAGACCCCCAAAATAGCCATGCAACCGATTTGGGACCCCCAAAGTGAGATGAAAATGACAGTAGCAATAATTTTAAGTGTCAAAGCGTGTTAAATCAGGTTTGATATTGGTTGTTTGAATAGTTTGTCTTATTGGACCCTATTTCACTAAAAGATACTGTTTTTAATTGAAAATAGAGCAAATACAATGTCATATTACTTAAAATGAGATCTTGGAATCATCTCGCGACCCCCTCATCGGTCCCGACCCGCACTTTGGGAACCACTGGTCTAGATAACCATTATAATTCTTCTGGTCGACTAGTCACTATTTCGCTGCAGCCCAAGTTGCGAAATCATCTCTCAAACCCAGAAATCTAACTTTTATTGCATTGTCTTTCTTTTAATTTCACGAACAAAATCGCAATTTTAAGGTTTATTTTCTTTTTGAATCTTACTCCAGTCAAAGTACGTCTAATATTCTAGTTAAATGGTTAGATTTTTTGATGAATACAGTTGTTTATCTTGATTTTCGATTGCATATTTCTGTCTTTTATTTCTTTCTTTCTTTGCAGCCGTGGAAATAAAAGTTCCATCAAAGTGAATGTTTCCATACAACCCCAGACCAGACGTTGTTCCTCTGTGCGGTCGCCCCAAAAGAGAAACATGCAAAACTACAGAACTACAGCAGTGTACGAAACACATCCTCAAAGCGACGCCGTCCAAAATAAAACAAAACACGTGTCTTTCTTTTGCATTCGATACAAATGTTTATGAAGCCAATTGGTCTGAGTGGTTTGTTTGGACTCCTTTTCGTTCTTTTTTCGTCCGTTCCCTCGTTCTGAACACTGATTAAATACAAATTAAAACATTTATACATACACAGAAACGGGCGAAAGTCTGGTCTCACCCCGTTTTCCAGTCTCTTTTCGGGTTTTCCGGCGTCAGACCGAGACCGAGAGACAAAAAAAATTCAAGAGTAAGGTTTGTTTAAAATCCAAATAAACGGCGGAAAGGCGGGGCATCAGTAAAGCCGCGCCCCGAATCCAAATGTCATTTTAATGCTCTCGAAGTAGTATCGCTGCCAGCCCTCTTTCGTCCGCTCCTCCTCGCTCTCCGGGACGCCCCTGAACTCGGCCCGGAGCTCCGTCTCGCTGCTGCGGTCCACGAGGGTCAGCGAGATGGTGGAGTAATGCTCTGCGGGACAAAAACAAGACTGTGTGAGGAGGAGGAACGACGGAAAATAACAGAAACGTGATAAGGATGGAACACGATACTGACAAAATGTATCGTTATTCTCAATGTTCAGCCTCAACTATTATTATCAACTATTTCCATGTATCTGAACCAAACTGCACTCAAAAGAACTCAACTGTAGAGGAGTTCATGCAAAAACAACTATTTATACACAAAAGTACAAGGTATTTAAATGTTAACTCTAAACTCTTCAGCGAACTCACTCCATATCTTCTCATTTTGGCCGTATAAATCATTTTCCGATCATTTAATATGAATAAAATGATTAGTTGACTGAGATACCATCGACCGACTAAACGACTACAGCCCTTGAATCCTGTGTGTTTTGTGTCATTCCTGCTCCGTCTGAGTCATAAAACCTCTTCTTTCAGCTCATACAATGTTTTCGAGTCTGTCTATCGACCAGTTAACGATTATTTGATTATTTAATTAGTTGACAACCATTTCTATAATCGATTAGTTAGAAAAATGACAAAATGTCTGTCAAATTAATCACAACATTTCAAAAATATCACCATCTTCCTGCACAAATACCACCATGTTCAGCAAATCAAATGCAATGCTGTTTAATGCCGAATTTCAAGATGTTTAACGCCACCGTCAACGCCAAAACAAGACCATCACAGTTTTATCATGTCAAACTAGCAGCAGAATGGACAAAATATAATAAACTACTTTATAATATTCAAAAAACAAATTTACTAGAAATTTAAACCATGCACATGTATTTTAACCACACGCCGCTCTGACCTGTTTTTCCTAAAATGTGCCTAATTTCAAACTGAAGCTGTTACTGAACCTTTTGGACACAAACTATTGTCTGGACTCTTTGTGAAGCTGAGACTCTGATTTACTCTGATTCCACTTGAAACAAATTTTTTATAGGTTTTTTTTTTTTAATATTTTAAAGTCCAGCTACATTTTCTTTGTTAAATCTATGAAGAAGTGAAGCTGGTGTCTGTAGATTTTGTCTGATTGACATTAGTTTAAGCTTTTGTTGGTTTTGACAATTCCTCTTTTAATGCTGAAGCTAATTTAACAAAGAAAAAAGTTTTAGAGACTTGTAATAAAGTCAAAAAGTCCAGGTGGAATCCATATAAAAGTCCTATTACATTTTTTTGAATTTTAGTGTAATTTTTAAATTTGTGCTTTTGGAGTAGAAACTGACTCTAATTCATCCCAGAATGTTTGATTTGATGTAAATAAGTGGGTCACAGCTTTCTGTTCATATTGAACACGTCCAGCAGCTGATCGTTTCCTTTTGTCAGATGTGGATAAAAATAAATACATCATAATCTAGCGTGAGATGCCAGAATAGCAACTGGTTGTGTATTGTGTAACCCATGCTTTTACAGTGTTTCATTACTAATGCGACCACAAGGGGGCGCAGCTGCATTAAACGGCTGCTTTCACCACGTGTTCGAGTAAAAGGTTGCACCATCTCACCTTCCATTCACGCTCAAAGGTTTAATCACAACTTCTCCTTCAGCGTCTTTATGTTTAATACTTTCCACATTAAAGATTATACATTATACATTATATGAAGCAGGATGTGTGGAATTATGTAGCAAAGGTAAAATAACTCTAAATATGTTTTATATTTTAGATTACTCAAAGTTGTAACCGTTTGTTGACAGAACGCAAACAATTGGCCTTTTCTCATTGGATTTCATGCTTTTTTTTGCTTCTTACGTTCCCTAAGTGTCTACAATGTGAATAGTCATGAAAATAAATAAAGATTAAACAAAAAAAGTGTGTCTGAACTTTATATTCCACCTCTAGGGCTGTGGTCGACAAAGACACCGTTGTTTGACTAAAGTTGATAAATATGTAAAAACTATAAGGTATCTCCATGTATTTGTCCCAAACTGCACTCAAAAGAACACAACTGCAGGAGTTTGCGCAAAAACATCTATTTATACTGAAAAGAACTAGTTAACAGTGTATTTGTGTTAGATATGGACAAGTTAAATTAAACTCTTTAGCCAACTCACTCCATATCTTCTTGTTTTTGCTGTTTTTAACATATAAATTCTTTTCAAAATCTAAAACAATTGGTCGACTAAGACGCCTTCTACCAATTAATCGACTAAACCCTTGATTTTCAACCAATCTGCCCTGAAAATACGTCCAATTTGAGTTCACAGAGTCACAAATGCAGATGGTAATTAATTTACCATTTTGGAGTGTCCTGAGCAACTTCTGCACGAAAAAGAATGCAAAATCGTCACTACTACCATATTTAATGATGTATTTTAAACCCAAAAAGTGTGCTGCGACTTAAAAAAGGTTGAAACACACTGGACTAAGACACCATCTACCGATTAATCGACTGAACACTAGATTTTCAACCAGTGTGGCCTTTAAAAAATGTACAATTTGAGTAAACAGAGTCACAAAATGCAGATGTTACTGTCTAATTTACCATTCTGGAGTGTCCTGCGCAACTTCTGCACCAAAAAACAACACAAAACTATCATTACTGCCATATTTAATGAGACAGACAGCGGCACAGACTTGATTTGGCTCATTTTAAACCATATTCCTTTAATTAAATGGTCTGATTTGGTCATGTTTTAGTAGTAAATGATGTGCTGTGATGTATTTTAAACCCAAAAAGTGTGCCGTCGACTCAAAAAAGGTTGAGACACACTGGACTAAGACACCATCTACCATTAATCGACTAAACCCTTGATTTTCAACCAGTGTGCCTTGAAAAAACATCTAACTTGAGTAAACGGAGTCACAAATACGGTTGTAATTGACTAATTTACCATTTCTGAGCAACTTCTGCACCAAAAAACAACATAAAACTGTCATGATTTCCAAATTTAAAGAATCAGACAGTGGCACAGACACGATTTGGCTCATTATGTACTATATTTTTTTAAACTAAATGGTCTGATTTTGTAATTTTTTGATAGTAGATGGCGTACCGTGATGTTTTTTCATCCCAAAAAGTGTGCCGTGACTTAAAAAACACTTGAGAAACACTGAACTATGACACGATCTACCAATTCATCGACTAAACCCTTGATTTTAAACTTGTGTGTCTTTAAAAAATGTACAATTTGAGCTAAGAACCACAGATTTACCATTTTGGAGTGAGCAAAAACGATTTCAAAACCATCACCAGACAGTGGCACAGACATGATTTGGCTCATTATACACCACATTCTTTTAAGTAAATGGTCAGATTTGGTCATGTTTTAGTAGATGGTGTGTCGTGGTGTCTTTTAAACCAATGAACAAATGTGCTGGAACTCAAAAAAGATTGATTACGGCCCTGAAACCTTCACACATTTGACACAGTTGAGTAATTATTAAAAGAGAGACGGTTTAGAGCGTACCACAGGGCCAGTTGTTAAATCGCCACCTCATCACAATCTTTTCATCCGGGACCTAAGAAGAAGGAAAGAAGATGTCATTAAAGCTATGCACAGGTTAAATAATAATATAGGCCCTTTAAAAGTTTCTAAATTCAGAACGGAGGCAAAAGTGAAGTGAAACATAATGTGGTTTCACTGGAGAAACTGGTATTAACCTCAGAATATCACAAAATATGACAAATGTAGATGATTTAGTGTCAGTAAAAGCCTCAGACACATGTGAGTGACATCAGAGCTGCTTTAAACACATTTATTATTGTATTTTACATTATGTTTTAGGAAATTATGATCAACTCTTTGCATTTTTGATGAAGGAACAATCCAGATTTATGGGTTTTACTGGAAAAATACTCACAGAAATGTTGAGCCCACAATCATTTTTCATTTTCTCTAGAGATATATTAGACAAAACCATCGCTCAATCAAGCTGCTCTCATCACAATATCAAGTTTTTTTTCCTCTGGGTTTGCGATTGATTTTTAAAAATTGGACATAGACCAAAATGTTGCTTTTATATTCGATAGGGGAAAAATGTGCATGATTTATGAAAAAGGATGAAGGAACAATCCAGATTTATGGGTTTTACTGGAAAAATACTCACAGAAATATTGAGCCCACAATCATTTTTCATTTTATCTAGAGATAATTATTATCTAGAGTTAGATAATATACCATAAGTTAAAAAAAGAATTAATCTAAAATACAGTTTTATGGCTAGAAAACTGTATTTGTCCATTGAAAACCAAACTAACTGACCTTTCTACTCTGGAAATTCAAATGTGTTGCTTTTTCCCAACACAAACACTTAAAACCAGTAGAATTTAGATCTAATGTGAGAGAATCATTGAAACATTTACAGTCAGCTTCATTTTGCCTCCATTCTGGACTTTTGACGGCGTCACATTTAAAGGGCCTATGACGTGTCGGAGGTCGTCGTACCAGGTCCGTGAATTCGCCGCAGACGTTGCCGTCGAGGAGTCGAAACCTGCCGCCTCGTTCTGCGTCCACTGTGGCCGAGCACCGGGTGAAAGCCTGGACCATCTGCACCACACACGGAAAGCCATTTATGACACATTTATAACACATGCATGGGCCATTCACGACAACAGATTTTACAGTGCAATGTATTGTTACAGAAAATATCACGATAAATTATGACATTGAATCTACTCAACATAACTTTAAAGCAGGACAATCCCAATAAACTGTTCCAAATGAATCATATCATAAAAAATAATGAGCTTGAATGAATAAACTGTAGAACGGAACACTTCATTCATCATTTATGAGCTTAAATGATTAATTATTTATCCTTCTACAGCTGAAATTTGAATATATTACCAGACAATACAACACATTTTCCTATTAGTCCAAAGAAAAAATACATACTGAGCCCTAAAAATATTGTTTTTGCAAGAACTATCCACAAATACTCCTTCATTTGGTCTTCTTTAATTATAGATACTTTTAATTTCTGGTCTGATATTTAGAAATTAAACATATCTAATGTCTAATCTAATGTTGAACCTGTCATTATTTTTGTTAGAAACTGGCTCCACAAACTTGTCTCATTAATCTTTTGGCTAAAAGTCCTGACAACTGACGACGATTACGTCTTTGGAGTTGTATATTGGACCATTTTCTGAAGCTATTGTGAGAAAGTAGCATCGGTTTTGTTTATTTATGTCGACAGAAGACATTGAACTTTGTGTCAGTTTTTGTTTTATGTGGATGGACCCAGTAATTACAGAAATATTAACCATAAACCAGGACAAAATATCTGACAGTTATCCAGCTCTACTTTAATCTATTGAGATTCAGAGCGTTCAGGTTAAAGGGGCTGTACCTGAATTTTACTGTTGTGAAGCGGGAAAAACAGAACTAGTGCATGTTCTCGATTTTTTGCAAGTAATAAAGTAAAATGTGTGCTTCTCCAGCACAGATATGTTGTAAAAGCATCTATTCGGGTGAAAAAGAGACCACAACTTTTACTCTGCATCTGTTTATAGAATGTTTTATCCAACGAGAGAAGTGCGCCGTCAGCATGCTAATGTTTGTTAGCTTTACTGTGGCGCTCTGGGCTCAGAAACTGTCCAAAAGTTCTTATAAACTCATCACAATTAATATTTACGATGCTGGGACTGCATTATGAAAGTGAGAGATACATGTGACTGATGTAAAGACTTTAACATCAACTAGTTCTGTTTTTCACGTTTCAAAACAATAAGAACCAGATACAGGGCCTTTAATATATTTACAGTTCCTACAATTAAAATAAGCTTTATTGTAATAGTGGAAACAAATCTAAAAGTAGGAATGTGCGTTAGTTTCAGTGATAATATAATATAATTTTTAAATTTCCTTTGAGTCTTTGAATTTTTTTTATTTCAGTCAGGATTTAATAAAAAAAATCTTTGGCTAGTTTTAATTCACAAAAATGTGCATGTGCTTATTATGGATTTACTCTATAAAAACAGAAACAATACATATATTTTTAAAAGTTTGAATTAGTATTGCGTTGCTTCGTGGCAAAGACGAGTTCCTTTGACGTTGAGTTTGTTTATGATCGAGTTTGGGACTTTTTGATTGAAAAATTGACCATTGATTTTGCCTCTGACTCTTTTTTTTTACAATTAAGTTTAGTTTTTGTTATTCAATGAAAATATTAGTACTTCAATCTACTCTGAGTCATAGTTTTAGTTGATAAAAGAATATGAAATTTTAGTCATGATTATAATTTTGCTCACTAAAACGGAATAGAAAGTAAAACAACAAAAACTATGACTAAAACAAATAAATAAATAGAGAGAATGAACACATATTTTGTATTTTGGTGCACATAACTTCACAAGGACAATAATACAATGATAGTAAATACAGACTGCACTGACCTCCTGGTTCACAAAGACCCTGTAGAGCTCCGAGGGAGAAGTGAGGAACGTTTCTTTCATGTTAAATTTACAGGTTGGAATTTTGACTCCGGTGTTTGCTGGAGCCGTCGTGCTGCAGGGGCCGGAAATCTGCCAAAGGAGACAAACGACTTTCACCTCAAAACCAGGACTCAACCCAGACCAAAAGAGGACCAGACCAGATCTTTAGAACAAGTAAACTCAGGCCAAAACCAGAACCTACTTACTTCAAGGTAAAGTCCACATTGATTTAGACCTGGTTTAGTCCTAGTATTGACCAAAACATCAACTGTTTTTCAGTGTTTCCCATGCGGTGACTATTGTGGAACATGCAATCCCATTTCTATCTTATACAAATATTTAACAAATGTGGGAGTATAAATGTCACTTATTGCCACTAATCAAATTTTAACAGTTTTTAAGATAATACAAGAGACAAAAAGTATTATTTGACATATCGGTTTAATGTTTGGCTTGTTTTTTGACTATGGGGGGTAGAATTACACTATGGGGGCCACTATAGATGTGTCAATGGGAATCACTGTTCTGTTTTTTGTTTAATGATGATACTTTGTGTAAGACACATTTGGGAGCTTAGACCCACCTGAGTTCTGTCACTCTTGGCTTTAGACTGTGAAGTGGTCTGAGTCTTGGACATGCCGTTCGCCGTCGGCAGGATCATTCCCGATGTAAATTCTGCAACAAGAAAAGTCAAACCTGAAGTCCTCAGATATGCTTCAGCGTGGATTATTAGGGGTGCACTGATATGTTGGCCCAGTATCGATATTGGCTGATGATTCACATCATTGATTGATACTGTTTCAGCCCAAAATCACTGATAACAGCGCTCCGATCTTTCAGCAGCTTTATTCAAACAGAGCAGTCAGAAAACAGTCCAGTCTTAATTCTGAGTTAAAAGACCCAGAAATGACAAAGTTAAAGGTTTTTAAAAGTGCTATAAAAAGTTTTTATTAAATATATGCGTGTCAAATTCATCCACAAGCTGCGATAAATGCGATGTTTTTTTTAAACACCACAGACATAAACGTGACGTCTCGATGGCACAGGCAGAGGTACAGAGAGACTTTGGAAAAAAAATGGAAGAGTGAAGGCTAATTTTACTGTATAGAATAATCATATTAAAGCCTACAGTCTACCTGTATTTAAACATAGTGCTAAATAAAGAATTGCTCTATCAAAAGTTATCCTTTTTCCCAAATAAAAAGCATTGTGTGTTACATTCATTTTAAAATTTAGAAATAAAATAGAATAGAAATAACTAAAACTTAAAGGGGACCTAGTTTACAGCTATATCTCTTTGTTCAAAATGTGTTTAAAATGGAAATACACAAGCGCTCAAAATATGCAAACGCCACAAAAAAAATATTGGCCCAATATCGGTTATCAGCTTTAACTAGTTCAATAATATCAATATTGGTATTGGCCTGAAATGTCCATATTGGTGCAGCACTATGGATTATGTTTTAGTTCCTAGTGTTGTGTACAAGGTAGAACTTGCACAAACCTGTTTTTAAATACCCCACGTAGCTGCCCAAAGCCTCTCGGACTTTATCGACGCCTTTAGTTTTCATCAGCTTCATCAGCGGCGTGTCCGGTTCGTCTTTATTCAACGATACAGAAATCTGAACAAAGATTAAAGTTAGAACATCTTCACTGAAAAAAACTGACATTTTATTTACAGGAACGTCGACACTTACATCCAGGTCCTCCATGTCGTTCTCGTCTGATAGATTCGGGACTTCAAGTGAGCCTTTAAATTTGATCCCTGATTTTGTTTTTCCTAAAAACAAGAAGACGACTCATTAGTTCACCGGTCACTTTTCTGAAGTGCAACATTAATTGACAAATAGGAACCTTAAATGTTATGTCGTAAGCATAAATAAGACTGACAGAACGAGAATAGCAGGGCTGCAACAATTATTCAAATATCAACATCTAATATCTATATTTTGACAATAGTAATTGCTCTCTGGACTATCAAGACACTAATTTTTATAAATACTTTTATGCTTTTGTCTTTTTATACCAAAAACAGTGGCATTGTTAAATCAAAATGTCAAAAAAGAATTTACCATTTCAGATTGTTATCAATAATACACCTTATTCCTAAATATTCTCTATCTCGAAGCCTTCGCGATATTTCAACCTTTATTTTGTTCAAATGTATCTTCAAAGTCTTCATGTACAATAGAAATAATGGTTTGACTCGTCCAGTCATTAGTTGCAGCTCTGGAGCGTGAAGAGCTCTCAAAAGAATCTCTTCCTTTAAAGACATTTATACATTTGATGGCAACTTGTTTTATGGCTTTTTCTCTCTGTATCTGATTTAAAATGATTTAAAATCTCCAGTTGCCTTTTATTATCGTAAGCAGTGTTCTGGAAATGTCTCTTGTAGTATGCCTAGGGCTACAACTAACAATTATTTTGGTAATCGATTAGTCAAGCGATTATTTCTTCGATTAATCGATTAGTTGTTTAGAACGTGAAACGTGAAATTTTACTTGCTTTTATCCAGATAAAGCCGTTTAACGACATTCTGGTGAAGAATATTTATTGTATTTGAATCAAAAACACACAATTTACATGTTTCATGTGTTTTTTGTGTCATTCCAGCTCCGTCTTAGAAATAAAACTTCTTCTTTCAGCACACAGAATGTTTTGTAGTTTGTGTCTAGACCAGTTAACGATTACTCGATTTTTTAATTAGTTGACAACCATTTCTATAATCGATTAGTTGCGATTAATTGCTTAACTTGTTGCAGCCCTAACGTTAACATTCAACTTCAGAATTCAAGTGTACTTTTCATACAGTTGAAGTGACCAAAATGTATGAAAGCTTTGTTCAGACCAACAGCTACAGCGGAGAAACTCACCGGTCCACGTTGCCTTCAGGCTCCACTCGTAAAAGAAGATGAGTTTGCCTTTGCGGTTGTTGATCGACGCTTCTCCGTCGCATTTACCAACTTCTGTGATCTCACAGGTTCCCTCCTCGTTCTCCACGCTCAAACCCACCAGCAGCGATTTCAACTTCTCCGACGACCAGTTTGTGGCGTCTCTTTCAGTCCTGCGGGTCACCACAGGGCAAACATTCAGGAAAAATGAACGACTACAGTTAGGTCTGGGTGATACGGTGATAATAACTGAATCGTGAACTCCTCTCTGTGACAATCTGCTATTTTTGTGAAATCGTCGTATTGTGATTGACTGTTTGTGTCTTTAATGCAGCTGTCTGTTCAAACACACTTTTTCTCCTGTTGTTTAGCCTCTGAAGCCTCTGAGCAGATGACTTTATTTACCTCTTAAAGGCCAGAGCTGCACGATTAAACCAAATCCACACAAAGTCACAATTTTAATGGATGCAATTCACAAACCACAGAGGGGCCGTTTGACTTAAAAGAATTTCTTCCACAAACAACAAAATGTCTTAATTTGATTTGAATAAAAACTGCTAACACTGTAGCTTGGATTTGTACAAACATGTTCTGAAACAAGCCACAAAAGCACGACCAGAAGCGATAAAAATGCGTTCAAAAACACGACCATAAACAATAACGACACAACTAAAAGTGACAAAGACGCGGTTAAATATGACAAACACAACTGAACATGATAGAAATGCAACTAAAAGAAAAAAATGGTGTTCGAAATGTGAATTTGAACAGAATCCCATTTTAAACAGTCAGAAAATCACAATTAGATATTTTCCCTAAATCGTGCAGCTCTAAGTGAACATGAATAGTGATAAACTCAAAATCATGATCTGGCCCCAAGAAAATCGTGATAATTATTTTTTGACATATAGCTCAGCCCTAACTACTGTGCAAATGTTTTATTTAAATGGAACAATTATCATTCGTTTTTCATTCATTGCTGTAAGAATGAATACAGTTTTATCTTATTTTTTGTCAGTTATAGACAATAAGCCTTCAGTTTCGTTTGGTAAATCTACAAATTATCTACAAATCTACAAATAATCATCTCTAAAAAAGCTCTCACATAAAACATAAATACTTGTAGTGCTTTTAGTCCTGGTAAAACAAAAGGTATTATTTTAAAATGACGCATAAATAACAGTCTCTTAAGCACATAATCACAATTGCTTCTTCTGTTGTCAGCTTTGTAACTAATGGCCTTAAGATGTGCAGATTTAATAATAGAAAAGAACATCTTTGGGGCAGGAAATAAAGTATAATGAGAGTTTTGATTCAGGAAATAATATATTGCAATTGCGATTAGATTTAGACATTTTAAAGATGCGTGATTCTGTCCAGAGACCACATTTGAGTGAAGATAACACTGAGACTCTACACATTCATTTTTAATGTTTGCAAAGGTCTGAACAACATATATAAAATATTTTTCTACATAAAGATAGGGTATTTTGCTCTTTACAGCAAACATTCTTTTGCCTAAATAACTGACGCCTTTGCGATTTGAGAATCTGTTTCGATTGCGACATTTTGTGCATCCTTACTTCATTACATTGTCACAAGTTAAGTTAACTCACAGTTTTTGCATCGTTTAACTGCCAAAATTTAGTAATCAAGACCAAAATGATTGCAGAACAGATGAATATAAGAAATATAACTGCCTCGTATGTAGAGCTGCAACTAACGATTATTTTGGTAATCGATTAGTCAAGCAATTATTCCTTTGATTAATCGATTAGTTGTTAGAACGCGAAAGACTCTTGAATATGAGAATTTTACTCAATTTTACCCAGACAAAGCTGAACTGAAGGCGTTTGACGATGTCCTGGTGGAGAATATTTACAGATGAACAAGGATTTTAATCAAAAACACACAATATCCATGTTTCCTGTTTGTTTTTGTGTAATTTCTGCTCTGTCTGGGTAATAAAAGCTCTTTCAGTTCTTAGAATGTTTTGAAGTCTGTGTATGGACCAGTTAACGATTACTCGATGATTTAATTAGTTGACAACCATTTCTATAATCAATTAGTTGCGATTAATTGATTAACTTGTTGCAGCCCCACTTATATATGATATATAGCTTTGTGGTATCATTTTGAAGCCAAATATACAATACATTAAAAAGAAGAGAAAAAAAAGAGCACACTAAAACGCATATTACTAAATAGTGCTCTTTCCAATTAATTATATTTTTCTATTGCTGAAATAAAACACTTAATAAGAAATTTGATCTCTTGCTCTTCAGTTGTACTTATTATATATCAATCAAGTCTCTAGCCTGCCATGTCGAGCAGTAGAAGTGTGCTATGTGTGTGTTTCTATGGAGAACCATCTAGAAACGAAAAAGACTGACCAAATTTAACATAAATAATGACTAATAATGAATCTACGCAAAGACACTCGCATAGGCAATCTTCAAACGCAACAGGTTTTAATTGTTTGCTCGTAATCACACTGTTATTTAATCTTTAGATACACGTGCTGTGACAACTTTAGCCGCTGTTCATGCCACAGCTGTAGTTAGCCACCGGAGCTAACAGTAGACGAGGTTAGCTCATCAATATTTCACACAAATTCACTTCCATTACGAGTCAATCACGTGTCCAATTTGTTAATAGCGATAAAACAATGCGAACTTGCTATAGTACACAAATATAAAGGTTAATCCGCGGTTTATTGACAGGAAAAACTAGCCCAGACTGTGTTTAGCATTAGCCGCAATGCTAACATGCAGTGTCCTTTTTCAACGTTCTTACCAGTGCCAGTTGTTGACATTTGTGGCATCGGCTCTCTCTTCCACGATCCACCGCGGGTCTCCTTCTCCCCATTTGGCCATGATTTCCGGTGGATAAAGGCGGCAGGTTGTGTGTGGTTCGGGGGCACGGAGCAGCTCTTTCGCCGGTGGTTGTCGGTGCACGCTGTTTCTAGAAGCCTCGGCTCCTCCGTTATTCGCTCAGTGCAGAAAATGCTCGAAACGGAACTTTGTGGAAAAAGGGCGGTCAAATGGCTCCGACCGGAAACACGACTGCACTGACGGAAGGTTCCACGTAAAGAAAAAAAATGATTCAAAGGTGAAATAGAGACCTTTTAAAAAAAATGTGTATAAAACATCCTAAATTCCAAAAAATGAAGCGCAACATAATGTGATTTCATTGGAGGAACTGGAATTTAACCTCAGAATATCACAAAATATGAAAAATTGAGATGATTTTGGAAAATGAAAAGCCTCAGACACATGGCATCAGAGCTGTTTTAAACACATTTATTATTGTGTTATAATTATGTTTTATAAAATTATGACAAATTTTGCATTTTTGATGAAGGAACAATCCAGATTTATGGGTTTTACTGGAAAAATACTCACAGAAATCTTACAATAATCCACAATATTTTTTTCTGGCACCAGCAGGAAGCCAGTCCATGTTTAGTCCTGACTCTGGCACCAGCAGGAGTCCTGGCTCTAGTCAGGACCAAAAGCATTGTTTTAATATGTATTCTTACTGTGAACCGGGTCAACTCTCCACAGATATGACCTGTAACATAAACCTGACCTGGTGTCATCCCCTGCTTGTCTCTATGGCTTATGTCCATAGAGACAGTTATAAGTTATAATTATTTTCAATATCCATCCTCGTTTCAGTGTCTGCTTGGATCTTAAAAGTGAACAAAATAAATATGAATTAATAAAAAAGAAACTGTAAAACATTCATGTATGAACAAATAAACAAACCAATAAATATATCATAAAGACGTCATAAAGTTGACCAAAATAATGAACAAAGGTACCTTCAATATTTACAGGGACAATAAAAAATGATAACTAAACTGGTGTTTAATTAGACAGTGTGGACTCCTCTTTACTTTCCGCTGTAGTGTAAAATTAATTGAACAAAATGGTGTAGTAATATACGCTGTGGTTCAATTTGTTTACTTACATTCAAAGTAACTATAACTGGTTATAAATTATAACATTGTCTTAAACAAAAAGATCCACCTCAGCAGAAATCTCAAGGAATACAGACTCTTACTGTCCTACTTTTAGTTTATTATTTATTTGTACAATTTCTATTACTTTGTAGTGAACATAAAAATATGGGCCTGTGTTTGAGAGGAATCGTTGAACTTGCAACAGCTCCATCTGGTGGTACAATTGAGACGCAACAACATGTAATTGTCTCGACAACATACAAGCTTTTGATTTTACATTTGGAGAATTTAGCGTGTGCGACAACCCTTAGGTGGAATCAAGACAAAACCACTGGACTAATGCACATGTCTAGTCCGTAAGTTTGGCCATATTTTCCTGTTAATTTACACAAATTCATTGAATAAATTAGTACACAAAAGTCATGTAGCCTATTTATTTTGTGTTTGAGAATCTAAACTTATGTGTTAAATACATATTTTGGCTGAATTCTGGTACAGTTACTCCTTTATCTGATAGTGTTCAGAAAAAAGTTACTACAAAAATCAAAGGAACACATTGTGGTACTTGATCATGTAATTTAGGCTTCAAACTGCACGATATTCGAGGGACAAACAGTAAACACAGCTCTTGCGGTGTGTGCATGAAGGCCTATCATTATGTCATTCTCTAGTGATAGATAAATGCAACAAACATAATACTATGTTGTGTTTTTTACTATAATATAAAGCAACTCAATGTGAAAGTTGAAGTCTATATGACAGGTTAGACAACACATTTCAATTAAACGTAGTGAACATGATTATATTTAAGATTTTACTAAACGTTTTGCCTATTTGTACCCAGTTTGACAGTTCTTGTAATGTTTAAAATGTTACTTCCTGTTTGGACATGGGCAGAAACTACGAATACAATTCTACAACTGTTGCCTAGCAACTATTTTCAAAACAAGGGCCAAAATACATGTAAATTTCACAATAGTTATGATTTGACCAATAATTATACCTGATAATGACTTTATTTTGTTGCATGACAGTTTAAACTATCAAAAAGTGTCAATTGTCTTTGTATTTTCAATGGTCTGTGTCTTTTTGATGACATCACAGAGGGATTCCGTTTTAGAACTCTGCATCACTTCCTGTATTTTTAAATTTCTATTTTTCAAAATTTCTTCTCAAACTGTATCTTCGCAAATGTAAAACTATAGTAAACAATTGACACAGGTGCCCTCCCACTAAACTAAGTCATAATTCGAAAAATTTTGAGAACCTGTCATACAGACTTTAAGCAATTTTTGCAGTGTAGAGTTTTTACAGTGAAACTTTTAGCTTTTTTTTTTTTTTTTTTTTTTTAAAATTAAAAATTTTTATTCAGCTCTTTGTGTTAAAACAACTTACATTTGGGCCATCTTTTGACACTAGACAGACAAATAACAGAATACAAAAAACAAAAAAAACCCTAATAATTACAACTAAATGCCTGAAACAACGTGGTTAAAAAAATCATAATAAATAAAATGATGACAACCCCTGAAACCTTTTATACGACGGAACACGCCTGGACAAATGCGATGATGACCTGATCCGAAGGTCGGCGGTTCGAATCCCACTCCAGACATGGAGTAGTTGAGTGGTCAGATCCTCTGACCCGCAGGTTGGTGGTGCGATTTCAGCTCCTTCAGATGAATAATGCCGTTGTGTCCTTGGGCAGGACACTTAACCCACCTTGCCCCCAGTGTCTGCGTACACTGGTGTATGAATGTGTGAGTGGATGGGTGACTGGTTCCTTGATGTAAAGTGCTTTGAGTGCCTTAAAAAAGGTAGAAAAGCGCTATATAAATGTGACCATTTATCTAAATTACAAAATAAAATAAAAAAGGCCATATGCAGGGAAAACTGGTGTTTCTTTTTGTAATTATTTGTTATTAATTGTAATTGTAAGGCCCAGCAGAGGATGTACTTCCTGCGGCAGCTGAGGAAAGCCAAGCTGCCGGCGCAGATGATGGTGCAGTTCTACACGGCCATCATCGAGTCCATCCTCACCTCCTCCATCACCGTGTGGTACGCTGGAGCCACAGCCAGGGACAAACAGAGACTACAGCGCATTGTGCGCTCTGCTGAGAAGGTGATCGGCTGCAGCCTTCCATCTGTGCAGGACCTGTACGTCTCCAGGACTCGGGGACGAGCAGGTCGGATCACAGCTGACCCTTCTCACCCTGGACACGGACTATTTGAGCCACTCCCCTCGGGCAGGAGGCTACGGTCCATCCGGACCAGAACCTCCCGCCACGAGAACAGTTTCTTTCCCTCTGCCGTTGGACTCATGAACACTTTGTAACACCCGTCACTTTAACTATATATTATATAAGGACAATCTATTTGCACTACCACATTGGCACATGGCACTGTCTGCCAACTGTACATTCTGTATATAGTCTATCTTAGTCTATTTTATTCTTAATTTTTATGCATGCCTTTTTATATATTTTTTATATTTTACTCATTGCTTTATGTTTGCACCTTCGCCGAAGCAAATTCCTATGTTTGTGAATTTCACTGACAATGGCAATAAACCGCTTCTGATTCTGATTCTGTAATGTCTTAATATTCGTTTTTTGTCTGTTTTTAATTCTCTTTCTGTTGTCTGTCAGACGGGGATTCTGTCTTGTTATTTTATGTGAGACAAAAAAGAAAGAATAATAATAATAGCATAATAATAATAACGCTTTTGTTGTTTCCTGGGGCCCCCCTCACACGCACACGTACCCGGGCCCCTCCGCGCCTCCAGTCCCGCCCCTGGCCGTGGAATCCCAGTCAGAGGTGCAGTCTGCGCCGCTCCCCTCCCCCGCTCGTTTCCTCCGGAGCCCAGAGCCTGCCCGAGCGCCTGCCTCCCTCCGCACGCCGCTCCGCACACAGCTCCACACCGCGGCAGCAGCAGCACACAGCGGCCGCAGCTCCCCGTCTGAAGCCGTGGCGTGAATGAGCTCATCCGGACACGAGCAGCGCTTCTTTCCCTATGACCGAACCGGGAGTAAAATAACACGACAGACGCGAGGTGAGCCGGGCATTTTTTTATTAATTAATCATAACCCTCAGCACAGTGTTTTTTTTTATCTTGAAGGAAACGGGGGGCAACTTTACGGAGCCCCCCAAAAAAACCGCGGTGAAAAGTGGTGTTTTTGGGGCAGGGGAAACAGAGCCTGGTGGATGCTCACTAAAAAGAGCTAATTAGCTTCGTAACATTCGTGTTTTAATTGATTACGTTAAGAGAGGCAAGAAAACAGATAAAACATAATCATTAACAGCCATTTTAATGATTAAAACCGGACTTTTAAACGCGTGAACTCGTCTACTCTTCATTCACGTACATCGGCTCGTATTTCCTGCACATGTGGATCCGTAAAATGGCTTTAGCGTCCGAATTATTGTTGTAAATCATAATTTTGACTTTGCTCAATACTTAGCATCAGATTTTTAACCATAAAACACCACTTTTGATTTGAATAGTCTAATTTAAAATGATTAGCACTGAACTGCGATCGTAAAAGCGGTCGTAAACAAAGTGTTAAAACGGGTAGAAATGGTTTTAGAGTGGGTATTTATAATTTTCTGGTTAAAAATGTAGTTTTTCGGTGCTAAAACACTAGCAGCGGTTGTTAGCTTCTAGCGCAAAATGGCCACATTGTCGCTCGGTTTCTCAGATGCCGAAAAGACAAAGCATGCGGCAGTCACGTCGAGCGGCCGAAAAACGTCCCGAAAACCCGTCTAAACGCAGCGGGACGGCGCGTTAGAGCGAACCGAGCCGCGTTTACCGGAATTGGGCCGGTGTGGGGCTCGGACGTGGCCGGGTTTGACTTTATTTGCGAATTTAAAAACGCGAGAAAGTGTAGCGGCGGCGGCGGTGGGGGATGGGCCCGATGTGCGCGAGCGGCCATTGACGTAAAGCGAGACTGCATTTTGTTTGGTTTCAGGCTCCCACAGCTGCTCGCGGCGGCTGGAGCTGGCAGCTTTGTTTATCGGGATGTTTTACAAGCATCACACGGCACCGAGGTGTTTTAGTTTTATAAACGCAGTGTTATCCGTCCATGAAAGAGACTACGGTGGTGTGAAATTGTCTCCGCGAGTCTGAAAACGACCTGGAATATAGGCCCTTTAAAAGTTTGTGAACGAAAATATGCTAAATTCGGAATGGAGGCAAAAGTGAAGTGCGGCATGATGTGATTTCACTGGAGAAACTGGGATTAACCTCAGAATATCACAAAATATTGAACATTTAGATGATGTAAAGCACTCAGACACATGTGAGTGACATCAGAGCTGCTTTAAACACATTTGTTATTGTATTTTACATTATGTTGTAGGAAATTATGATAAACTTTGCACTTTTGATAAAGGAACAATCCAGCTTTATGGGTTTTACTGGAAAAATACTCACAGAAATGTTGAGCCCACTATAATTTTTCATTTTATCTAAAGATATATTTGATACTATTCCATAAATTAGATTCTAAATACAATTTTAAGGCTAGAAAGTTGTATTTTGTCCATTGTTTGTTATAGAAAAGCAAACTAACTGACCTTTCTACCCTGGAAATTCCAATGTGTTGCTATTTTCCAACACAAACACTAAAAACCCGTAGAATTTAGATCTAATGTGACAGAATCATTGAAAATTTTAACTTCATTTTGTCTCCAGTCACATCACATTTTAAGGGGTATACATTGGCACCACAAAAATCACACTTTGTTGCTGTTTGTGTTGTAATAAACATAAAACGTGGCTGCCCTGTTAAAGAAAACGCTGCTAAAATGTAAAATCTGTTCAATAAGATACATTTACAAATTGTTTGACTTCAAATATTCGTTCCACAATAGTTGGAATGAGTTTTAATTTAGGAAACACTGAAACATACTTCGTTCATTAGTGCTGTAGTTTTCCCTCCAAGATTCAGTCAGGTTTTCCTTTCATAACTATCTGCTTTTGATTTGACATCTTTCTAATTCTAGGGATAAATTCTTGTATTTCTTGCACTCTTTAATAAAACCGGGATGCTCTCACTTTGGAACAGTAAACCGGAGCAACAAAAACCAAACAAAATATAGTTGTAATCTTCATTTCTTTTCAATGAATTTATCTCGACCCTTGTACTAGTATTTCCGCGCAGATGTCTGAATCAAAATCTCGTCTGTATCTTATCTTCAGATTGTAAGTTTGAGTTTATGAACAATAATAATCACACATTTTGTTTTTAGAATGTTGATTTTTGTCTCTGACCTTGCTCCTGTCTGCTTTTTCAATGTGTCAGTCGCCTGGGATCAGTAATAAAATGAATAAAACTACATTAAATATGTTAAAAATATGCTAAGCTATTGTACAAACTAAACTTTAAACCTGTCTCCTGTAACAAAGTGGATGAAATGAACAAAAAATACACAAAGTACATTTCACTGCCATATTCAAATCTACAATGAACAAATTGTGCTTTAAATGGTATAATTATTACATCTTCTACTTCTTTTATGTTTGTTTTCTGACCAATTCCCATCATACTTCGATAACATATTGCTTTTCTTCGTGTAAACAAACCGTGCTTGGCCAGAGCTGGCGGTAAACATTAGACGCTTCACTTTCGTTTCTAGTTTTACATTGACCTGCTCCACATGAGTCACTTCCTGGTTTGTGTTTTCAACCCTCTTTTCAAATGTCACTTGCTAAATCCTATAACCTTGCATTTTTACAGGAAAGAGCCACACTTTCTGTTTGCGATGAGTGATTTTGCGCCAAGTCAACTCTGTAACTTTGGTCGGCGGCGGTGAGAGCGTTAACGTTACGATTAGAGCCGTGCACAGTCACCGTCAACTATGAATATTTAATGCAGAAAATGTTGCAGCTGCCACAGAAGCGTCGGGGAGAGAAAATTAGTTTTGAGCTTTGAAATTTGTCAGCTAGTGTTAGAACGATATCATGTAAATGTGAATAACAAGAGTAGATTGATATTAATGTGTAAAACAGGTGTGCAATGTGAGATATTTAGAATTTTGCGCATTAAATTAACCCAGGTGAGACCGTTTTAAAATGGCTTGTGAAGTTTGACACTTGTGATACTTGTTTGACCGCCTTCACTTTCCACCTGTCCACATTTTTAGGATTCAGTATGAATGGAAAATGGAAAACAGGGAATGGTAAAACTGCTCATTTGTTGCAAGATCAACGCACAAGATGGCACTTTAATTAAAAAATTCTAAGATAATTGTAAGACAGGTAGAGCAAAAATCATTTGACAAATTATTGGTATTGGTAAGTAATTGAAAAAGGCTTAGCAGCAATGATTTTGGCTACAATTTTATGCCATAAATCGTTTATTTTTCAACCAATATCTAATTTTTGGACATTTCCTTAGTCGTAGATAGCGCCCTTGTTGTAGAGTGTGTCGTTGCTAAACTAAATGAATGGAGTTTGCAAAGATGCCCGGGCCTCAATAAAGGACCGTCACCTTAAACGTGTTGCAGTATTAAGTGGTTCAGTTGCATCATCCGCGAGACACGAGACGCAATGTTTGTCTGGTACAACGGCGACCCAATCAAAGCCAAACCGCAGCCCCTTCAGTCCCTCTTGATCTCCATGAAAATAAATGAACTAAACTTTCCTAAATAAATTAACTGACCTACACGTTTACATTTATTGACATGCAAAGTGGATTTTGTGAAATTTTAACGTCATCTTTTCCCGATATTGTACATTTTCTTGACTTATTTTGTGCTTGTCTTGTCTTCAGGGAGATAGTGCTGTCTTATTCAACAGGGCACACTACACAATGAGGATACCATTTGACTATAATTGTTTTCTCATCTTTTGTATTTTAGATCTCCAGGCGCCATGGCTTTTGAAAAATGACTTTCCCCTCTATTCTGTCCACTGTCAGGAACCGTAACTCTATGCAAACGAGGACCCACAGGCTCCGACCGCGCACTGTAACAATAGGCTTTCACTTTTTCATATGGATTTCATATCTGTTCAGGTTCAGACATTTTTTGTTTAGATTTTAATTATTGCATTGGACAACACATTTCTAATTGTACAATGTTGATCATTGTAAGGAATTGTGGTGTTTTTGAGCTGGTTGTAAAATGTGTTCAATGTAATGTCATTTGTAATGATTGCATTGGTTTGTTTGGCAGTAACATCATTGTAAGCTTCTTCTTTGACTTGACAAGGCATAGTTCAAAAATGTTTGATTTTTGTTACATTTTTTTGTAAATAGGAGTGTAAAACACTGCCCCAGGGCTAAAGTGCAGTAACTACAGGGAAAACTGAAAACGTTGATTTTAAAAAGATACCCAGGAAAAGGGGGATGTTGTGTTATACAAGAACAAGAGTCAAATGCATAAATGCAGAAAGAGACCCAAGAAACAAAGGTCTGAGGGAAGTGTATTCAAATTAAAGAGGACAACACTGAATGCCCAGCCAGGACACTCACTCCACTGTCGAGACACATCTGTTATTTTTTTGCTTTCATAAAAGAGACCCAAACAAACAATGTTACGCAAGAATTAAAATAATGTATATTTGATGTTAATGGTTTACATGACATTTGTTGTGAAGTTCAGTCTGTTAGTCCTGCGGGGCTCGTGGTTTTAATTTGGGGAACTCTGTCTGAAACGGTTCATGTTGTGACAGGGTGAAGTGCCCGGGTTTAAGCTGCTGTACTTACTGTACTCTGGCAGACTGGGGCAGTACAGTCAGACGTGTACTCTGTTCACTGTGTATTTTTCTCCATTTTGTGATGCCTTTTTAAAAATAGAGACCTGAAACAGAGTGCTCATTGAGCCGAAGCCCCGCCCACAGGTTTTACAGAGGAGACTCAGCCGGACACTCGCTCCCTTTATCTGTCTAATGGAAAATTAAATGCCACAGGCCACTGTTCAAAGCTCTGTATTTACTCGCATCGGGCTATTTTTGGACAAGTCAGATGGCCTCAAATGCTAGCACCGTTGTTTTTTATTCCACTAAAGACATGTCTGTTTTTAAAGTGGTGTGTTAAGGAAGTTGACACCATTTTTCTTCCCTTCCCCAGTGAAAAGAGTGAAAATCTGGTTCTACTAGTTTTGAAGCGTGCCGTGTGTAGACTGGGTAACCCGATCCATGTTGTAGAAGCCAGTGGATAACGGTGGTGTATTGTTTCCTGAATGTAACTGCTTTCTTAATGTCACCTTTTCCTTGTAAAAGCACTTTTTACTGATTTGTTGGACAATTTTTAATCACAGGTGGCAGTTGGAAACAATAATTGTGTTCCACAAGTGTTGTTTTTGTTGTTTTTAACTTGGTCTTTCTATCTAGTCTGTCTTAACTTTGATGCCGCGTTGCATTTAGTTGTGCTATTTTGGGTGGCTCAGTGGTCTGTTAAAAGTGTGGTTGTTCCGCCCAGCAGGAGTCTTGCCTGAGACTGGCCTAAAATGGGCAGAAATGGTGCTGAACTAAAGCCGCTTGTCGCTCAAACAAAAGTACTTGAAGCGTTGAAGCAGTCGGGACCAAGCTGCTATGCTAATGCCTGTGCCTCTCAAAAGGAAAGGTATAGCAAACTTTAAGAAAAGCAACAAATTCACTTTACTCTTTATAGTCACACAAATGTGCAGTGTTTGAAGTGGTAGGATGCATTGTCCGGAGGGAGGCATTTACTGTTTTTTACATCATCACACTGGTTTGGAGAAACAGATTCTCTATTTACAAATGTTTAGTTTTGCTTTTGCTCCATCTCTGACCACTAGGGGGAGTGCATCCAGAGGACAAAACCACCATATTGTGTTTTAAGAGATGGGTAACCAAACAGTTTAACTATTTAATGCATATCTCTATATTGATACCAATTAGAACAAAAACAACCGTTTATCTGTTATTTTTATACTAATGATCAATGAACGTTATATTAAAATACAGTCTTTTCCATCTTGATATAGCAGAGTTAGGCCTTTAACGATTTTCTTCTTTATCTGCCAAAATAAAGACATGCTTAACCCTTTTCCTGCTGTGCCAAATGGCGCTGGAGTAGTAGCACGAGCGTATTTAGCCACAATTTGATGAGCAATTCAATATTGTATTGAATATTGTTGCATAGTTTGTAACCATGGCGCACTGCAGAGGTCTATTTCTCCAAACCTGATGGTGAAGCCTTCTTTAGACATTACTGTGTATCGCCTGTGGCAGACTCAGAACAATGCTCCTATAACTTAAAACCTGTGCAGTTAATGTTGAAACAGAAATAGTGCACACATAGCCTCATTATGTCACATTACATTATTAATTACATGGCACTTACTGCTTCACTAGCTGTACTCACACTTGTGTTTGTTTGTGTGAAATGTCCCTGAGTGCGGCTGTGTTTCTAACTGACTCTTTCTCTCATGTCACAGACACACACCATGTTCCCGAAGGGCACCAAGCGTAAGTTCTCAGACGGAGAGGAAGTGGCCCCCAGCGAGGCCCCGGGGCCCACCGCAGCCAGAGCGCTGTCTTCTGCCTACAGCCTCCAGAGGCAGTCTCTGCTGGACATGTCCCTCATCAAACTGCAGCTGTGCCACATGCTGGTGGAGCCCAACCTGTGCCGCTCGGTGCTGATCGCCAACACGGTGCGTCAGATCCAGGAGGAGATGACCCAGGACGGCACGTGGCAGATCATGACCCAGGCCCTGGCCCAGTGCCCCTCGGACCGACTGGTGGCCAGCGAGGTCCTGTGCAGGCAGGATCCGGCCGCGCAGAGCCCCAAACCCCTGCCCTCGGCGCTGGAGCAGAACCTCCAGGAGGAGGGCTACCAGGAGGAGGTGGTGATGGAGGAGGACAGCCCCGCGGCCCCCAGCCCGCAGCTGAGCGGGGCCCCGTACCTGGGGCCCTTCAGCTCGTCCTGGGACGAGGAGGAGGACGCGGAGGAGGAAGAGGAGGACAGTGAGGAGAGCGTGTCGGAGCCAGAGGAGGAGTCCAGGACGGAGCAGGTTTTTGGGACTTTTGAGATCAAGCAGCCACCCGCCGACCCGGCCCTCGAGGAACTGTTCTCAGACGTGGACCCGTCCTATTACGACCTGGACACGGTGCTGATGCAGAGCCCAAAGATGGGCCCCTATGACCTGCTGGAGTCTCTGTCCCACAGCCCCGCGCTCAGCTCCACAGCCAGCTGTCGCTCGGACCTCAATGAACTGGACCACATCATGGAGATCATAGTGGGCTCCTGAGGCCCGGCGCTCACAGACTCATGTTACAGATGTCAGAGTTTGAAGACAAAGTGGGAAATTAACTGAGATATTTGGGAATGGCTCCGAGAGCCGTGGTTAGTTTCCACACAAGGCCTTTCTTCACGTTTGTACCAGGCAGGTAGCTCATATTATTCACACACAGTGGGGCTGGGCCCAAGATGAAATTATTATTCTTGTGGTTTACACAAACCCTGGGCGGGGATTTGGATAGAATGAATATCACTGTGTATGTGCAATATGCAAATGCAAATGCAGAGACAGCACTTGCAAATGCAACAGTTGCATTTGGAACCTCAAATTTGTTATATAATGGATTAAAATGTTTTAAACCTGAATAATTTGCATATCACTGCAAACAGCATTGTAAACGGTTTATCTTTTGAACGCCTTTATAAAGTTTACAAATAGTCATCATGATATAAATTTAGGATAGAGATATTTTAATGTTTTAAAGCCTTAATGGTTTGCCGCCCAGCCCCGCGCAGAGGCCTTTGGGTCAGTTAGTTTCCTACATTGTCATTGGATCCAAAACTCAGCTGAAGGCGCAGATAATTACAGTCCAAGCTGAACCTGTATTTGTTTTCATGTTTACGTCTCGTATCTCTCTCATACTCGTCCTCCGGGACTCTGCCTTTCTGTCTGTCTCTATTTATTGTTACATGAACTGAGGAACAATTCACACTACATCCGACACAGAACAAATTGTAAATCCAAATCTATGAATCAATGCATATTTTCCTAAAGATTTGAGCAATTATGAATGGATTATATGTATATGTACGTAAATGTATATAGAAATATATTTTTTTGCATTATACAGCTGGGGGATTTTACAAGTATCATTTGATATTATTATTTTGTTCCTGCCCGGCGGTTTTTAAGATTTTAATGTAGCCAGACTCGAGACAGTGTCTTCCCACGGTTTGGTAAAGTCGACTGTAAAGTGTCTTCTGTGGCACCGGCACATTTTCTAAAGGCGCTGTTTCATTTTACTTTAGAGCTTTACAGAGCGGACCCCTCCTGCTCCTTCACAAACTAATGACAGATTTTCCTCTCGCATTTTGGAGACACCCAGGTGAAGACTGCATCAACAAGCCATATTTCTTTCTCTCATTTGTTGGAACGACAAATGAAGACTGTGTTTAAACCCGTCTAATTTATTCTTTATTTATTGTATTTATTATATCTAGGTACACGCTTTGCCATATTCAGAAAACACCCACGAGGCCTATTGAAACTATCAAATTATGCCCTCTGTTTTTGAATGCAGTACCTATTTATTCATCGCATTTGTTTTGAGTAATACTAACCGGGTTACTATCAATTCACTATGCAGCTCTGTCAATTCAAAATGATTGTATAAAAACTCCTTTATGCAAACAGTTGCCTTTCTCCTAAAGATGTGGAAAAAAAAATCTAAATTGTTCCTTATTATTGTGATGAAGAGATTAAACTCAGGCAAACTCAATGTATTGACGAGAATACAGTATTACGACACGCTTGACCTTACCGCTACACTCCTGAAGGATGTCAAATGGTCTGAATGGGAGCTAGATCTTCAAAGACTTTAATTACTGTTGTATAATGTATGCATTTTTTATATTAAGGAAAAACATTGCAGCATCTTTGTAAATATTTTTTATAATAAAAGGTGCAAATATTAACCGTGTGGTCACTTATTGCATTGCATGAACGTGTGGTGGGTTTTATTTAGCCAGATTGTGAGTCAGCCATCTTCAAAATGAAACTAAATGATAAAAAGTGGAGTGAAAACAAATACAATATGAAATGGTGAGTCAGCTTGAGGTAAAACATGAGTGGTAGGTGTGAGTTGCAAGAAAAACATCATGAAGCAAAAGCAGATTTATATTTTTTTGGTTGAAATGCGAACGTGGCAGTGTTACATCGTTTTATCTTTTACCTATCGATTAGCTGATAGAGTGTGGCAAAAATATATCAAAACTATACGTGTCTCTGACCTAATGTGCACTCAAAGGATCACAACTGCACAAGACTAAAAGGAAAAACAACTATTTATACAGAAAAGAACTAGTAAACGGTGTATTTATGTGTTAGATTTATATGTAAGTCAGACTAAACCCACATATCACTCCAAAATCTTCAGCAAACTCGCTCCATATCTACTTGTTTTTGCTGTTTTCACCATATAATCCTTTAAATCTAAATCAAATAACATTTTTGTTGGTCGACTAAGACAGTGGTTCTCAAACTTTTTCTGTCCCCCCCAAAATAAAAATAGTTCACATTCACAACCCCCAAACACAACAAATAGGCGACATGCAAAGTGATAAATTAGCCTTATTCTAATGTTTGACTTTATTTTGAGAATATAGACCTAGAAAAATGACTTTAATAGGCCAACAAATAGAAATCTACATTTACCACTGCATTTGAAGGGGTCCAGCCTTGTTTAACACTATTGTATCAATTGTTCCCCGTCATCTGGAGACCCCCAGAAATCATTTCGCGACACCAATTGGGGTCCCGACCCCCAGTTTGAGAACCACTGGACTAAGACACCATCGACCGATTAATCCACTAAATGACTAAAGGATTACAGCCCTATCTTGCTTTGTTAATTTATTATGAATATTAATTATTTGCTTAGATGTGGTTTAGTAAAAATCAAGTAAAACAGTGGTGTTATAAGTACGCAACACGATGATTACCCAAGAACAATCGTGTGCACATTTTATTTGCAATATTGACAAACATTTCCTTAAAGTCTATATGAAGGTTCTCATGTTTGTCTAATTATGACTTAGTTTGGTGGGAGGGCATCTGTGGTAAATATTTATTATAGTGTCACATCAGTCAAGATGCAGTTTGCAAGGAAATTTAGAAAAATAAATGTCTAAATAAATATCTAAAACGGAATCCCCCATGATGTCATCAAAAAACGACGTGCCATTGAAAATAGACCCTTTAAAAGTTTGTAAACAAAAACATTCTGAACTCAGAACGGAGGCAAAAGTGAAGTGCAACATAATGTGATTTCACTGAGAAACTGGGATTAACGTCAGAATATCAAAATATAAAACATGTAAATGATTTAGTGTCTCAGACACATGTGAGTGACATCAGAGCTGCTTTAAACACATTTATTATTGTATTTTACATTATGTTTTAGGAAATTATGATAAACTCTTTGCATTTTTGATGAAGGAACAATCCAGATTTATGGGTTTTACTGGAAAAATACACAATACAGAAATGTTGAGCCAGTAATCATTTTTCATTTCATCTAGAGATATATTAGATACTATACAATAAATTAGATTCTTTTGAGGCTAAAATACTATTTTAAGGCTAGAATATTGTATTTTGTCCATTGTTTGTTATAGAAAAACAAACTAAACTATGTGAGATAATCATTGAAAAATTTACAGACAACTTCATTTTGCCTCCAGTTGCCTCCATTCTGGAATTTTGATGACGTCACATTTTAAAGGGTTTATATTGTGACAATTTAAAGGCAACTGGTGCACTTTTCCGACAGTTTAAATGAACATTCGACAAAATAAAGGTGTTTTCAGGTATTATTTATTGTCAGTTCTTAATTATTGTGTATTTTAAATGGATTTTGGCCCTTGTTAACAAAATGGTTGCTAGGTAACAGTTGTAGAATTACCTCTGCTGCTCATGTTCAACCAGGAAGTAACATTATAAACTTCACAAAAACTGTCAACCAATGGTCAAAATGTTTAGTAAAATCTTAAATATAATCATGTTCACTACTTTTTAGTGAAATGTGTTGTCTAACCTTTGAGTCAAATGTTTTTTCACATCTACAACTCAAGTGTTTCATTCTGGTATTTATTTGCAACTCCCTTCTTTATTTTACCGACAATACTAAACTATACCATAAAATCATCTGTAATTGAAACAGCAAGTGATAAGATTAAGGCCGTACAGTGGAGTATTCAAAGCAATACTTTTTTAATCCCCAAAAAGGTGAAATTCAAGTGTCCATGTCCCTTATTTATAGATTTCGTCACACAATACATTTGATAATTGATAATTTATTCAAAATAAACGTTACTTAGTTTAAACCAGGCATGTCCAAACTCAGGCCCGGGGGCCAAATGCGGCCCTCAGACCAATTTTTCTTGGCCCTTAGGCTTCCTGGTGAACTGGCCCACATTGCCCTGAGAACTTCTTTTTACAGCAAATTTCAGATTTTCTACGATTCTAACCTAAATAACTAACATTTTGGTGCAGTACAGACCTGATATTAAGGCACTGAGACTGAATGTAGATGTGGTGGTGCTTAAAACATCAGATAAATGCAGATTTTTTTAACATTTCACGATGGTTTTGTGGCCCTCTGCTTTGTCTGTATTTCAATAGGCGGCCCTCGATGGAAAAAGTTTGAACACCCCTGGTTTAAACAAACAAAATTAGATGGGAAAAGATGAATTATACATGACTCTAGTCCAGTGTTTCTCAAACTGTGGTACGTGTGTCACTTCTGGTGGTACGTGGGCATCTTTTCAGTTGTAATGTTTACTTTATTTAGTACATAGTAGTCACATTTTTTCCCTCCCTTTAGTAAACTTCTTGTCAAAACTGCTGGGGCAATGGTGTATTCCGACTTAAAGTGTGTATGATTTTTGACTTTATTCAGTGTATTAATACACTGTGTAAATATAAATTACAGTTATACACCAATCAGGTCGCTGTTTGTGGAGAAAAGTTGAAAAATAAGTTGAAAATGACAGGAAGTAAACAAACTGATGACATCACACTGGGGAGACAAAGGTCAGGCATAATTTACACAAAAGAAACTACTTTTTTGACCCTTTAAACATTAATTCAATAAAATAAAGGTTTTCAAGTGTATTTTTCTTTGTCAAATGAAAAAAATCTGTGACATTTGAGTTTTGGCCCAGTGTGCAGGACGGTTTCCAGATAATTTACAACCAGTAAGTAAAATTAAAAACCTAAAAAAAAAAAAAAGCTAAACTTGTAAAGATTTTTAGCAGAATTTAAAATATATTATATAACTACATTTTAGTCAAATGAGTAGTCCAACCTGTCACTTTAAGACCTTTAAGCTGGTTTATCTCTAATTTAGACTGAAATGGTCCTGTTATCGACATAAATGTAGATTTGGTGGTACTCAGAATGCCAAATCTTTTCTTTAGTGGTACTTGGGGTAAAAAGTTTGAGAACCACTCAGTTTTGAGAACCACTGTAATTGAGTTCATTTTTATGTGCTGTACTTTTACTTAAAGTCTACATGACGGTTAGACATCACAATTCACTAAAATGTAGTTTAGATGATTATATTTAAGATTTTACTAAGCATTCTTCCTGTTTGTGATCAGTTTGACTATTTTCATAAAGTTTATAAAGTTACTTCCTGGTTGTTCATGAGCAGCAAATATGACATGGATAGAGGTAATTTTACAACTGTTACCTAGCAACCATTTTGAAAACAAGGGACGAAATCCATGTAAATGACACAATAGTTATGATTTGACAAATTATAACACCTGATAACACATTTATTTTGTTGAATGACCATTTAAACTGTCAGAAAAATCAGTTGAGTGTTAACTGTCTATTTATTTTCAACTTTATGTCGCTTTTTGATGACATCACAGAGGGATTCCATTTTAGAACTCAGCATTACTTCCTGTCATTTTAGACTTTTACTTTTCAAATTTTCGTCACAAACTGCTACTTCACAGTTGTCAATTAAGATAAATATTTAACACAGGTGCCCTCCCACCAAACTAAGTCAGTATTAGAGAAAAATGAGAACCTGTCATATAGACTTTAAAGTGCGTATGACAGATTTTAAAGATTTTCTAATTTTACATTATTTACAAAATACATATTGTACATAAAAAATATTGTTTTACACCAATCAAGTCATGGTTTGTGGAGAAAAGTTGAAAAATCTGTTTAAAATTACAAGAAGTAATAAACTGATGACATCACATTGGGGAGACTCATTCCATCCAAAACGTTTGCATCATTTACCCAAAATAAACAACTTATTTTACCTTTAAAACATGAATTCAACAAAATAAAGGTGTTCACATGTATTCTGATTTGTCAAATTAAAAAAAATCTCTGACATTAGCCGAGCTTTAGCCCAGTGTGCAGAGTAATTTCCTAGTGTGATGTCATCAGTTACAACCAGGAAATGAAAAAAAAAAAAACATTTATAATTATTTTTAGCAAAACTTTAAATATATTTATCTTACCTGTATTTTAGTCACATGAGAAGTCAAACCTGTCATATTGACTTTAAGCACAAATATTCACTACATGGGCAAAAATAAAGGTATACGGGTTAATGGGGAGGGCAGGAATTGAAGCTATAGTGTTCCCTCATTATACTGTACATTAACTTCCACTCAGTATGTCATTGTTTTCATTGTGAAGTGATCTTGAGAGCAGCAGTTTGTTGGTTTACGCTGCTCACATGCTCTCACATGATGCACAGCGTTTGAGCCTCTGCCTTCGACAACAATGAAACCACTTTATCCGATGTTCATTAACCTCTGAACTGAAACAATAACAAGCCAAGCTCCGCGCTCTAAATATAACTTAAACCACACCAATTTGTGTAATTTACGAGTAAAATCTGGGCTAAAACTGTGAAAAGGTGTATTGAGATTTTAGCTCACTGTGCACATTGGACTGCAGCCAAAACCTGGGTCCCTCCGGTTAAAGATTAATGGCGTCTCGGTGATTCAGCAGTTCGCAGTCCGAGGGAGACGCACGCTATGGAGGGAACAAAAAAAGACCACGGGCAAAGAGGGAGTTACAAGTTGCAGTTTAAAGTGATTTATTTAAAGAAAAGAATCAATTATATTAAACTCGAGTAACGTTTTGGGGAAATTTTACACAGCTCTCAGACACCATGCTTTTACTCCTCCTGCTTGAGTAACACACTGTACAGTGGAAAAGTCACGTACTTGAGAAACAGTTTTGGTTTCTCTTCCCGCTTTGAGTAAATACTGTATTTGACAAAAGCGTAATGTTAGCCAAATTAAATGATTCAAAAATGTGTGCTTCTTACGCCTTCATTTTTGTCATTTTTGTGTCTTGTTGGGAAATATTAAAATATGTGCATTATTTAATGTTTTGTTAATCCAGTGTGGAAAGAGTTCCTCCAGGCAGGTGAAGAACAGTTCATCTAGTGTGGAGGGAACAGTTCATCGAGTGTACAGAGAGTTCCTCCAGGCAGATGAGGAACAGTTCATCTAGTGTAGAGAGGGTTCCTCCAGGCAGATGAGAAGCAGTTCATCTAGTGTAGAGAGAGTTCCTCCAGGCAGATGAGAAGCAGTTCATCTAGTGTACAGAGTTCCTTCAGGCAGATGAGGAACATTTCATCTAGTGTAGAGAGAGTTCTTCCAGGCAGATGATCAGCATTTCTTCTAGTGTAAGATAAGAGATCCTTTATTTGTCCCACAATGGGGAAATTCCACTGTTGCAACACACAGTTTAGAACAGGAATGAATGAAATAGACGTGTGCAATAAAAATAGGATAAATAAACATGGTAATAAAAATACAATATAAAGTATAAAGTGCACACTCTTATTTACAGTAGGTGGCTGTCTAGGAATAAATAGTAAATGGCAAATAAAGTGACTTAAGTGTATTGTTACATACAGTAAGTGACTAGTGTGACTAGTGAGGTAAAAGTGTATTAATAGTATATTAAATTATATTGCACATGATTATCACAGGTGAATGACACATGTTACAGTATTGCACATGATTATAACAGGTGAATGACACATGTTACAGTATTGCACATGATTATAGCGGGTGAATGACACATGTTACAGTATTGCACATGATTATAACAGGTGAATGACACATGTTACAGTATTGCACATGATTATAGCGGGTGAATGACACATGTTCAGGGCTAACAGTGTTCATTGTAAAGTCTGACAGCAGCAGGAAGGAAACACCTGCCAAACCTCTCCTTCACACAGCGAGGGTGAATCAGTCTGTCACTGAAGCTGCTCTCCAGGGCAGACAGAGCGTCCTGCAGGGGGTGGGACTCATGGTCCAGCATAGACATGAGTTTAGCCAGGACCCTTCTGTCCCCCACCTCGCGCACTGAGTCCAGATCCCAGCCCAGGACGGAGCTGGACTTCTTGATGACCTTGTCCAGCTTCTTCCTCTCCCTCTCTGTGATGCTGCTGCTCCAGCAGACCACACCGTACAGGACGGCTGATGCCATCACAGAGTCGTAGAAGGTCCTCAGGAGCGGCCCTGACACTCCAAAAGACCTGAGTCTCCTCAGGAGGTAGAGCCGACTCTGACTCTTCCTGTACAGTGCGTCTGTGTTATGAGTCCAGTCCAGTTTGTGGTTCAGATGAACACGCAGGTACTTGTATGAGTCCACTCTCTCAATGTCCCTTCCCTGGATGTTCACTGGTGAGGGGGCAGTGGAGTGGCGTCTGCGGAAGTCCACCAGCATCTCCTTGGTCTTTCCCGCGTTGATGAGGAGGTGGTTCTGCTGACACCAGTCCACAAAGTCCTGCGTTAGTCCTCTGTACTCTGCATCATCGTCGTCCGTGATGAGTCCGATGATGGCAGAGTCGTCAGAGAACTTCTGCAGAACACAGCTGTCCGTGTTGTGTCTGAAGTCCGAGGTGCAGAGGGCGAAGAGGAAGGGCGCAAGGAGAATGCCCTGCGGTGCCCCCACACTGCAGGTCAGAGTGTCAGACACACAATCCCGGCCTCTCACAAACTGGGGTCGGTTCGTGAGGTAGTCCAGGATCCACTCTGCCAGGTCACAGTCCACACCAGCCGTCTCCAGCTTGTCCCTCAGCAGCAGCGGCTGGATGGTGTTGAAGGCGCTGGAGAAATCAAAGAACAGAATTCTCACAGCGCTGCCAGGGTTCTCGAGGTGAGAGAGAGAGCGGTGCAGCAGGAAGATGACGGCATCCTCCACTCCAATGCCAGGCCGGTACGCAAACTGCAGCGGATCCATGGCTGAGCTCACGGCAGAGCGGAGATGATCCAGGACCAGCCTCTCCAGTGTCTTCATCAGATGGGACGTGAGAGCCACCGGCCTGAAGCTGCTGAGGTCTTTAGCGTGCGGTGTCTTTGGCACTGGTACCACACAGGAGGTCTTCCAGACCTGTGGTACCACCCTCAGCTTTAGGCTCATATTGAAGACATGCTCCATAACTCCACACAGTTCATCTGCGCAGGACTTAAGGAGCCTGGAGTTGATGCCGTCTGGTCCTGCTGCCTTCCTGGTTTTAATCCTCCTCAGCTCTCTCCTCACCTGTGCTGCTGTGAAGGACAGGGGTGGGTGGGATGACTGTGCGCTGGGGGGATTGGTGGTGAGCTGATGGACTGAAACAGAGGTGTGAAGAAGATCGGGTGTGGGCCATTGTCCAGCTGTGGGGGGTATGGGTTTGCAGCTGTGCAGGGGGAGGGGGGAGTGATTGATCAAATCTCAGAAAGTGAGAATTCAAATCGTTAACCCACTGAAGGTCCCCCTCTGCCTGGACAAGGGGGGGCTTGAAACCTGAGATGGTTTTCAGGCTCCTCCACACTCCCTGGATGTTCTGATGCTGCAGCTGCTCCTCCATCTTCCTCCTGTAGCTGGCAAGTGTAGTGTAGAGAGAGTTCCTCCAGGCAGATGAGGAACAGTTCATCTAGTGTACAGCGAGTTCCTCCAGTTAGATGAGGATATTATTTTACTTTTACTTTAAATTGAGTAATCATTTGGGTCACCACGTTTTACTTCTACTTGATTAACATGATTCATAAGTAACTGCGCACTAACTCGTGACTGCTTTGTTTTGACATTACACAGTGTTATTGTGTAAACCTAACAACCACTGCACATGAGACGGAATCACTGCAGAAGGCTCTAGAATTTAGGTTCACTACAGTCAAATCAAGCTCCATCTTAAACTCGCAAATCACTCGTTTGAAGAGGGAGCAGGGTTGGTTTGAAAGAGGAGTGGAGGCAGTTTTTTAAAAGTTGTGTGGAGGATTTTTGGGAAATTTTGAAAAACGACATCACTTCTCTCTCACAGAACATGTGCAGTGCCCTCCCCCGTCCTTCCCGCTCCTCCAGAGTCAACGCCTTCCTACGCGCACGTCGCCAGCCGCTGCATGAGTATTTGTTTACAGCTACGGGACAACTTATCAAGCATTTTATTCACCAGGATTTGAAGACTTCTAAAAACATATCGAAGTAATAATGTTGTTTTAGTACCACAGATACGCAAGTTTCTAAAAAGCACATACCGCGCATATAAAAAGGAAAACATGGCGCCATAAATGAGGGGGGGCAATCCTTTACGCCTTCCACAAAAATCCTCCATACAACCTTTAAAGATACTCAACTTTAATTTAAATACATTTAGTTTTCCTCCCCTGAAAGTGAATTGTAAAAGCAGAACTTTGTGGAAAAAACAGACCTCTACCCACGGTCTACATCTTATAATTAAATGTTTATCTTTTCAAACTAAGAAAGAGCCTTGTGAGTGACTGTTGCTTTGGCTGAGAAGGGATAATAACCCTGTTCACTTTTGTTTCTGAAAAAGCTGTTTTAAAGCCGTGCTGGTGCCCCAAAAACCATGCATGTGAATACTAGTGATGTGCCAAAGGGTTTACGAGAGCGAGGAATGAATTACAAAGGTATAAATACAGTACCTACTTCCTTATTTCATAGAACTCCAGCTGTAAAGGAAAATTTCCTGCATTTTTCATATTGTTAGTAGCCTTTAAGCATGCTCTTGAGTGCCTAAAATTTGCCACCTCACGTTTTCTAAACAAAAATACGGAATAAATGAAAGGATTTGTCTGCTGTGTGCAATGACACATCCAGCCAGCAGATGACGTCTAGCGCTTTACACAATTTGGTAATGTTAGCACTTAAGAGACATTATGGTCAGGTTAGCAGTAGCAGTTAAAATAAGAGAACCTTTATTTGTCCCACAATGGGGAGATTCCACTGTTGCAACGCACAGTTCAAGAACAGCCGGAAAATAGAAACATGCCATTAAAAAAGATAAATAACTTTAAAAACAGACTTAAACATAACTTCTAACACAATGTGCAGGTAGAGCAAAAATAAAAACCTCCAATAACTGACTATGACCATGGTAATGTAAAAGTGGACAGAATAAATACCATATAAATAGCAGTTAAATTGGATTAAGTAAATAAACAATTATATACAGAAGGTGGCTATGGCTATTGCACATGGATGAAATAAATGATATGTAAGTTATCAAGTTTAGAGGCAGAAATGCTCAGAACGAGTCTGGTGATGATTGAAGAACTAAAAAAAGCAGAAGATTCTCTGGTCACTGATCGAGGGAATTCAGCAGGAAGTGTGTTTGACGCTCGGAGGGGGAGGATTTTCTAATGAACGTTTCTCAAAACAGCGTGAATGAAGCTAAATGCTACTTCAGGTGTGTTTTTAATGCTGGAACATTGTTAGAACATGGTTTAAAGCTCAAAAAAGTCACTGTAGTTCTAACATGTGTCCTTTAAGATATGTTTTTTGTTTACCGCCGTAATCATCACACCTCGGTCAAGTGAGAGATCAAGACAATCAAATGCTAATCATGTGCTTGACGGTGGTGAAGAGAGTCAGGCCGAGCACAATAGGGTTAGAACGACCCATAACGAGGCAATTCACGAAAACAAAGGCAGCAGTTTCAGGTTAAACCCCTCCCTTTGGGGCACAACTTGTCTCTGTTGAGAATCAATTTTAGTTTCTGTGGTCAGTGCCACCAGGACCTATTTTTGATCTGGGTTTTTATGTTCGTCAGTTAAAATTTAGCTTGTTCCCTCTTTGCATCAGCCGGAGGTGTACTGAATATTTTATTTTCGTTTTAGTGTTAATTTTGTCGAGCAAATTAATTCGTCATAGTTTTCAATGTCATATTTTTCCTGACTAAAACTAAATAAAAACTTAACAAAAACTAATCATAATGACCAAAAAGATGACTAAAATTACATACATTTCCATGGACTAAAAGTATGTCTAAAAGTAGATATTTTTGTTGACTAAAAATACTGATATTTTTGTCGAACAATAAAAACTAAACATAAAGAATGAAAAGAACAATCCCAGTGCACAAACCAGACTGTAAAAAGCTCTACGTCCAAAGAACATGTCTGAACACGTCCCATGATGTGATGTAATACACTTTATTGTATTAATGTATTACACAAAACTATATTTTCTGGTCCACTAAAACTATCATGAATTTAGTCGATTGAATTAGCATGACATTTTCATCGACTAAAACTTAAAAGAATTGTTTGATTAAATGTTGAATTAATTACACAAACACTGCAGCACTACAGGGTTTATGCAGGTTTCAGCAACTCAGACGTAAGACGCTTTTTAATGTCCATCATCTTTGTTAACTAAACACTAAACTTTCAAGATCTTGTTCATCTAATTCCACCCCGCCCACTTTACTTCTGACTCCTACAGACCCGTGCTTCCTCTGTGATCTCATTTCTCCACTAAAATATTGGAAAAGGAGGTTCTCTGGGCGGCTTGAAAATGACTTTGTAGTCTATATTAAAACTTAAACCCAATGTAAAATTATACAACCTGAAAAAACTCCACAGAGAAGGCCGTAGGTGAAAACTCTCAGCTGATGCAATTGGAAACCCAACTTTTTCACCGTTCGAATACATTTCCTGACGAATGATGTGTTTTTTTAAGCACAACTAATTCTGTTTTTGAGTCCTAATGGAGGTTGTTGACATGGCGTTACCCCAGAAAAGTAAGCGTATTGTTTTGTAGTGGTTAAAATACAGCAGGCAGCGCCAGTAACGCATTAGCCTTTAGCCGAAGCTACTGTTAGCATTCTTGAATATCTATATAAATTTAAGATTTTGGATCACTTTATTCTTCTCTATATCTTTTTGCGTCTGTATTAAAGGGGCTGTACCTGGTTTTAACTGTTGTGAAATGAGAAAAAACAGAACTAGTTCATGTTCCCAATTTTTTGCAAGTAATAAAGTCAAATCTGTGTTGCACCCGCACAGATATTTTGTAAGAACATGTATTCGGGTGAAAATGAGACCACAACTTTTACTCTGCATCTATTTATGGAGCATTTTATCCCACGATCCGTGACGCTCTGGAGTCAGAGACTAGTGAAAAGTGCTTATAAACTCATTACAGTGAATATTTACGATGCTGGGGCTGTATTATGTAAGTGATCAATACATGTGACTGATGTAAAGACTTTACTATCAACTAGTTCTGTTTTTCATGTTTCAAAACAATAAAAATCAGGTACAGGGCCTTTAAGTGCTATATAACGTTTACTCTTGTAGTTGATATGTGCAGCTCTTCTACATTAAAATGAATGGACGGCTTCCCCCTCAGATAATGATTAAATCTATATTGGCAATTTCTTGAATAAGCTGAGCCGTATAACCAAATTACGTAACTGATTTGTAAAGCATCCATCAAAGGGATATCATAAATTATTGTTTGGTGGATAAATGTGCCCAGATTTAGACGTTCTGGATCCTTAACCGCACTGAAGCAGGAGGCAGGGAGCAAAAGCAAAGAGGAGATTAGTGGATGTAATGAAAGAGGACGGTCAGAAAAGCAGACAATTTTTTAAATCTAAAATATAAATGTGAAAGAAAATGTAGCTAAATTGTACATTATTGTATTCCCCACATCTATAAAATCAGTCTTACAGTAGGAGTTAAAGCACCAAAAATAGCTGGTGACTTAATAAAATGCTTCCGTTTGTTCAGAAGAAGCTGAAAAAGCAGAAGTGGGGCCAAGGCGGTCGTCAGGAAAGAAACGCAGTGAAAACGTGAATGGAGCGTGTCCTTATATGGAGCTTGCCTTCCCCGGTGCTTCCTGTCATGTGGCTCCGCTTCCTTCTGCGTCACCTGGCCCTTTAACACGCCGCGTTCAGGGACACTGTGGAGATTCCAGGACTTCTAGATACTTCTTGACTGTCTGGACCTGCGGAGAAATGGCAAACAACCTTCAGAAGACTTGGAAGACTTATGTAAGAAGTCTGAAGGGTTTGATAATCTGACAATGCTAATAATGCACAAAGCACCTCTGTGGACACTTGACAATTGCATTAAATATTCACTAAATGACATAAATGAACAGACTAGCTACTCCAACAAAACCACACTGATACAAATACAGCCAATGTGGGTGAAGAGTCTTGCCCAAGGACACAATGTCAGTTTGCAGTAGTAGGAGATACACTTCCAAACACACAGATACAGATTGAGATTTGTGCAAAAGGGACATGGATTTAATTAAATGCTAAACCTCTGGAACGCTCTCCCTGCACCGACCTCCACACCTTCAAAAAAACCTCAAGACCCATTTATTAGGCCCGAGCGCCACAAGCTGGCGAGAGGCCTATTAGTTTCGCAGTGCCGTGCGAAGCACGGCTGCGAAAGTGCGCACGAAGTGCGCACGAAATCGAGCACGAAGCGCTCGCCCGCTTCCAAACACTCACTAACGCATTCCCCAACTCATGCATGTTCCGTGCATACCAATTAGTAGTGGGAAAATTGAACATTATCGCTGTAAACGGGCGAAGCCCGTGCGAAAGTGCGCACTTCGTGCGAGCGCTTTACGTGGGGGTGACGGCCGCGAATTTAACTTTGTACTTTAACGAACTCATCCTCGGGCGTAAGCCCGATCAATCCGAAACTTGGTGACAATCATCCTGAGGAGTGGGGCAACGCCGTCCGCCCAACCATTTGTCGGCCATATTGGATCTAAATTCGCTAAACATGACTCAGCAGTTTTTAAAAACTTCATACTTTTACGAACTCCTCCCAGGGCGTTTGCCCGAACGAGCTGAAATATGGTGAAAATGAAGTTGAGGAGTGTGGCATTAAAAGTTATCCAAATCAGGAACCTACATTTTACGGTCTCTGTGCGACGAAGCTGCAAAATTTGCCCAGAATTCCAGAAATTTTCAAATTTTCTATTTTGCTCCCATTTGCACATATAAAGTCCGAATTGCATCAAATTTGAATCAGTTGTTAAACTCCCTGCCTGAAACCTACTAGACGTGAAATAATTAAATTCAGCGCGTTAGCGCCCCCTACAGATTAAAGCAAACTTTTATATGGGGAGCAAAAATTCCATTTTGGCGTACCGATCAAAAAAGCCAATTAGACCCATGTCATATTTTGTACGGCGAAGCCGTACCAATGACCAAAACATCCCATGTTATTCCTATGGGAACATTGAAAAATGTCTCAAATTTGCATATTTTTCTACTACGCATTTTAACGAACTCCTCCTCGGGCGTAAGCCCGACCAACCTGAAATTTGGTGAACATCTTCCTGAGGAGTGGGGCACTAAAAGTTATCCAAATTGTTGGGATAAGTATTACGGTCTCCGTGTGGTGAAGCCCCAAATTTCGGCAACATTTTTGAATAGACAGAAAAAACCCATGTTATTCCTATGGGAAAATCTCAAAATCGCTCAAATGAAACTTTGTACTTTAACGAACTCCTGCTCGGGCGTAAGCCCGACCAACCTGAAATTTGGTGAAAATGATCTTGAGGAGTGGGCCATCTAAAGTTATCCAGGATTTTAGCACAAGTATTATAGTCTTTGTGCGGCGAAGCCGCAAACTTTGACCAAATTTTAGACATTTTCAGTGAAATATGAGCAGAAGGAGGCGCGGAAGCGCCACGGATTTGGCAGTAGGTATTTTATGAGGAGGGAAATTGGGGCGCGTAAGCGCCCCCCTCTGGCGTTGCGGGGTGGCGGCGTGGCGCGGGCGAGGGCCGATCATTGCCGCTTGCGGCTATATTTTAGAACTGCTTTTGAATCTTTAAATTCATTTTTTCAATGTGATTTTATTTAAATTTACTGTATTGTTCTGTGAAGTCAAGTTATTTAAAAAGCACGTTTAAAAACAACCACAATGGCCCAAAGTGCTGCACAAAAATGCAATAAGACAAACACAGAGCATATAAACAATACAATACAATACAATACAAATGTTCTGCTCAGGTTGTGTTAAAGTGCACATCACTGATTGAACTACTCATTTGACAAAGATGCAGTTAAGATATATATATATATTTCAAATTTTGTTAAAATACTGTACAAATTCGAGCAATTGTTTAGGTTTTTTTGTTTTACTTCCTGGTTGTAAATGATGACATCACACTAGGAAATTACCATAGCAACCACACTGTACACTGCCAAAACTCATCTAATGACACAGATTTTTTTGACATTTGAACACCTTTATTTTGTTGAATTAATGTATAAAAACAAACAAAACAAAAAACACTATTTTTTGCAAATTATGCTATAACTTTTGTGATTTGTGTAGAACTATAATTTATATTTACAACAGGCATTAATACAACAAATAAAAGCAAAATGAGAAAATCATAAAAACTTGTCAGACGCACTTTAAAAGCCTGTGCAAACAAAAGGGTTTTCAACAAAGTTTTAAAAATAGTCAGAGATTGGGCTGTTCTAATGCCCAGTGAAGCGTCTTTGAGTGTCCAGAAAAGCACATTATAAATAAAACGTATTATTATTATGACACCATTTAAAAGAAAAAGATACTTTATGCAGAACCTGATACCTTTTGAACGATTATGGTTAGTTTTCAGTAACAGGGACCACAGACCAGTAGAGAGCGCCCAACAGCAGGCCCCACTCCAAACTCCAGACCCCAACCCCCACCCCTTACCCCCTGGTGTGAAGTACTGCCAGTTCATACCGGTGGGTCAGAGCAGAGGAATAAAGTATGATTCTTTGTCATTTCACTCAGAAGCAATTATTTAAATGTAGTTTTTATACAGTTTAGGTGTCATTTCGGGCATATTTATAGGGCTGTATACCTTTAGTTAATTAATCGACCATTGATCGACCACCATTTTTATTAGTCAACTAATTATTTGATTTAGATTTAAAGGATTTATGGCAAAAACAAGAAGATATGGAGTGAGTTTGTTGAAGATTTTGGAGTCCAACACATAAATACACAGTTTCCTACTACTTATCTGTAAAAAATAGTTGATTTTGCATGAATTCCTCTGCAGTTGTGGTCTTTTGAGTGCGGTTTGGGTCAAATACAAGGAAACACTTCATTTCAAATTCAAATTTTTGACACACCCACTTTTAGTCGATTAATTGGTCGACTTAAGTTGACCAAGAATTTCTTTGGTCAACAACAGCCCTAGCTATTTAGCAGTAAAGTGTGCATTTTATTTACTCATTTATTTTTTGAAGCATACATTGTCTGGATAAATTGTTTCAGAGTACAAGTTAAGGGCTTAGTAGTAGTAGTAGTAGTGAATGATGTATTATCACTCAGCACCATTGGAAGTGACTAGAGGTGGGTAATAGCTCTTTACTTACATTTCCTGATCTGCCATGCTATTATGACCAAAATCAGTGCATTAAGTGTTCAATGACAGTAAACATTTAACTTATTCCTCTTTATTGAATTAAAGCTGGGGTACCTCATTTCCACACAGCAAAACCAGAAGTAGGTATTTAAGTGTGTCCAACGAGTCTGTAGCTCTTATTGTTAATATCCATAAGCACTCATTTTCAGGTGCGGGCTCAGCTTTAAAACAGCTTTTTTCAGAGAATGAAGTGAAACCGGAGCTACCGCCCCGAGCACAGCCAATCAGAGCGCAACTTCCGGCTCCAACTTTCTGGTTGATGAGACATAAAATATTTAGTTGCAGACAGCGTGCAGCGTTCTAAATTTTGTCACAACATTCTGCTTTTACATTATATTCTTTGAGGGAAAAACATTTTTTTTACTCACATACAAAAAGTACCCAAGCTTTAACCCCATACAGATCAGGCCTGTTTTTCCTCAAACGTGTGACTAAAATGAGCCTCATTTCAAACTGAAGCTGTTCTTGAACCCTTTGGAGCACAAACTATTGTCTGGACTTTTTGTGAAGCCGAGACTGTAGTTTTGTGTCTGATTTATTCTGACTACACTTGGAAACAAGCTCTGCAAAGAGGAATATCGGATTTTAAAGACCTCCTGAATTTTGTTGTATATATGTATATATATGAAGAAGTGAAGCTGGTGTCTGTAGATTTTGCCTGATTGACACTAGATTGAGCATTTGTTGGGTTTTGACAATTTCTCGTTTAACGGTGAAGCTAATTTAACAAAAATTACTTTTAGGGACTTGTAATAAAGTCGAAACGTCCAGGCAGAATCCATATAAAAGTCCTATTACATTTTTCTGAATTTTAGTGTATTTTTTATATTTGTGCTTTTGGAGTAAAAACTGACTCTAATTCATCCCAGAATGTTTGATTTGTAAGTAAGTGGGTTACAGCTTTCTTTTCATATTTAACATGTCCAGCAGCAGATAGTTTCCTTTTATCAGACGGTAGATAAATCAATAAATAAATAAAATATCCAGCCAGAAAAGTAACTGGTAGTAGGGGCTACATAATGCGATACTGAATTTTAAAGTCAGGTTCTTACATTTGTCTAATTCTGACTTAGTTTGGTGGGAGGGCACCTGTGGTGAACACATAAGTGAAGTTGCAGTTTGTGAGGAAATTTTGAAAAATAAATGTTTTTAAATTGCAGGAAGTAGTGCTGAGTTCTAAAATGGAATCCCTCAGTGATGTCATCAAAAAGTGACACACAGTTGAAAATAAAGAGACAGTTAACACTCAACTCATAGATGTTTCTGACAGTTTAAACGGTCACTCAACAAAATAATGGCCTTATCAGATATTATTATTTGTCAAATCAATACTATTGTGTAATTTAAGTGGATTTGGCCTTTGTTTTCAAAATGGTTGCTATGGTAACAGTTGTGGAATTACCTCTAACTATGTCACAATTGCTGCTCATGTTCAACCAGGAAGTGACATTATAAACATTACAAAAACTGTCAAACTGGGGACAAATGGGCAAAATGTTTAGTAAAATCTTAAATATAATCATGTTCAGTGTTTTAGTGAAATGTGTCGTTTAACCTGTCCTATAGACTTTAAATGTACTACTATTGTCTGAACAGGTGAAGATGTCCTTGGAGAGTGAAGACGTCGAGCTAAAATGTGTATCGTAATTACAGAAGAATAGACGAGGACGTGTATTTTCTGCAACCGGGGCACACGTTTCCACATTCCGAGGCAAATAAACGCTCTCTTATCTTATCTCAAACGCTACTTGAACCAACCCCAGTAATAATCCCATCACCATTGATCTCTCCCACTCCCGTCCCACCGCCGCCGCTCACGTGTTTCCGCGCTCTCCGCCCTGCGCGCTCGGTCCGTGAAGGCGGCCGCAGCTGGGCCTCGCTCGTAAGCCGCACATTCGCTGCCCCGTGCTGACGGCGGCGTGGGGGCTTGATCTGCGGCCGCCGGCACCAATCGCCGCCCGTGTCCCGCCGCGGCCCCGCCCCCCACATGTCCGCCCCTGGGTCCCGCCCCCTGCCTGCTCTCGGAGCTCCGCCGGGGACGCGCCGCGCATTCCTCCCTCTCCCGAACCCGAGGCGCACGCACGGACACGGCGGCGAAGCGAAACCACCGATCCACGGAGCGAATGACGGCTTCCCGGGGCACGTAAGGTAGGAAAATGTCGGTTTCTCCCTTGGTTGGAATTAAAAAAACGCGTCAAGTTGTTGGAAGTTGGTCGGATACGGAGCCATGGCGCTGTCCGGTGGAGTCCAGAAAAAGCTCAAAGGGTGATCTTGGACCTCTGCGACCAAAGGACACTTTCCTGCGATGGAAATTTCACTCTAATTTTGTGAAAACGCTAAGTACACGTTTATGCCTATGTAATAGACGAGTTGTAAACAGTTTGGGATCGTCAGCTTGTGTAATAATTGAAGTAATGTTCCTTTCTCGACTATTCCATAAAGATGAGTAGGGTGTTGCAAGAGCAAAGTAAGTAGGCTATTCATTTATTTATCACGACAATTACACTCGATTTACGACAATACTGCACGTTATTTCGTCAAAAAACTGAAGAATGCATCAGTTTTAGGTAATTACTTGGTCATTATTAACTGTATTATGTTTTTTCTGTAAAACCTACTGCAAGTGAGTTTAAGTTTTGTTGAATCTAAATGTTGTGAAAATTGCCTCTTTCAAAAAACAGCAAGTTAACGTCAAGTTTTACGTGGTTCTGTAGGATGTCACTCCGTGTTCCAGCCGTAAACAGCGTGTCTTTGCTGCTTTGGCATCAACAACTGCACTCACTTTTGAACGTGCTCGTCTCCAGTCAATGTATAGACGGATTCTTTCTAATTTCACAAAGAGGAAATGGATGGAATTTGCTTTTTATACGATTTAGTGCACGTGTCTAGTGGTGATTTTGCAGTAAAGTGAATGTTGCACCACTCACATGCAAAAGTCAAATTCAAGTGTTTTTTTTTGCTTTTTTGCAGCACACGGTTATTGGACAAATCGTTTCTGAGCAGTGCAATACACAGGGTAGTTGGTACTAGTGTTGGTCATAGTAGTAGTAGTAGTTATAGGCCTGTGGTGTAGTATCAGCGCCATAGGAAATGCTTTTAATATAGTTTCACTTGCGTTTTATTTACTTGGGATGCACACTGGCTTTACTGGTTATGGACATGAGGTATCGGTTCCTGTTTGGGTCGCTAAATTGATGAAATAATACTATTTCCTGACTGATGTTGTTTCAGAACGTCTAAAACAGTCTCAGCTTTTATTTGCACAAAACCTTTCTGTAGTTTTGGCAGAATAAATGATGGTTGCATAATATAATTGTCATACTTTTAAAGCTGAAGTATCGCAAGAACCTGACCAAACGGTACCCGTGAGTATTTTGATGATTAGGGCTGTAGTCTTTTAGTTGTTCAGTCGATTAATCGGTCGATGGTGTTGTAATCGACCAACATTTTATTAGTTGACTAACTATTTTATTTCAATTTAAAGGATTTATATGACAAAAACAGTGAGAAGGCGAAGATACGGAGTGAGTTAGCTAAAGATTTTGGAGTGAACCATGAGTTTAATCTAATTTATATATCTCTAACATATAAATACGCTGTTTCCTTGTACTTTTCTGTATAAATGGTTATGTTTTTGCATGAACTCTTGTGCAGTTGTGTTTTTTTGAGTGCAATTTTGGTCAGATACAGAGAGATACTCCATAGTTTTGCCACACCTTTTTAGTCAATTAATCGGCTAATAGGGAAGGTCTTTAGTCGACCAAGAATTTCTTTAGCCCTACAGTATATTTTACTTGTAATTTCAAATAACCTAAACAAACTCTACTTCTTCTTGTGTACACATTTTGGCTTCTCTTTCTACCTCGCCTTACAGCATTAATCACATGCAAGTTTCAAATAGAGAACGCCGTTTTGTCCAATTTTCATTCACATCTACAGCACTAATATCATCCCAGATCTTTCTCTTCTTGGGCTTAAATGAAACTCACCTGAAAGCAAAAGTGCAGGTATCTTGGCGTGCCACAGGTGAGCCGACCGGTAGAGCCCGGCCCAGACTCTGCGGATGAGTAAAAGGCCAGCACATCGTGAGTCACAGCAGAGGAAGCACAGAGGAATGCGCTTAAGTCATCGCCCTCGTCGCTCCACTCACGCCGTACAGTGGGAATCCGACATGGTGCATATCTGGACCGCTCAAACTTTTCTCCGCTTTATTATGTCTAAGAAATGAGTTTTAAGTCATTTCAAAGTCTGATTGTACTGACAGAATGGTAAAATAGGGGTTTGTGATAGTTTGAATGGTGTATATTTTGTGTATTTTGATGTAGTCGACTAAAGAAATAGTTTTGTCGACTGATTAATCGACTAAAAGGGGCGTGGCAAGGCAAAACTATTAAGTACCTCTCTTTATCTGACCCAAACTGCACCAAAAAACAAGACCGCACTGGAGTTCATGCAAAAAAATAACAATTTATACAGAAAAAGTACCAAGAACCATAGTCCATAGTTAGTCATCTTTCAGTAAAAGCACGGGGTTTGGAGTTCAGACTTTGGAGGAAGAAATATCACTTTTTTTATGGCTCTGTATCAAAGTTTATATTGTTTAAGATCAGCAAATGTATATTTAAAACCATTTTAATTTGTTTTTAATAGACAAAATAAAAGTGAATACAAAATCAAGATACATTTTTGTCTTATAGTCTAGTCCTAATTTACATATTCACTTTGTATTATTGAGTGTTTTCTGGTTTTCATGACAGGATTTTTTGTGATAAACATTTGTTGCTATTATTTACATTTTAGTTTTGCCAGTTTCAGATATTTTGTAAAAGCAGCTCTTAAGGTCAGGGTCAAAGAGAGACCACTGTGTGCAGTTTGTATCCAAATATAAAGCGTTTTATTCTCTGCAAAACAGGAAGTGTGCTGTTAGCATGCTACTTGTTGTTAGCATTACCGTGACAGCAAAATACGCTCTGGTGTCTAAGATTTGTGAACAGTGCTTGTAAACAGTGAATAATTCGGTATGTGGTAGGAAAGTGAATAGAACAGTGAGACTGACTCTGATGTTTTGTCCTTTAGGCTGATGTTGGGTCGCGGCGTGAAGCGGAAGTGGAGTTGTCTGGAGGAGGAGCTGGAGCTGGAGGACCTCCCCGCTGCCCCCGGTGTCTCGGAGGCCAAACCACACCCGAATGTGCCCGACGGCCCTTCACCTCCGGAGGGGCCCGCAGCGGCTCCGTCCAAGTCCCAGCAGAGGCAGGTGGTGCTGGGCTTGTGCCTGGAGAAGCTGCAGGCCGGAGTGGAGCTCAGTCTGCGGCGCTCCGTTCTGCTGATCAACACGCTACGGCAACTGCAGGAGGAGATGCAGAGCGACGGGGAGGACATTTACGGCCACCGCGAGTCTTGCCTTCTCAGGAACAGCATGAAGGAGGACATGACGCTGACCTGTCCCGATTGTACCGAAGAGGACGACGTAGACAGCCTCTCTTTGCTTCCCGAGCTGTCCGATCAGGAAGAGAGCGGCCTGATCGATGCTAAAACTCTGCCCGCCGCGACTATCAGTGCATTTAGCGACGCGGTGAACGCCATGGGCTACCTCAGCGACCTGGCCCTGGACGACATCTTCGAGGACATCGACACGTCCATGTACGAGTCGTCGGATCTGTCCTGCGCCTGGGCGAGCGGCGTGTCGCTGTGGGCGGACGAGGACGTGAAAGTGAAACCGCAGGGGGCGCTACAGTCCTGTATCTCGGATCTGAATGAACTGGACCACATCATGGAGATTCTAGTCAAGTCCTGATATCCCCAAATATGAGAAACAGAAGTATTGACGTTAAAGTGCGTATGACAGGTTTGACGTTTTTCTCGTTTAGATTTTAATTGGTGTATTTAATATTAGTATTTTACATTAAAAAATCTAGTTGTACACCGATCAAGTAGTAGTTTTGAAAATTACAGGTAGTAAAAACAAACTGATGACATCACACTGGGAAAACTCATTCCATCTAAAGATTATGCATAATTGACCTCAACTTTTTTGACCCTTTAAGCATTAATTCAACCAAATAAAAGGTGTTCATATGTATTTTGAGTCGTCAAATTAAAAAATCTGTCACATTAGCTGAGTTTTAGCCCAGTGTACAAATTCATTTTGATGTTATCATTTACAGGTGACATTACAAAACTGAAAAAAGTTGCTAAATCGGGATAAATTTATACATTTTTAGCAAAACTTTGAATATATTTATCTTACCTGTATTTTAATTACACAAGCAGTCCAACCTGTCATAGGCACTTTAAGGTTTTCCGATTTGTAAGGCTCTATCTTTTTAATATGTTCCGATTATCATTTACGTCATCTCCCTTCAAATTGGTCCCTTGATCTTTAGTTTTGCTTTAGAAAAATGTCAAATGGTTTTCTAGAACGGTTCCCAAATCTACTTAATCCGAGCCCGATCATGTAAGACCGTTCTGGGTGTCTTAAGAGTGCAGAAAACCTTTGGAAACAGACTAGCGGCATTGTCTGGTGTGCTGCCCTCTCTTCTTATCAATCAAGAGAGCGGCGCATTATGTAACGAAATGAAGTTGCAACACAGGGATCTATTGTTTTCGGGCAGTATTTTTACACCTGAAATGACAAGTGCAATATGGGAAGCAACAAGATGCTCAGTTACACAACACTTTTTGTTTAGTAGTTTGAGATTACCGTTTCTTTTCTTGCCGTAGAGATCAATTTGCAGTGTTTCGCAGCAACAAAGCGTGACCGAAAGTAGCATTTTTACAGTCGTGGTAGCAATTTCTCTCTTGAAAATGATTAACACGGCTAATTGGACAGCGTCAATCACTTTTATTTGAGTCGAGGAACATTTTTACTTCAGCTTTTGTGAGACACTCGCTCAGAATTCACAACAGAAACAGATCGAGCCTTGCATTTCGAAAAACGCTTAAAATTTTACAGCTATTTTTTTTACGCAGAGACACGCCTACTGTATTTATGACCAGAGTCTTTGTCCTGTCTCTGGTTAAATAATAATTGTAAATTCCATCTCCCTTCATTATTGGGATGAATTCAAAGCATTTAGCGTTTGTGAAAGACTGCGACGGACTTCGGAAAAGATAAGTTATTGTGAAAACCAAAGACTATTACGGGACGGCGGCGACGCAGACTTGGAACGACTGGATGCCTTTATTTATATATGTTTATTTATGAATGAAAATCACCCACAAACTGCAATTTTTTTTTTGTTTCGGGACATTAATTTATAAATCACTTCTGGACTGCATGTGTTGGCCGCCATTTTGGGCCTTTATGTCATGAATCTGTTTTATAATCAGTGGGAGAACGATGTCTCTCCGGCAGCTTCTATTTAATATGTATTTTAATGTGGATTTTGGACTGAGGAGGAGCCTGCAAGTCAACAATCAGGACACAACTTTATGTAATATGTATTTTTATGGCCTTGTTTTGGAAAAGCATTTATGTATTTTCTAAAAGCGAATGCTCAGTAATAGAGTAATAGAGTCGAGCGCCACGAAGCAAAGCGACGACCGGCTTTCGAATCCTGTGGTCTACTCCGGTGCTACCTCCGCATTTCAGCCGTTTTCATGAAGTTTTTTGAGCCTTCAAACTGTCCGCGGTTGACGTTTTCATTTTTGTACAACTGTTTCTGTGACGGTTTTCGGTTAGACGTTTAAAAACACGTCAAGAGGACCTGACATCCTGTAGATAAAAATGGACACAGCCACCAACTTCATACAAACGTGCAATAATGTAATATTACAGATACTTTATTTTAAGTTTTTAGATCCAAACTTCTATATAATTAATTTATTTAGTCAAGTCAGTCACATTTTTTGCAGGGCTGCAACTAACGATTATTTTGGTAATCGATTTGTTTGTCGATTATTTCTTTCGATGGGTTGTTTAGATCGCCAAAGGGCCGTGAATGTGAGATATTTACCAAATTTGAAAACTCAGAAATTCAGCTTAACAACCTCTTCATAGATGTGTGTATTTATAAGAAAAAAATTCACACATTTCTAAGGTTAATTGCAGCTGTCTCAGTCATAAAAACCTGTTCTTTAGTCTATGTATAGTACAGAAAATGATTATTCGATTACAAAATCAGTTATTTCAATAATCGTTTAGTTGCGAACAGCCCTTTTTTTAGATATAATTTCTACTGTCAATGTTAAGCTCAACCTGGCAGTGTCGCTCTGTCCATCTTCACGCAATTTAAAGCCTACACTGTCTCTCCCCGTGTTATTTCATCTAAAAATCTGCCACTTCCTCTTGAAACCTTAGTAATCCACCCCGGCTTCGACACCGTGCCTTACTACTGAACCTCTTCATTAGCCGCCGCTGACTATTATTACTATCGTTTGGCTGTCCCCTTCGCTCCCAGCTTGGTGGGTTAGAAAACACTGCGCTTGTTCTTATGTAAACGCACTCGGATCCAGTGGAGCCATGACTTCCTTTCCCTTCCTCCCCTGCTCTGGCTGCACTGAGCTTAATGCATCATGACAGGCTGACAGCGGACTCGCAGCACGGGAGGGGGAGGTGGCAGGGCCGGAGAAGAGCCACGAGGAGAGAAAAAATACAGAGGCAGCCAGTGGGGGGAAGGTGGGAGGAAGGCGCCTGCGTCACTGGTTCCTGTGGGTGGGACTTGAGGCTTGTTTTTTGCCCAGCGACCAATCAAACCGGGCGGACGGGGAGCTCTCCTGCTTCAATAACAACTTGTTTTTTGCTCCTCTCTGCACAGAAACAGGGGGCTGACTGAGATTTTTCAAGCCGCTTTGATGCAAAACCCTGAGAACCCGACAGGATCTGCATGAGATTTCAAAGTGTTATTTATAACTGTATGAACGTGAAAGCACAACAGTGTAAATGTAACGGAAGGATGGTGTTTTCAGAGGTAAACGTTGATTCCGTATTGTATTTTTTGTGAGATATTTTATAGATTTTGTTCATTAATATAGTAAAATGGAAATACCTGAGCTGGTGTGGTGTGGTTCTTTGGCGCTTTATTGGATTATGTAACCGTCCCTGTGGCGCTGCTCCTTTAGTGAGAAGACTGGAAGATTATGTTCATTATATCCACAACGACAACAACAAAAAAGAATGCATTCACTGGATATACACTTAAGCATGTGACGTATTTGTGTTTTTCGTTCTTTAAGGTTTTAATTATATGCATTAGACATTCAAAGTTGCTTTACATTTTGTGCAGTTATTCACAAATCACACTAACATTCATCCCTAGGCAAAGTGGCTGGAGTGTCTTGCTCAATTTATTTAAAAGGGACAGTGCATATAGATGAACATACAACGTACACGGCAAAAAAAAATCTTTAAATGACTTGAATTTATCATTTTCATCTAGATTTGATCAATTTTGACTCATTTAAGATTTAATTGCTAATGTGACGCAGAATATTTCACTGGTTTTGAATGTATTTCTCACTGATAATTGCAATAATTTAGCTTAAAATAAGAGAATAAATTTGCCAATGGGGTAAGTAAAATGATCTTAACCCACTGGCAGATAATTTGGCTTGAAATATGAAGAAATGTATTGAAACGAGTCAGAAACTGTTTGAAAAAGGTAAAATAATCTAGTTCCAGCAAATAAATAGTGTTAACAAATCTTAACCAGTCAAAACGTCTGGGATTAAGATTAATATCCTTAAATCAAGACATTTTAACTCATCCAGAAATTCATTTTTAGCCCGCCTGTAGTCCCTGGCAGATTAGGACAAAAACAACATATAACACACATACCACACAAATGACAACATTAGACTTAAACGACACTTCAGAGACAACGATCACAGACCTGGTTCTTCTTGAGTCAACGCTTCAGGTTTGATTTAAGGCGAGACGCTGCAGGTGAACAGGAAAATATCTTAAATTTAAATTTAAACTTCTCCTATCGTTTACTCACATAAATGTAAGAAAAAAATGTATTACAAGTTTTTTATCATGTCATGTCATCATCAAGGCATTTTCTGTGTAAAAATGGCCAAAAATGCACATATTAGGGACATTAAAATCTTAAAAATGGACAGAACCAGATTTTTAGAATCAGAAATAAAAAAATCTCTCTGTACGTTTTGTCAAAATCTTGTTGAGTCCAGAAAATGCATTTTAAGAAAACAACCTTTGAAGTTACAATGCCCCAGAGAAATCTATGGATGAAGTGGATTCAATGGAAGAATAAAACACCTTTAGGAGCAGATTGGACAAGTTTGTTGTTTCCACATTAAAGCTGATATGTGGAGAGAGAAAACTGACCAAAAACAAAAAATAGTTTTGCCCGTAGTGTCTCTTGAAAGTGTTTATTGTCAGACCGTCTCTGATCGCAGATGGGATGCTGTTCAGATCTCTGGGCCTTTGACTGACAGCACGGACTGAAAGCTGTGCGTCAAAGGAGCTGCACAGTCGCCTTGAGCAGAGGCTCTGGTCACTCTCTCACTCGTCCCAGATCAGGATTTAATAAACTCAGGGGTGGTGGAGAAAGACCATGTAGACTTTTAGAAACTGAACAAGCGCATTAGATGGGTTTTTTTTTAATTGTCAAAACTTAAGGCGAGACACTACAGGCAAAACTCTTTTTTTTTTCAAGTTTTTGTTTTTTGGTCAGTTTTCTCTTTCAACATATTGACTTTCGCGTGGAAATAACAAACTTGTCCAATCTGCTCCTAAAAATGTTTTATTGTTCCATTTAATCCACTTCCTCCATAGATTTCTCTGGGACATTAACTATTTGCTCATTATGAATTAAATCTTTGTTCATGCTGTGTTAAGGCAAATTAAGGTGCAGTTCCTAATTCTTACATTATACTAATTTGTGTTTAGGTTTAAGGCAATAAAGTAGGGCTTTCCTATAGTTTGGGAGCTCAGCAGCTCTTCATGCACTTCTGCAGCTTTAGAATTATACATCCAATTAATAATTCAAATGCTATACCATTGGAACTGTACACTTTAGATGCCTAACTTTATGCGCTAATAAATGGATGATGGTTGATGTTTTATCATCTAAATGTTCCCCATCGAAGGCTGTAGCTTCTTGTGAATCTAACAGGAGTTAATGGGAAAAGGTGAGAGATTCTTGCAGTAAAGATTTCCTAATTCTGATTTTTATGAGAAATATTGCAAAGGAAAATCCCCAAATGTCAAGCCGGATTTCTTTAAAATTAAAAATGTTCCTTTTCCCTCTACATTTTGTCTAAACACGTCTGCCCCGATCCTAAATAATGCTACACTTTAGGAATATAAAGTGTGGTGATGTCATCCGAAAACTATAAACTAAATAAACTTGAATCTTTATTCTCTGTAAATAGCCTAATCCCTATTGTTGCTTTTTTATTTTATTACACACATTGTACACTTTCCAAATTATGTGCACTTTATTGAGTATTAAGGCAAAGCACTACAGGCAAAACTCTTTTTTTTGCCTGTAGTGTCTCGCCTTAACCTGAAATCATTTCAAGCGCCTGGTAATCGCTCACGTCCCCCTGTTTGGGAAACACTGGACCATCGACCGATTAATCGACCAAACGACCACAGGTTCACAGCCTAAACTCCTCCTGCAGGACAGGGCAGTATGAATCCAGCCTCAGACAAATTGAAAACATGTTGATTCCAAAAACAGTGTCCAGATCACGATGTTGAAACATGTTCTATGGTTCACTTCCACATTTGGCTTGAATAAACAGCTACAGAAGCCACAGCCGCCCCGGGGTAGAATGACAAACACAGTGCGGCCGATCTGTGCCGTCGGCTCCTCTGACCACGGGCGAGCTCTTTAAACAGGACAATGACGCCCCAAATCAACATTTCAGTTCACGTTTGTTTGTTTCTGACACAGAACATTTCTGACACAGAACAGTCAGTTGTTTGAGGAGACAGAGATTTTACCAAGTAACACAACATTTTAGACCAGAAGAGAGACATTTTTACAACGTCTCAATCCAGCTTTATTCCCATTTCAGTACCACTTTATAATAACTACACCTTATTTTGTCTTAACAAAGCGTGAACAAAGACAATAAACATACCATTTATTAAGCATGATTCAGGCTTAGTAAAGACTAAATTAAGGTTATGGTTAGGGTTGGAGTTAGGAATTAGGGTTAGAGTATTAGTTAAGTCGTTACTAAACCTGAATCATTCCTAATAAACTATTTGTTCAGTATGAATTAAAGTTAATATGACAGGTTCTCATTATATTCAAATAATGGCTTAGTTTGGTGGAAGGGCACTTGAGGAAAATATTTAAATTAGTTTTACGTTTTGAAAGCAGCAGTTCCAGAAGAAAATTTGATAAATACAAGTTTAAAATGACAGGAAGTAGTGCTGAGTCCTAAAATGGAATCCCTCTGTGATGTCATCAAAATGTGACGTACAGTTGAAAATAAAACTGACACATTTAAACAGTCATTCAACAAATTAAAGGCGTTATCAGGTTTTATTATTTGTCAAATCATAACTATTGTATAATTAACATGGAATTTGGAGCTTGTTTTCATAATGGTTGCTAGGTAACAGCTGTGGAATTATCATGTCATATTTGCTGCTCATGTCCAACCAGGAAGTACAATTATAAAAGTTATGAAAATTGTCAAACTGAGGACAAATAGGCAAAATGTTTAGTTAAATCTTAAATACAATCATATTCACTACGTTTTAGTCAAATATAGACTTTAAGCTTTTGTTCATGCTTTGTTAAGGCAGGAATAAGTGGAATTATTCTAAAAGGTTACACCAGTTTCTAAATTTAGTACCACTTTATAATAACTACACCTTATTTTGCCTTAATAAAGCCTGAACAAAGGCTTAATTCATACTGAACAAATAGTTAATTAAGCATGATTCAGGATTAGTAACGACTCAATTAAGGTTAGGGTTAGGAATTTGGGTTAGAGTATTAGTTAAGCAGTCAATAAACCTGAATCATTCTTAATAAATTCTTTGTTCAGTATAAATTAAGTCTTTATTCATGCTTTACTAAGGCAGGAATAAGTGTAGTTATTCTAAAGTGTTACCCTAAATTCCTCAGACAGAACTGAACTCTGTAATCTACACTTCTGCCACCAGATGTCGCCAACAACTACGTGCCTCACCCAGGTAAAACAGTATTGCGAAATCACAAAATTATGACAAAGATGCAGGAAAGAGACATTTCTGGAGAACAACAATCAGGCAAACCACACGGCCCTTTCATTACTATTAGAAAATCGTTTAAAATAGACAATTAAACCGGTTTCTACTTCAAATTGCTTAGACTCTGGCAGGTCTGTGGCAGCAATGAGCCATTACCAGTCAATTTAAAACCAATACCACGGGACAAGACAATTAGATTCAACTGTACAAGCAATTTAGAGTCTCCATTTCCAGCTTCAACAGCACATCCAGGGACCACAGTGGACCTTATGTACAGAACAGCTCAATCCCTCACCTTTGCACAACATATAATTGCTTTTTCCTCCATTCGTTTAAGCAAAATTGTCACTAAACATCTACAGTGTCCATAAATGTGTGCAGAAACTATCAAATGTTATTTAAAAAGATGAAGCAGTGATCCACAATCTGTCAATATTAACGCATGAAAATATATGAATGTTTCCAGGGTTTGTTTGGTTCATGTTTCCTGGTTGGTGGGTCTAACAGAGCTGGTTTAGGTCCAAATCAGGGCTTTGGAACTTTATTTTATCGAGGCTTTATTTTATCCAGGCTTTAACAACATCTGTAGAACTAAACAGGACTAAAACAGGTCTAAACCAGGTCTAAACCAGGACTTAAACAGGTCTAAACCAGGACTTAAACAGGTCTAAACCAGGACTAAATCAGGACTAAACCAGGTCTAAACCAGGACTAAACCAGGACTAAAACAGGTCTAAATCAGGACTAAACCAGGTCTAAACCAGGACTAAACCAGGACTAAAACAGGTCTAAACCAGGACTAAAGCAGGACTAAATCAGGTCTAAACCAGGACTAAAACAGGTCTAAACCAGGTCTAAACCAGGACTAAAACAGGACTAAACCAGGTCTAAACCAGGACTAAAACAGGTCTAAACCAGGTCTAAACCAGGACTAAACCAGGACTAAACCAGGTCTAAACTAGGACTAAACCAGGACTAAACCAGGTTAAACCAGGACTAAACCAGGACTAAAACAGGTCTAAACCAGGACTAAACCAGGATTAAATCAGGTCTAAACCAGGACTAAACCAGGTCTAAACCAGGACTAAACCAGGATTAAATCAGGTCTAAACCAGGACTAAACCAGGTCTAAACCAGGACTAAACCAGGATTAAATCAGGTCTAAACCAGGACTAAACCAGGTCTAACTCAGGACTAAACCAGGACTAAAACCAGGTCTTAATCAGGACTAAACCAGGTCTAAACCAATAAAAAGAGATCAAATATTTTCTATATTTTATTGATGGGTTGAGGGCCAGATCATGTCCCTCGGAGGGCCTGAATTGGCCCCTGGGCCCTGAACAGCCCTGGTCCTGGTTTAGCTCTAGTTTAGTCCTGGTTTATCTCATTCATCTGCACTGACACGGCCTCAGTGAAACTCAGGGCGCTTCCCGTCGAGTCAAAAGTGGGCGCACGGCTCCCTCTGCTGGTCCCATCCTTGAACAGCACGTTGGCAGGGCCGAGCGTGACACTGCAAATTCAAAGGTCTGACTTGTACGTGTGGTCTGTGCGTCTTGAACGACACTAGAGCGCGGAGAGAGTTCCAGTTTGTCCCGATAGTAAACAGGCAGCGGGGTCAGCGGCCTTTGAACGCCAGGAACGAGAGGTGTCTGGTGGAAACTGTGAGCGTAATGGAAAGCACTGGGCTCAGGTTTCTGCCTCCTCCTCCTCCTCCTCTGCAGCAGACAGACACATCTGCAGTGCCACAGGGACAAGCCCCAATAAAACAAACATTTGAGCGCTCATCTCCTCAGCAACGCCGGCTGAATCCAAAGTATGCGCAGGAGCAGAAGATGTCTGAGGAGTCGAGTGTTTTGGTCTCAAAGATTGGAGTGGAGTGGATTTTTAGTAGTAATCAAGAGCTACAGAAGTTAAATCTAAATTGCTGTATAAAATGACTTGTGAATTTGTCGCTGTAAATGTTTAATCGCTCTTTAAGGTGAGACGCTGCAGGTGAAAAAGCCTTATCAATTGTAAACTTCTCCTGTAGTTTGCTCACATAAATGTAGGAAAAAAATGTATTACAAGTTTTTCATCATGTCATGTTTTTATGCAGAAATAAGACATTTTATGTGTGAAAATGGCCAAAAATACACACATTTGGGACATTTAAATCTGAAAAATGGACAGAAGCAGGTTTAAATTTCTTGAAAAATGTACAGATGTCAGGATCCTCAAGATTGTGCTCCCTCCTGTCTGCCCCCTCCTTCCTGAGTTTCCTGTCTCTCCTCCTCCCTGGGTGTGTCCTTCGGGGTCTGGCAGCAAACACACCTGCATCCACTTACATCATTACCTGCAGCATAAGAAGTCTGGTCCTTCATTCACTCATCGCCAGTTCGTCATATATTCTACTACAGTTAGTACTGCGTTTTTGGCTCCAGAAAACTCGACTCACTTTTGTGCATTTTTGGAATTGTTCTTCACCTTGTCCTGTGTCCAGGTGTCCCTGCTGCCTCCCTCCGGTAACCACCTGCCTGCTCCTGTGTGCCTGCCTACTCCTACCTGCTTGCTCCTGTGTGTGTGCCTGCCTGCCTGCCTGCCCGTTCCTGCCTGCCTCTGCCTACCCTGGACACCCCCCAGCCCTGTAACCACTTACCTGTCGTTGTAAATAAACTGTGTTTCACCTGCCTCCGTTGTACTGCTCTTGGGTCCTAAGTCAAACCCCTGACAACAGAGGGGATTTTGGATGTCTTATTTAGTTTTCAAGCAAAGTTGATTGGACTGAAAATTCAAATTCTGACTCATTTTTTTTAACTTAAACTTCAATAAATCCATTTTAGAATTAGACATCAAAAAATCCTTCTGTACGTTTCATCAAAATCTTTTCAAAAACTTAGTTTTACCTGTAATGCCTCGCCTTATAACACAAATAGATTTTCCCTTAGGTCTAAAGTGCTAAAAACAGCTGTAACTTTAGTCCATCTTTTGTAAGTATTTATTTCATTTTTATTGTTTAGCAGAAGTTAACAAAAATAACGCTGGCCCTGTACCAATCATCTGTACACCTGTTTTGCAGGAGCACTCAGGAACAATAGTGAAGTAAAACCTTTTAATGTAAATGTTACAAGAGGAAAATAACAATGATCTATTTGCTGTGCAGGATTTAATTTGCCTTTCCTAATCGATTTGTTTTTATGTGCCACTCTGAGATTCGTTATAAATAAAATCTATTGTTTTTATTATATGCATCCCTTGCACATCCACTTGGCTACAGTGTCACGCAAACAGCTTTTAAAGTGATTTTTTATTTGTATTTTGGAGCTTTTTATGGCGTATTGTACCTTTAAGTCTCCGGTCAGTAATCATGCCTGAGGTGACAGCGGCGGGTGGTGCAGAGTTACAAGGTGCAGGGTTTTCTGCTCGACATTATTTGACAACACTCTGACGGTTGTTTTCAGACTCTAGAATGTGATGATGTCATACGGACGGGGCGCAAGTGCCAGTTATTCCTATTGATTACGTCGTACTTTGCCATGAAATATCAATATAATGTTGCACCTGATCATTTCTATTAGTGGTAAGACCCTAGAACTCACTATACTGCAACAACATTTCTCAGGAGTTTAAGGTATTTTAACATCTGTATTGATTATTTAGAATGTTGTGATGTCATTTGAAGCACAGCAGCAGGTCTGTGATGTTTGACATGAGCAGAGGAGGGTAGAGTATCCAAATACTGTACTCAAGTAAGAGTGAAGTTACTCTAAAATAATATTACTCAAGTTAAAGTAAGAAGTAGTGGTCCAATAAATTACTCAAGTAAGAGTAAAAGAGTATTTGGAGAAACTATAAGTCAAATAACAGTTTTTGTCTGGGCATTGTCTGATTTGAAGTTAATGTAACTGGAGCACCAAAACATTAAGTCAAACTCAAATCTGGTATATTTAAACGATAGACACCAAAGAGAAAAATTAAATCACATCTGAAGAAGCAAGAAACACAATGTTTAAATCATTTCATATTGTTAACATAAAGCTTTTGTCACTTGTGGATTTACTCACAAAGGGAAGAGGAACCAACACTTTTACTCAAATAAGAGCACAGTTACTTCAATAAAAATATGACTCAAGTAGGAAGCGGCCGGTCAATGGAGTGCGCAGGTGCGCCCCACCCCTCACGTGACCCAGATAAAAAATACATCAATTCATGATTTTATTTTTGGCTATGTTTCATATATTGTGTAAAAATGGCCATGTTTCTGCATAATGTGTGTTAATAATGTAAAACACAGTCTTAGTGCATTGTTTTGTTCATTTATGCCCATAGCGTGCGCTGGATCCTGCACAGAGTGGGTGTGTAAGTGAGAGCCTCAAGCTCCCAGCGCTCAGAGCTGCTCTCCATTAGATAACATCACAGTCAGTCAAAGTCCCTCCCTCGTGTGAAGACAGGAGCGCACCTGTGGACAGGGACTGGGATTCACGTATTTCTGTCACATTTCTGACCTGTTGAGATTCAGCAGCAGCTTTTCTGCATTCTGTGATGATGATTTTTATTTATAGAGCGCTTTTCCACCTAATAGGCACTCAAAGCGCTTATTTCAGCTTAAATTCTAATCTTCAACCTCGTGTGTAGAAATGTAAAATACAGAAATCATTTAATCATATAAGGTTTGTTTGTGGAGGTTCTGGAAGGAGCAGGAAAGTAATAACATTAACATTTTTTTAAATAATGGCGCACCCTTAAAAATTATACCACTAGCCGCCAATGAGTAGGAGTAAAAGTACTGTGTCTGAATGTTACAATTTCTTGAAAAAAGTTACTCAAGTAAATATAACTGAATAATTGTAATGAGTACTACCCACCTCTGGACACGAGGTAAAAAGACGAGAGTCTTTGCGCTGATTATGTCAATGTGCTGATAATAATGAATGTATAAAAAGCAACATAGAATAGAACAAAAATATAATTAAATGTTCCTCTCTAGGATGGAGGGCGAGAGAGTATTCCTGCCTTGATAATATATATTATTTTTATGCATTAAGGTTTGATGTGGTAGCTTTTCAACCCAAAACGTGTGCCACAACACAAAAGGTTGAAAAACACTGCCCTAAATAAATGTATGAATGACATTTAGTTTATTCATAATTGAACAATCATGACTGAGATAAGTGCTGTGTGTTGGATGCAATAATCGCAATTCATTTCCCATCCTTAAATGCATATGACTCTTTTATATTACCTTATAATACTTACTTTATAATAACTACTCTTATTTATGCCTTAATAAAGTATGAACAAAGACTTCATTCATAGTGAGAAAATAGTTTATTAAGAATGATTCAGACTTAGTAAGCCTAATTCTAATTAAGTAGTTACTAAGCCTGAATCCTTTTTAATTAACTATTTGCTCATTATGAATTAAGTCTTTGTTCATGCTGTGTTAAGGCAAATTAAAGTGCAGTTCCTAATTCTTACATTATACTAATTTGTGTTTAGGTTTAAGGCAATAAAGTAGGGCTTTCCTATAGTTTGGGAGCTCAGCATCTCTTCATGCACTTCTGCAGCTTTAGGAATTATACATCCGATTAATAATTCAAATGCTATACCATTGGAACTGTACACTTTAGATGCCTAACTTTATGCAGTAATAAATGGATGATGGTTGATGTTTTATCATCCAACTGTTTCCCATCAAAGGCTGTAGCTTCTTATGTACACTTTATTGAGTATTAAAGCAAAGCACTACAGGCAAAACTCTTTTTTATTTGGTCAGTTTTCTCTCTCAACAAATCGTCTTTCATGTTTTATTCTTTCATTGAATCCACTTCATCCATAGATTTCTCTGGGACATTGTAACTTCAAAGGTTGTTTTCTTAAAATGCATTTTTCTCCCTTGAGACACAAAGATCAGCCTTAAAGTAGATCCTACACCAGACTGTACAATCTGGACTCAACAAGATTTAGACGAATCGTACAGAGGGATTTTTTGATATCTAATTCTAAATCTGATTCTTAAGACAATTTTCAGTCCAATCTAGTTATAAATAAGAAATCCAAATCCCCTCTGTAATTTTTTGTAACTAATATTTGTACAAAATGAACCGAGAAATTTAAACCTGGTTCTGTCCATTTTTCAGATTTAAATGTCCCAAATATGTGACATTTTGACAATTTTTACACATAAAATGTCTTATTTCTACATGAAAACATGACATGATGAAAAACTTGTAACATATTGTTTTCTTCCATTTATGTGAGTAAACTACAGGAGAAGTTTACAATTGATATCTTTAAATTTAAGATTTTTTCCTATTCACCTGCAATGTCTCGCCTCAAATAGTGAATTTCTCTGTTTCTTACGTTCTCCTCGTTCCTCGTCAATACTCTCATTAGCCTGACATTGATGCACTACAGGTTTGAGTGCATGTTGTTGTTCCCTGAGCCTGTACAGAGTATGTGTGTGTGTGTGTACAGAGTGTGTGTATCAGTGTGTGTGTGTTCGTGCTTGTAGGTGTGGTGTAGACTGGTCTAACATTACTGCAGACATCACTCACTGCGGCGCTGGAGGATCTGAGTCAGCATCATCTCGACAAACACTGCTGCTCCACAAAGGGACGGACACTGCACTCACGGAGGATCCTGCGGGCCGAGAGGGGTCTCAATCAGCGGTACGCGGGCATGTCACGTTCACCACCTGCCTGTTGTCTTCATGCACATGTTATTGCTTTGCCTCGGATGTCTATCTTGTATTTATTCAATTGCAGGTGTTTCATTACAAAAGTACACGGTTAAACTACATTCTTATGGATTGATCAGTTTACGCATATGATAGATTTTTATGATTGTCTAATTTTGATTTTATTTGGCATATTAATACCTGTTGTAAATATAAATTAGAGTTTTAAAGGACACATATTCTGCAAGAGTGACTTTCTTTTTGCTTTAAACCCTGTTCTAACAACGCTCTGTCATCAAAAACACACCTGATGTAGAATTCAGTTGCATTCACACTGTTTTGAGAAACGTTTATTAGAAAATCTTCTCAATCTGAGCGTCAAACACACGTCCTGCGGAATTGCTTTGGTCTGGGACGTATTTTTAGATCATCTACGTCACTTATTCGAGAATGTTCCACTGTTTTAAGTCACTAAACCAGTTCGGAGCATTTCTGCCTCTAAACACGATAACTGCTGCAGCAAATCCGTACAATGACGTCTTTTCAGCGCTAACTTCACTAGATAACATTCAGTGTCATTTCCGTAGTGACTGATAACACAGGTCACAGAATGAATAATAAACTTGAGATGGCAAATTTAAGGCACTCCAGAGCATGTTTAAAGACTAACAGCAATATAAAAAATGCTGAATATTTTTACTTTAAAGTCTTACAACAGCAGAAGATTCTTGGATAAGTGACGTCTAAAAAAACATTGTCAATAGAGGGAGTTCAGCAGAAGTCGCAGGGAGAGGATCTTCTAACCAGCATTCATCAAACTAGCGTGAATGCAGCTAAATGCAACTCCAGGTGTGTTTTTGATGACGGGACACTGTTGGAACAGGGTTAAACATGCAAAAAAGTCACTGTAGCAGAATATGTTTCCATTAAAGTACCTCTGACAGGTTGGACTACTCACTTCACTAAAATGCAGGTACGATAAATATATTAAAAATTTTGCCAAAATTCTATCCTGGTTTAGCAATTTTTTAGGTTTTTTTGTTTTACTTCCTGGTTGTAAATGATGACATCACACAAGGAAAATCCCTCGAAACCACACTGTACACTGGGCCAAAAGTCCTCTAATGTCACAGATTTTTGTTATTTTACAAATAAAAATACATCTGACCATCTTTTTTTTTTGGTGAATTAATGTATAAAGGATAAAAAAGTACTCTCTTTTGTGTAAATTATGCATAATCGTAATAATAGTCTCCCCAGTGTGACGTCATCAGTCTGTTTACTTCCTGCAACTTTCTCCAGAATTTTCAGCTTTTCTCCACAAACGCCTACTTGACTGGTGTAAAACTGTCATTTTAATTTACAAACAGGTATTAATACACCAAATAAAGACAAAATTTGAAAATCCTGAAAACCTGTCATACGCACTTTAACTCAATTGCGCCCCCAGTGGAACAGGCACCTCCCCACAGCCCCCCAACAGAAAACAGTCACACGTCTACATCCTGTCCATGTGAAAGCCTGTGTTGTAACTGCAGGCGTGGAAAAATGTACAGTTAAAACCTTGTGACTCTTATGTCAAAGTGATTAAGGCCCAGAGGGGAGCGTGAAGAGCCGCCCCGAGATGTGACCCGCAGTTTGTGGAGAAATGGATTGGAAGTGGCCCGTCTGGACTGATAGGCTCGCATTCATTCCACACGGTAAAGCAAATTATCTGCTGGTATGTTGTTTATCTTGGCTGCGAGCCTGATTGAGAGAGAGTACAGGGCAGTGGACAGTAGAGGGATGTGTGGCGGCATTCTTGGAAAGGCTCCGACCTCAGACCATGTGCATGCGCTAATTGAAGGAGGAAATAAGGAGAAGTTGGTGACCAGGCCATCTGGACATAACCTAATGTAAAGTATATAAACCCGCTCTACCTGTAAATCAAATGTTATCAAGTAAAAGCGATTGCAATTCAGTTACCGTTTCATGGAACCGAAGAACTTTTGCATGTTTGGCCTCCTTTTGCAATTTGTGGCGATAACAAATGCACAATTATGAAATAAAATGTAATCCTGAGCTAAACAAGTGTGAAATTTGTGGTGAAAATGCTTAGCGGTTAGCCCAGTCACAATAATTACTGTATCAACATACTGTATTTACTAACTAACTCTATTTTATCTTATTTAATTCTTAATTTTATGCATGCCTTTTTAATATATCTTGCTACTATTTTATTCATTGTTTTATGATACACCTTACGTCAAAGCAAGTTCCTATGTTTGTAATTTTGATCTCTGACAATGGCAATAAACTGATTCTGAGTTTGTTCAATAAATGACAGAGAGAATTAGGGATTTATTTGTTATTTTTCTGTGCTACGATAAGATTTGAGCTGTAGAATGTCAAATAAATAACTTGTTTGACTCATTATAGGCACAAATTGAATAATAAAGTGTTTCATTCTGCTATTTATTTATTGCCACTCATGTTTTAACGACATTGTGCATTTAGAAATCTTTTTTGAGGTTAAAATAGTTTGTGTAAGTGTTGTACATTTGTTTCTATATTATTGTTTATCGTCTATATTTTCTTCAGCAGTATAATGTACATAAAAGTTTGTTATTGTGACAGGTCTATTAGCGGTTTTGACTCAACTTTAACTGTTTGTCTAGATCTTGTTGAATGTTTTCTGTAGATTCAGAGAAATCCAACCAATATGTTCTGTTCTGCTGAAAGTTCAATAAATCAATCAATCAATCAATGTAACAACCAGGAATCAAATCATCAGTGGGTGAACTCCTCCATCGACTGATCTACTGTCATAAATGGTAAATAACACGTTTTGTTTTGCATATACTTTAACACCTTTTGTTATACAGATCTTAAAGCTTTGGTTAATGCTGTTTGATACAAAGGTTTCTTTTTAAGTTAACTTAAAGTAGAACTCAGTAACTTCAGAAACAGAGCTCCCCCTGCAGGTCTCTTTGTGAAACTACACGGCCAGTAAAACCACTCAAAAGCTTATTTTTTCCCCTTCCTTCCAAGTACAATCCCATACAAAAACATTTAATGTTGCCAAATATAAAAAAGAGAGCCATGGTTTTCAGGAGAGTTGTCTTCAGGTTGGTTTTCCGCAGAGAGACAGCAGGGGGCGACGATGGGGGCTGCAAACAAACCAAAACATTTGCAACCACCACACTGACTTAGAAAGACTTTTAATAAGGTACAAAATGTTTAAGTTTTGATTAGCTCTATTCAGGTAGAAAGCACAGATTTTACCCAAAGCCCTTCCTGAGCCATTCGTCCAGGTTTGATTGTGATTTAATTCTTTGTTCCTACAGAAGCTTCAATAAAGTTTCATGTAGCATAAAATGGCCTTTCATTACAGTTAATTGGAGAATCGGCAGAATGTTTATTATTATTACATAAATGTTGATTGGTTTGAAATGTTTTCACATGACAAAAAAGCAGATCCTACTGAAGATAATGATGATTAGAGTCTTAAATGAACTGTGACGGTGCAAAACAACATGGCTGCACAGTTCAATTTAATTAGCCTCAAATTAATTATGAAAAAGTAATTAGAGGCCAAGTTGGGGGAATTAGTCACGTTTGCGTCTGAGGTTGGAGCGGGACATGCATGTTGCATCCATGCAGCTCCGTCATGTGGACATCACATGAGAGGGACACTTTCTGATGCTATTACATTAGACATATTAGTTACAGAAGGACTCGCACGAATCATCACAATTTACAAAACAAGACATTAGATTCTGATATGAGGTCATTGTGGACAGAAATTCCAATGCATTTTGTTTTTTCAATATAAGGAAAACATTCATTTTGTAAAGTTTTAAGACCCCTTCTAAGGCGTGCGCGTGTATTGTATTGTTCTTGGCAGCTCTAACCACTGCTCGTGTTATTATCATTTCTTTACTTTATACCCGACTCCAAACACCTCAGCAACAACAATGGCTTCATTTTGCTCTCCTATGTTACTAGTGTTACTGCAGCAAATGGGTAGGAATACATGCAAGTTTAAATAAATCTTCAGGGTCGTGTCCAGAGGCATGAACCCTTTAATCTGGTTAAACATGGATTTACAAGCATCCAAAAAGTAATAGAGAGGACACATCTCAGTTCAGTTCTGTGTTAAAAGTTCATAGTAGATTTCATTACAGCAGCAGCACATCTGCAAGATGTCAAAGTGCAAACACTGGGCAGTAACAACACGGCTCTTACGAGGCCACAGCAGCGTCCAAGTCTTAACAGAGGACTCCACTTTTTACTTATTACATATTAGTGAAGTTCTCCTTAGTTTTCTTCTCAGAGTTCGCTGCAAATCACCTGCCTCCATCTGACCCTCTGCAGCTCCTCTTTAAACACGTTTATCTTGAACTGACTTTTCTACAGTATTTCCTCATTAGTCTTCTTCTTGTCAAGACCTTTTATGATAAGCTTAATAACCTCAGCTAACCTCAGCAAACTTTTGAGTTCTAAAGCACCCATTTTATAAAACAGATTTAAAAAGAAGTAGAAAAGATGTATCCCCAAATCATGTCTAAATAATCATCCAAATAATTAAGAAGCATAAAAAAGAAAAAAAAGAAAAACACACAAATGGTCAAAGTGGTAAAACTCTTAGACTAGACAAACCATCCATAACAACATTAAGAAATCTGCACTCAGCAGCAGGTGCATTAGATGTTTGAAAGTTGCCTTTGAAGCACTCTTTCTGATTACCAGGACTCAGACCTCACCTATAAACAGTTGTGGTACAATATAATCAATCTAAAAGCCTGGGGAAGTTTGCCCTTCAAACGCCCTGTTTGACAAAGCTCTGCACCGGTGTAAGGTCAAAGCAATAGACGTGTAATTAATGTGTATCAAACGACACAAACAGGATTAAATAATAAAATAATACAGCTACATGAAACAAGTGAAGTGGATTGCAAATTGATGACATTTTTCTCAATTTGGCATTTTGTCCACTTTTGGCAAACTCTCATTTGTGTGGAAAAAGAACATTTGACTGCGTGACATTAAAGTCTAGATGAAGGTTCTCATGATGTACTGATTATGACTCTTTGGTGGGACAGAACCTGTAGTAAATATTTATCATTGTTTTACATTTGTGAAGTTGCAGTTTGTGAAGACATTTTGCAAAATAAAAGTTTAAAATGACAGGAAGTAGAGCTGAGAGCTAAAACTGAATCCTCTGTGATGTCATCAAAAAGCGACTTGCCGTTGAAAATACAGAGACAATTTACAATTATTAAAATTGTATATTATATATTACAAAATAAATGTGTTATCAGGTATTATAATTTGTCAAATCATAGTTATTATGTAATATATATGATTTTGACTCTTGTTTACAGTCTGGTTGCTATGGTAATAGTTGTGGAATTGCCTCTAATTACGTCATATTTGTCCAACCAGGAAGTAACATTATAAACTTTACAAAAACTGTCAAACTGTGGACAAATGGGCAAAATGTTTAGTAAAATCTTAAATAAAATCATGTTCACTACGTTTTAGTGAAATGTGAACCTGTCACATACTTTAAAATTCACAATCAACACTGGCCAGGATCATGTTTATGTGACAACTGTGTCCTCACAAAGTCAAAGATAACATCACAACTTCACTGAGAGACTTGAAAATCTTACAATCATTATAATATATTACAGCGAGTCATCTATTGTACATCTGTATATTTGTCACCAACATAATAGAGAAAAATCGTTACCTTATTTGTGACGGAGAACAGAAGAATAAATGCTTTCTGTCCACAGTGGTTTGTTCTTGTTATGTAACTCAGAAGTCACAAATTAGGAATGTGCTTCAGCAAAATTGTGCAACATAGAACAATTAATTATAAACTATGACAAAATAAAAGGCATGCATAAAATAAAGTGTTACAAATTATATATTACATTGAAAGTTTTCTTCAGGTGCCATAAATCATAAAAGTTTTAATTTATTTGACGTTAAGGCTACTTTATTATGGGAAAAATATTCATAATCTAAATCAAAATGATTATACCGTCAAAGAACATGATCCATCCAATTTAGAAGACAATTTAAAGGGAAATATAAAGTTGTCTGATGAAATAAATCTGGTGGAGACATTTCTGCTTTTCCTCCCATTTATCATCAACTTCAAAATGGTACAAAATGGGTCAAAGACAATTAGTCAAAGTCTTCAAACTACATGAGAAAGATCTTAATTGTACATTATGTGAAGATGATACACGGGACAACGGGATATGTTAGAGAAGTCCAGGGCAAATCTGTTTCATATACAAAATTCTGAACTGATATCCACAAACAGATACTGAATCCAGCCATTTTTCTGGACCGGAGCCACAGAATTTGTCGTGCCAAGCTAAATAGAGTTAGAGTAGCCAAAAATTGTTCTCAAATAGGAGTAACATCAAACATCAAAGGCCAGTGTCCAGATGACGACCTTTGAAAGCTTTTCTATGACGGAACACTCCTGGACGAATGAGGGATCACGCTGACTAGTTTCAAATATGAGTAACATTACTTCAAAATAATATTAATCAATCAATCAATCAATCAAAACATGAGATGGCAAATTACAGGTACTCAAGATCATGCTTAAAGGCTAAAAACAATATGAAAAATGTATATATTTTCCCTTCAAAGCTTAGTCTTGTATTTTCAAAGCATAGGTGCAAGAAATACAAACGTTCAAATTCTGTAAAATTGTCTACATAAAGCTTTTGTCAAAGTGGGAAGAGGAACCAAAGCTTTTACTCAAGTAAGAGTACAGTTACTTCAAACTAAATATTACTCAAGTAGGACCAAAGCATGCAATTTGAAAACAACTCCAAGAAGCACAATTTCTTCAAAAAGTTACTCAAGTAAATGTAAGTGAGCACTACCCATCTCAGCTTGATGAATGTCTAATGTTTATTGATGATCTTGATTTCAAACTTACAAACTTGATGATCTTGGTTTCAAGCTTTTTCTCAGTACAGCAATTACTTTGAAATATTACTGTCTGAAACACCCGTAATAATGAAAGGCAGTGTATTTAAATCTTAATAACTCCAAATGACAGACAGCTGCTCGTCTTGCCTCGGTCTGAACCTAAATTGTTGTGTCCTCGCAGACATGTGACAGGGCGATCAGCAGGTTTGTTCTTCACGCTGCGTTTAAGTGAAACTGGACGCATCAGTGCCCGGCCCGCTGCTCTGGGAACTCAAGTGCACTCGAAAGAACCTGGCTCCAAACTGCGCACCTTCACAGACTTTTCCCACAGCGCGTTACTGCCATAAAATTCAATCCGCTCTGCCTGGAAACGCTCCGACAATCCTTCAGCTGCGAGTGAGATCAACATGTGAACAGGCTTAGATCGATATGCTGGGTTCACATACGTCTTACGTCTTTTATCTTCTTATGGAGAAACTTCAAAAAGGCTGTATGATAAGCAAACAATCTGGAAACATAGAGATAAAGCGAGCAGGATACTAGTGATTTCCTTGTCTAAACGCAATGTCACACAAATAGTATTGAAAAAAATGAAGTGAAACTCTCTCTCTGAAAGATTATAGTACATAAACGCTGAAGTATTTTGTGTTTATGTGGTTGTACTAACTAAAACAATGCTACATAAAACATCTTTTTGGGGTTGCACAGTTAGTTGGCAGTAATTTAAAATGGATGCCCTGCAAGAGTGAAGTGCATAGATGGGAAATTAATAGAACTTTAATTAAGATTTTTTTATTTCTAGGTCTTTTTAATGGAAAGGTTCCCAATGTAGAAGCAATAAGTTTGGAAAATAAGTCAGATTTTGGAGGTAATGAAGTTGTTTGACTATTTAATCTGGTAAAAGACAATGATTAAATGTCTGTACTGTTTAGGTTCAGGAAATTAATACTGACAGCGATCTATTATTGTTGCTTTTAATAAGATAAAGATAAAAATAGAATACAACTATTCTGATTTATCAATATGAGGAGAAAAAAAAAAAGAGTGAAAAAACAAGTGAAATGTCTTGTCCAGGACACAGAGATTCCATGTTCTGAGGTTGGAACTGGCTTCACTCTGGTCGTGGGTGTCCATTCTGTAAGTACAGGTATCTAAAAGTAAAATGAAACCCAAATTTGTCCCACTGCCAACATTGTGTCCGTCTCATGCATGTCCCCGTACTACACTGTTCTAAAGTACAGAATGTTATCTGCGTCATGTGTCTTAGAATGGACTGATAACAAAAGTCACATAAAGACACGCTACACATGTCCAGAGAAACATGTGAGCAGCATCCAGATAATGTCAATCCAAATCTCACCAACAGAGGTACAACTATCTCGACTGATGTGAAGGTAACATGTCTCTTAAGGTTGTCACCACAAAGCACACTGCATTATGAGGCACTTAGTTCATGTTCAAGAGTCAAAAGCTCCAATAATTTTGATGTAAACACATAAAGACTGATGTGCTATTGATAAAAGGTTATGCCAAGTATCAACTTATTATTAAAGGTTGACTATGTAATATGGAGTGTCATATGGAAATATTATTGTTTTGCTTGGTCCCACAAAATAAGGTTAAGGTCAAGGTACACTGTATTGTCCATGTAGAGAAATTTGTCCTCTGCATTTGACCCATCCTTCAATGCCACTGGGGCATCATCCTGGGCATAGATTTTACAGATAATAAATGTAATGTTGATTTATTCTTATTTACAGAAACACTGGACTTTCCACCTGTCGCCCATGGCAACTGTTGTTGTAATTTGGGCGCTATAAAACCAAATTAAATTAAATTGGACGAGTAAATTCTCCAATCAGAGAGCAGAATGAGCCTCACATGAGTCTCTCATTTGCGTTGATATCCAGGGTTTAAACCAGCGTCTCTCTCTGATCTGAACGGTCACTGCCTAAAGCCCGGCTCCTGCTCCAGTCATGGATCAGTGCCAGTGCAGCCTGTCACTGCCTCATTTGGCACGTTTTTTCAAACTGTGTGGCTCAGATACTTTGGCACAAGTGCTGAAGTCGGAATAATATCCATACCTGGGACAAACCTAATTTTGGAGATTTGTTCAATTGAATTTACTCCTGATAAATACATGCTCAAAGTCGCTAAAAAACGTATACATTTGAATACTGGATAGATGTTGGGAAAGGGAGCAGAGCTGAGAAAAGTCTGAATTCAGCTGAAAAATTATTAACTTTGAAGATATTGAGCTAAAACGACCACTTGTGTTTCTCTTTCTAAGATTAAACTCTGTGAAACTACATTCAAAATGAGCACTACTTCAGCCTCAGCCGACAGAGGACAGAATAAACACGAATTCTGGAGGACAAGGAGCTGAACATGAGCCAGGGTCTGTCCATAAACTGAGAAAGAGAAACATTTGGATGTGTCTCTATCTCCAGGTTAAGACTCTTGCAACATAGGCACCGATTTGATTGCTATTACTTTTTTGGTAACACTTAATAATAACTACACTTATTATTATTAACAAATACTCATAATCAACAAATAGCTTATTAAGAATGATTCAGGCTTAGTAACTATTTAACAAACATTCTAACCCTAATTTCTAATCCTAACCCTAACCTAAACCTTAATTAAGTAGTTACTAAGCCTGAATCGTGTTTAATAAACTATATATTCATTATCAATTTAGTCTTTGTTAATGCTTTATTAAGGCAAAATAAGATGTAGTTGTTATAAAGTGGTACCCTTTTTTATAACAACAAGAACACGGGCTACACACGGTCCCTTTAAGTTGTGGTTTCAAAAAACGCATTTCATTGCCTGTGTTTTTAGATTCCGAACTATTGTTTTACACTGAATTCACTGTATATTTGTGAAGGGCACAGACGTGTCACTCGAGAAGGCAGACCACAGCACAAACTGATCTGCCTCTCTCTGGACCCATGCACTCGCTGTTCTGGGTGGGATCAAAATTCACACACAACACCGGCAGAGTATGCTAATAATTTGTCTGGCACCACTGTTTGCGATGGATATTTGCTTTATTTCCGTTCGAGAAATGCTGTTTTTGAACTGAAGCCAGAGTTAAATGCTTTGTCATTGTGGACACTGTTGCCAAAAAAGAAAATAATAAAATAAAAAGATGAAGTGATTATCTCATCTGTCTGCCTCCATTCTGACATGAATACATACATTTTGAGCTGCAGTAGGAGAAAGCCTGGCTTACAAATCTCTTCAGACGAATTGTAGGAGCATAACTGGTGCATAATAGATTAGCGGCTCAATCGTTGCACTCAGATTTGGTTGATTGTGTTCTATCAGATCAAATTTCTTGATTAGAGAGGAAGATAGCCCTGGGCATTGGAGGCTGATGTCTAAAAATATCTGCCCTGAGATCTGATACAACGGGAGAGAAACGCACACATTTACTTTGGAACGGTTTGACCACTAGCCATTCACATCGACTAAAATACAGCGAAAAGAATTAAGTAAAAAGTTCGAAAAAGCAAATAAATTGAGAATAATGTTAAGTTAGTTCAAAATCTTGGAACTTTCTCAATTATTTACTCGCCACACGTGAAGAAGGTGAGCTTATTGGGGCAAACTGACAGAGGCTTCCATTCAATTCAAAGTGCAGTGAAGAAGTGTCTTGCCCAAGGACACACTGATAGAATGAACTGGTCAGAGTGGGAGTTGAACCACCGATCTACTGGATATAGAACAAATCCCTAAGGAAAATATTGAAAAAACAAAACAAAACAAAACAAAAAGAACATAATAACTATACTTTACAATATACTTAAAGTCTATATGAAGGTTCTCAAAATGTTCTAATTATGACTAAGTTTGGTGGGAGGGCACCTGTGGTAAATATTTATTATAGTTTTACATCTGTGAAGTTGAAGTTTGTGAAAAAAAAAATAATAATAAAAGTTTAAAATTACAAGAAGCAGTGCTGAATTCTACAACAGAATCCTTCAGTGATGTCATCAAAAAGCAATGCACCATTGTAAATATAAAGGCAGTTTACAGACAACTGACACCATTTTTTGACAGTTTAAACCATAATTCGACAAAATAAAGGTGTTATCATATATTATTATTTGTCAAATCATCACTATTTATATATGTATATATATATAAAATCTAATCATGTTCACTACGTTTAAGTCAAATGTGTCGTCTAACCCTGTCGTATAGACTTTAAAGAAGACATAACATGCATTTTTCAAGTACTTAGTATTGAACTATAACATAAGTAGGTTATGATTTTTACATTTTGTCCACTGTATATCGCACTATTGATCTAAAACAGTTTAGTAATAGAAACAGGTTCATTGACTTCCTGTTCAAAACTGCAGAACTGATAAGCCCTGCCTCTTTGTAGTAACAATTCATCGTAACAAGCAGTGGATTGTCATTTAAGTGTTTTTATTTTAGTAGCTACATGACATTTTAGAACTATATATTTGTCACTGTGAGTCTTGAGGTTAAAGGTAAAAAGCTGTTTAAAGTTGATTTTGCACAGTATATCTCCTTTAACAAAACATGAATGAAGACTTGTTACTTTGTTAATAAAATATTGTAAATTAAATCTTTGTGAATTTGTTTTATTAAGTTTATTTAGCTATAGTTATTATAAAGTGGTACAGAAAAATGGAATAAAATACCATCATCTTGGGCGTTTTTCCTTGATCTTAAAGTGTAGCTAATGATCAAAACTATGGCTGCGTTCTCACTTCTACAATCACCGCGTCAAAATTGGGACTAAATCTAAAATCTAAAATCTGAACCGGACCAGGACTAAACCAGCACTAGATCATTCTTTTATTCAATAAATGCTCTGACTTGAGCGACACTGAATGGCAGAATTATAGGCAGCACAAACTGATAGAATGCGTTTCTTTGGAGATTTTGGTTTGCACAAATCAACTTTATACAGCAAAATAGTAATTGTTACGCTCGTTGTGGCTTTTGTTTGCTAAGGGTATGGGGAGATAAAGGACACTTCAACTGCTGCACAACAACTAATTTCCTCAACACTTGAACTCAGAAACATCTTATTTAATGACAGAAGGGATAATTTGTGTGTGATCCAAAAGTCTGTGTCAGTGATAAATGTGAGCACAGCTGTGGTGTTCCTGTTGTTTATCTGGCTTTCTACTGTTCACTTTCTTCTTTTAAACTTTTATTGTTGTTATCAGACTTTTGCAGCTTTTTAACATTTTAGTTGTGTTTTGAGCTTTTACAAGAAAAAATACTCAAAATTCATTACTTCCACTCACTGCTAAAAATCAAAATGCTGTGATGATATAGATAAAAAAAAAAAATCGTATCAGACTTTATTTTATTATTTATCTCGCCATCATTTCAATAAACACAATGAACTCCTCAGGTTCCGCCCCATTCAAGAACACCACGGACCATCTTTGCTTCATAAACTACAGTAAACAGACTCAAGAAAAGGGTCCGTCCTCATAAGCTGCTTCCTGTGTATCCTGTGAAACCCTAATGCAGCCTGGCATCCCTGAAGTATTGATCCGAGTCCAGTCTTTTTAATGTCTCCTCGGCCCAAACATCACTTAGCACTCAGCATAAAAAACATGACAATACTCGAGCAGAGGCAACAGCGATTGGCTCAGGCTGAGGTGAAACGTCCGAGAGGCAGGTAAATCATACGAATAGATTTACCTGTTCACGTAAAGCGCGGACTGACAGTTTGGGGATGTAAAGTCGTTTTTAAACCCTGCTCCGATGGGCTCTGATGTCTGGATAAAAGCCACGTCTTAATTGCTCGATTTTAAAAAGCTCTTAACCTCTTTTTCCTCTGACCTTCAGGACATTACGGACGCGCTGGTTCGACACTAAGTGATGGCTGCTCCCACACCAGTCACATGACCAGACTGTTTCAGGGAAATAGTGGGAGGTCAAATATAATGTCTCATAATGGGAAATGTATCTCTTAAAGCCATGAGCGTCCACTGTTCTCATCCACAAACGTACTTTGTGTTCGAAAATATTTACACTGGCATTTGATCTTACTTATCATGGTTCAGACTGGATTTCTGGAAAAAAAAGTAGTTTTATTTTATTTGGTTAAAGATAGGGTTGCAACTGACTAGGGCTGCAACAATTTAATCGATTAATCGCAACTAATCGATTATAGAAATAGTTGTCAACTAATTAAATAATTGAGTAATTGTTAACTGGTCTATACACAGACTGAAGAAGAGATTTTATGACTTAGACAGAGCAGGAATGACACAAAAAACAAACAAGAAACATGTCAATTGTGTGTTTTTGATTAAAATCCTTGTTCATCTATAAATATTCTCCACCAAGACTTTGTCAAACACCTTCACTTCAGCTTTGTCTGGCTAAAACTGAGTAAAATTCTCATATTGAAGGGTTTGTCACGCTCTAAACAACGAATCGACTAATCAAAGGAATAATCGCTTGACTAATCGAATACCAAAATAATCGTTAGTTGCAGCCCTACAACATTTCTACCCTAGAAATTCAAAAAGTTAAAGACTTAGCATTCTAAAGGGTCTATACTCAACCTGACCGATGCGGTGAGTGGCTTCTCATTACTGAAACAAAGGTGCAAAGACGAATCTTGTGGTCATGGAAAGTATGTCAGTGTGTTTGGGACGGGTAAAATCACTGGCATCAAGCAGAGAAAACATCTAAGGAGAAGCAGAAACAGATCTACTACAGATCTTAACCCCACTTAGAGTCTTTGGAGAAGGCTTTGTGTCACTCTCTCCATCATCTATACGATATCTTGGTAAAAATGAATGCAACACTGGAATGAAATGAATCTTTAGACACAGCTGAAGCTTAATGAAACAATGACACTACGAATGCATGCCGTAATCAAAGCTAAAGGCAGTCCAACAAAATATTAGAGATTATGACCTTTATTTTCTGTGGCAACTTTTTGGGTGGGCAGTGTATTTGCAAATGAAATGTATTAGAAATGAAAATTATAAAAGTATGCCAGACTAATTTGATGTTTTATTTAAATTGGAGTTTTTTTCTTTGTTTAGTTTTGTTTATATTTTAAAAATCTGAAGAAAATAATAAAATACTATTATATTAGTAAAATCGAAAACTAAAATCTTTAGCAATATTACTTGATCTTAAAGTGGAGTTAATGGTCAAAACAATAAAAAATAACCTGTAATATGTACATGTTTAAGCCAATTTGGAAACCTTAACCCAGAACCAAGAATTTTAGTTAAATAGATAAAAATCTTACAATTTTCCTTTTCTGTTGCCATAATTTAAACACACACAATGACCTACCTTTACTTTATAAACTACAGTAGACTGACTGAAGACTTCTAGATATTTATGAATAAAATGTATTACTAATGATGTATTATTAATTACTCACTTCTTTCAGGACATTCTGACTTAAAATGCCATTCTGTTTGTTATAAAACATCTTTTTGTTTGTGTCTGTAGTTATTCGGCCTGATGAACATTTGATGGATGGATCTTAAGAGCTACATTAAAGTGTGTATGAGAGGTTGTGTGATTTTCTAATAAAAATGGTCAAAAAAGTTTTATTTTTTGACCATTTAAACATTAATTCAACAAAATAAAGATGTTCAAATACATTTTTCTTTGTCAAGTAAAAGAATCTGTGACATTAGATGAGTTTTTGCTCAGTGTACAGTCTTAATTTTCTACTGTGATGTCATCATTTATAACCAGGAAGTAAAATAAAAAACTAAAATGTGGAAAGAATTTTAGCCCAAACTGTAAATGTATTTATCCTAACTGCATTTTAGTTCAATGAGAGTTCAACCTGTCAGAGGCACTTTAAGTCTTTGGGTCATTTTAATAAAGCAAACCTTCAATTAGCTGGATTAGTTAGTTTGGATGAATAACTCAAACGTTATAAAATGTATTCTATACTGGATAATCATATTAGTGTTTTTTAATGTAGTTTCTTAGTTAACATTTAATAGCTCTACTTGCAATATATTTCTCTTTTAAAGTAAATGTTACCGGTATATTATTTGTGTTTTTGTTTGTATATTATATTATTTGTGTTATTATTTGTTTGTATAGTGATAATGCATCTTTTCTTCTTTTGTAAAACACTTTGCGTATGAATTGAGCTCTAGAATTAAACTTTGCCTTGTTTTAAACATAAGCAAGGCCTATATTTAAAAGAAGGACATTTACTCTTTGCAATAATCATATCAAATTCTTAAACATTATCAATTGAAATGTGATACAATATGCTGATTATTTAGCAACAGTTATGTAAAAACTGACTTCAAATAACATTTCTACCATTTTCTATCTGGTTTTATTTGTGTTTTTGTCTGTTTTTAACTGTGAAGCGTCTTTGAACGTCATGAAAAGTTCTATACAATTGTTATGTTTTATGTTTTAACAACTGATCATTCGTGTACTCTGACTTTACAGATTTAGTTGGGAATTTAAATCTGAAAAATGCATAAACTCAAAACTTTCCCCTCCGTCGGTATGCGCCTTCACGTGTGGCATGTTCAGACCAGTTAGCAATTTCCCCTTTAACTTCCCCAGCTAATATCCACATCATGTCCACTCTGCGCTTCACAATGAGGCGTCTTAACCCATGTATACACAGCTTCAAATTGAGTTATTCCCCCCGTGCCTTCTTCTTCTTCCCGTCTTTGCTCGAGTTTGTTTCACCCGTCTTCCCCCCTTCCTTCCTCTCCTCTCCTCTCCTCTGACAGCGTGATTGTCCTTGTGTCCGATTAGGCCGGATCAATGCTCTTCGGCTGAGGCAGAGGAGAGGAGAGAGGAGGAGTGTGTCTGTATCTCGATGCGGGACGGCGAGCGAAGGGTGGAGAAGGCTGGGCAGCTCCTCCCATAATTAAGTTAGCGTGCAGTGCTGTAGGTCCATGTTTACTGGGAGTTTTCTTCACTTGGTGGACGTCCGGCAGCGCTGTGGTCTCGTCTCGTCTCTGCCGTCTCTCTCGAGAACCGAACCGGGACGGAGGACATCCAGCTCTACCTACCTCCGCGTCCTTTTCCCACCTTTTCGGCAGACGCCAGGAGCTCGTCCGGGCCGGCGTCATGTGTGACTGCTTCCACATAGCGTTCCCGAATTGGCACGCCGCTTCTTCAGGAGCTGGTGGGCAATGTTCCGTCTCTTTTCCCCTGTGCATTTCTCTTGTTGTTGTTGTTGTTTCGAATGGGCTCGCTCGCAGTTCTCGCTCCGGGCAGCAGGGTTCAGTAGTGATTTGTGGCGTGTGTCGTGCCGTGTTGCTGATGCGGAGTGAGGATGCTGACCTGCAGTGGGGATGGGTGTGTCTGCAGTTTGAAGATGTCAGTTCTGCCTCCTCTCTCTCCTTCTCTCGTCTCCTCTCTTCTCTTCCTGCTGCTGCTGCTGCGACGAGCTCAGGCACAAGCTGCAGGAAAGCGCAGAAAAGATTGTGACATAAATCAAAGTGGAAAAAATAGAAGAGGTGCCAGACATACCCCGGGTGAAGAGGAAATGTGATAATGCAAGAAAGTTTATAATTAGAAACGTTGAAGCAGAAGTTGATGGTGCACGTATGTTGTGTTTTGAGTAGACTCTATAAAGTTACAGTTTGTCAGACTATTTTGGCATCAATAACACGCTAAACAAATCACACAGTTGAAACAAATGTACTTATTGATTAAAGATCAATTGTTTTACAGGATAAGCCAAAATAATTGAGGAAAAAGCAAAGAATTTTAAGGTGCATTATGGTAGAGAAGGAGGTAATCGTCTGGACGGTGTTTTTGATGTTTCGACTTGCCATTTTCAATCAGAACGTCTCAATTTCAAAAGCAGGATAAGCCAAGATAATTGAGGCAAAAGCAAAGAACTTGAGGTGCACTATGGTGGAAAAGGTTTCAATGGAAGTCTGCTGGACAACGTTTTTTAAATCGAGATGTTTCAAGTGCCATTCAATTCTCAATCTCCGTCTCAATTTCAGAGAAACTGTGCAGCTGACTACCTTCCTGGACAAATGCGGGGTGACTTTTGCAGTGAAGGGTGCACCACGTACTTGTCTCCATGAAGACGTTAATGTTTTGCCTGTAATTTTCCACAGTAGGGCATTAAACACATCGATCTGGAGGCAAGCAGATGACATCACCAGGCAAAATACATGATATACATCTTATTTTTTTGTAGTGAGATGTGCTTACCTTGACATGTTTCGGCTTCTAGATGCAAGTCATGCTCAGAATTATCCTAAAAGAAATAAGATATCAAAACTGAAACAATACATAAAAAGAAAAAAAGGCCAAATTACAAATAAAAACCCCTGTAAATTGTAAATGAATATGATGACTTTAATGCAATAAAGTGGAGCATTCCAGGCAATGCTCCAAAGAGACAAGCTGGTGCACCTTTAACTACAAATGGCTTAACAATGTTGACACTTTTCATCTATGATCACAGTTTTTTAGATACTAAACAAAAGCAAAACGTCAGAGAGTTTAAAGGGACACTATGTAGTTTGCTGATGGAGGGTTTGAAACTCTAAAAATGAAATTCTCGTCTCCTGAAAATGGAATAAAACCAAACCATCTCCTTGAGACGAGCAACAAACCAAGTACTTTTTGGACAATAAAAACTCTTTTAACTGGATAAATGAAAGATAGATGAGCTTATATCATACTATGGAACATTCCAGGCAAAGCAAAAACTATTTAATGAGGAAATCAGGTGACAGACCCTCAACTAGAAAACCTACATAGTGCACCTTTAAGATTTTAATGTATAATGTTTTAATTAATAACAATAATGACAATAATGAAGTATGAACAAAGACTTAATTCATGATGAACAAATAGTTTATTAAGAATGATTCAGGCTTAGTAACGACTTAATTAATACCCTTAGCCTAACTTCTAACCCTAACTACTTAATTAAGAAGTTACTAATCCTAAATCATTCTTAATAAACCATTTGTTCATTTTGAATTAAGTCTTTCTTCATGCTTTATAAGGCGTAAATAAGTGTACGTATTATAAAGTGGTACCAAGACCTCTATTCATAACTGGCTTCCTTCAAAATCTATTTAAAAAATACTGGTATTAAAGCTGGGGTACCTGATTTTCAGACTGTGGAACCAGAAGTAGTTTTTCTCACGCTCTCACAAACCCTTTGACACATCGTTAAAATTCACTTGCATTCCTTTTCGGACCTGTGCCCAGCTTTAAAACAGCTTTTTTCAGACGGCAAAGTGAAACTGGGGAGGACCACCCAAGCACAGCCAATCAGAGCGCTGCTTTTAGCTCTTACTTTGAGACAAAATACTTTATTATTAGACGTAGGCAGCACGCAGAGGTTTCATTTTTGTCGCAAAGTGCTGCTTTTACAAGATACTCTTTGAAGGAAAACACAGAATTTACTTATTTACACCGAAAAAAGTCAGGTACCCCAGCTTTAAAGGACACATATTCTGCTACATTGATTTTTTGAGCTTTAAACCATGTTCTAAAAAAGTTCCATCATCAAAAACACACCTGAAGTAGCATTCAGTTGTATTCACACTGTTTTGAGGATTGTTTATTAGAAAATCCTCCCCCCTTCAACCGTCCAAAACACTTCCTGCTGAACTCCTTGATCTGGGATAATTTTTCAGATAATCTACGTAATTTAACCGAGAATCTGCTGTTTTAAGTCCTTAAATCATCGCCAGACTCATTTTGAGAACTGCTGCTGGTAACTTGATAATTACAAGTAGCACATTCGGCTAAAGAGAACATAGCTAAGTACTTGGCGCCATCTATTGGCTGGATGCCCTAAGTGAGTGCCATTCCAGACTGCTGGCAAAAAATGTTATCATTTCATAATAAACTTTGTTGTTGTTCTTTCAAAATATGAGATGGCAAATTAAAGGTACTCAAGAGCATGCTTAAAGGCTAATAACAATACAAAAAATGCAGAATATTTTTCCTTTAATGCAAGGAAAAAACAGCATTAGCCTTTATTTCATTGTTACGTTTTATTCTTACAAGTTGTCCTCTTCAGGTTCAGCTCAATATGTTGCAGTGAGACGCCTCTTTCTGTTTGTGACTAAGCTATTTTCAGTTATGCTAAGCGGCACGTCTAGTTTATTGCGGCCACATCAGACTTCACTGTTAATGACTCCAGCTACAAACCATATCTGATCTAATATGATGATGATGATGATTTAATTAGCTGTAACTTTGCATAGCAGCTCTGAAGCGATGCTAAACTGAAAACCTCAGGAGCGTGATCGAGCAGAAGACGGATGGTCACACGCGAAAGGCTGCGCTGCGAGTATTTTTGAGCCAGACGTGGTAAAAACACTCGATAGTGATGGGAGAGCGGGCCAGAAGCAGAGAAGTGATTGAAAACCCGGTCGTTCGCCGCCAAGTATTGATTTTCTGGAGTGTTACCGGGTTTAAACATTCATTTTATGCAAATTTGGGGAATGAGTTTGCAAGTGGCTACTACAAAAACAATACATCTTTTTGCGGTTTTGAATTGTTTTGGCAGGAACAGCGTGGTTTGGTGGGAAGTCAGTAAAGATTTAATTTAAAAAAGCTTTCAGTGGAAAAAAGCGTGCTAAAAACAGTGCGAGAATGTTGAATTCAGTGATTTGACCATGACTTTGCACAAATAATGCATTAATTGTTTATTGAGAAATATGGTTACAGCACAGCAAAAAAATGTATATCTAGTTTAGTTTAAAATGACTTGAATTTATCATTTTCATCTGGATTTGATTAGTTTTGACTCATTTAAGATTTAATTGCTGATGTGACGCAGAATATTTCACTGGTTTCAATGTATTTTTGACTGATAATTGCAATAATTTATCTTAAAATAAAGCAAGGCAAGGCACATTTATTTGTAGAGCACAATTCGTACTACACAAGGCAATTCAAAGTGCTTTACATAACAGGAAAAGTTGCAATAAGAGTTAAATAAGAGAATAAATTTGCCAATGGGGTAAGTTATCTTAACCCACTGGCAGATAATTTGGCTTGAAATATGAAGAAATGTATTGAAACAAGTCAGAAACGGTTTGAAAAAGGTAAAATAATCAAGTTCCAGCAAATGAAGTGTTAACAAATCTTAACTGGTCAAAACGTCTGGGATTAAGATTAATATCCTTGAATCAAGACATTTTAACTCATCCAGAAATTCATGTTTTGTAGAGAGAGGGCTTTGTGATGGAGAAAGATTTATAAAAAAAAGTGTATTTTGGATGAAAATCTGAAATGGTTTATTATTTTTTGACATTTTGTTTTAATAATGCCGCTGTATTTGTTATAAAAGGTCTTTTTTAATGCGTTTTAGAGTGTTTTGTACAATCCAGACAATGACTGCATTGATCAAAATATGACTAAGACTGTTTTTTGTGTTGACTTGACATAATTAGTCGATTATTTGTCGCAGGCATAACTTAGACAACAAAAAGAGACTGGAAAAGCTTCTTAAGGCGAGACACCACAGGTGAATAGGAAAAAATCTTAAATTTAAGGAAATCAATTTGAAACTTCTCTTGTATTTTACTCACATAAATGTAAGAAAAACGTGTTTCATCATGTCATGTTTTCATGTAGAAATAAGGCATTTTATGTGTAAAAATGACTAAAAATACACATATTTGGGACATTTAAATCTGAAAAATGGACAGAACCAGGCTTAAATTTCTTAGTTCTTTTTGTACAATTGTACATTGTACAATCCTTCTGTATGTTTTGTCACAATCTTGTTGAGTCCAGATTGTACAGTTTGGTGCAGGATCTACTTTAAGGCTGATCTTTATGTCTCGAGGAAGAAAAATGCATTTTAAGAAAACGTCCTTTGAAGTTATCTTTTATGGATGAAGTGGATTCAATGGAAGAATAAAACATCTTTAGGAGCAGATTGGACAAGTTTGTTATTTCCACATGAAAGCTGAAATGTTGAGAGAACAAACTGACAAAAAACTACAAAGAATTTAAAAAAATAAGTTCTGCCTGTCGTGTCTCACCTTAAATGTTCAGTCTGGTTCACTCTGGTTAAAGTCCCCTATAACCAAATACTTAATCGCAATCACAATTATTGCACCAGTCAATTACTTACTTCCGTCCAATAAAAACACAATGAATTAAATCCTGTTCTGAATGATATGACATGCACTAATTAAATCTACAATGGTTTAAAAGATGGTTCACAAAACAATAATTGCCATCTATTCTATTCTTCCTCTGCAGCCGAACTTTTGACCTAAAATAATTGTTCATGGCTTCAATTACGGCCCAAATAATCACGATTTAGATCTAGCAGGTCTTCTTATAATATTATTTAGGGTTAACCTCAGTATTTTGAAGAGGGTTAGATGTAATGTAACAGTGAAGAGCCATACGATGTCCCATACAGCCTGATTATATATTCAACTTGGCATCGTCTCGTCTGTGATTATCTACATTCCCGATTCACTTCTGCGTCTTTCTTTAATTACGGCGGCTCTCGAGAAGGCGGCAGGTTTGTTGATTTGAGAGGATTCGAGCGACACCCCAAGGTCAAAAAGAGGAGCGTGAATTAACCGTCTGGAAATAAGGTTTAGAGAGAGGCATTGTATGAGCAGACAAGACCCATTTTAATTAAATTTACACTAATTAAACTGTGCCTTAGGTCGATAATGTATTGTTGGGAAAGATTAGTTTCCCATTTGCCAGGTGCAGATGGGTTTGGTGGTGGATTTTTGGATTAATTGTGATTTTGTTTGCTTCATTCTTAACTTTGTAGCTTGCAAAATGGATAAAGTGGCTGATATTTTGAAACTTTTTGAACTATTTTGAATTGTGATGTGAAAAAACAGCTTGTAAATCTTGATGCATTTTCGATAGTTCAATAAAGTAGCCTGGAATCGTTGCAGGAGCTGGCGAATCGGTGCAAATTCCAGAAATGTTTCATATTTAACAAATTTTAGGAGGAATATCCGAGTGAGCTGATTGAGTAACACTTAACTTAATTTAGGCCACAAATCAAATTTGCTGAGAATGAATCAGTGTTAGAATTTAAAAGAAAAAAAAAGGAAGTACAGCTACTAGTAATATAAAATAGTGAGCAAAATTACTAAGCAAAATATAGAAAGCTACAGAAGCATTTTGTTTGATAATTATTTTGTAGAAACGCTTATGTAATCATTACCACCGATTTAAAATGTAATAAAGAAGTTAAATTACTTGCGATATTGTATTTAATTTGATACATTTGAGAAAAACTGACCATTACAACAATCAAAGATAACAATGAAAGCTTCCCCTTAAATTTGCAATTGATTTAAAACAATATATACAGGCTACATTTTCTGGAGTAACATCTAAAAAGTAAAAGAAAGTTGCGCTTGAATGGTGTAGATTTTGAGACGCTGATGCATTTTATTTAAGGAACATGTGTATAAAGATTGAATGAAAGATGAAATCAGTGGGGGACCCAGGAATTAAGTAATTTTTTTAACGTATTCACCTAATTCCGCCCCGCCCACTTTTGCCTCTTTTTTTGTCTATGATGCGCACTCTTGTAGTGAAAGGACTTTCGCTTTGACGCTAACAGTGTTCATGCAAATGGAGAACGCTAAAACATTATATAAAGTAGATTGATTTGTGTAAAATGTTTAATGAACACGAGCAAAAACAAGTTAGTAACGCACCGATTTCCTGAGGCCTGAAAACGTCTTTTTAGTCCGTGTAGAACTTATTTTCTGTCGAGCTCGTCTGCTCCGTGTAAACTACAACGGAAAAATATGGCGGCGCGTACGGCAACTTCCGGAATAATGTGAATAATGGCCAGGCAGGTTCATCAATTTGCGTTGGTAAGTGAACTGTTGGAAAATTCTACGTCATTTGCGCAACAGCTTTACACAGGAGGGTTTGGAGGTCCTTCCCCAGAAAAATATTTAAGAAATCAGACTATATTTCTCATTTGTTGATTACATTTGACAATCCTACACTATTTTGTCGGTCTTTTTCTTGTTTAAAAGTACAAACTGCACTGTTTTACTGTGATACTGAGAGAAAAGCAACTGTTGCAGAGCCTTATGATGATCGGGATGTGGGCCCCTTCAGTTTGGGGGCCCAAGGCAAGTTTGGCCTGTTGGAAAGTCCGCCACTGGATGAAATGCAATTAAAAGTAGAAATATCTGTCGTTTTTTTCATGTTTGAGATGTTGTACTTGGTTGGTGAAAGTGATTGTTTTCCTGTAGTGAGTGTCGCTGTGTGGAGTAACTGTCCTTGTTCAGGTGCTAAAGGTCTCATCTCGATCTGGAGAATGTAAATTATTCATAAAGACTGCTCTCCATTGGCCCAGCAGCGCCGTCACCTGCAGACTCCTGATTTATTCATGCAAATGGCTCATGTGACATTTCCTCGCTCACCATTTTGTTCATATTTTCTGCACATTGAAGACGCTAATATTAGTCGACCATGTGACGATTCGGATGTCATGCCAACGGTTAAGGATTTCACCCTAAAAATGGATGTATTGTCCAGTGAATCGTCTCTGTGGAGCGGCCCGGCACAAAACACTTGATTTCAGTGTGAGACTTTGCAAAATCCTTATGTATTTTTCTCTGCTTATTGTAATATACTGAAATCACACAAAAACTCACCGTAAATGTTAGGTGTTTCATTAAAGTGCAAACATTAACACAAGTTTTTCTTACTCAGAGAAAGTTTTACCATGGAACATTCCTTTTTTTAGTCAGTTAAATATTGTTTATGTGCATTGTTGTCTGACCAGGTCCATTTTGTGACTCATAAACGTTTACATTATTCATGCGATTCAGCTTCCTAAATGCAACCATTTGAGGACTTTTCCACATTCAAAATATATCGCATTTTCTTTTAAAGGTTGCATTTTAATAAGCATAATCGTTATCTGGACAACAAAGACTCTAAAACACACCCGAAAAGACCTTTTATAACAAAGACAGTGACATTATTAGTGAAAATAATGTTAAGTAAAAATGTAAAAAAAAAAAAAAAAAAATTTAAAATGCAATTTTTCTCAATAACATGATTTATAGTAACAATTCTCTATAAAGAAGCCTTCAGTGACCATATTTCAACCCTTATTTGATTACAAATGTAGTTTAAAAATTCTTAATGTACAAGAAATAGTTGGCTAATTATGAAATAATTGATAGTTGCAGTTCATTGTTGACTATTTAAATCTAATTTACTTTTTAAAAATATAAGTTGATTCACAGTGTCCTGCAATACAGACCCTTTAACAGTCTGTAAACAAAAACATTCTAAATTCAGAATGGAGGCGAAAGTGAAGTGGAACATAATGTGATTTCCCTGGAGAAACTGGGATTTACCTCAGAATATCACAAAATATGAAAAATGGAGATGATTTAGTGTCAGTAAAAGCCTCAGACACACGTGAGTGACATCAGAGCTGCTTTAAACACATTTATTATTGTATTTTACATTATGTTTGAGGAAATTATGATAAACTTTGAATTTTTGATGAAGGAACAATCCAGATTTATGGGTTTTACTGGAAAAATACTCACAGAAATGTTGAGCCAGCAATAATTTTTCATTTTATCTAGAGATATATTAGATACTATTCCATAAATTAGATTCTTTTGAAGCTAAAATACAAATTTAAGGCTAGAAAATTGTACTTTGTCCATCGTTTGTTACAAAAAAGCAAACTAACTGACCTTTCTACTCTGGAACTTCAAATGTTTTGCTTAAAAACCACTGAAAACTTAGAATTAGAATTTAGAATTTAGATCTAATGTGAATTTTCAGTCAACTTCATTTTGCTAATTTTGCTGAAGTCTAATAGTTTTAAGTGTTTGTGTTTGGGGAAAAAAAGCAACATGTTTGAAATCCAAAGGCAGAAAGGTCAGTTAGTTTGCTTTTTTTATAGCAAAGGGTCAAAAAATACTGTTTTTTAGCCTCTGAATTGTATTTGAGGTAAAAAGAAAAAAGAAAAAAATGTATTTATGGCGTAGTATCTAGTATATCTGTGTCTAAAATGAAAAACTATAGTGGACTCAAGTATTTGTCCAGTAAAACCTGCAAATCTGGATTGTTCCTTCGTCAAAAATGCAAAGAGTTTATCATAATTTCCTAAAACATAATGTAAAATACAATAATAAATGTGTTTAAAGCAGCTCTGATGTCACTCACATGTGTCTGGGCGCTTTTCATTTTCCAAAATCATCTCAGTTTTTCATATTTTGTGATATTCTGAGGTTAATCCCAGTTTCTCCAGTGAAATCACATTATGTTGCACTTTACTCTTGCCTCCATTCTGAATTTACAATGTTTTTGTTCACAAACTTTTAAAGGGTCCATAGATTATAATTTCGCACTGCACTGTGTAACGTGTGAATACATCTGTGTACAATAACATGATTTATTTGTACTGAAGTTTTTGTCACACGACCGATGTATGCACTGATTGAGCGAGTGATGGAGGTAATTCTACTCTAGTGAGATTTGCTGGATGTGTTTACAAACATACGCTGATCCCGACCCGAGCCTCGCCGCTGCATACATCGTGGGAATAAAGCCGAAATAAAGCCGACGCTGTGATGAAACTTGTGGGAAGTTTGCGTTGGATGAACAGATTGAAAGCATGCGCCTTCACAGTCCCATGTTCGTGTAATCCATGCAGAAAATCTAATACTGCTTTTTCTCTCGCGCAAATCTCATTATGAATTTGGACGCGAACAGGCCGCCTTTTCAGCGCAGAGGGCTGAGACTCTGAATCACGCAGGAAGAGTAAAAAAGAAGGGACGGCGTGACTGTGTGGTTTATGTAGAGGAGGCCAGGTGCTTTAGACACGAAACGCAAACTGGAGCAAAACAATTACATAAGAGCGCAAGCGAGGACAACAAGCGCCTAATATTCATGACATTTATGATACTTGGAAAAACGCTGAGTGGAGGCAGAGTCTGTCCATTACATAAGCACTGCTGGACTTTTAAAGTGCGTATGTTTTCTGGTTTTGACTTTATTCAGTGTATTAATTCCTCTTGTAAATATAAATTGTAGTTTTACACCAATCAGGTCGCCGTTTGTGGAGAAAAGTTTAAAAATATGTTGAAAAGTAAACAAACTGATGACGTCACACTGGAGAGACAAAGGTTATGCATAATTTATACAAAAGAAACTACTTTTTTGACCCTTTAAACATTGATTCAACAAAATAAAGGTGCTCACATGTATTTTTCTTTGTAAAATGAAAAAAACTGTGACATTAGAGGAGTTTTGAACCACTGTACAGGATGGTTTCTTGGTAATTTCCCAGTATGATGTAATCATTTACAACCAGGAAGTAAAATGAAAATAAAAAAAATAAAAATAAAAAAACAGGCTAAACTGGGGTAAAACTTGTAAAGATTTTTGCAGAATTTGAAATATATGTGTCTTAACTGAATAATTTTAGTTAACTAAGTAGTTCAACCTGTCAGAGGCACTTTAAATAAAGATTCTTGACAGTTTGACATATTTTGTTTCTGTTCTGTGGTGTGACATGCATAATCCTTGTAGCAAAAAAAAAAAAAGTTAAAAAAAAAGCTTCTACAATAAAAGTAAAGAAGACTTTTCACAATGGATTTATGTGAACCTATCATTTTTTTGATATTTGAATACGTCCTGTGGTATGACATTTCCTCACACAGCAGGACATTCCTTACAGAATTAAAGGATACTGAAGAATCGTCATGTCTATAAAGCTCATTAGATAATTACATTCCTGTCACATCTTAAAGGACATTTTGTTTAATATTCAGAAAAGTTGGATTGTACAAATAATAATATAATAATAATATCTTTTGTCCTATAGTTTAAAGCCTTAACCTCATAGTTCTGGTGCATAAATGACAGATGAGCTCCTGGTTTTAGTGAAACTGTTCAAGTACAATGTCATATTTTCATGCCACAACGCCAGACACCCTTTGGATTGAAGTGTTTTTTAAAGAAAAACATACTTGACATTAAGTCAAGGCATTTATTAGCTGCCTCTGACACAAGTGACTCATTTTAGAAAAGCGTTACTGTTACACCACAGGACATTTTGTATTTTTTGCTCGAATTTCAATAAAATATATATATAGTTTACTTTAATGGACATTATTTAACTGGTCATTTCAACTGATAACGAGTGCCACCAAAAATGATGAGCTTTTCTGTTGAATTGTGTGAGCGATATAAATATATAAATAAACATATTTATATTAAATGTCAAGTATAATTCAATATATGTGAAAAGCATTGTCAGAATATCAAATTTTAGTGTGAGAAGAAACATCACGATTTTCACGCCATTCATGATTATAGACGCGGCAAAACAATTCTTAATTTGCTTTTATTCGCAATAACTCCATGAAATCAAACATTCTGAGGGAATAAATCAATGTTAATTTCATCGATTCACTTTTATGACTTACTTTCCCACTAATATTCTAACATTAACATTAACAAACAAGTTAAGAATATTCATCTTGTCTTCTTAATTAGAATACTTTTCGTCGATGTAAACCCTCATTCGTCCAGGTGTGGTCCATCGTAGAAAGGGGTTCAGAGGTTGTCATCCGGACGCCGTTTAAAGATCGAGACGTTTCGACTTTTATCCAAAAGTCATTGTCAATCAGGACTCAATCTGATTGACAATGACTTTTGGATAAAAGTCGAAACGTCTCGATCTTTAAACGGCGTCCGGATGACAACCTCTGAACCCCTTTCTACGATAGAATACTTTTACTATTTCTTATCAGACAAAAGGTAATTCTCACAAGTGTATTATTTGATCTGTATAATTATGATTTAACACTTTATTTCATAGTATACTTATTAACATATAACTATCTGCTTTTTTGCAAACGTCTAAGTGTTTACTTCAATGTTAATTAGTATTTATTCAGCCCTTATTAATAGGTTACTCTGTGTAACCTCGTTCTGCTGCTAATTAGACATTTACTAACACTTTCCTATTAATAAACACCTTAATACTGTTTATTAATATAATCATAGGACATTTCTGTGCTTGAATTATGATCCTAGTTGGTGTTGTTAAAGGTTAGTACCACAATAAATGTACTTATTAACGCTTATTCATGTACAAAATCATCAAACATCATAATAATAAGGAATAATAGGGAGTTAATGAATAGGCATGTGTTGTTGAATGTCTTATTAGCAGCAGAATAACATTACACAGAATAGGAAATAAAAATGTCTGAATAAATATAAATGCAGATTGTATTAACAGCCTACATATTTGCAAATTAGCAGCAAGTTAGATGTTAATAATTGTAGGGCTGCAACAGGCAAATATTTAGTTGTCAACTAGTCAAACGATTATTTCTATTGTACATTTAGATATTTTCAATCCATCACTTGATTTATAGAGCACATTTTATAAACAAAACTGTGCTGCACATACACAAAAAATGACAAAAACATTAGATATACTCAAAATAATGAATACAACCTCATAAAACAACAAAACAACAAAACTAAATAAAATAGTAAAGGTAATAAAAGAAAACTGAGAACAAATAACTAAAAAAGCTTGAAATATGGTGACTGAAGAAATGAAAATATAAAAAAATAAAGTGTATTATTTATAAAAATCAAATTTAGTTTTCATACTTTTTTGACATTTTGATTTAAAATGTCTTGACGGGTCGGACTACTCATTTACCTAAAATGCAGTTAAGATAAATGTATTTCAAATTCTGCTAAAATCTTTTAAAATGTTACCCTAGTTTTGCTATTTTCTTTTTTTTAGTTTTAAATTTTACTTCCTGGTTATAAATGATGACATCACACTGGGAAATTACCAAGAAATCATCCTGCACACAGCACCAAAACTCATCTAAAGTCACAGATGTTTAATTTGCCAGAAAAAAAATACATGTGAACACCTTTATTTTGTTGAACCAATGTTCAAAGGGTCAAAAAAGTAGTTTATTTTGTGTAAATTATGGATAACCTTTGTCTCCCCAGAGTGATGTCATCAGTTTCTTTACTTCATTCTTTAATTTTCAACTTTTCTACACAAATAGCGACCTGATTATTGTGAAACTATAATTTATATTTACAAGAGTTATTAATACACTAAATAAAGTCAAAATGAGAAAATGATAAAAACCTGTCATGCGCACTTTAATAATACCCCTGTCTTTGAGTTCTAGAGTCTGTACAGTCCAAAACACGATCACGAGTGGCATTAAAAAGCACACTTCTAAGTCAAAAAAGCGTCTCGATTCCCATGTCAACGATCAGATTACGGGAGCACGGTCCGGCGTCTCGGCTCGCTCGTAAATTGTGCAGCGTCGGCTCCGGGGGCGAACGCCAAATGTTGTACAGCGGCTAATGGCCTCTTCTCCTCCTCGTCGATATCGGCCGACACAAGCCACGCCCGAACGCAGCGCCGCAGTGAGCGTGTGCCCTGCTGAATATGCACCGCCATCTGCTCCTTGAACTTTTATGCCTCAATAATGTGACCGGCATCTGCGCCAGCCACCGAATAGGAAGTGATGAATATTTATGACGCCTAATCTACTCAGTCAAACGGGCTAATTGCGCTGATTTCTTGAGCGGTGCGCGTCGTACTGAGGGCTCTTGCGGCGCCCCAATGACAAATATTTGACAAAGGAGGATGGAAATGTTTAGTGCGCTGGACATCTGTGAAAGATAGAGATGTGCTGCTCAGTCGTGTCCACCGCCCGGCGTTTGGTTCCCGTTTAAAGCTCTGAGCCGCAGCAGCTGAGGCGGGACACGTGACTGAAACTCCGGGCCTTTAATTCAATAAATGTTTGTGAAATCTGGTTTGTCTCAACTTCCTGCAGGAAAACAAGACAGTAAGCATTTTTCATATTGCTGTAAGTCTTTAAACATGTTCTTGAGTAAAGTAAAAAGTCTGGTGTAAAAATGTAATAAAGGAGTCAAATTAATAGATTTGTTGCATTACTTCTTTATCATAAATAGTAATTGCAATTGTGAGGCTGAAACAAGCGAATTGATTAATGGCAATGAATCAGTTATTGAGATAATTGTCAAGTAATTTTGTAACTGAAGATAATTAAGTGCTGAGAGAAGAGGTTTTATGACTCTGACAAAGCAAGAATTACTTTAAAAAGGCATTATAAGCATGTCAAATTTGTGTTTTTGATGAAAAATAATGTCATTGGCTTCATCTTGATCACAGTTCGTAAAAGTCTGATATTTACAGAACTTTTGAGATCGAAACAACAAATGATTTAATTAAAAGATTAATTTCTAGATCTGGAGTCTCCACCCTTTTTCCTCGGGGAGCCACTTTTACAAAACAAAAGTGTCAGCGAGCCACTCCTTTAGTGGCTACAAGAATTTGAGTCAATATTATACAGTTTGGGCACTATAAAATAATAACAATTATCCATTTATCAGTGCACAAAGTTAGATCTTAATATATGTTTACGACGAGCACGTGATGATCACCGTCATAAGATAATAACTAAATCTTTGGGGAGCAACTTGGACGGAGGTGTAGAGCTGCAGGTTGGAGGATAGAATAATTGATGAACAAACAAACTAATTGTTAGTTGCAGCCCTAATGGAGCTCACCAGTGACTGTCCTCTCTTGGTTGGGTGTAAATTTTAGTACATTTTCCATAAGTTTTCCCCCTAGGGATTCTTATTAATTTAAAATCTGTTTCTGACACTTTATAAACAGCTAATTTATTAAAACATTTAGCATAATTTAAAGTTTGACATGAGAGTTTTTGGCTGAAAACAACCGTGTCATGGACATTAGTGACCACAAAGCTGGTTAGCCTCTGTCGTGCCCTTAAACTCGTAATATTTGAATTTTTCTACATTCCTACAGCAAAAATGAATGAGAAATGTACTTCCGGAACCATGACTAACTTTGAAATGGGCGGGACTGGTTTATTTATTGTTTATTGTGGATCCCCATTAGCGCAGTCAAACTGTCTCCTCCTGAAAAAAACTCCTTTTGTACAGTCGATATACTTTTCATGTACTGACAAAAATGCATTCTACTTAAATAACTACACCTTTATATTTCCATAAACTTCAAAATCATCATTACTGTCAGCATTAAACTTATTTACAGTCACTGGTGAGCTTGACATTCTGAATATTAACTGATGTACTTTTGTAAGGATTACTGAACTTCCACTTAACATTTCTCCATAGCCTTAAAGGGCCTGAACCTGGTTTTGTGTTGTTTTGAAACATGAAAAAAATAACTAGTTCTTTTTAAAGTCTTTATATCAGACACACTCACTTTCTTAAGGCAGTCCCAGCATCATAAATATTCACTGCACTGAGTTGATAAGCACTTTTTTCGAGTTTCTGACCCCAGAGCAATTTTTGCCGTCCAGGGTAAAGCTAAGAAACATTAGCATGCTAACAACGCACTTCCTGCTTCTCGTAGAATAAAAGGCTCTATGAATAGATGCAGAGAAAGCGCTGTGGTCTCATTTTCACCCAAATAGATGCTGTTACTATACACTTTGTACTAAAATACTTTTTACTTACAAAAAATTGGGCACATAAACTAGTTTCGTTCTTACATTTCAAAACAGTAAAAACCAGGTACAGCCCCTTTAACTGACAGGGATTAACATTTAAATCTAAAAATTTTAATCATAATTTGCATAAAAACTTTTTGAAAAAAAAAATTGAGTTGAATTGTAATTTTCAATCTAAAAGTCTTGGATAAAAATGTAATTAGGAAGTCGAATTAACACATTTTAGAAGATCAAATTGATACATTTGTTTTATTACTTATTAATTCGTTGTAAATCGTCTATCGCCTCTTTGCTTTTTTTGCCACTAGGTGAAACACTTTGTTCCGATTTGAAGCAGGAATGTGGGGATTGTCCAGAGTCAAGTCCAGGAGCCAGTCACCTCCAGTCTTTAAAAACACATTATTCACTTTGGGAGTGACACATGCTTCGGCCAATTATGTTGAGCACAAACTACAAAGCTGAAAGTGCACCGCCTTCTTTGTCCATCTGAAGCTTTAGGTTTTGGCTCAGTCACACTCGAACCAGGAACGTTCAGGAGCAAACAAGACAGTGGGAAATTAACAACACGGATTGTAACTGGTTTATATTAGGATTAACGCGACAAGGTAAGCGCGATGATTAAGAAGATGAAAAAATATCAAGCTGGACAAGATAGTTTTGAAATCTTTTGTTGTTTTTCGTTATTATTGATTTATAAACAATTGTAAAGTGAAAAGGCTAAACATTTCACAACACATCTAGACTGTGGCAAGGTTAAGTTTGTGCTGTAAATATCTGTGACTCAGGCTGATGGTTTCTGGTGGTTTTTCTGACTTGATTGCTGTGAAAACAGAGCTGGTGTTTTGCCGTTTTGTTTCACTGTAGTTTTTTTTGTCTTGTTTTTAAAGCCTCGAATCAACGACGCGCTCATCCAGCCGTCTCCTGTTTTAACCGTGTTCTTCTAATGCACTTAAGAGGCTGAGAGGGCACTTCACATGACATACATTAAGACGAGAGGTGGGGTGATCGAGAGGTGGGACTCGGCGCGCGTAGAGTACATTTTCAGTCCACTATAACAACAAAAATCTGCAAAATTACAAGATAAAATACAGCTGCAACTTGCCCTCACCATGATTTATATCTCCTTTACAAATACACCTTGTATAAACTCTTCAAATGTTTGCAGAGCAGATGTAAATCTTGTTCAGGGTGTGCAGAAGAAAAGCAGGTCTGCAAATAACATGTCAACTAATCGTTCAATAAATGACAGATAGAGGAATATTTTTGGGGAGGTCAATACTTATCGTGTGAACTGTATTTTGTGTTTAGTTTTTTCTGTATTATGACAAAGTTTGAGCTGTAGATTAGGGCTGCACGATATTGGAAATTAGTGCGATATGGGTGTCAAGTATTGCGATAACGATATTATTGCAGTATATTTCACTCATTTGCATATATTTTGTGTTTCTTTTCCAGGTATAAAGGATAACAATGAAGTGCTAAACTCTTACTTTAAAATATTGTAGTTTAGTTACAAATAAACACACATTGGAGACTTTTGGAGTGTTCAAACCTTGAGTTACTTTATCTATTAAATCATAAAACCATAAAAATACATTACTCAGGCGTTTTAAACATTTAATTCACCTTCATATATGCGTGTCTGAAATAGTGCAAAAATTATGAGGATTTTGAAGCAAGAGGTTTAACAATAAAACACTAAAAGGTTCACGTTCCGTTTCTGTACTCGGTAAAACGGCGCTTTTGGGGTTGAATATGTAAGGGTGCATCTGATTGGCCGACAGTAAAAACAAGCTCAGGCACAAGAAACGCAAGATGAATGCATCTAACCATTAGTGTGATTTACATATTGCACTTTTATTGTCGCAATAACAATATTTTTCCGATATAGTGTGCAGCCCTACTGTGGTTAATCGAAAAAGTAACTTCTAGATTTATATATTTTTACAAACAGATCAAGTGTTTTATTGTACCTATTGCAGACCACACTGACAACTGATGAGGATTAATCATACGGGTTGATTTGACGAAACACGCTCTTTTAGATCACGCAGAGGCTTTCCCCGAAAGAAGGAGGAGGGTACAGGGGAAGCGCTATAGTCACGCGGTTCATTTTCACAAACATGTGACCAAACTATTACAGACACTCTTAGAAGCCAAAACTACACCAACGGCTCCATCTGTCTCCATGAATGACAGTTACCTCTGTAACTATAGTTCTAGGAGTGTATGAAGGGCCCTTAATCCATTAAACCTGTGTTTGGTCGTGTGGCCTAGATTTACCTGAAACGTGTGCCACAGACTCAATATGAAATTTCTAGACTTTAATTAAGTCTAGACAGATCTAAATAATGTGTTTAGATCTGTGAATTAATACAATAATTTAATTTTCAGAAGAAAATGTGCAAAAATACTTTAAAATATGTAAACTATGACACTTGAAAAAGCGCATGATTTAAGTAAGAGTGTGCCAAAATATCCAAATATGGTGAACCTATAATTGTTGATACAGAATTTATATCATGAGCTGCTGTATCAATATCTCACAATTTTTTGGTACATTTCACTGATTTAAACTGTGGCAGCACTTTACTTTTTTTAGAGAAGGTGAACTTTTTTATGTAATGCAGGTGGTGTTTTCACTGTTTTGATTTTTATATTTAGTGTATGCAAAAAAACAGAATGTGCAGATAGTGGTTTAACAAAGAAAGACTCCTGTAAAAATGTATTTGTATTGTATAATGTGCAATATATTCACTATCACCTGCATCGCCATATTGTACATATTATGCATCAAATCAAATCAAATCAAATCATGAAGGACTCTAACAATAAAGATAAGCATCTAAAAGACACAATTGTTTGTGCAAAACAACAAAGTTTAATGCTATAATGAAACTTCAGTAGTATTGTGTCTATATAGAAGCTAGAGAAACCCTCACTGTGGCTTGAAAGCTATAAACAGGTTGAGAGTGATTGTCCTCAACACTAAATATAAGTTGTAACAGGCTCTATACATCAAACTAAACTAAATATTCACCAATGGCTTTTCCTAATGATCATTCTGTTGCAATCTAGAGTCAAGGAGAGTCCATCATCATTTGTATTCCATGATATTCTACTTGATCTGTTTCAAAGGTAGTTATCTGGACATTGTTTTAGAAAGAAAAACTGGACCTCTCCCGGACGAATGAGGGATTACACCAGGGCTATTCAACTAAAGGCCAGGGACCAAATCAGGCCCTTTGTGATCCAGCCTCAAACCATCTTTAAAAATATAGAAACTATTTTGTAATTGGTTTAGTCCTGGTTAAGTCCTGGTTTAGTCTTAGAATTGGTTTAGTCCTGGTTTAGACCTGGTTTAGACCTGGTTTAGGGCTGTTTTAGTGTTGGTTTAGTCCTTGTTTAGTCTTAGAATTGGTTTAGTCCTGGTTTAGTCCTGGTTTAGTCCTGGTTTAGACCTGTTTTAGTGTTGGTTTAGTCCTGGTTTAGTCCTGGTTTAGTCTTAGAATTGGTTTAGTCCTAGTTTAGATCTGGTTTAGACCTGCTTTAGACCCGGTTTAGTCCTGATTTAGACCTGATTTAGTCCTGGTTTAGTCTTAGAATTAGTTTAGTCCTGCTTTAGACCTACTTTGGTTTAGTCCTGGTTTAGACCTGGTTTAGATCTGGTTTAGTCCTGGTTTAGTCCTGGTTTAGACTTGATTTATCTCTGGTTTAGTCCTGGTTTAGACCTGCTTTAGACCTGCTTTAGACCTGGTTTAGTCCTGGTTTAGACCTGATTTAGACCTGGTTTAGTCTTAGAATTGGTTTAGTCCTACTTTAGACCTATTTTAGTCCTGGTTTAGTTCGGGTTTAGTCCTGGTTTAGTCCTGGTTTAGCCCTGGTTTAGCCCTGGTTTAGACATGTCTTAGCCTGGTTCAGTTCTACAGATGTTTTTTTTTTCATTTTTCTGGCCTCGAGGAGAAAACCAAACCCGAAAAATCAGGCCCTCTGTGAAATAAATTTGAATAGCCCTGGATTACACAGTCTCTATGAAGTGATTTACCTGTACTTTATAAAGTTAACCCCAAATGTGTAAATGAGCATTTGTGTGTAAATGAGATGTTTATTGATAGTTATACTTGGAGCTGGTGTGCTCCTTAATTTATCTCGTCAAATAATTTGTGTAATCCAGTTTAAAGGTGCCAGCATTAAGTGGCGTTAGGAGACCCAAATCAAATATGTGACGCAGCTGGTCATGATGATAATACGGATGTGACTAACCGGGTTAATTTGGAGGCAGATGTTCTGTTTTTGGCGCTGCTCTCGGAGGCTGCAGAGTTTAATTTGAGATCGATGCGGTGGATCACTTAACCGAGGACGCAGGCAGTCGGTCTCTGGAGGAATAACTGCCGGGAAGAACTCTAAATAGTCTCATCACTGGCTCCAGTGTCTTCACAACAACAGACAAGAGAGGGCTCCGCGCTTCACTGAGGGCAGAAATGTTCAAATTCATCAAAATACATTTACTTTTTCCATTATCTTTTGTACAACAACAAACAAACTGTGGTTAGATTAAGATTCCTTCATAAACTATTTATAATGCATTCATAAGCACTTGTTATGTGTTTATAAGCACTTAAAAGACATTTACGAGCAATCTAATCGAGCAATCTAATAAGCAGTTTATTGATGCTCTGTGCATGTGGTTTATTAACACAAACATGTTTTTGGTTAATAATTATAAACATGTATAAGGTATTATAAGTGCAAAAACAAGTAACTAGTACTATTAACTCGCTATTAATAGTTTACTAAGGAACCTTAATCTAATCTTATCCAAACGGTATAGTCCTTCTTGTTTGCATTTGTCTTTTTAAAAACATAATGTGCTTTTTTTCCCCCTTTAATTTACACGATTATAAACGATTGTAGCAAACAATCATGCCTTTGTTTCCCTAAAGCTCTAAAAGTTTAAGTGTGACAAGTACACAGCCTTATAACAGTAAAAAGGGGAAATTCCTTTTGAGTAACATTAGATTTTCCTTCCTTTTATCATGCATTTGTAGTGACTTGCTGCTCAAACGATTAAATAAAGAACATTTATTCATGTTTTTAGAAATATTTTATCTGAATTTGACCTTGGAAACAACAAAGAAACAATACAAACTGTGAAACTGCTCACTTTGATCTCAACTTGCTTTGAGTTTTTAGTAGTCGAAGTCCACACAGAACTCCGGGCTTTTTACTGTGAGGCTGTTCTTGCCAAGTATCCATCACTCACAACCGTACACTTTGAAGCCCAATCCCCAGACCTTATATGAACTCCAAAGTGAAACTGCAATGTCATTACTCGTTTCTAGATTTTTTTTTTTCACTGATGTATGCATTTGAACTCTACAAAAGTCACTATTTTGTTTTAATCTCTGTTTCTGTGTTATTGAACAGGTGCTGGCCGCAGACTGAGAGGTCCAGAGCCTGGAACAGAAGACAATTCAGTGAGTCACTTTATTCTAGAATCCACGGGCACCACTTTATATCAACTACACCTTATTTTGCATTAACAGAGCGTGAACAAAGACTAACTCCTGATGAACAAATAGTTTATTAAGCATGATTCAGGATTAGTAACGTCATAGAACAGGAATAAGGGTTAGAGTATTAGTTAAACTGTTATTAAGCCTATATCTTTCTTAATAAACTATTTGTCCACTATGAATTGAGTATTTCTTCATACTTTCTTAAGGCAGGAATAAGTGTAGTTATTATAAATATAAAGTGTTGCCGAATCCACGGTTTCCTCCGGTTAAATGTCCTTTATGATTCATTTAAAGGGGCTGTATCTGATTTTTAGTGAAAGAAAAGTTTGTGAAACAGAAAAACAGAACTAGCCCATGTTCCTGATTTTTTGCATGTAATAAAGTAAAATCTGTGTTGCTCCAGCACAGATATATTGTAAAAGCATCTAATCTTTTACTTTTACTCTGCATCTGTTTATAGAGTGTCTTATCCAACGAGAGAAGCAGGAAGTGCACCGTTAGCATGCTAATGTTTGTTAGCTTTACCCGGGACGGTCTGTGACGCTTTGGGCTCAGAAACTCGTGCATATAAACTTCTCGTGGTGAATATTCAGGACGCTGGGACAGCATTAGGAAAGTGAGTGATAGATGTGACTGATATAGGGCTGCAACAAGTTAATCGATTAATCGTAATTACTCGATTATAGAAATGGTTGTCAGCCAATTAAATAATCGAGTGAAGGAACTCCCTTTACTACAAGAGTGCAGATCATAGACATAAAAAGAGGCAAAAGTGGGCGGAGCGGAATAAGGTGAGTATGCTGAAAGAAGAGGTTTTATGACTCAGACGGAGCAGGAATGACACAAAAAACACACAGGAAACATGTCAATTGTTCATCTATAATTATTCTCCAGGACGTCATCAAACACCTTCACATCAGCTTTGTCTGGGTAAAATTGACTAAAAGTCTCATATTCAAGGGTCTTTTGCACTCTAAACAACTAATCGATTAATCATAGGAATAATCGCTAGACTAATCGATTACCAAAATAATCGTTAGTTGCAACTCTAGACTGATGTAAAGGCTTTAACATCAGCTAGTTCTGTTTTCCACATTTCAAAACAGTAAAAATCAGGTACAGGGCCTTTAATATTAGTATTTTATATCACATCAACTGATCATTGAACATACCGTATTCTAAATCTTTGCTCCCGACCCCGAGATAAACCACATCTCGCACTCTGTATTTATCGTTTCACTGTCTCCTTTTTGCATTTCGTCAGGTGTCTGTCACTCGAAAAACATTGCTTCCTTCTGGCAGCGACAAACGTGTTAGAATATTAAATCATTAGAAAAATACAATTAATGTCTGTCCGAATCCCGCTGCAGAACACTGAACAGTTGTTGGGATATTTCGCGGTGAATCAGGCTGAACAACAGACAGGCCTCAGCTGCCAAACCTGCCATTGATTTAAATGTGACGTTTATCGAGTGCCAGGGAGTGATTCTGTTAGCTGCTTCTGTCTTTGGCTCATCTCTGTGTTTCGGCACATTTATCAATCCAAGTTTCACTGAACTGTGGTTAGTGGAGACAAATATGCAGCTAAGAAAACTGCAGATAATAAAAAGCGGTTAATAGGTTAAAACGCTCAAAAACAACTAGCTCAAATCACTTTGCATAATTACTGCATGTCCTGCGAAGTGGGTTGGATTGCAAAACGGTACGCTCTGTTCTAGTCTCAGCTTTGCAAGTAAACGAGTTCAGGCTTCTTTTGCTGAATGTCTCTTCTCTCTTTGCATCACAAATTTGTACAGCTCTCTTGTCAAATAAAGATAAAACACACACAAAAAACAAAACATTTTGGATAATTCAGTAAATGGTGTGATTCTTTTCCAGGGTTTATGCAGGTTTCAGCTAATCAAATGTAATGCTTCTTATGCCACAATTTAAGATTTTTGATGCCATAATTTAAGTTTTGCAATTTTGTCATGTCAAAACTACTGGACTCCTGGCTTGTAACCATTTAAAAATTTAATAAACTACTTTATAATATTCAAAAAGAAATTTACATGAAATTTAAACCATGCACATGTATGTTCTGAGCCCTAGCTTTCACCTATTTAGATGATACTATCAAAACTTTCAACATCTGAATTCAAAATAAATCTGGATAAATCTGGATGACACGGACAGCGATAATTATCTGGTGTTATCTTTATTATGTTATTGTTTTGATGGATAAATCTTTTTTTTTTAAATGTTTTTTAGATTGAATGCCTATGGGGCTTGAATTTATTACTTTTTAATGCATTTTAAGGCCTTATTTTTGCCAAAATGTATTGATTTAATGACTTGGACATATAGCCTGGTTAAGCAAAAATGCATGTTAAGAATTAAGAAAACTGAGGTTGTTGACTGTCTGGAGCAACAGAAGTGAAGGAGGTAGATCCAGTTGCATAATAACCACAGGATTATGTCATTAAGTCTGCAAGACACACACACACAGCCAACACCTGTCACTGTGTGGTTTAATCAGCAATAAAAAGAGCACTTATTACACTTATCGCATACACTTAATACTATTATGGTTTTATGAGAATGTGATGGACCTGGTGTGGTTGCAGATATGTGACGAGGCGTCTCAGTTCACGGAGGGAGAGAGGCCACGCCCGCAAGGATCGTCCCCCGTCGAGGAGTTTCCTGAATCAGACAAATACGGAGACAGCGACAAAGAGGTAGCCACTTATACAGTATCTCGTAAGAATCTTAAAGTTCCACAATAAAGCAAAGCAAATAAAAGACTGCCTTATAACAGATGAGATGGCATTTATGGTGCTGTCTAAAAGTTTGAATCATCAACAACATATAAATTATCCTCATCCATCATCCATTTACTAGGAGGAATTGAAGTGTAAATCCAGTTTATTATCAACTCAATGTAATAATCTCCTATTGAAAATATACCTAACAGTGCGTAGTCATAAAATAGACTCAATAAATGCATGTTTTTGTTTTTTTTTGGCTGTTAACATTTGGTTAAAACATGCATTCTTACTGTGAGTGGACTTGCATCTCCACAAACGTGACACGTACTTGTCATGGAGGAGCCCCCTCCTGCTTGTTTCCATGGAAATATTGTGCCTTTGACTATAATATTTCACAGCATAGTACAAAACATATCTATCTCTATGAAAAATGTTTAACTTTCTATTTCTATGGAAACATGCAGGTAATATATATGACACCTCCAGAAAGTTATATGTTGCGACTTGCTTTAAGTATTGTATGTGTACAATATTTAGTTCTCCTCAAAATATCTCCTGATTCTAAGAGAAGATCTGACCTGAATGCAATGCAACTAAAGGTATATTTGCACAGCATTACACAAATAACCAGATTTTTTCATTTGTATTCTGTTGTTTTGTCTCTTTGATCTTATATCATCTTCATTTTCATATGGCAAGTCATTTACATCTTTCACATTTTTGCAGAATAACAATTGAGATTATTTTGTTTTTTAGTGCGAAGCAGAGCATGACCCATATCGAAAAAGTGGAAAGAAACCGAAAAAGTCTGGGCTCGGATCCATCTTTGACAAGCGCTCGACTCCGAAGATGAGCAAACTGAAGGTGAGATATCCCTCCCGGCGCTGCATCTCCACAGAGCAGCTAAAGGTGACATAAGGACTGCGATGTGTTGTGTCGGCAGGAGGCCCCCAGCCCTGAAGCGGGAGTCATAGTGAAAACAGCCAAAGACGGAGGTGCAGAGGGGTTGGTCTACAGCGGAGGGGGGAAAGACGGTATCTTTATCAAGGAGGTGGTACCAGAGTCGCCGGCTTCCAAAAATCTGCATCTCAAAGAAGGTGAGTTATGAAACAGCAATGAGAGCAAGCAAAACGTTGCTTGTTCTATGATTGTTTGCTCTTCTGAATGCTTTTAAAGGGTCTCATTCTCTGCATATTTACGGAGAAAGTTGTTTGTGAAGTGCTTAGTTTTTAACTTTGAACACCAGAACAAGATTTCCTTCCTTTGTTCTAGCTGAAAACAAATGCAAATGGTTTATTTCAATTTCAGCATCCAAAAAGTTTGTTCAACATTGCTCTGGGGATTCATTCCTTACAAATACAAATCTGAACCGCGTAAACTAGACGTACTCATTTACTACACAATTGTCAAAACACGCCTTAATCTTTCACTAAATTTGTCTGTTTTTTGCTTTTCCAGGTGACCAGGTTCTGAGTGCTACTGTGTATTTTGACAACATACCATATGAAGACGCCATACAGATTCTGGAGCATGCCCAGGCTTACAAAGTCAAACTCTGCTTAAAACGCAAACCAGAAATCACAGAGACCGAAGGAGCCATCGATTCAGACGCCATCCCTGTAACTACTCTAGTGTCTTCTTACATTTACTGAAAGCAATATTTAAAGAGATAATTACTATATTTTGCATTTCTGTCAATAGGAAGATGAAGTACACCAGCCAGAGATGAGGGAATCTGGCAAAAAACGTAGAGGAGATGCCCGTATTTCGTGGCCAAAGTTTCCAACTCTCGGAAGAGGTAAAAAGTCACGGTTTACAAGGTCACATAGTTCGTCGGAGGCCGATGAGCAGAGAAAACTTGAGCTGAGTCCGACCACAAGCGACACTGAATCTCCAATAAAAACGCAGGATGCTCTCAAGGGCAAGAAGAAGCATAAGATAAAGCTCCCTGGGAAGAAGAGAGGGCGTATCAGTTCATCCGAGGACACAGACGCCCAGAATATTCAAACAGAGGAAATGATTTCACCTGAATGCCTGGACAGCCCCTCAAAAGAAACACAAGATGCAGAAGAGGACACGAAAAAAGGCGACAGTGTCAAAGTCGAGGAAAGTGAAACAGAAACACATAAAACAGAATTGGTTTGTTTAGACAGTACATTGAAAACTACAGATATCACCATGGCACTGGCGGAAGAAGAAATTCTTTCTACCACTGCGTCTCCTGATGGCAAGAAAAAGAAGAAAGAGAGATCTGAATTAAAGTTGAAAATTCTAGGAAAAGACAAAAAACACAAAGCAAAGTCCTCACCAAAAAGGTTAAAAACTCTAGGAGCGAGTTTGGACAAAACAGATAAGGAAAACGAGAAAACAGAGGCAGTTCCCAGTGGTGCGCCAGAAAACGTCATGGATGCTGAAGTCCCAAAAATGAGGTCTAGTAAATCAAGTCAGATGGAGTTGCGTCTTCCAAAAGTTGAAATAGACATATCTGATGTTGGGATTATATGCAAATCTAATGACAAGAAAGGAAAAAGCACAGAGGAAAAGCAAGCAAAGACAGGTTTCAAATTGCCTAAAGTCGGCCTAAGTGATGTTGCAACTGAAGAAATTATAAAAATAGAGACTAGCATTGAAGGAAGCAAGACAAAGGACAAAGATGCATATGACAGGCTTTTAAAAGGCACAGACCTTCCAAAACGTGAAGACATTGAAATTCCAGGAATGGAAGATATTTCAAAGATAACAAAGGATTTGAAGGAACCAAGAGCTCCTCTTGCAACTCTTTCTGATGCAGAACTACAAGCAGAAACGGTCCAGATGTCCATTGACGTGGACAGTGTGAAAGAGGCTGTCTCCAAATTGCCTGGGTATAAGTTGCCAAAGGTTGACATGTCTGGAGTACCTATTCCAGAAGAAATTACTGTGATAGATGCCAATGCCCAGCGAATATCAGTCAAAACTCCGACTAAAGGTAAACATGATTCAAAGTCAGGCTTCACAGAAATGACAAAAACAACTATTAAACTACCAAATGTCAAGGCTGATGTAAGTGGAGGTGAAATCATATCAGAAACTATAGTGGGTATTAAGAAACTCGAACTGGACTCCAAAGATGTAATATCAACAAAAGCAATAATTTCTCAAACCATAGAGGTCGAAAAAATTCTAAAGGAAAACATACAATTCTCGTGTGAATCAGTGGAAACATCAAAAGAACTGGACATAAAGATAAAGACACCTAAAGTAGCCTTGCCTGAGTTAAACATTTCAAAACCAGATATCAAGATTTCTGATTTTAAAAAGGATTTGACAAAGAAAAAGGATGACAAGGTACAAGGACAAAGGACGATATTTCTGCCAGGCGACAAAATTGATGTCAAAGTGTCTGATGTAAAAACCTCACCAATCAAAGCTGAATTTGAGATTCCAAGTAAAGACATTGAATTGAAGTTGGAAAGTGAAGAGAAAAAAGTCACAAGTGTCAAGGGTGAAGTAAGTGTTGGTGGGGTAGAGATAAAAATACCTGAAAAACAAGAAAAGGGTGGAAAATTCAAAATGCCCACAGTTGGCATTTCTATGCCCAAAGTGAAAGGGGATAAGGTTCCTGAGGTGGATGTAGGTGGAACTGTTCACGTGCCTGTTCCGAAAGTAGAGGTCGAAAAGCCTAAATTAGAATTAAAATCAAAAACTGACACTGGCAAAGAAGCAAAATTTGGGATCAAGCTGAAGGGTCCAGAAGTAAGTTTGACACAGAAAGATAATGATGTCACCCTTCCAGAGGAAAAAATTGAGGTGGATGAGCTAAAGTTGGTTGATGTCGAAATTACAGGTGACCAAGAAGGGAAATTCAAACTTCCGAAGCTTAGCCTTAAAATGCCCAAAATGAAAGCTCCAGAGTTGGATGTGAGCGTTACAAACGATGCCAATATCACTCTACCAGGCGTTAAGGCAAAGGTGGAAATCCCAGAAGTGCCTGCAGCTGATGTCACTCTTGGAACGATGGAGGTTTCAGTCCCAGAACAAAAGGTAGATGTGAAAGCTCCATCCACTGAAGCTGATTTTGAAGGTCAGGGTGGCAAATTTAAAATGCCAAAGCTTGGTGTTAAATTACCTAAAGTAAAAGGACCTGAATTTGATATAAGTCTGTCACAGAAAGAAAGCGAAATTGCGATACCTAAAGGTAAAGTAGAGGAACCAAAAACAGGCATTTCAAGCCCAGAGAAAAAGATTGAAGTGAAAAGTGAAGGTGAACTTGACGGGCGAGGTGGCAAGTTTAAAATGCCAAAGCTAGGAATCACAATGCCAAAAATGAAAGGACCTGAAATTGACTTAAATCTTTCAAAGAAGGATGTTGAAACAGCTCTTCCTGAGGTCAAAGCTGACATTAAGGTGCCAGATCTTAAACTTAAGTATTCAACGGCCAAAGTTGACATATCTCCACCTGAAATTGATGATGATAAACTAAAAGCTGGAGCTGAAATAGATTATGCTGATCCTTCTTTATCTGTAAAAGTCACAGCAGGGGAAACAGATACAAAAGCGGGCAAGTTTAAAATGCCAAAGTTAGGAATATCTATGCCAAAAGTGAAAGGACCTGAAATTGACTTTAACCTGTCAAAGGACGAGAAGGATGTGAAACTACCCGAGGTGAAGGTACCTAAAGTCGACATCACGGTTGGCAAAGTTGATGTTGCAGACGGTAAACTTGAAATGGAAAAAACTAGTGCTGAAATAAAGCCATTTGAAGCAAAGTTGGAGATTAAAAAACCTGATGTTAAAATACAAGAAACAAATGCAGTTGAAGTTGAAGGACAAAGTGGCAAGTTTAAAATTCCAAGGTTTACTATCGCCATTCCAAACGTGAAAGGACCAGAAACTGATTTAATTTTACAAAAAAAGGAGATTGATGTTGCATTACCAGAGGCAAAAATCAAAGTTGAGCAACCAATTGCTCCACAACTTGATATGGAGCACAAACCACTAGAAATGGATGTTGATATTGAAGGACAAGATGGAACGTTCAAGCTACCAAAGTTTGGAATTAAAATTCCAAAAGTTAAAGGACCCGAAATTGATATTAGTCTGCCAAAGAAAGAGGTAAAATCACCGGAAATAAAAGTGGACGTCAAGGTTCCTGAGGTCCCAAAAGCAAGTCTTGAAAAGGTAGCTGTTAAAATCCCAGAAACAAAAATTGAAGTTGAGAAACCCAGTGTTCCTGATGTTGAGGTAAAACCGCCCTCTGGTAAAATTAAAATTAAAGCTCCGGATATCGATGTGTCAGTCACAGAAGATTCACCATCCAAATTTAAAATGCCCAGTTTAGGGTTCTCCGTGCCAAAAATGAAAACACCAGAAGTTGATGTAAGCCTTTCAAAAAAGGATGTAGATGTGACCGTGCCAGATACGAATGTAGAGGTCGTACTTCCAGAAATCTCAGGAAAGGCTGATGTGAAAGCACCAGAGGTAGAAGTAAGTACTAGAGGTTCTCCTTTAAAATTTAAAATGCCCACTTTCAAATTACCCAAATTTGGAGGGTCAATAGAAGAAAAAGATTCTGAAATAAAAATGGAGGTGGCTGATTTGACCGTTTCAGTGCCACAGATAGATGTTGATCTGCCTGATGTTAGTGCAGAGGTGCATCTACCAGAGACTCAAGTCAAAGCTCCTTCGGGTGAAGTGGTGATAGAACAACCATCAGGGTTGGAGATTGATGCAAAGTTTAAAAAGCCAAGGTTTTCATTGCCTCGGTTTTCCTTCTCCAAACAAAGTGGGCCAGCTCCAGAGGTTGATACCCAAGCCCCAGAAGTGAATATTCCTCTACCAGAAGGAAAAGTGGAAGTAAAAGGAGCAATGGATGTGAAATCTCCAGAGCTTGATGTTCAAATTGATGGGCAAGGAGGAAAATTTAAACTGCCAAAGTTTGGAATTTCAATGCCAAAAATATCAGCACCTGAAATTGATCTGAACTTATCAAAGAGGGATGGAGAGGCTAAAGTTGAAGGTAAACTCCCTGATGTTGAAATTAATGCACCTTCAATTGAAGCAGAAGTTAAATCTCCTGAGAAAAAAGTAGAGACTAAGACAAAAGAGGGATCGCCATCAAAACTTAAGATGCCCACTTTTAAATTACCTAAACTTGGAGGATCAATTCCAGAGGCAAATGTGACTGTGTCAGAGCCACAGTTACAGTTAGATGTTGATTTACCTGATGTTAAAGCAGAGATTAATCTACCAGAGGTTGAAGTCAAAGCTCCTTCAATTGAAGTAGAAATCGAACAGCCATCAGGGTTGGAGATGGACGCTAAATTTAAGAAGCCTAGATTTTCCCTTCCTCGGTTTTCTTTCTCCAAACAAAGTGTGCCAGCTCCAGAGGTTGATGTCAGTGCTTCAGAAGTCAATATTCCACTACCAGAAGGAAAACTGGAGGTAGAAGGAGAAATAGATGTGAAATCTCCAGAACTTGATGTTCAAATTGATGGACAAGGAAGTAAATTTAAATTGCCAAAGTTTGGAATCTCAATGCCAAAAATATCAGCACCTGAACTAGATCTGAGCGTAACAAAGAGAGATGGAGAGGTGACTCTTCCAGAAGCTGAAGTTAAGGGTAAACTCCCTGATGTTGAAGTTAAGGCACCTTCAATTGAGGCAGAAATAAAAGCTCCTGAGATAAAAGTAGAGACTAAAACGAAGGAAGGATCACCATCAAAACTAAAGATGCCCACTTTTAAATTTCCCAAATTTGGAGCTTCCATACCAGAAGCTGAAATTAAGGTTGACGGAACTAAGATTACAAAAGTGGATGTTGATTTACCTGAGGTTAAAACAGAGATTAATCTACCAGAAGTTGAAGTCAAAGCTCCCTCAGTTGAAGTAGAAATCGAACAACCATCAGGGTTGGAGATGGACGCTAAATTTAAGAAGCCTAGATTTTCATTGCCTCGGTTTTCTTTCTCCAAACAAAGTGGGCCAGCTCCAGAAGTTGATGTCAGTGCTTCAGAAGTCAATATTCCACTACCAGAGGGAAAACTGGAGGTAGAAGGAGAAATAGATGTGAAATCTCCAGAACTTGATGTTCAAATTGATGGACATGGAAGTAAATTTAAACTGCCAAAGTTTGGAATCTCAATGCCAAAAATATCAGCACCTGAAATAGATCTGAGCATAACAAAGAAAGATGGAGAGGTGACTCTTCCAGAAGCTAAAGTTGAGGGTAAACTCCCTGATATTGAAGTTAAGGCACCTTCAATTGAGGCAGAAATAAAAGCTCCCGAGATAAAAGTAGAGACTAAAACGAAGGAAGGATCACCATCAAAACTAAAGATGCCCACCTTTAAATTACCGAAATTTGGAGCTTCCATACCAGAAGCTGAAATTAAGGTTGATGGACCTAACATTACAAAAGTGGATGTTGATTTACCTGAGGTTAAAACAGAGATTAATCTACCAGAAGTTGAAGTCAAAGCTCCTTCAGTTGAAGTAGAAATCGAACAACCATCAGGGTTGGAGATGGACGCAAAATTTAAGAAGCCTAGATTTTCATTGCCTCGGTTTTCTTTCTCCAAACAAAGTGGGCCAGCTCCAGAGGTTGATGTCAGTGCTTCAGAAGTGAATATTCCACAACCAGAAGGAAAACTGGAGGTAGAAGGAGAAATAGATGTGAAATCTCCAGAACTTGATGTTCAAATTGATGGACAAGGAAGTAAATTTAAACTGCCAAAGTTTGGAATCTCAATTCCAAAAATATCAGCACCTGAAATAGATCTTAGCATAACAAAGAGAGATGGAGAGGTGACTCTTCCAGAAGCTAAAGTTGAGGGTAAACTCCCTGATATTGAAGTTAAGGCACCTTCAATTGAGGCAGAAATAAAAGCTCCCGAGATAAAGGTAGAGACTAAAACGAAGGAAGGATCACCTTCAAAACTAAAGATGCCCACCTTTAAATTACCGAAATTTGGAGCTTCCATACCAGAAACTGAAATTAAGGTTGATGGACCTAACATTACAAAAGTGGATGTTGATTTACCTGAGGTTAAAACAGAGATTAATCTACCAGAGGTTGAAGTCAAAGCTCCTTCAGTTGAAGTAGAAATCGAACAACCATCAGGGTTGGAGATGGACGCTAAATTTAAGAAGCCTAGATTTTCATTGCCTCGGTTTTCTTTCTCCAAACAAAGTGGGCCAGCTCCAGAGGTTGATGTCAGTGCTTCAGAAGTGAATATTCCACTACCAGAGGGAAAACTGGAGGTAGAAGGAGAAATAGATGTGAAATCTCCAGAACTTGATGTTCAAATTGATGGACAAGGAAGTAAATTTAAACTGCCAAAGTTTGGAATCTCAATGCCAAAAATATCAGCACCTGAACTAGATCTGAGCATAACAAAGAGAGATGGAGAGGTGACTCTTCCAGAAGCTAAAGTTGAGGGTAAACTCCCTGATATTGAAGTTAAGGCACCTTCAATTGAGGCAGAAATAAAAGCTCCCGAGATAAAAGTAGAGACTAAAACGAAGGAAGGATCACCTTCAAAACTAAAGATGCCCACTTTTAAATTGCCTAAATTTGGTGCTTCTATACCAGAAGCTGAAATTAAGGTCGGTGGAATTGATGTTGGACAGGTAGATGTTGATCTACCTGAGGTTAAGGCAGAGGTGCATCTACCAGAGGTCGAAGTTAAAGCTCCTTCAGTTGAGGTGGAAATAGACCAACCATCAGGTGTAGAGATAGATGCAAAGTTTAAAAAGCCAAGATTTTCACTGCCTCGGTTTTCTTTCTCCAAACAAAGTGTGCCAGCTCCAGAGGTTGATGTCAGTGCTTCAGAAATTAATATTCCACTACCAGAAGGAAAAGTAAATGTAGACGTTGATGTGAAAGCTCCAGAGCTTGAAGCTCAAATTGATGGACAAGGAAGTAAATTTAAACTGCCAAAGTTTGGAATCTCAATGCCAAAAATGTCAGCACCTGAAGTTGATCTGAGTTTGTCAAAGAAAGATGTAGACGTAACACTTCCAGAAGCAAAGGTGGAGACCAAGGTCCCAGATGTTAAAGTTAAAGCACCTTCAATTGAAGTAGAAGTTAATGCTCCTGAGATCAAAGTAGAAACGAAGACAAAAGAAGGATCACCATCAAAACTAAAGATGCCCACTTTTAAATTACCTAAATTTGGGGTTTCTATACCTGAAGCTGAAATACACGTCGATGGACCTGATGTCAGTACAGAAGTTCCACAAGTAGATCTGCCTGATGTCAAAGCAGAAGTTCATGTCGCAGAGGCTGAGATTAAGGTTCCTTCGGGTGAAGTGGTGATGGAACAACCATCTGCTTTGGAAATAGATGCAAAGTTTAAAAAGCCAAGATTTTCTCTACCCAGGTTTTCCTTCTCAAAACAAAGTGTCCAAACATCAGAGGTTGATGTCAGTGCTCCAGAAGTGGATATTCCACAGATAGAAGGAAAAGTGGAAATGAAAGGGGAGATGGATGTGAAATGTCCAGAACATGATGTTCAAATAGATGCACAAGGAAGTAAATTCAAACTGCCAAAGTTTGGAATCTCAATGCCAAAGATGTCGGCACCTGAAATTGATTTGAGCATGTCAAAGAAAGATGTAGAGGTGACTCTTCCAGAAGCTAAATTTGAGGGCCCTGATGTAGAAGTTAAAGCACCTTCTATTGAGGTACAAATAAAAGCACCTGAGTTAAAAGTTGACACTAAAACAAAGGAAGGATCACCATCAAAACTAAAGATGCCCACTTTTAAACTACCAAAATTTGGAGCTTCCATTCCAGAAACTGAAATGAAGGTTGATGGGGCTATGGTGGATGCTGATACATCTGATGTTAAAGTAGAGATGAATCTACCTGAGACTGAGGTTAAAGCTCCTGCAGGTGAAGTGGTGATAGAACAACCCTCAGGTTTGGAGTTTGATGCCAAATTTAAGAAGCCTAGATTTTCACTGCCCAGGTTTTCCTTCTCCAAACAAAGTGTGCCAGCTGCAGAGGTTGATATAAGTGCTCCAGAGGAAAATTTTGAAGTGAAAGCAGAAATAGATGTAAAATCTCCTGAAATCGAAGCTCAAATTGATGGACAAGGAAGTAAGTTTAAATTTCCAAAGTTTGGAATCTCTATGCCAAAGATCTCGGCACCTGAAATTGATCTAAGCTTAGCAGAAACGAAAGTGGAGGGTCGACCAGATGTAGAGGGAACTACTGTTAAAGCAGAAATTAAAAGTCCCGAGATAAAAGTCGAGAAAGATGGTTCCCCCTCAAAACTTAAGATGCCCAGTTTCCGAATGCCAAAGTTTGGATTGACTACATCAAGTGTTTCTGCAGATGGAACAGACATCAAAACCGATATTCCTGAAGAAATTCTGATAGTTCAAACTGATAGCTCATCAGTTGATATAAAAGTGTCTGAGCCTGGGATGAAAAGAAGCAAGTTTAAGCTGCCAAGTCTAGGTTTCTCAACCACAGGTACAGATGGATCCCAAGAAAAGACAGACATGCAGCTCCCAGATGTTAAAATGAAAGACAGTCCAGTTAAAGTGGATATCAAAGTATCTGGAATGGAAGAAAGTAATGTAGAAGGCTCACCCTCCAAGTTTAAAATGCCATCATTCAAACTTCCCAAATTTGGAGCTACAGCACAAATTGATGGAGAAGCTCCTGATGTGGACACAGGCATAAATGTTAATGTAAATGTTTCAAAGAAAGATGTGGAAGGTGAAAAGCCAGAAGCAAAAGAGGAGTCCAAGGCCAGCTGGTCATTGCCAAAAATATCATTTTCAAAGCCAAGCGTTGCAGCCTCTGAAATTGATGTGTCAGTCCCAGAGTCCAAAAAAGAGGTCCTGTCCCCTGATGGTAAAAAAGTTATTACTGTGGAAGGACAGCCAACTTCTGAGATAGATGTAAAAATAAAGAAACCAAGGTTTTCATTACCCAAAATTTCATTTGCAAAACAACCCAGTATGGAATCAGACACTGAAGTGGATGTATCTTCTCCAGCTGTAACTGTAGAGGTCAGACAATCAGATGTGGATCAAAAGATGGGTGAAGTAGATGGTCAAGAAGGCAAGTTTAAAATGCCTAAATTTGGCCTTTCTATGCCAAAAGTCAAAGGGCCTGAAATTGATGTGAGTATTTCAAAGAAAGAGGCTAAAGCTGATGTTTCTGAAATTAAAGCCCCAATAAAGGTAGAAGAATCTCCAACAAAATTTAAGATGCCGTCTTTAAAATTACCCAAAATTGGTTTGAATGTAGAGGCTTCTGATGGAGACAAGAATTTAAAAAATGATGGGTCTAATGTGGCAACTACAGCTTTAACTACCACAGATAATACTGAAGGCAAAGAGGTCAAAAAAGATCCCACAGGATCCAAGTTTAATTTTGGCATTTCTATGCCCAAAGTAAAAGGGCCTGAGATTGATTTGCGTTTGTCAAAGAAAGAAACTGACATTACCTCCCCAGACGCTAAGGTTGAGTCCACACTCCCTGAGGCAGAAGAAAATGAACAAAAAGGGGCTTCCTGGTCATTTCCACGATTTTCATTTTCAAAGCCCACAGTAAATGTGACTCATGAATCAGATGTCGATGTTAAATCCAGCTTGAAAGAGGTTGCTCCAGAGCTTGAAGCCAAAGGGACTTCAGTTCCTGCAGAAGATTCACCAGCAGCCGAGCCTGAGATGAAGGCAAAGTTTTCATTACCAAGATTCTCTTTTTCAAAGACACCTACTAAAGAGCCAACCATATCTGAAAATGCTGTGGCCCTGGAGGTTTCACTTTCAGAGGGAGAAGTTAAAATAAAAGAACCTAAGGATGTGACAGTGGAAGCAAACACTCCAGAACATGATAGCAAATCCAAGGACACTGGAGGATCACCCATAAAGTTTAAAATGCCAGTTTTCAAAATGCCAAAAATAGGGATTACAGCTACAGTGAGTGAAGAATCAAGCAGCACAAGTAAAAACACAGAGGAGACAATAAAAATAACTAAAGAAGGTGGTGCTGTCACCATCACAACAGAGAGTCCATCAATGGAAGTGAAAACAGATGGCTCCATAAAAAAGCCAAGTCTGGAAATAAAAACTGATATGACCAAAGCCTCAACACCTGACCCTGAAACTCCACAGGCTGAGACTCTGAGCTCTCCAAGTAAATTTAAGTTACCATCATTTAAAATGCCAAGGCTAAGTTTTTCTAAATCTACGCTTGAAGATGAAAACACCCAAATTGATTCTAAAACTGACAATGATCAACGGGAAAGTTTTTCAAAAGAAGAAAGTAAATCGCCAAAGAAAGCCTTGCATTCAATTGGAGAAATCCTAAAAAATATAGATGTTGAGTTTGATGTTCCAAGTCCATTAGAAGAAAATATTGAATCCCCAGACAAACATGAAGCCCAAAAGAAACAAGAAACCATGAAAAAGGAATCAAAGCAAGAAGCTACAAAGAGTCCTGAAAGAACGGGCTGGTTTAAATTTCCCACATTCGGACTATCTTCACCAACAGATGCGACTAAAAGCAACATAAAGGAAGACAAAAAGAGCCCAGTAGATTTAACAGGAGATGATGAACTAAGTCCTACTTGTTCTATCCAGTCATCTGAAGCCTTTGGTGACATCAGCTCAACAATGACCAGTGAAAATGTTGGCTTTTCATTGTCCTCCCCAACTAAAGTAACAGTCAAATATTCTGATCCCGACTCTGCTGCACTGACAGGAGAATCACACTCAAATGTAGTAATGTCTATGACCAAAACAGAGGTGATTTCAGTTGAACCCAACTTACCTGAGAAGGTCACGATTTTATCGTCAGGCCTTTCCTCATCATCAGAAGATACAGTCAAATTGGAATCTGGAAAAATCCACATAATCTCTTCAAATATACAAGCCACTCCAGAGTCACAGCAGGCCAAGATGTTAACGTCCATCCACGTCCAATCAGCTGAAGGTGTTTCAGGTCACGAATCATGGACTGTCACAGACTCCCGAAGCAGCAAGAGCACATTCATGGAAAGCCGTGTTGTTAGGGAATCCTCGAGCAAAGAAGTTGTCATCACAAAGCAGATAACTCGTGTAGTTAAAACTACGGAGCCCATCTCTGATGAGACAGCTACTTCAATAAAGCAATTAAAAGACTCTGTTCACACTGATAAAATGAGGTTCTTTGATGAAGCTGAGAAGTAAAATCAGTTATTCTTCAAAGTAAGCCATCACTGTGTACTCACATGTCACCAGTGTTTTCTCATCCCAAGTTAAATGGCTCTCATTTCTTTATAGTAATAAACATAGGTAAATGAATTGTCATACCTGCCGCACCTCTGTTATTGAATGTGTCCTTTCAACTTGCAAATTTAGAAAACAATATTTTTGCACCTACCTCTTGCCTTGTCCTTCCAAATCTCATAGCTTCATAAGTTGATTCATTATGCCTTGGGATGAGAAGAGTTGGTAAAAAACAATTCAATGTCTGAACTGTAAAAATACTGAGATAAAGTATATTTAAACTGTTAATAAGTGTGTTTCCTTCTGTCAGGGCTTTATCAATATATTTGCTTGAGAAATAAGCCATGTATTTTGCTTACTGTTGATTAAATTAAACACAAAAATACAGATCATATGAATATTGCAATGTTACAGCATTAAGGCTATGCAAACATTAGTTTTGTGCAATAAATAAAGTCCTATATTGGTGTGGCTGTGTAGGATCCACAACTATTTTGTGGATGATTTTAGAATGTATATGGGACCGTATATGTATATTGGATGTTAAATGTAAGTGGCTACTGGCCTCAATTTAGTTTTTTTCAGATTCAGTCTTCATCCCAGTCACTAAAAAACTTTGATGAGACACACAGACACCAGAAATGTTATAATATTGATACACTGTGAGTCCTTAAGTGGACATGTTTTATATAATCAACACAAAGTAAAAATGTAGACAATCCTTCCATACATATCTGCAAGTACTGATCTGAAATGTATTTCTGATTTATGTGTGGTCCAATAGGACAGTTGTATCTTCAAATATCGACACTTGTGAATGTGAGTCTGCAAACGGCTATACAAAACTGTTACAATAAAAATAAAAACAATGTTAGTAACATTCCAACTAATGTTTACAACGGTCACTGGTCAATGGTCAAGCAGTAATGCTTTCACTTTCTGTCACAAAAAGTATACGTCTTAGACTGAGTGTAAAGTAAAATAAAAATAGCAAGGCTAAGCTACAAATGTAATGCTGCAACTATATTTTTAATAATATTTTGCTTAGAGCATACTGTGCAACACTAAACTATACTGATTGTATGTTCACCTTTGTCAGCGATGTATAAAGTGGAAATGTGTAAATAGCTTTTAATGAGCTTTGTAGTTTTATTTAATTACAGCTACTGTTTCTATTCTGACGTTAAAGCTTTAAAGAATGTGTTTGCTGAAATATACTATAAATAAATATCAATGTAAGACAATTATGTGTAACAGTGAATTTGCTGTTATTTTAATAAAGGTAATATGGTCAATACAAGACTGTTTTAAGTGCTTTTATGAACTCTGTGAAGAGACAACATGGAGTCGTGTTGTTTTTGGAATACTTGAAAGTTTCAATGCAAAACAATTATATTCTTCAGCAGATGTGCACTTGCAAGTTGTCTCTTGGAACTGAATCAGTTTTGAGTCGATATTTTGATGACTTGATTTGATAAAAATGGACTAAGACTTGAGACTTTGAACCCTGTGACTAAATGTCCCTCCCACTTCTTTATTTGTGACCAGAACCTTTTTAAAGAACCATTCTCAAAAATCATATAAATTGCTAAAATATGCAAGCTGTATTCTCCAATTTTTTTTTTTACATAGACATGAACATTAAAGCAGATTAGACTGACTTGAGCTTGTGGGTCAATTGACTTGGGACTTACCTGCCTTATGGGACTTACTCCGACTTGAGGCCAAAGACGTGCAAAACAAGCTCTTCATAAACCAAAATAAGCTTAATAAAGTCATATAAAAACCCGGTTATACATTTAAAACTGGCTATGGTTAGAATTTAGCTATCATTCAACAATATGATCAAAATGGTTTTACTATTTCTGCAGAAATCACGGACGTAACGTTATGGTTGAAAAATGTCAGTTAACGTTAGCTCACACTTAGCATTTAACGTTAGATGTTAGGCAAATTAAAACGTGGTTAACCTTACTTATTATACTTACCTTTAATGATATATCTCTTAGAAATAACCTGCAAAAGACAAATATTGATTAGATAACTGTAGTATTGAAGCGTATTAACGTTACGGTTGATAATATTCACTTGCATTAGTTTAATCCATTAACGAAATTAAAGCGTAATTTTCAAACACTAGAGGGAGACAAAACTTCATAAAAAGCTCGTCAAGTGTCAAGTATTGAGTATAAAATGACTTACAAACCTTTATGACCTCCATGGTTTGTTAAATAGTCCGCTGGTTTAGAAAGAAACAATCCTTTCAAGAAGTTGTGACTTTTTTCTGGTTTATGTTAGCTAACATTAGCTAGTGTTAACTTTTTGACATTGATACAGTAAAACTAGAGGGATATGGGTTCTAGTGTGGCGGCCATCTTGTGGTTGTGGTGAGCAAAATGCAAGAATAAATAAATGAATAAAAAATGCAAATTCGCCATGTTTGATGTATATAAGCTAAACTTACATAAGAAAACATTAGCCAAAACAATGTTAAAAAAAAAGAAAAAAAAAAAGAAGTGTCCTTAGAAGAACCTGCTAAACTGCTGGGTCACTTCTGGTAAATACATTTATCAATATAGCGTTAGAATACTTTTGAATTAACGTTAAGTTTAGTATTTAGCATCTTAAAATAGCTATTGATTTAGCATTGGGTCAACTGAAAATTCTGTTATATGTGATGCTCAATAATGTAAAAACAACGCTGGAAAATGAAATCATTAAAGGGTTTAAATGTGCATATAATTGTTTATTTGTAGTTCTAATGATGCAGAGAACTCTACCTTTCCTGTGTTATGAAAGTGTGCACTTAATACACTAATTCTTTTTTCAGAATGTTGCATATAACAATGCTAAAACCCAGGAATATTTTATGCATGTTTTCAAATAAACAGACAATGTGGACACAACCGGTGATAATTATTCTGTTAGATTCACGCTAATTACTATAAAAGAAGAATATAATACCTAAAAATGAAAGGTATTAAGTAACTAAGTAATTCAAGGAAAAGAAGTATCAAAGGAAAGTTCCATCAGGACGCTCAGACAATAGACCCTTTAAAATGTGAATTCCCGAATGAAGGCAAATGAAGTTGACAGTAAATTTTTGTTGTGTTGGTGTTGGGAAAAAAGCAATTTCCAGGGTAGAAAGGTCAGTTAGTTTGCTTTTCTATAACAAACAATGGCCAAAATACAATTTTTTAGCCTTAAAATAGTATTTTAGCTTCAAAATACTCTAATTTGTGTAATAGTATCTAATATATCTCTAGATAAAATGAAAAATGATTGTGGCCTCAACATTTCTGTGTAGTATTTTTCCAGTAAAACCCATAAATCTGGATTGTTCCTTCATCAAAAATGCAAAGAGTTTATCATAATTTCCTAAAACACAATGTAAAATACAATAATACATGTGTTTAAAGCAGCTCTGACGAACAAAAATGTTCTAAATTCGGAATGGAGGGAAAGTGGAACATAATGTGATTTCACTGGAGAAACTAGCATTTAACCTCAGAATATCACAAAATATGAAAAATTGATATGGTTTTGGAAAATGAAAACCATTCAGACACATGTGAGTGACAACAGAGCTGCTTTAAACACATTTATTATTGTATTCTACATTATGTATCAGGAAACTGGTATAAATGTATGAAGAAACAATCCAGATTTATGGGTTTTACTGGAAAAATACTCACAGAAATGTTGAGCCCACAACTTTTCATTTTATCTAGAGATATATTAGATTCAATTCCATAAATTAGATTCTTTTGAAACTAAAATACAATTTCAAGGCTAGAAATTTGTATTTTGTCCATCGTTTGTTATAGAAAAGCAAACTAACTGACCTTTCTACCCTGGAAATTCAAATGTGTTGCTCGCTACTTGAAACCAGTAGAATTTAGATTTAATGTGAACTAATCATTTAGCCTCCAGTCGCCTGATGACATCACATTTTAAAGGTTCTACATTACAGTTAGAACGTGACTGCTGGACCTGAATAGTCGTTACTAGCGGTTACCATGGCGATAGTTTTGCTAGTGTTTTATTTACCACATTGTTCTCAAATACAATAAATAATGTTTGACTGGCATTAAAAACATACTAAGGTAGGCAAAAAGCAAAAATAAAATTAAATAAATAAAAAGAAATGAACGCAGCTCTTGGCTCCACTGCGCAGACGCAAACACTTCTCCGGTGTGAGCGACGTTTGTCACTTTCTCCGGCGCCTCTCTCGCTCCTCCCCGGGCTCCTCTCTCTCCTCCCGGGGCTCCTCTCGCTCCGTGCCCCGGCGCCTGGCTCAGTCTCGCCCACAGGAGCAGCAGAAGCGGAGGCAGAGGCAGAGGACACGGCTTTTCCTCCCAGAGCAGCGGAGTTTGTGATGAAGCAGCGGCGGACGCACACAGACTTTCACCGCCTGATCTGACGCGCCGCTGGACAGGTACGGAGCTTTTGCGCGTGAAAACAATCGGAAAGCTGCAATTTTCCGGGTTATGCAAGAGTTTGGGTGCGATATTTGCAATGCACGGATAACATGTGAAAGTTGAAAATCGAATTGTTTCTGTTTTATTCTATTTTTTTTATTAGTTGTATTTGCGTTTTTACGTGACAAAAATGCATATTATCACAATTCTCACTGTTTTTGGTTCAGTTTATTCTATTTTTGTTTATAAAAAGAAGCTCAATACATATTTAAATTAGATTAAACAATTATAATATCATATTTTCATTGTATACTATCACAATTCTCACTGTTTTTGCAGTCCTAAATAGACTATGCTTAAAATTGCTAATATTAATCTTAATCTAATATGATCAAAAATTAAATTTTATTTGAATTTGTTGTGTTTTCCAGTTGGGCTTATGCAGAATATGTGTTATACTGTGCGGCAAATGAAAAATATTGAGGTTTTTTTTCAATATTTCCATACATTTTCTAATTGCCTATCTGCTAGACTTGAGTTGATTTAACTCCTGCAGCATAATTACTAATGCATTTTGAGTGGATCACAGTGGGGCTGGAGTTCTTTAGTCGATTAATCAGTCGATGCCGTCTCAATCAAGCACAATCGACTAATTATTTTATTGTACTCATAAGGATTATCTTGCACAATAGCAGGAAAAAAGAAGGGATGGAGTGAGGTAGATGGAGTTTTAGAAGCAAATGGTTGCGTTTTATTGTTTTTTTGACATACAAATGCAGTTTGTAGTACTTCTTTGGATAAATAGTTGTTTTTGAATATATCCTTGTGAGCTTGTGATTTTGTGATTACAATCTGAGTCAGACCATAGAGGAATGTCGATGATTAGTCGAATCATTTGGTCGGCTACAGCTCTAGATTACTGTAATTATGAATCGGCATAGCAAAAAAAGACATACGTTTCTTTACAATGAACAGCAGAAATGGAATAAGACGACAGACAATGCAAACTAACATTTAATTAAAACAATCTAGTGCTCTTTATGTAATTGCACAACATTAAGACGGTAAAAATGTCGTCGAGCAAAGTAGTACAACAGGGATTAGTCTTAGATTACAGTATTTAAAACATTAAAAGCATGCAACATTCTGACAATAATACCGGATTAAAAATGTAGTGCAAGCCAAGTCAATATTATATTATGCAACACCAAGAAAGGAAAGAATCATATTGCGGACAAAAGCAGCAGCAGTCTTACATTTGGATGATGCTTTTTTACATTTTAGTGACTGGATTTCATCTTTAAACCTTTGCAAATACAGGAAAATACCTGTGTTTCTGTAATTATATATCAAACAATAAACAAAATCTGCAAAAAAAATCATCAGCTGTAAAGAAAAAAATACGTTTCGCGACTGTATCGAGAATAAAAAACAAGAAACTGCAGCTCTATTTGTCGTTTTACATGTAAATACCGACAAGATCTTAATGCTAAATCAAGCTTTTGCATTTTAAAACTTGGGAATTGAAAAGTTGTTGAGATTGCAGCTCCAAACTAAAGCTCCACTTAGTCTATCTAATGTATTTTAAATAGTGTGTGGTTCTGTGGGCAGAGGAAAAGCATTGAAAGTCCAGAGTGTGTAGGAGTATCACAAGGCTGTCTCATGCTGCTATGTCATCTATTACCTGGCTACCTGTTGTTCCTGCTCAGTTATACTTGGCATTTATGAATTATACATGTGTTTTGGGAGCTTTTGCATCGGAAAAAAATCAAAAGAGGGTTTTAAAAATAGGTCGGGGAAAGCAATATGGGGCATGACAAATGGTGTACGAGACTCAGGAGAAGTGGAGCAAGAACGGTGAAACGTTACCAGTGACGCGAGCAGTGAGCGAGCGAAAAAACATCTGAAATCTAAAGATGTCAATGTGAAATGTCTCCTGTAGTTTACTCACATAAATGTAAGAAAGAAACGTATTACAAGTTCTTCATCGTGTAATGTTTTCATGTAGAAATAAGGCATTTTATGTGTAAAAACAGCCAAAATGTCATATATTTCAATCTGAAAGAAATCAAAAAGAAACAAGTTTAAATTGCTTGGTTCATTTTGTACAAATATCAGTTATGAAAAATGTACAGAGGATTTTGGATTCTTATTTAGTTTTTGATTAAACTACATCGGACTGAAAACTCACCTAAAAATTTAAATTTTGCCTCATTTTCTCAACTCAAAACTTGAATACATCAGGCGTAGAATTAGCTCTGAACAAATCCTTCTGTATGTCAGAATCTTGCTCAGTCCCAGATTGTAAAGTTTGATGTGTAGGAGCTATTTCTCTGTGGGAGAAAAATGTATTTTAAGAAAACGTCCTTTGAAGTTACAATGTCCCAGAGAAATCTATGGATGAAGTGGATTCAATGAAATAATAAAACATCTTCAGGAGCAGATTGAGAAGTTTGTTATTTCCACATGAATGTTTATATGTTGAGAGAGCAAACTGATAAAAAAAAAAAAAAAAAAAATGGCACTGCAGTGTTTTGCTTTAAAGAGGGTTGTAAAAGGATTGTTTTTAGTTTTGAGGCAGTGCAGCCGGTTTGGGAGCAAAGTGCTGATGTAAGTGGGTCAACATGGAAAGCAAACGGGGCTGAGATTAAACAAAATTCAATATCCACATCGTTGGAGCAATTTAAAGTCTATATGACAGGGCCTCATGTTTTTCTACCACTTAGTTTGGTGGGAGGGCACCCGTGGTAAATGTTTATCATAGTTTTACATCCTTGTTGCAGTTTGTGAAGGCATTTTTAAAAATAGAAGTAGTAGTGCTGAGTTCTGAGCTGAATCCCTCTGTGACGTCATCGGCTGTGTCTGAATGTCCAAACTATTCACTATTCACCTTATTCCGGAGGTTTTCATGGGCGCCGCCGTCTTGTTTCCGTTGTAGTTTACATGAGGCGGACGAGCTCAACAGAAAGTAAGTTCTACATGGACTAAAAAGCCATTTTCAGGTCGCCCGGGTAATCAGTGCGTTGGTGACTTGTTGCACGTTCGCCATTTGTGTGAATCGAGTTCTCGTCAAACCAGAAGTGCGTTTACCACAGGAGCGCGGATCTGTGGCGAAAAGAAGTAAAAGTGGGCGGGGCAGAATAAGGTCAATATAGGGCTCTATGTAGTGGTCACGTCATTTTTTTGCCATGTTTGAATGTCCAGCAAGTGAAAAAGTAGTGCGCTCAAATTTCCCACAGTGCGTCTTGAAAAGTAGTGTCCAGCGCTGATCACTACTGCCATTACTGACCACAATGCATTGCAAGATTCAGTACAAACAACAGCAGACAGCGACACAACAGACAGAATGAAGCAGATATGAGCTGTTTAAAGGAATTGCTGTAGTCGACTAAAGAAATTCTTGAGATGAGATGCCAAACTTAAGGCTCTCAAGCATAGACATATACATAGACGCGGCGTTCAATGCTCATGCTATTAACCGCTTAGCAACGCAGCTAGTCTGGTATGATTTGAAGGACTCCAGCGGCAGTATCATATATTTTCCCAATAGCTGTTAGCATTAGCCACAAAACACGCAAATCCTGAATAATCCAGAGAGTGTCAGCTGGTATCAACCCATCGAGCACATTAACGAGAGCTCAAAGCCTCGTTACAAGTCATTGTTCAGTGTGTAAACCTTTTGGTATTTTATTTTAGATAAGTAAAACTGTCATCTGAGCTAAAGGCTAACTGACTTTGAGTTGAGATTTCTGAACTTCTGGTGAGCATCTAGTGACCACCGAACATCCTCTTTTACATGTGACTGAGAAGAGCAGATAAATGACATAAATATCATGAAATAAAACCTTTGTACACTTTAATATGAGGATCGGCTTCTCCATTCATTCGTTTGTGAAGGAGTGTCTGATTTGCCGTAAGTCCAGGTAGCACCAGCAGCAAAGTGTTGGTGTTTGAACAACGGGCAGAGAGAGAATTTCACGTCTATAAATGTTTATGCACATTAAAGGATAATAACAATATAAAAATACATGATATTTTTCCTTTTAAGATCAAAGAACTTTTCAATTTGTCTTTTGGGTCATATTTTTGAGGTATTTATTGATATATTGATTGATTGTCTTTGTTTAAACTTATAGCCAGTTAGGTCTGGGTGATACGGTGATAAAAATGGAATGTTGAGCTCGTCCCTTTGACAATCTGCTGTTTTTATGAAATCATGGTATCTTGATTGACTGTTTGTGTCTTTAATGCAGCTGTCTGTTCAAACACACTTTTTCTCCTGTTGAGAACGTGAACATGAATCGTGATAAAATCAAAATCATGATCTGGCCCCAAGAAAATCAGGATAATAATTTTTTGCCATATCACCCAGCCCTATAGACCCTTTAAAATGTGATGTCATAGAAATTCAGGAATGGAGGCGGCTGGAAGTTTTCTGCAAATGTTTCAATGACTGTCTCACATTAGATCTAAATTCTACTGGTTTTAAGTGTTTGTGTTGGAAAAAAGCAGGGTAGAAAGGTCAGTTAGTTTGCTTTTCTATAACAAACGATGGACAAAATACAATATTCTAGCCTTAAAATTGTATTTTAGCTTCAGAAGAATCTAATGTATGGAATAGTATCTAATATATCTCTAGATAAAATGAAAAATTATTGCTCAACATTTCTGTGAGTATTTTTTCAGTAAAACCCATAAATCTGGATTGTTCCTTCATCAAAAATACAAAGAGTTGATCATAATTTCCTACAACATAATGTAAAATACAATAATAAATGTGTTTAAAGCAGCTCTGATGTCACTTGAGGCTTTTACTTTTACAAAATCATCAACATTTTTCATATTGTGTGATATTCTGAGGTTAATCAGTTTCTCAGTGAAATCACAGTATGTTGCAGTTCACTTTTGCCTCCAATCTGAATTTAGAATGTTTTTGTTTAAATCAATCAAGAATTTTGACCAAAAGCCAATATAACGATGGAAAACACTTGACACAAACACTCTCTCTCTTGTCTCTTCAAATGCAAACATCAACACTGAACAAAGCTACGATGGACAACATTTTGACTTATTGCCTCACTTGGGCAATCGCTTCTGGATGCAAATCGTGTGTATTTGTCAAACACAGTGGAATCGGAGCATCACGGCGCACGGATAACACGATTTCTGCATCCAGTATCGGTACATTTGCGATAAAAAGTGCTTCAGTGGGGTTTTGTTGGACGTGCAAAGCGGCTTTAAGCTCTGAGAGAGATTTGGTGGGAAAACAGCAAGAGGACTTTGAGGAGGCTGGTGATTTTGGTGTCGCTGGACGCTGTTATTAATCTTGTGATGGACAGTTGAGAGCGGAGGAATTTTTAGGCACAGTCTGAGGTCTGCATTTTTTATTAAATCCTAACGTGATGGATGGAAGGGGAGGAAGAGGAGAAGCTGGTGCGAACATCTCAACAGGATTTAACTGGGGACCAAAGGCAAATGTGCAGAGATTTGGGCTGTATCCTTTAGTCGTTTAGTCGATTTTTATTAATCGATTAATTATTTTATTTGCGTTCAACAAATTTATGTGGCAAAAACAGCAAAAATTAGAAGATTTGGAGTGAGTCAGCTGAAGATTTTGGAGTAAATCTGTATCTCTAACACATAAATACACTGTTTATTAGCACTTTTCTGTATAAATTGTACTTTTTGCATGAATTCCTGTGCAGTTTTGGTCTTCTGAGTGCAGTTTGGGTCAGATACACGGAGATACTTCATAGTTTTGATCAGGGCTGGGTGATGTGGAGATAAAAATCGAAGCTCGTCCCTGTGACAATCTGCTATTTTTGTGAAATCGTCGTATCATGATCACTGTTTGTCTCTTTAATGCAGCTGTCTGTTCTGTTCTTTTTCTCCTGCAGATGACTTTCTTCACCTCTTATAGACCAGGGCTGCACAATTAAACTAAATCGACACAATGCAACGTTTGAAGTGCAAGAATTTCCTCCACAAACAACAAAATGTCTCGCTTTGATTTGAATAAAAACTGCCAACACTGTAGTTTGGATTTGTACAAACATGTTCTGAAACAAGCAACAGAAGCGATAAAAATGTGTTCAAAAGTGACAAAAACGCGCCTACAAACAACAAACGTGACACAATGCACCAAAACGCAAATAAAAACGACGAGCAAAAATGACAAAGACACGACTAAAAGTGACAAAGACGCATTTAAATGTGACAAACACAAATGTGAATTTGAACTGAATCCTATCGTTAAATCACAAATCTAATCACAATCGCACTGGTCAAAAAAATCATTTGATATTTTTCCTAAATGGTGCAGCTCTGTTAAAGGCAACAGAAAAATACAAAGTGAACATGAATCATGATCAAATTTAAATCATGATCTGGACCCAAGAAAAACGTGATAATCATCAGTTTGCCATATCACCCAGACCTAGTTTTGATATATTTTTGCTAAAAGCCCTTTAAGTCGATTAATCGGTCGATGGGGCAGGTCTTTAGTCGACTACAGCCCTGGCAGAGATAACGTTGTTAAAAAAGCGATGAAAAAAATATTGGCGAACGTAATGAGGATTCTGTTCGAAGTTCGGATTTTAAACACAATGAAGAGAACTGACAGAAAATGTAAGACTGAAATATGAACTGACAAACTGATAAAGAATCACATTTGTGTTCTTGTAATTATTAACTTGTGAGATTCTTCTAAATAGTTATAAACTCATTTACGTGACATGTTCGGTCTTCAGAGGTGACGTGTCTCTGGTCAGATGTTAGACAAAAACAATGTCTACAACCTCAGGGGAAATGCCAACAAATATATTTTACCCAAATTTCGGACAACAATGAAAAGCTTCTGTATCTTCTGTGTCAAATTATGGAATGATTTGAGTCTACAATTGATTCAGCGTTCCAATATGATGAAATTTAAGACGAAAGACAAAGAAATTATATTTATGAACTACAAAAATAATGAAAAGTATTAAGTTGTTTATATTATTCTTTTGATGCATTAAATATAGTATTGACAAATAGCAGGAAACTGAATACTTTAAGTTATAATTAGGAAAGGGGGTGGGATTAAATAAATTGTGAATGTAACGCTCTGCAGCCTGTGTACAGCCTTTTTTACTTTATTTTTTCTATTATTATTTTTTGACCTGTGCTCTCTCTGTGGCAGCATTTGTGGCATGACTTGTGAATTATGTTTGCGTGTTTGAAATAAAAACACCAGTCAATGTTCCCAGGCGAGGTCAGCTTCACAGGTCTACATATTAGTTTATCTTTTATTTTGAACACTAAAGTTAAATGATCTTGTTCAATATTCTACAGCTCAACTAATGTACAGGGCAAACTATAATGCTCTTCCTGGTAACGTACAAACATGATTCAAACGAAGAGAGGGGAAGTATTTTAAACTATTTTAAAGTAAACACCATACGGACAGCAAGAAAACGTGTTTGTGTGTCTGTGTGCGGCGTCAAACTACGGAATAGTCTTGCGGAACAGCACAAATGATGCAAAAACATTCACAAATTTAAAAGTATGCATAAACACATAATATTCTCACAGTATAAAGCTGAGCATGAACTGTGAGGGTGTCAGACAATTATCTAGCAGTGCTGTACTTTATCTTGGACGTGTAAACTTGTACGCCGGGGAATATTAGGAGTTGTTTTGTAAAAAATCATAAATACTTAGTTTCGACTTGATAGCTTGGCTTGGAAATATATTGTGTAGTAGGAATTATAATTAATTTTCTTTGTAACACAGTGTATACTTGGGTAGTTAACAGTTTGACGTAAAAATGCATGTAAAGGAAGCATATTAAAATATTTATCTTATATCAGTAAGTATTGCTTCATCCCACTCCTTTTCAAGCAAAGATAATTAAGAAAATCTTGAAGTATTTATTTGTTCATTTAGAACAGGGGTGTCCAAACTTTTTCCATCGATCAAGCGGAGGGCCACAAATCAATCGTGAAACGTTTAAAAAAGCTGCATTTATCTGATGTTTTAAGCTCCACCACATCTACATTCAGTCTCAGTGCCTTAATATCAGGTCTGTGTCGCACCAAAATGTTAGTTATTTAGGTTAGAATTGTAGAAAATCTGAAATGTGCTGTAAATAGTACTTATCAGGACAATGTGGGCCAGTTCACCAGGAAGCCTGAGGGCCAAGAAAAATTGGTCTGAGGGCCGCATTTGGCCCCCGGGCCTTAGTTTGGACATGCCTGATTTAGAACAACAACATTTCTTTCTTCTTCTTGTTATGTTTAATAAATGTCTTTATGTACATCATACAAGAAATCTATAGGATTGATTCATTGTTCGAAATAAAGAAAATCATCATCATCAACACTGCAAAGACAAGAACAAACAAACATGCAGAATACATAACCGTGGACAGAGTTTTTTGTTCAAAAAGGAGTGGGAAGACGTTAACAACTGATTAAATCGCACCCCCATCACGTCCAACACAATCATTAAGTCATAAAGTCTGCTGCAGCTTTTTCTATCAATCAATGCAAAGACACATTCACAACACCTCTGTCATTTTCTCATTGTAACTATTGATAATGTTCATTTTGTATTTATGTTTGAACTGTCTTAGTTTTATTTCATTGCTTATATTATTCCATAATCTAACCCCACTTGAGGAAATGCAACATCTTTTCCTACTCGTCTTGTTGGTTTTAAAATTATTTTGCCCCCTTGAGAGATACCTCGCCTCTCGGGTCTTAAACGTTTTTTTTTTTGTGTATTACTAAACAATATTTACTAGCTTTGTACATGATTTGTGCTGTAACTTTGACTGAACAAACAAAAAGTTTGCATGTTCCCGATATCCACCTTATGTATGACTCGTATGGCTTTCTTTTGTCGAGTGATGAGTGGTTTTAATGAAGTAATAAAGTAAATATATGTAAATATAAATATAGTACTAAACCAGGACTGAACAAAGACTAAACCAGGACTAAACCAGGACTGAACAAAGACTAAACCAGGACTAAACAAAGACTAAATCAGGACTAAACAAAGACTAAACCAGGACTGAACAAAGACTAAACCAGGACTGAACAAAGACTAAACCAGGACTAAACCAGGACTGAACAAAGACTAAACCAGGACTGAACAAAGACTAAACCAGGACTGAACAAAGACTAAACCAGGACTAAACCAGGACTGAACAAAGACTAAACCAGGACTGAACAAAGACTAAACTAGGACTGAACAAAGACTAAACCAGGACTAAACAAAGACTAAACCAGGACTAAACAAAGACTAAACTAGGACTAAACAAAGACTAAACCAGGACTGAACAAAGACTAAACCAGGACTAAACAAAAACTAAACCAGGACTAAACAAAGACTAAACTAGGACTGAACAAAGACTAAACCAGGATTAAACAAAGACTAAATCAGGACCAAACCAGGACTAAAGCAGGAGTAAACAAAGACTAAACCAGGACTAAACAAAGGCTAAACCAGGACTAAACAAAAACTAAACCAGGACTGAACAAAGACTAAACCAGGACTGAACAAAGACTAAACCAGGGCTAAACAAAAACTAAACCAGGACTGAACAAAGACTAAACCAGGACTGAACAAAGACTAAACCAGGACTGAACAAAGACTAAACTAGGACTAAACAAAGACTAAACCAGGACTAAACAAAGACTAAACTAGGACTAAACAAAGACTAAACCAGGACTGAACAAAGACTAAACCAGGACTAAACAAAAACTAAACCAGGACTAAACAAAGACTAAACTAGGACTGAACAAAGACTAAACCAGGATTAAACAAAGACTAAATCAGGACCAAACCAGGACTAAAGCAGGAGTAAACAAAGACTAAACCAGGACTAAACAAAGGCTAAACCAGGACTAAACAAAAACTAAACCAGGACTGAACAAAGACTAAACCAGGACTGAACAAAGACTAAACCAGGGCTAAACAAAGGCTAAACCAGGACTAAATCAGGACCAAACCAGGACTAAAGCAGGAGTAAACAAAGACTAAACTAGGACTAAACAAAGACTAAACCAGGACTAAACCGGGACTAAACCAGGACTAAATCAGGACCAAACCAGGACTAAACCGGGACCAAACTAGGACAGGGTTGTGAGCAGCAGCAGTGTTTACAGAGCATTGTGTTTGGCGCTTTGAGACAGACACTTCACACATGGATAACCTCGATGAGATATAATCGCTCAATAATAAAGAGTTATTATTATTCATCCAGGGAGAGGCAGCTCTGAAGCGTCGGCATTTAAATTCTCCCGTTCACGCTTCACATCCCTCCGACTCAGAGCAACTTTAGAGAAAACAAAATGGACTCTTCGAACCTGAACAAAAGAAGAAGAGAGGAGTTTTCAAAAGCTTCGAAAAGGACTCATGCTCCATTTGGGAAACATATCTCGTTGCGATTTTTCTGACCGGTTTGCGATTAGATTTGCGATTTATGTTTTAAAACTTGGATTGTGTTCGAGGTTCACGTTTAAAACACAACCAGGAGAATTAAAAGGACTCAAAAATGAACTGGCATCAGTGTTTTGGAACGTTTTTGTTGCTTTTTAGTTGCGTTTTTGTGTCTTTTCATTGCGTTTTTTGTCATTTTTAAACATGTTGTTGTTACTTTTAGTTGTGTTTTTTGCACTTTTTCCACATTTACTCGTGTTTTTGTTGCTTGTATAGTCATGTTTTTATTGCTTTTGTAGCATTTTTGTCACGTTTTAGTTGCGTTTTTGTGTCTTTTTTAATTGTGTTTTTGTTGCTTGTTGCTACAGTTTTGGAACTTTTTCACTTTTAGTTGTGCTTTTGTCGCTTGTAGTAATGTTTTTATTGCTTTTGTAGCATTTTTGTCATTTTTTTGTCACTTACGGCATTTGTGTTGTGTTTTTGTTGTGTTTTTGTGACTTTTCGTTGCGCTTTTGTAATTTTTAGTTTTGTTTTTGTTGCCTTTAGTTGCGTTTTTGCCAATTTTAGTTGCGTTAATGATGCTTTGTGTCATGTTTTTATCACTTTTGTAGCTTTTACAGTTGCACTTGTATTATGTTTTTGTGACTTTTCATTGTGATTTTGGCGTTTTAGTCACGTTTTTGTCACTTTTTTTAATCATGTTTCTTGTCACTATTAGACAACATTTAACACTTTTTATCGTGTTTTTATCGTTTTGGTAGCATTTTTGTCAGTTTAATGTAGTTTTTGTCTCTTATGATTTGACTTTCTGTTCTGCTTTTGTTGCATGTTTTTGCCGCTTTTAGACAAGTTTGACTTATAGTCATGTGTTTGTTGCTTTTGTCACTTTTATGCGTGTTTTTGACGCTTTCATGTTTTTATCACTTTGTTGCTCGTTTCAAAACATGTTTTATCAAATCTAAAATACAGGGTTTGTATTTTTATTCAGAATAAAACATTTTGTTGTTTGTGGAGGAAATTATTGCACTTCAACAGTTGCATTCTTTGTAATTTGCTAATTGCGTCCATTAAAATTGTGACGTTGATTAATGTTTACATTGATTAATTGTGCAGTATGAAGTAAATGCTTGTTGACAGCCAACTTAAGTACAAAACCATGTCCTCCGAGTCTTAAATTCAGCAATGTTCTTTTCTACAATTTCTTTTTTTTCGCTTCTCTATTTTTCCACACAACTCTTAAACCAACCCGCGCCGACTGACCTTTGGGAGCGATCGTATCTTCAGATAAATTGACAATAAACTCACATTGTCCACGCAGACCCGCAAAGACCCGGGCGATCCCTGATGGCGCGATTGCTCTAGTCTATTTTAACCACATTAGCGTTAGCCGCGGTGGTACACCACACGCCGCGGCTGGTAATTGCGTCGTAACACGAATAGCCACTAAATCAGCTCAAAGAGAAAGGTGCGCGAGACAATCACCGGTATCAAATCTGAATAGGCCCGTCTCCGTGGAAACGCCTGATTGTGTGAAAGAAGAGGGATTTCCTTTTGATGAGGGTGGAAACTAGAAAACTGTGGAGAGGGAGAAGGATTCAGGGCCGTGGCTCAGTTTGTAGAGGTACGGGTTTGTCCAGAACTGGTTCAGGTTCTACAGATAAGGCTGGGCGATACGGCAAAAAAATTATCATCACGATTTTCTTGGGGCCAGATCATGATTTCGATTTTCTCACGATTCATGTTCACTTTGTATTTTTTGTTGCCTTTAATAGAGCTGCACGATTTAGAAAAAATATCTAATTGTGATTTTTCTGACCAGTGCAATTGAGATTAGATTCAATTTATGTTTTAATAATAGAATTCTGTTAAAATTCACATTTCAAACACAATTTTGTCGCTTTTAGTCGCGTTTTTGTCACGTTCAGTTGTGTTTGTCGTATTTAAACACGTCACTTTTAGTCACGTCTTTGTTCTCTGTAGGCGCGTTTTTGTGGCTTTTGAACACATTTTTATCGCTTTTGGTCGCAAATTGAGCAGATGACTTTATTTACCTCTTAAAGGCCAGAGCTGCACAACTAAACCAAGTCCACACAAAATCACAATTTTAATGGATGTAATTAGCGAATCACAAAGTCTGCAATTTTTAAGTGCAATAATTTCTTCCACAAAATGTCTGGCTTTGATTTGAATAAAAACTGCTCACGCTGTAGTTTGGATTTGTACAAACACGTTCTGGAACAAGCCACAAAAGCTGTAAAAATATGTTAAAATGCGACAAAAACGCGCCTTCAAAAACAAACGTGACTCTATGCACAAAAAAGCGACAAAAACATGACTAAAAACTACAAAGACGCGACTAAAAGTGACAAAGACACGTTTAAATCTGACAAACACAACTGAACGTGACAAAAATGTGACTAAAAGCAACAAAATTGTGTTTAAAATGTGAATTTGAACAGAATCCTATTATTAAAACATACATTTCAAATCTAATCACAATCGCACTGGTCAGAAAAATCACAATTAGATATTTTTCTTAAATGATGGATTATGATGATTAAAGACAATAGAAAAATACAAAGTGAACATGAATCGAAATCATGATCTGGCCCCAAGAAAATCATGATTATAATTTTTTGCATATCGTCCAGACCTACACACAACAGAGATCACCATTTTACTGTAAAATCAATCAAATCAGCTCATTAATAAGTCAGTTTTCAACACAGTTTCCAGAATTCGTGGCAAAGTGTGCGTTCCTGCAAAGGGTCAGTATCTATTTGTTAATCAGTTTCATCTTCATGTTTATAGCTGATACTTTGAAGACTTTTGCACATCCAAAAGTTCTAATATTTTGGATTTGTAAATCAGTTTTGAAGTCTAATGATTGAATAATAAGTTCAAGTTTGGATTTGAGTTTATTTTGAGGTGGAGATTATCGAAATATAATTTTGTGGATGTTGTTTTGAAGAATATGCTAAAAGATCTGATCAAAAATGAAAATGAAAAAACTCTCAGAAGTTAATTTGTTCTTTCTTTCTTAAAATTTTCTACAGATATGAAAATAAATGTGATTGTTTTTGTTCAAGGATGATTAGGAGGATTAAAGCAGCAATTTTCAACACTTTACCAAGCACAAATGTAGCTTTTGTTAAGGTTTTTATGACGATATTTCTATTTTGTACTGTATTTTCTCCTGTTCTGACTGTAAAACCGCTGCTAATCCCGCGCGTCTCGATTCTCTTTCTAAATTGGCGTCGATTCCGGTTTACTTGCCGTTAAATGCCGTTTGAATCGGAGGAAGAAGACACGGTTTGTTTGTAGCGATCAGAAAACGCCTGTCCTCATTCAGTCACTCGAGCCGGGGATTTCCACCTGGAGAAGAGTTTCTGTGGGTAATTGCTGGAGCTGGGTTCAGTCTCGGGGGACGTTATTATCTTAAACTGAGACTTTTTCCTCACAAACGTGTTACCGCTTTTCTGTTCCCGTCACAATTTGGTCCAAAAACTAAAAATAGAGCAACAATGACGCTGCAACAAGAGGAAAGAAACCCAATTTGTGGCAAAACAGCTCGTCCTTGACCAACTTGAAACTCTCCAAGTGGAATTCACGTCTGCGTTTGTTTATTCTGAGCTTTTTTATCAGTCGTTTTTAGTTGTTTTTGGCTGCGTTACTGGTACTTTTGGTACTTTTGGTCGTGTTTTTTTTTTGCTTATAATCAAGTTTTTGTTGCTTTTTGTCATGTTTTTATCACTTTTGTAGCATTTACAGTTGTGTTTGTGTCATGTTTTTGTTGTGTTTTTGAGGCTTTTCATCATGTTTTTGGTGTTTTTAGTTGTGTTTTTGTTGCCTTTAGTCGCGTTTTCGTCACTTTCGTAGAATTTTTGTCACTTTTAATATAGTTTTTGTCACTTATATTCACGTTTGTGTTGGTTTTAGTGGCGTTTTGATGGGATTTTGTGGCCTTTTGTTCCATTTTTCCCGTTTTTAAATAGGTTTGATGCTTTCAGTCATGTGTTTGTCGCTTTAGCCGTGTTTTTGACCCTTTTAATCTTGTACAATTAAAAGATACGGTACGATACGAAAGAAAACCCAATTTCTGGCAAAACAGCTCGTCCTTGACCAACATGAAACTCTCCAAGTGGAATTTACATTTGCGTTTGTTTATTCTAAGCTTTTTTATCATTTTTTTGGCCTTTTAGTTGTTTTTAGTTGCTTTTGGCTGCGTTTTTGGTACTTGTAGTCGTGTTTTTTTGCTTATAGTCAAGGTTTTGTTGCTTTTTGTCATGTTTTTATCACTTTTGTAGCATTTACAGTTGCGTTTGTGTCATGTTTTTGTTGTGTTTTTGTTGCCTTTCGTCACGTTTTCGTCACTTTTAGTCGTGTTTTTGTCACTTTGTCGTGTTTTCGTCACTTTTAGTCGTGTTTTTGTCACTTATAGTCACGTTCTTGTCTATTAGACAAGTTTTTAACACTTTCGTAGGATTTTTGTCATTTTTAATATAGTTTTTGTCTCTTGTAGTCATGTTTGTGTTGGTTTTAGTTGTGTTTTGACAGGATTTTGTGGCTTTTTGTTTTTGCTGTTTTTAGTTATGTTTTGGTCAGGTTTGATGCTTTCAGTCATGTTTGTCGCTTTAGTTGTGTTTTTGACCCTTTTAATCATGTACGATTAAACGATACAGTACAATATGAAAGAAAACCCAGTTTGTGGCAAAACAACTTGTCCTTGACCAACATGAAACTCTCCAAGAGGAATTTACGTCTACGTTTGTTTATTTTAAGCTTTTTTTGTCAGTCATTTTAGTCGTTTTTAGTTGTGTTTTTATTGCCTTAGTCACGTTTTCGTCACTTTTAGTCGCATTTTTGTCACTTATAGTCACGTTTGTGTTGGTTTTAGTGGAGTTTTGATGGGATTTTGTGGCTTTTTGTTCAATTTTTGCAATTTTTAGTTGTGTTTTGGTCGCTCTTAGTTATGTTTTGGACACTTTTAGACAAGTTTGATGCTTTCAGTTATATGTTTGTCACTTTAGTCGTGTTTTAATCATCGTACGATTAAACCATACGGTATGATACGAAAGAATTTGTGGCAGAACAACTTGTCTTTGACCGACATGAAACTCTTGCTTCTTTATTCTAAGCTTTTTTGTTCAGCTTCAGACACACAACAATGCAGCGTTAACTACATTTATTACTGACACAAAAGGAAGCTAATGATGTGTTATACTGTCAAAAAAGAACACGTGGCGAAAGAATGGACTAATTATCATTTCATGTTTTTAAAAAAAACAGAAGATAAAGTGGCTTTGCTTCAGGTTTTGAGGAGCAGAAACAGAACGGAAGCTAAGAAGGTTCTTTTATTTGTGTCAGACCCAATTAGACATCATCCAAACAATATGATGAAGTTATTCGGCCATTTTTGTTAATTAGGTTGCTGTTAATAATTTTATGGAATCAGTTTTCCGTGTTTGAGCGGGAACCACAGCTCGTTTCAAAAGCAAAACTTAAAAGAAAATGAGAAAAATGTGAAAATCTAGCTTATACAGGGTCTATGTGGGGTCAAAAAGTCTTAAAAGAAGAAAGAAGAAAAACCTACAAAATGTAGGTCAAATTAAGGCCTTTAAAAAGTCTTAAATTATTTATGAATTCGCAAAAAATTTAAATTGAATTAACAACAGAGACAGACTAAAACACAGTAAAATACATTTTCCACCCACAAAATCTATATGTAGGAAATTTTAGTTGCCAGAAGTTTTACATTTTTAGGGCCTATTTGGTATATTTTAGAATTTAGAAATGATAATACCTTATAAGCCACAAACTAGCTTCAAACTATCTTTTAGTAATAAGTTCATGTTGATATTACCAAGCCCCCAATAGTTACTGATACATGAGAGATGTGAGATATGCGTTTTATCTGCGGGCCATTTATAATACAAAATAAAAATCCTCTCAGGGGCCACCATAAATCATCTTGAGGGCCGCATTTGGCCCCCGGGCCGCAAGTTTGAGATGCCTGATCTAATTTATGGATGGCTGAACTCTAAATACACTCTTTACCAGTACTTTTCTGTATAAATAGTTGTTTTTGCATGAATCCCTGTACTGTAGTCTTTTGAGTGCAGTTTGGGTTGGACATGGAGATAATATCTTTAGTCGACTACAGCCCTAATTTGTTCATTCACTTTTAGTTTAAATTGTAAATGCTCAGACCCCGCAGTTAAATATGCTATTGATAATATATACAATTGATTTAAAATTTCAATTAACTAAAATAATTTCTAAAATATGTCATCTTTTTACAAATATGGGGTGTGTTTGTAGTTCCAAAAATCGCTAGATGTGTGCGATAAAGTCTTTAAGATTTCCATAAAAGTCTTAAAAGGGTCTTAAAAGGTTTTTAAATTGACTTTGGGATTCCTGCATATACCTGTTATACAACTGTGTAAATTCTCCACATGAGGCAAGTCAAAATTAAAAAATAAAATAAAATAATAATAATAATAACAATAATGCTGCCATTTGTCATGAGTCTTCCAAGATAACTGTGTTTCTTTGCTTGTTTTTGTCTTATTTTTGTTTGTGGAGCTTTTGTTTTGCTCAAATTAACTTTAAATGGCAAAACTGAGAGTAGTTTCTCTGTTGTTGCTTCAACTGTGCAGGGCTAAGCTAGCTTGTTTGCTTATAGCAGTTGGAGATTTAGGACGCTTCAGCTGCTGCACAGCAATTAATTTCTTCAACACTTGGACTCAGAAACGTGTTATTTAAAGGTGCTGTACCTGATTTTTACTGTTTTGAAACGTGAAAAACAGAACTAGTTCATGTTAAATTCTTTCCATCAGTCACATGTAGTGCTCACTTTCATAATGCATCCTAAATATTCACCGCAATGAGTTTAGAAACACTTCACGAGTTTTTGAGCCCAGAGCATCACGGACCGTCCCAGCTAAAGCTAACAAACATTAGCATGCTTCTATTCACCTTATTCTGCCCCACCCACTTTTGCCTCTTTTTGCCACAGATACGCACTTTTGTTGTAAACGTACTTCCGTTTGACGAGAACTCCGTTAAAGCTAATGACGAACGAGGGAAAAGTCTTGCCGATAAAATGTTACATAAAGTAGATTGATTTGTGTAAAATGTTTAATGAACACGAGCAACAACACGTCAACAGCGCTCCGATTTCCTGGGGCCTGAAAACGGCTTTTGAGTCCGTGTAGAACTTATTTTCTGTTGAGCTCGTCTGCTCCGTGTAAACTACAACGGAAACAAGATGGTGGCGCGTACGGCAACTTCGGGAATAAGGTGAATAAATAGATGAAGAGTAAAAGTTGTGGTCTAATTTTCACCCGAATAGATGCTTTTACAATATATCTGTGCCCGAGCAACACTGATTTTACTTTATTACATGCAAAAAATCAGGAACATGGACTAGTTCTGTTTTTCCCGTTTCACAACAGTAAAAATCAGGTACAGGCCCTTTAAGGAGAAACAGGAAATTAGTTCAACGAGTGTGATCCCAAAGTCTGTATCATAAATACAAATAAATAAATGTGAGCGTAACTGCAGTGTTCCTGTTGTTTATCTGGTTTTATACAGATGTCAATACAAACCAATTATTTGGCAGATCTTTGTATTGGTTATTATTGGACTATAGCAGCTCTTTCACGTGTTTGTTGTGTTTTGAGCAGTTGATTTATGCTTTTTCTATTTTACGGTTGCTGCAATATTTTCCAGCAACCTATTTCTTACACATTTTTTGCACATTTTTTGCCCATCTCTACTGTTTTTGGTCAGATACCTCGTGTTAGAATGGAAGGAAGCCCGTCGGAATCATACACTGAATAAATTTACATTTTCTCATGACAATGAAACTGGCATCAGGGCACAGCCTTTGACACGTCCTTTATTCTGATTCAGAGCCACAAACTCAGGGGCTTCTACTGGAGAGATCTGGACTTCAACTCCAACTCCTGCATGGACTTATACTACTACTACTACTGCTACTACTACTACTACTACTACTGCTGCTGCTGCTGCTGCTGCTACTACTGCTACTACTGCTACTACTACTACTACTACTACTACTACTACTACTACTACTACTACTGCTACTACTGCTACTACTACTACTACTACTACTACGATTACTACTGCTACTTCTTCTGCTACTACTACGACTGCTACTTCTATTACTGATACTACATTTACTACTACTGCTTTTACTACTACTACTACTGCTACTCTTCCTTCTACTACTGCTGCTGCTGCTGCTGCTACTACTACTACTACTACTACTACTACAACTACTATTACAACGACTACTTCTACTACTTCCACTACTACTATTATACAGTTACTACAAAAACACTACTACTTCTACTACTACTACTACTACTGCTACTACAACTACTAGTTCCACTACTATTACTATTTCTACTTCTAAAAGACAGGTTATGCACTGTGTGAGTTTCATTTCATGTTGTTTATTCAGTTTATAACGCTTTAAGGATTTTTCTTTGTATGATACGATCCAGCAGACAAACCCTGACTTGTTTTGGCTTCATGGAGGATAAAATCTTTCTATCCCAAGTAACCCAGGACACTTTTATACTGTATTAAAGACAGCAGACATCTTTCTTTATGAAGTCACTACTATTACTACAACCCATACTTGTACTACTGCTGGCACTCCTTTAATCACGTCACCTGTAAAAATCCTCTCTGAAATCTGACTCGTTCATGTTGTGTGTTCAGGATGACTGAGGTGCTGAACTCTCTGGAGCCGGGGACCGAGGACTTCACTGGAGCTGAAGGAGACGAGGCCGCTGTATCCTTCTCACTCACTTTATTCTGTTAAATTACGTTTTATTATTCAGTTTGGTTGGTCAACTATTCGCTCTGACATTCATTCAATTCATGGGTTTCAGCTCCGTGTTCTGGTTGGTTTGTGAGTGTTGGATATCAGGTCAGTTTGAGACTTTTGAGTCTTTGGATCTAAACCTGGTTCAGTCCTGTGTTCAATTAAATTCAGTTCAATTCAGTTTGTTTTTGTAGCGCCCAAAATCACAACAACAGTAGAAAGCAGTTTAAATATTTAGCAACTGACCCTCTTTCACAACAAGTCACAGTTCAACCCCTGAGATGAAGCACAATGTCTCCTGTTAAGCAAATATAATTATCGATCAATTGACCCTTTAAACAAAAACATTCTAAATTCAGAATGGAGGTAAAAGTGAAGTGGAACATAATGTGATTTCACTGGAGAAACTGGGATTAACCTCAGAATATCACAAATTATGACAAATGTAGATGATTTTGGAAAATGCAAACCACCCAGACACATGTGAGTGACATCAGAGCTGCTTAAACACATTTATTATTGTGTTTTACATTATGTTTTAGGAAATACTGATAAACTCTTTGCATTTTTGATGAAGGAACAATCTAGATTTAGGCGTTTTACTGGAAAAATACTCACAGAAATGTTGAGCCCAGAATAATTATTCATTTTATCAAGACCTATATTAGATACTATTCCATGCATTAGATTCTTGTGAAGCTAAAATATAATTTTAAGGCTAGAAATGGTATTTTGTCCATCGTTTGTTATAGAAAAGCTAACAAACTACCCTGGAAATTCAAATGTGTTGCTTTTTTCCAACACAAACCCTGAAAACCAGTAGAATTGAGATCTAATGTGAACTAATTGAAAAATTTACAGTCAACTTCATTTTGCCTCCAGTTGCCTCCTGTTCAGAATTTTGATGACATCACATTTTAAAGGGTCTATACTGCGACAATTTAAATGCAACACACACTTTTCTGACCGTTTAAACGATCATTCAACAAAATAAAGGCGTTATCAGGTATTATTTATTGTCAGTTCCTAACTTTTGTGTAATTTAGATGGATTTTGACCCTTGTTAACAAAATGGTCGCTAACAGTTGTAGAATTACCTCTAACTTTGTCATATGTTCATTTTGCCTCCCGGCGCCTCCATTCCATTTTGACGTTTTAAAGGGTCTATTTCACCGTAAACTCTCCTTAACCCACTCACCCTCAGCTCTTCCCCGAGTCCCACGAGCGTTACCCGAAGCTCTCGAAGCGGCTGCCGTCCATCGTGGTGGAGCCCACGGAGACGGCGGAGGTGGAGAGCGGCGAGCTAAGATGGCCGCCGGACGAACCCAGCTCCCCCGAAGAGAAGGCGCGTCGCAGTCTGGAGGAGCAGGCCGCCGCAGGTCAGAGGAGCAGACGAGCGTTTCTGAATGAGCGGTCGCCATGTGTGCGAGCGCTGGGTGAGAAGCGCCTCGAGGAACAATAATTGAAGCAGCAGGAGTTTAATTGTGGTTTGACCTTCTCTTGTCCGCTCAACGGGACAGTATTTATTAATAAAGGACACGTATTATCCATTTTTTGTTTGTTTTGAAATCGTATTTGATATATTTTGTACTTTTTTTTTTGGCATCTTGCGTTTTAGAACTTAAGGCGAGACGCGGCAGGTGACTAGGAAAATATTTAAGTTTAAAGATATCAATTTGAAACTTCTCTTTTAGTTTACTCACATAAATATAAGAAAAAAAATATATTACAAGCTTTTCATCATTTAATGTTTTCTTGTAGAAGTGAGGCATTTTATGTGTAAAAACGACATCAATCTGAAAAAAATCAATAGAACCAGGTTTAAGCTTAGAGGGTTAGATGCGTTTACATTATATCTGTGCTGGAGCAACACAGATTTGACTTTATTACATGCAAAAAATTGGGAACATGGGCTAGTTTTGCACAGTAAACAGTAAAAATCAGGTAAAGTGAAAACATAACTCAATTGTGTAAGCGCTAAGTGCCATCTGCTGGCTGCATACACTCAGTAAGTGCCAGCTCAGACAGCAAAGAAACATGTTCATGTGTGTATAATAAACAAAAAAGCTTGATACTGTTGTTTCAGAGATTACACTCAACGTTTCTGTCTGTTTTTGAGGTCATTTTAATACTTTAATATTAGACAACACTCTCAATATTCTCATTTTGCAAACAACAATGGTTTAGTCCTGGTTTAGACCTGGGTTAGTCCTGGGTTAGTCCTGGGTTAGTCCTGGTTTAGTCTTGGGTTAGACCTGGGTTAGTCCTGGTTTAGACCTGGTTTAGTCCTGGTTTAGACCTGGTTTAGACATGGTTTAGTCCTGGTTTAGACCTGGTTTAGTCCTAGTTTAGACCTGGTTTAGTCCTAGTTTAGACCTGGTTTAGACATGGTTTAGACCTGGTTTAGTCCTAGTTTAGATCTGGTTTAGTCCTAGTTTAGACCTGGTTTAGTCCTGGTTTAGACCTGGTTTAGTCCTAGTTTAGACCTGGTTTAGGCCTGGTTTAGTCCTGGTTTAGACCTGGTTTAGTCCTAGTTTAGACCTGGTTTAGACATGGTTTAGACCTGGATTAGTCCTAGTTTAGACCTGGTTTAGACATGGTTTAGACCTGGTTTAGTCCTGGTTTAGACCTGGTTTAGTCCTAGTTTAGTCCTGGTTTAGTCCTGGTTTAGACCTGGTTTAGACCTGGTTTAGTCCTAGTTTAGTCCTGGTTTAGACCTGGTTTAGTCCTAGTTTAGACCTGGTTTAGACATGGTTTAGACCTGGTTTAGTCCTGGTTTAGACCTGGTTTAGTCCGGGTTTAGACCTGGTTTAGTCCTGGTTTAGACCTGGTTTAGTCCTAGTTTAGACCTGGTTTAGTCCTGGTTTAGACCTGGTTTAGTCCTGGTATAGACCTGGTTTAGTCCTAGTTTAGACCTGGTTTAGACCTGGTTTAGACCATTTTAATACTTTAATATTAGACAATACACTCAATATTCTCATTTTGCAAACAACAGTTGAGATATTATTATTATTATTATTCGTCGATGTAAACCCTCATTCGTCCAGGTGTGGTCCATCGTAGAAAGGGGTTCAGAGGTTGTCATCCGGACGCCGTTTAAAGATCGAGACGTTTCGACTTTTATCCAAAAGTCATTGTCAATCAGAGAGCTGGTATGGGAACCTGGGCCTTATATGCTACTCTAAGTAGTGGGAGTCCAGCCCCCAGGGAGGAGTCACTGCACTCCTGTCTTTGTTATAAGATTGTTTGTTTGTCACCTGGGATTTAATTAATTGGTCTATCTTGTTGATTAATGGTTGGCCTCACCTAGTTTCACCTGTGTCTAAAGGTCTATTGTTATCTTGATAGCTGGCTGTTGCTCCCTCCTCACTACTGATTGCCTCATTAGCATTTGACTGGTCTATTGATCTGGACCAAGGTGTCAGGATGCTGTCATAAATTTTGGCTAAATTAAATCTTAAGCCCCCATTCCTGTTCAGGGAAGGATTTTCTCTTTTTACAAAAATGGCCTCCTTTACTCCTCTTTCAAACCAGTTCTTCTCTCTGCTCAAAATCTTCACCTCACTGTCCTCAAACGAGTGACTCACAAAGTGCTGTGTGTTGTCCACATGATGTTCTGAGTTCCCCACTAATGGAGCCAAGATGGAGGTTAAGTGTTTAGCTACATTGTATGTGATGGAGTCCGTGCTACACACAATGGGTCTCAATGGGACATTCTCTTTGTGTATTTTGGGGAGGCCATAAATACATGGAATGGCTTCACCAGGATACAGTCTGTAGTACAGAGGCCTGTCAATCAACTCCTCCTTCTCAAGCTTCTGTAGACAGTCTATAACCTTCTTCTTGTAGCTACTTGTGGGGTCCCTTTTCAGTCTTTCATATGTGGAGGTGTCCTCAAGGAGACTGTTGACCTTGGACTCATAGTCCGCTGTGTTCAAGCGCCCACTGCAGCACAAGCTGGGAGTGATTAGGACCTTGCAACACAGAGCCCATGAAGTACCCACCAGCTCTAAGGGGAGAAAGAAGGAGGAAGAACACGTCCAACGTGCCCTCTCAGCTTGTGGATACCCTAACTGGGCCTTTAACAAAGTCAGAAGAGCCAAGAAACAGGACAGAAAGGATAAAGACCCCAGCAGGAGGGGTGTCTCTATCCCTTATGTCTCGGGCCTGTCTGAGAAGTTTCAAAGGATTTTTAGACAACACGACATCCCTGTCTATTACAAACCTGGCAACACGCTTAAACAGAAACTGGTCCACCCGAAAGACAAGAGGCCGACAGAGAAACAGAGCAATGTAGTTTATTCGATAGAGTGCAGTGAGGATAGTTGTAAAGAACGTTACATAGGAGAAACAAAACAGCCATTGCACAAAAGGCTGTACCAACACAGAAGATGTTCCTCCACCGGACCGCAGAGTGCAGTCCATCTGCACCTAAAAGCTACAAATCACTCGTTTGAGGACAGTGAGGTGAAGATTTTGAGCAGAGAGAAGAACTGGTTTGAAAGAGGAGTAAAGGAGGCCATTTTTGTAAAAAGAGAAAATCCTTCCCTGAACAGGAATGGGGGCTTAAGATTTAATTTAGCCAAAATTTATGACAGCATTCTAACACCTTGGTCCAGATCAATAGACCAGTCAAATGCTAATGAGGCAATCAGTAGTGAGGAGGGAGCAACAGCCAGCTATCAAGATAACAATAGACCTTTAGACACAGGTGAAACTAGGTGAGGCCAACCATTAATCAACAAGATAGACCAATTAATTAAATCCCAGGTGACAAACAAACAATCTTATAACAAAGACAGGAGTGCAGTGACTCCTCCCTGGGGGCTGGACTCCCACTACTTAGAGTAGCATATAAGGCCCAGGTTCCCATACCAGCTCTCTGATTGACAATGACTTTTGGATAAAAGTCGAAACGTCTCGATCTTTAAACGGCGTCCGGATGACAACCTCTGAACCCCTTTCTACGATTATTATTATTATCCATTTTCTCCTAAACCCTCACCTCGTGCTGTAATTGTAAACGTGGTGTGTTGCAGCTGCGTCGGATGTGACCGAGGACCCGTCTGGAGCCGAGATGCAGGACTGAAGTGGACTCTGAAGAGACTGAGTCCATCTGAGCCCGGACCAGGACCAGGACCGGACCAGGACCAGGACCAGGACTGGACTGAGGAGCCGCTGCTGTAAAAGAATAGATTCGTTTTACATTTACAGATCGATAGAGGCTAAGGGCACAAAGATGTCATTATGTTTTATGTGTAAATAATCCGAGGTCAAGATCATGTTTTTATATTGTGCTTTCATTTAAGATGTAATTTTTAATGTACAAACTTTGCTAGATGTTCAGAAGCACAATGAAAATGTCTAATTAAAACCCACAGAGCCCTAGATTTATTCTTTTTTAAATATATATAAGTCATTTTTTAAATGTTACAAAACAAATATAGAACAAATCTGAACGCACATCATAAACTGAAATAAAAGTGTTCATAAAACAAAAAACTGTGAGGAAAAATATAATACATTAGTGACAGAAAATAGCATTGATTCCCTTAAAACACAATTAACTTAATAAAATGAACAGAAAAGCTTTGTATAATTTAAAGTGTCCTAAATCCCTTACCCTCCAACTGCCTTTAGCAAACAAGCTAGCAAAGCTCTGCACAGTCGGAGCAACGAGAAACTACTTTCAGTTTAGTTAGTTAATTTGATCAAAAAATAGATTTAAAAAGCGCCACGGACAAAAGAAACACATTTTATCAGTTGTGCTGCCTATAATTCTGTCACTCAAGTCGAATGTTAAGGAATATTTTTCGAATAAAAAAATGTCTGATTGATTAGGATCTGATTTTCGATACTTTTGACAAACTGAGTGACGTATTTTCTATTCTAGACTGGAGAGGACACAACAATTCAAATTCATTCATTAAATAAGTAAGGATTATACAAAACACATCTATAAATCTGTTTAGTTTCAAATATTGTACCAGACTGAAGCCAAGACGTGAAACAGTTAAGTCGAATTATCATCTTGTCACTGAAGAAGTTATTTCGGTCGGTTTTGCCTGAGGTTTGTCTCTGCGGAAAAGTCATTTCTCAAGTTGGCAATGACACAGAGTCGATCCACAGTGAATAATGTAAGGTTAATGTTGTGGATTATACAACGACAAATACAAAACTGGTGGATCAAATTTATTTAGGCAAAAATACTGTTCCTTATATCACATTCTTTCATTACACCAGGGCTGTTCAATTGAAGGCCCGAGGACCAAATCAGGCCCTCCAAGGGACGTGATCCGGCCGTCAACCGTCTTCAAAAATATAGAAAATATTCTGGTTATCGACCTGTTTTACACCTGGGTTAAACCTGGTTTAGACCTGGTTTGGCCCTGGTTTAGTCCTGGTTTAGACCTGGTTTAGTCCTTGTGTAGTCCTGGTTTAGACCTGGTTTAGACCTGGTTTAGACATGGTTTAGTCCTGGTTTAGTCCTGGTTTAGACCTGGTTTGGACCTGGTTTAGTCCTGGTTTAGACCTGGTTTAGTCCTTGTGTAGTCCTGGTTTAGACCTGGTTTAGACATGGTTTAGTCCTGGTTTAGTCCTAGTTTAGACCTGTATTAGTCCTGGTTTAGTCCTGGTTTAAACCTGGGTTAGTCTTTGTTTAGACATGGTTTAGACCTGGTTTAGTACTGGTTTAGTCTTGGTTTAGTCCTGGTTCACTTCTGCAGATGTTGTTAAAGCCTGTTACATGTTTTTCTTTATTTCAAAAGTGTTGAAGATGTTTCTGGCCTCGAGGACAAAGCCATCTGAAGAATCTGGCTCTCGGTGAAATAAAGTTGAATAGCCCTGTTTTACACAGATCTAAACTCAAAGATTTAGTTTTACTGAATGTTCTTCACGTTTTACTTTGATATTCTTTAGTCAGAGCTGTGTTTTTTACATATTTTGGCTGCTGCCTTCTTCAAAACTGAATGTCAACCAACTGTAAACGCAATAAATCAGGTTAACCCTAAAAACATAAAGAAAATACATATAAATGGTTGTATGATATTGGAATTTATCACGATATGGCTGTTCATTGCTGTGATATTGATATTATTGCGATGTTTGAAGATACTTTTTGTCAAAATTATAAGACATATGTTCAAGCTCTGTTAAAGTCAAGAATAAATCAGGGTGAATTTAGCTTGAATAAGGAAAAATAGTCAATAAAAACCTTTTTCAACGTTTCCCTTTAAAAACAGTACATTTCTGTCAGATCAAAGACTGCAATATATTTAGATATCGATATTTTTGCGATATTTTGTGCTAATAAAAAACGTCTTGGATAAAAACCAGATTAATTTGACAAGATACATTTAGAAATTTGATGAAAAAATGTGTTATTTATACAAAATCTCTAAGAAACAGTTTGCAGTTTGACGTACTTTTTACAATAATTGGGTAAAAACACATCTTTAAGTCATTTTTAACTGGAATATTGCTGTAAAATACTAACACGACTTGGTAAACAGTGTTTTTTTTCCATTTGCACATCCAATCAGACGAATCTATAAATAGCTCTGTGCCATATTTCTACTATTACTGGCCGTAGATTTGTATTTTGTGCACAGATTTAGATTAGATACTGTTTGTAAAGTGCCAACTGCTGTAGTTTGGTGACACAGTTTGTAACAATAGAAATCGTACAGTGTTTGTAAGGCATTATTTAAAAGATTTTTGGATTTTTTCCGTGACATTGTCCTAAGGGAGTTGTTCCGTGTGACTTTGAGCAATAGTTTTAAACGCTGTGTGTTTTATTAAATGAGTTGAATATTATATTTTAGAAGTGTTTGCTGTTTGTCAGATGATATTTTTTAAGACACTGGAATTGTCAACGAACACAATGAGAAATAAATCTTTTCAAAATTCTTAAATTGTTTTGGTGGTTTGTGTGTTGTTTTTATTAAACTGGGGGTAAAAGATGGACAGACCGGAACTAAATCAAAACAAAAAGTATAAAAATATATGTAAATTAAACAGGACATACTCTCTTGAGATCGACAAAGCAAATCAAACAGTTTTCGGCAGTAGCGTCACACTCGACTTCAGAACTATGTATTTGGACCTTGAAACTCCTGCCATGGATGACATAAATGGATACCTCTGGAGGATACTACAAAAAATGGATGACACAAAGTGCACCAAAGACTGTAACGACATGGTAATAAACGTTAGAAAAATGAAAAAGCTCTGTTAGCTGGCCTGATCTACTAAACATAGATGATGGTCTCCCCTGTTATTCACTTTTTACTGCAGGACTAAAGCAGGTCTAAAACAAGCCTAAATCGGGACTAAAAAAGAAGTAAAGCAGGACTAAAGCAGGTCTAAAACAAGCCTAAATCGGGACTAAAAAAGAAGTAAAGCAGGACTAAAGCCGGTCTAAAGCAGGACTAAAGCTGGTCTAAAGCAGGACTAATGCAGGTCTAAAGCAGGACTAAAGCAGGTCTAAAGCAGGATTAAAGCAGGACTAAAGCAGGTCTAAAACAAGCCTAAATCGGGACTAAAAAAGAAGTAAAGCAGGACTAAAGCCGGTCTAAAGCAGGACTAAAGCTGGTCTAAAGCAGGACTAATGCAGGTCTAAAGCAGGACTAAAGCAGGTCTAAAGCAGGATTAAAGCAGGACTAAAGCAGGTCTAAAGCAGGACTAAAGCAGGACTAAAGCAGGTCTAAAGCAGGACTAAAGCAGGACTAAAGTCGGTCTAAAGCAGGACTAAAGCAGGTCTAAAACAAGCCTAAATCGGGACTAAAAAAGAAGTAAAGCAGGACTAAAGCAGGTCTAAAGCAGGACTAAAGCTGGTCTAAAGCAGGACTAATGCAGGTCTAAAGCAGGACTAAAGCAGGTCTAAAGCAGGATTAAAGCAGGACTAAAGCAGGACTAATGCAGGTCTAAAGCAGGACTAAAGCAGGTCTAAAGCTGGATTAAAGCAGGACTAAAGCAGGACTAAAGCAGGACTAAAGCAGGTCTAAAGCAGGACTAAAGCAGGACTAAAGCAGGTCTAAAGCAGGACTAAAGCAGGTCTAAAGCAGGACTAAAGCAGGTCTAAAGCAGGTCTAAAGCAGGTCTAAAGCAGGACTAATGCAGGTCTAAAGCAGGACTAAAGCAGGACTAAAGCAGGACTAAAGCAGGTCTAAAGCAGGACTAATGCAGGTCTAAAGCAGGACTAATGCAGGTCTAAAGCAGGACTAAAGCAGGACTAAAGCAGGACTAAAGCAGGTCTAAAGCAGGACTAATGCAGGTCTAAAGCAGGACTAATGCAGGTCTAAAGCAGGACTAAAGCAGGACTAAAGCAGGACTAAAGCAGGTCTAAAGCAGGACTAATGCAGGTCTAAAGCAGGACTAATGCAGGTCTAAAGCAGGTCTAAAGCAGGACTAAAGCAGGACTAAAGCAGGACTAAAGCAGGACTAAAGCAGGTCTAAAGCAGGACTAATGCAGGTCTAAAGCCGGTCTAAAGCAGGACTAAAGCCAATCTAAAGCAGGTCTAAAGCAGGTCTAAAGCCGGTCTACAGCCGGTCTAAAGCAGGACTAAAGCCGGTCTAATGCAGGTCTAAAGCAGGACTAAAGCTGGTCTAAAGCCGGTCTACAGCCGGTCTAAAGCAGGACTAAAGCAGGACTAAAGCCGGTCTAATGCAGGTCTAAAGCAGGACTAAAGCTGGTCTAAAGCCGGTCTACAGCCGGTCTAAAGCAGGACTAAAGCCAATCTAAAGCAGGTCTAAAGCAGGTCTAAAGCCGGTCTAAAGCCGGTCTAAAGCAGGACTAAAGCCGGTCTAATGCAGGTCTAAAGCAGGACTAAAGCAGGTCTAAAGCCGGTCTAAAGCAGGTCTAAAGCCGGTCTAAAGCAGGTCTAAAGCAGGACTTAAGCCGGTCTAAAGCCGGTCTAAAGCAGGTCTAAAACAGGACTAAAACAGGACTAAAGCAGGACTAAAGCAGGTCTAAACCAGGTCTACAGCCGGCCTGTTTGTCTCAGCCTCCTCCTCCTCCTCCACAGGTCAGCCCGGGCCCTGCTCCTCTTCTTCTCCTCCGCTGCTCCGTGTTTTCGTGGATTTGACCTTTGTGAAGAGGTGGCTCATGGGAAGGCTCGGAGCTGCGGGGGTCTAAGACGAACTCTGTCAATTATCCCGGAAATGTCAGCAGCTGTTTCCATCGAGTCGCGGCGTCTCAGGCACAGAAGGCTTTCAAACGGATCCGTAACAATTCATTATACTTGACATTCATACGACACGTGTCAATAAGGCTGAGATAATGTTGTAACACAGAGCCCACACACCCAGAGCTCACTGTGACACACGCAAAAGATGAAATATGTCTATGTTTGAGAAGCTACTGTCATGTTTTTTTTCTCAGAAGCCATGTCAAAGTGCTCACTATTCACAGGGAAATACTAAGTGATATGATCACTTGGGTGGGCCATATCGGACGGCAGAAAAGTGTGAACGCAGCACTGCAGAGAGCGCAAAACTGACAAAAACTCACACTGATTGCTATTTTTTGTCAATCAGGTGATGGCTACTTCTAATGCATGTTCAGTTCAGTTGTTGATGGAAGTGGGACATATTTTAGACACTAAAAAATAAATTTTTTGAAGAAAGTAAAGCTCACACTTAGAAGTTGACCCAGAGGACTGAAAAACATAGTGGATTTCTACAGAATCAATGAATGAAGCACAAAACTTGTTTCATCTGAGGTGAGAAAAGTTTGATTTAAATTATTCTAAATCAGTGGTTCCCAACCCTTTTTCTTCGAAGCCCCCCTGCGTAGACTGGAGACTTGTCAGCCCCCCCTCCCAGTCCAAAGCTGTGGCCCCGACAAATGCATCACATGATGAAATTGATACTGAGAAGCTTTTAACAAACACACATCAATTGTGTTTTTTATGTCCTCACTTCCAATTTCCAGTCATTTGTTTGGGATTTTAACTTAATTTGCAAATTACTTTGATGACCTGACCCTCTGACCAAACAAAGCTCTGGGGGCCCCCTGCAATCTCAGGTGCCCTGCTGGGGGTCCCCGCCCCACAGGTTGGGAACCACTATTCTAAATGATAGACGATCAATGAGCTTCATTAAAGTAACCCTGTGAGGCTGGGGCGGGACACTGGCACAAAGTCACAATAAACAATGATTTTCACTTGCGTTTGCCTGAATAAAGCAGTGGGATAGCTGTAGTTGAGTGTTGTAAATGTGCAATTTAAATACATTTGACAGAACGCATTAGCTGCAGTTTGGATCAATGAGCACTCCAGTTCTTTTGGTTTATCGTTGTTAATCATCGCTGTCTTCTGTCGTCATCAACAGGTAAACGATAAAAAGTTACATCAGGTTTACACTCTGTTAATCACCATTTCACTGTAAAGTCATTCATTGGCAGGTTGACAAAAGAGTTTCCAGAATATTACTAGGCATGGGACAATATTGAATTTATGTCACGACTATCATGGCCAAATAATTTCGATTAACGATACTATCACGATAGTTATTAAAATTGCTGACAGTTTGAAAATGTGACATAAAAAGACATTACTTTCTAATTATAAATAACTTCTGACATATTTGTACTTTATAAGTGAAAACAAAAACGATCCAGAGGAGAGCATAAAGGGTAAGTTGCTTTTTTTCTGCACAATCTGGAGACAAAATGGTGATTATCCTTGTTGGCGATTATCACGATTACACAAAATGTAGCACAAATGATTACTGTCTTCCATTTTTATCACGATAAACGATATTATTGCTTGTTGTCCCATCCCTAAATATTACGTGCACAAACAGCGCTTCATTGTGATGTACCGCTAAAACATTTTGAGTTCAAGTCCAAGTCAAGGCTTCGAGTAAACAAAAATATACAAATAAACGGAGAGAAATTAACTACTAAATAATCAATAGGAAAAATCAAAATGGCCGAATTTTGCGAAACCCTGACAGGACAAAGACGAGCAAATCACACCACGACAGAAAATGTACTGTGAAATATCGAAAGTGAGACTGTAATTCAATAACAAACAAGCCCGAGTGTGTTTGCCCTCCTCGTCTGAGCCTGAATCCGATTATTTCTGTCTGCGCCGGGTCTCACTTTGAGCTAAAAGGTGCAAAAGTGCAATCTCAGCCTGAAAGTGTGAAGAGGCACCATCTTTATCCACTTCATCCAACCATGAGAGAGAAACATGAACAAAGAGAGAAACGTGAACAGAGAGAGAAACATGAACAGAGAGAGAAACATGAACAGAGAGAGAGACATGAACAGAGAGAGAGACATGAACAGAGAGAGAGACATGAACAGAGAGAGAAACATGAACAAAGAGAGAAACATGAACAGAGAGAGAAACATGAACAGAGAGAGAAACATGAACAAAGAGAGAAACATGAACAGAGAGAGAAACATAAACAGAGAGAGAAACATGAACAAAGAGAGAAACATGAACAGAGAGAGAGACATGAACAGAGAGAGAGACATGAACAGAGAGAGAGACATGAACAGAGAGAGAGACATGAACAGAGAGAGTAAACAGAGAGAGAAACATGAACAAAGAGAGAAACATGAACAGAGAGAGAAACATGAACAGAGAGAGAAACATGAACAAAGAGAGAAACATGAACAGAGAGAGAAACATAAACAGAGAGAGAAACATGAACAGAGAGAGAGACATGAACAGAGAGATACATGAACAGAGAGAGAGACATGAACAGAGAGAGAGACATGAACAGAGAGAGAGACATGAACAGAGAGAGAAACATGAACAGAGAGAGAAACATAAACAGAGAGAGAAACATGAACAAAGAGAGAAACATGAACAGAGAGAGAAACATAAACAGAGAGAAACATGAACAAAGAGAGAGACATGAACAGAGAGAGAAACACGAACAGAGAGAGAAACATGAACAGAGAGAGAAACACGAACAGAGAGAGAAACATGAACAGAGAGAGAAACGTGAACAGAGAGAGAAACATAAACAGAGAGAAACATGAACAAAGAGAGAGACATGAACAAAGAGAGAAACATGAACAAAGAGAGAAACATGAACAAAGAGAGAAACATGAACAAAGAGAGAAACACGAACAGAGAGAGAAACATGAACAGAGAGAGAAACATGAACAGAGAGAAACATGAACAGAGAGAGAGACATGAACAGAGAGAGAAACATAAACAGAGAGAAACATGAACAAAGAGAGAGACATGAACAGAGAGAGAAACATGAACAGAGAGAGAAACATGAACAGAGAGAGAAACATGAACAGAGAGAGAAACATGAACAGAGAGAGAAACATGAACAGAGAGAGAAACACGAACAGAGAGAGAAACATGAACAGAGAGAGAAACATGAACAGAGAGAAACATGAACAGAGAGAGAGACATGAACAGAGAGAGAAACATGAACAGAGAAACGTGAACAGAGAGAGAAACATAAACAGAGAGAAACATGAACAAAGAGAGAGACATGAACAGAGAGAGAAACATAAACAGAGAGAGAAACATGAACAAAGAGAGAAACATGAACAGAGAGAGAAACATAAACAGAGAGAAACATGAACAGAGAGAGAAACATGAACAGAGAGAGAAACATGAACAGAGAGAGAAACATGAACAGAGAGAGAAACATGAACAGAGAGAGAAACACGAACAGAGAGAGAAACATGAACAGAGAGAGAAACACGAACAGAGAGAGAAACATGAACAGAGAGAGAAACACGAACAGAGAGAGAAACATGAACAGAGAGAGAAACGTGAACAGAGAGAGAAACATAAACAGAGAGAAACATGAACAGAGAGAGAAACATGAACAGAGAGAGAAACACGAACAGAGAGAGAAACATGAACAGAGAGAGAAACACGAACAGAGAGAGAAACATGAACAGAGAGAGAAACGTGAACAGAGAGAGAAACATAAACAGAGAGAAACATGAACAGAGAGAGAAACATGAACAGAGAGAGAAACATGAACAGAGAGACGCTCAGGAGGAAACCAGGACTGGACCAGGACTGGGCCAGGTCTGAACCAGGTCTGAACCAGGACTGGACCAGGACTGAACCAGGACTGAACCAGGACTAGACCAGGACTAAACCAGGACCAAACCAGGATCAAGTTTGGACTTCTGACTAAACCAGGTCTAAACCAAGACTAAATCAGGTTTAAACCAGGAGTGAATCAGGATTAAACCAGAGTTGGACCAGCATTAAACTGGGGTTAAACCAGGACTGAACAAGGACTAAACCAGGACCAACCAGGACTTCTGACTCTACCAGATCTAAATCAAGACAAAATCAGGATTAAATCAGGATTTAAACTGGACCTAATATGGATTTCTAAAACCAAGTCTATGTTACATAAAACGAAACCAACAATAAACCAGGACCGAAATATAACTAAACCAGGATTAAATCTGAGTTGGACCAGAATAAAACCAGGATTAAACTAGGATTGTGCCAGGATTAAACCAGGATTGAACCAGGATTAAACCAGGACCTAATTTAGATTTAGAACCAAAACCAGAACAAAACTAAATCCGGACTGAAAACAGGACAAAGCAAGATCTAAATCAAAATATTGTACTTTAACCAAGGATTAAACAAGGTCTGAACCAGAACTAATCCAAGTCTAACCCAAAAGACTCAACCAATCGACTTCGTAATTTAATGACGCTATTATTTACAATTTCCCGTTCATTTCCTGCACGTTAACGTTTCTTTACACGACACTCGGCTTGTTCCTGACGCAAAGAGGATGACGACGTTCTGGGTTTGGATCCATCGTTGCGTTTGCCTGAAACAGAAGAACCGAGGAGCTTTGAAAATAGGTCACAATCTGACATTTTATCATCTGATTCCCCCGAGACGCCGCTGCAGGTGAAGGCCGCTGAAAACACATTTATTTCAGCTGAGGTTCAACAGCGGCACAGAGGCAATAACTGGAGTTTTACTGGTGAGACGTGTTGAAAATCGGTGCAAAAATATGGTATATGTTTGACACAATTGTGAATTTGTGAAGTTTAAATAGCAATTGTAATGAAATATTAGTAAATAAGAATGAATTATTGAGAACCTGTTGCTTATAATTAGTGATAAACAATATATTTTGAGTCTCAATATTTATCGTGTGGCTCTTTTCTATGGACAATATTGGAAAATTTTAATTACATTTGTCGTAGTGCACTGTGCTTTATTCACGCTGACAGAGAAGGTATTCAGTTTCTGTTTAATTTACATTCAGTTATTATTGGGATGTAACAATTTAATTCAGTATTTATTTCAAATTCCAGGTTCACCCAAAACACTTAAAGCGTGTATGACAGGTTTTTTATGATTTTCTAATTTAGATTTTCTGTAAATATAAATTATAGTTTTACACCAGTCAGGTTGAAAATAACAGGAAGTAAACAAACTGATGACATCACACTGTGGAGACAAAGGTTATGCATAGTTTACACAAAAGAAACTACCGTAAAATGCAGGCTATAAGCCGCTACTTTTGTCTCATGATTTCAACCCTGTGGCTTATTCACCTTATTCTGCCCCGCCCACTTTTGCCGTTTTTTGCCCCAGATACGCACTTTTGTTGTAAACGCACTTCCGTTTGACGAGAACTCCGTTAAAGCTAATGACGAACGAGGGAAAAGTCTCGCCGCTAAAATGTTACATAAAGTAGGTTGATTTGTGTAAAATGTTTAATGAACACGAGCAACAACAAGTCAACAACGCACCGATTTCCTGGTCAGTCTGAAAACGGCTTTTTAGTCCATGTAGAATTTATTTATTTATTATTTATTTACAACAGAGACAAGACAGCAGCGCGTACGGCAACTTCCGGAATAAGGTGAATACAGCGATGCGGCTAATTTATGTATTTTTCCGGAAGCGGCCTCTGAGGTAGAGTTTAGATTGGGCTCAAAAATTCAAGCCCGACCCGCCCGTGCGCTGTCAGAACCCGACTCGGGCACGATTCGACCTGAATCAGACCCGAGCCCGCGCGGGTGCTGTCTGAACCTGACTCTGGAGTTATTTGCTGCAAGATTTGCCCGGCCCACGCACGTATGTCCGAACTGAACCGAGCCCGCGCACGTGTAGAAACAGAGTTGCGTAAACTGAGTTCTGTGCAGTGTTATAGGCAGAATAAGCACGCCTAGCATTCTACCTGCACCAACGGGACGTCTCCTGTACCAGACGGGCCTGTTCCTCCGCTGACGCTGGCCCAATGATCTCTCCCTCGCTCCTTTCTTCTCTCTCTCTCTCCTCCTGCTCTTTCTCCTCCTGCTCTTTCTCCTCCGTTGCGCTCTCTTTTTCTCTCTCCTCGCTCCGTGTAGCAGCCGCACAGTTTCATTAAGGCGTCTTTTCTCACGTAACATATTTTGACCACTTTATTCGAGGATGAGGAGGAAAACAACACAGTACTGCCTGCACACCACACTCTTTCGCCGAATGTTACAAAACACATGCGCACCTCTTCCCCCTGGGCCCGAACCCGGCACGTCCCGGCAATGTAAATGTCTCATTTGACATCGTGGACACCCGCGGCTCATAGTCAGGTGTGGCTTATATATTTACAAAGTTGTTTTTCTTTGTAAATATGGCCGGTGTGGCTTATACTCAGGAGCGCTCAATAGTGCGCATTTTACGGTACTTTTTTGATCCTTTAAACATTAATTCAACATTAATTTGTTCTGTTTTAATGTGTTAGAAAAGAAAAATGAAAAATAAAATAAAATCTGTCATTTCCTGCTGTTCAGTGTGGAACTATGGGCCGTTCTTGTGAACCTGTTACACGTGTTTGTTTCCTTTCCGTCTCGGTGAAGGGCGGACGTTTGCCGAGCTTCTCTCCCGGCGATGGGTGTCATTTCAGCCCAGAGTAAACAGCCGTGTGTCCAATCCTCTCAGACTCAGGCGCATGCATTATTTAACCCGCTCCTCCGTCAGTGCATCTTAATGGCGCCCTGACACTTCTCCCGAAAGACTCTCCAGACAGGAATAGACCTCTTTGAATCCAGCCACCAGACAAAACATTACGAAAAGCACAGAGCGTCTCCTGTTAATGATGGCGATGACGCGATGGATTTACGTCGCGTTTTTGCAATCAGTCCGTCTTATTTTCTGTTAAAAGGCAAATCGTGGCGCTGAAGATGGTGTCGTCATGATTCTGCGAACTTCGAGCTCGATTTGGATACTGAGGAGCAGGCGTGATGCTCATTAGGGCTGCGCAATTAATCGGAATCGAAGTGAAAATGCAGTTTGAATGGATGTATTTGTGTGAAGTGCAATGATTTCCTCCAAACAACAACATATACTGTTGAAAAGAGTCAAAAACAAGATTCAATTGTGTCTAAAGCGACAAGCACATGATCCATGATTTAGAAATAGTTTAGTCCTTTGTGACCTAGTTTAGACCTGGTTTAGACCTGGTTTAGTGCAGCACATTGGTTAGAATCTCACAGACTTAGTTTAGTCCTTGGTTAGACTTGAGTTATTCCTGGTTTAGACCTGGTTTAGTGCAGCACATCGGTTAGCATCTGAGAGGCATTTTAGACCTATTTTAGTCCTTGGTTAGACTTGAGTTATTCCTGGTTTAGACCTGGTTTAGACCTGGTTTAGTGCAGCACATTGGTTAGAATCTGAGAGGCATTTTAGACCTAGTTTAGTCCTTGGTTAGACTTGAGTTATTCCTGGTTTAGACCTGGTTTAGACCTGGTTTAGTGCAGCTCATTGGTTAGAATCTGACAGACTTAGTTTAGTCCTTGGTTAGACATGAGTTATTCCTGGTTTAGAGCAGCTCTTGTGGAGTGTTCCTGGTTTGTATTTGTCAGAATCTGAAGGTGTTTTAGACTTGGTTTATAACTGGTTTCGACCTGGTTTAGTGCAGACCTTGAAGATTGTTCAGTCTGCATTTGTTAGAACCTATGTGAGGTATTTTAGACCTGGTAGGCCTGTGTTAGACCTGATTTAGTGCAGCTTTTGTGGATTATTCACCCTGCATTGATAAGAATCTGAGAGGTGTTTTAGATCTATTTTTTGTCCCTGGTTAGATCTGGTTTAGGCCTGTTTTAGACCTGGTTTAGTGCAGCCCTTGAAGATTGTTCACAGTCTGCATTTGTTAGAGTCCGAGAGGAATTTTAGTCCTTTGTTAGACCTGAGTTATTCCTGATTTAGACCTGGTTTAGTGCAGGATTGTTTGTGAATTGTTCAGTCTGCATTTGTTAGAACCTATTTTAGTCCCTGTTTAGACCTGGTTTAGTGCAGTTCTTGTAGCTTGTCCCGGTTTGTATTTCCCAGAATCTAGAAGTGTTTTAGACCTGGTTCAGATCTGATTTATTCCTGGTTTACACCGGATTTATACCTGGTTTAGACCCGCTCTTGTGGATTGTTCACAGTGTGCATTGATCAGAATCTGAGAGGTGCTTTAGACCCGGTTTAGACCTGGTTTAGATCTGCAATTTAGACCTGGTTTAGTGCAGCTCTTGTGGATTGTTCACAGTCATTAGAATCTATGAGAGTTATTTTTATTTAGACCTTGTTTAGACCTGGTTTAGACCTGGTTTAGACATGGTTTAGACCTGCAATTTAGACCTGGTTTAGTGCAGCTCTTGTGGATTGTTCACAGTGATCAGAATCTATGAGAGGTATTTTGATTTAGACCTTGTTTAGACCTGATTTAGACCTGATTTAGACCTTGTTTAGACCTGCTTTAGACCTGCTTTAGTCCTGGTTTAGTCCTGGTTCAGGCCCGTACCTCTCCAGAGTGCTGAACGGTGGTGAACATAACACTAAAACAAAGCCCTGCAGCCTGGGAGAGAGAAAAGAGAGAGCGGGGGAGTCGCAGAGAGAAAGGAGAGCTGGTAGTAACATGAAGAGGACATGCACACTCCACTGTGAGGGATCAGGTGTTCAACGGGCAAAAGAAAGACTCCATGACGTCCTCGTGTTGAGCCACAAGTGCTAACCACTCAGGAATCAGAGACGACTCGTGTCTGATGTGTCCAGAGCCTTTTCCTTGTAACGATGCATTTGGTAATCCACAGGGCAGACCATTCTTTCCATTCAACACTGAGATTTTTAAACAAATAAAGGCTGAAATGCCTTGCCTTCTGTCTTATAAGCAGGCTCTGCGTAAGGCTCAAACCAGATATTATTCAAATTTAATAGAAGTAAATAAAAATAACTCTAGATTTCTCTTCAGCACTGTAGCCAGGCTGACAAACTGTCACAGCGCAGTAGAACCCTCAATACCAGTTACTCTAAGCTGCAATGACTTTCTTCTATTCTTTAACAGCAAAATCACAACTATTAGAGATAAACTAAATGCAATGACTCCCACTATTAGTACCGAGCAAGCCCAGACTGCAAAGCTAGTGTCCCATACAAATCCTTCAGTAATACTAGATAGGTTCACTGCTGTTGATCAGGCAGAGATAACTTCAGTCATTATGTCCTCCAAAACATCAACTTGTATTTTAGACCCAATCCCAAGTAGACTCCTCAAAGAAATTCTCCCCCTAATTATAAATCCCATTCTTAATATAATAAATACTTCACTAGAAAGCGGTTATGTCCCTCAGTCCTTCAAATATGCAGTGATTAAACCACTTTTGAAAAAGCCTAATCTAGACCCCTACATACTGGCAAACTATAGACCTATTTCTAATCTGCCCTTTGTCTCTAAAATCCTTGAAAGAATTGTGATTAAACAGCTTTGTCGCCACCTGCAGGACAATAATTTATTTGAAGTTTTTCAGTCAGGGTTCCGTGCGTACCACAGCACTGAAACTGCACTAGTTAAAGTCACAAATGATCTGTTATTAGCTGCTGATGATGGACAGGTCTCAATCCTGGTTCTGTTGGACCTCAGCGCAGCGTTTGACACCATCGACCACAACATTCTACTGCAGAGGTTAGAATGTGATGTAGGTGTCAGTGGAACCGCCCTAAGCTGGTTTAAATCCTATCTATCTGATAGGTACCAGTTTGTTAATGTAAACCAGAGATCTTCCCCATGTTCTAAAGTAACCTACGTTGTGCCGCAGGGTTCAGTACTCGGTCCAGTTCTGTTCACTCTTTATATGCTGCCCTTAGGTATGATCATCAGAAAGCATGGCATTAACTTCCACTGCTATGCAGATGACACTCAGCTGTATTTATCAATGAAACCTGATCAGACCCATCAAGTAGACAGACTTAGTGCCTGCGTGAAAGACATAAAAACTTGGATGACTCTTAATTATCTGCTCCTTAACCCTGAAAAAACCGAGGTCATTCTGCTGGGCCCTAAGCACCTGCGAGACTCTTTATCTTTATCTGACCAGATAGTTTCTCTGGACAATATCACTGTAGCCCCCAGCTCTACTGTAAGAAACCTTGGGGTCCTATTTGACCAAGATCTCTCGTTCAAAGCACATATAAATCAAGCCTGTAAAACAGCCTACTTTCATTTGCGTAACATAACCAAAATTAGAAAAATCCTGCCCAGAGATGATGCCGAAAAACTCATCCATGCATTTGTCACATCCAGATTAGACTATTGTAACGCCCTGCTTACAGCGTGTCCTAAAAGCTCTATAAGAAGCTTTCAACTGGTTCAAAATGCAGCAGCAAGATTATTAACAGGTACTAGAAAAAGAGATCATATTTCACCAGTGTTAGAGTCTCTTCACTGGCTTCCTGTTGAGTTTAGAATCAAATTTAAAATCCTCCTCCTGACTTATAAAGCTTTAAACAATATGGCCCCATCCTACCTCAAAGATGCAATAGTAGCGTACCATCCAAACAGAGCTCTTCGTTCTCAAAATGCTGGACTATTGTTAGTCCCCAGAGTCTCTAAAAGCACAGTAGGAGGTCGAGCATTTAGCTACCAAGCTCCTATGTTATGGAACCAGCTCCCTGTTCATGTAAAAGAGGCCGACACAGTCTCTACATTTAAGACCAGGCTCAAAACGTTCCTCTTTGAAATAGCTTATGGTCAGGCCAGTTCGGAACAGAAATAAAAACCTACAGTTTTAGCTACGCTGCCCTTGGAGCAATTCTGCTGGGGGAAGTATGGCAGCTTGAACACTATCCTCTGGTTCTTCCTACTTTACCTATCAACAATATTTAATATTACTTCAACTGTAGTCTGTTCATTGCTGTTCACATGTTTCTCTTTCTCTCCACTTCCCCCGGGGAGTGGAGACTGTTTCAGGCACTGCGGCGGCTGCTCCAGTGACGACCCCCCCACCCCCATCTGTCTGGAGGATCGATCTCTACACTGGACGATCTATGCGCCACCCGCCTGGAGGAACTCCCTCAACCCTGGATTAGCCACACCTCGTCTGCCTGGACAAACTCCATCTACTTAGATTAACTGTTCCTCATCTCCTGCTGGAGGATCTCTCTACACTGGTGGAATGCTCCTCGTCCTCCTAGAGGAACTCTTTAAAGCCACCTCCCTCTTGAGTGGTTCTGGCTCCACAGTCCAAGTGGATGTCAGTCCTAGTTCAGCTGCAGCCTGTCCGTCCGTGGGAGTAGGATCTCTCCTTCACTGTGGTTCTCCCCGAGGTTTCTACTTTTTCCCATGGGGTTTTTTGTAGTTTTTCCTGCCTTGAAGGAGGGTCAAAGGACAGGGGCATTCTGGGACAGTTATCTGAACTGCTTTTACCTGTGGCCCATCGAGGCAACTGTTGTTGTGATTTTGGGCATTATAAAAATAAATTGATTTGATTTGATTTGATTTGAAATATGCTTCAAGAGTAATAATATTTACAAATAAAGTGTATAATTGATGGAAATGACAAATGGTTTATTCTATTTTGCCATTTTGATTTAATAATGACACTGTTTTGTAATCAATGTATGTGTTTTAAGAGTCTGTTTAATCAAGATAATGATTATGATTCTGAAAGAACAAGTACAATTATTTTAAAGGGGACATATTATCAACATCAATGAGGTTTAAACCTTGTTACGACACTGTTTTCTCATGTTTTTTGTCCTGCATGTTTCACTAATCCTGTTTTTTTTTCCCCTGCATTTGAGGTTGAGAAAATCCCTGTTTTCACCTACCCCCTATCCCCGCCCACTTCCCTGTACTGAAAAATGAAGACATGACTGACACGTAGAGTTTTAACATGTCGCGTAGTCACTTTTCAAAAACATATAAATGACAATCCGCTGTTTATTTTGGTGAAATGTCATGACAAAGTTTCGCAGGTTTGAACAAATCAATGGAACTGTTTCAATAATTAAGTCGTTTTAGATCAATATTGCAGTTTACGGTAAACAAAATGTAAAATGATGATCTACTTATGTTATAGTTCAATATTAAGCACCTGAAAAAAGCAGGACACGTCACCTTTAACAGTCGACTGTAGACATTTTTGTTCTGTAGGGAAAAATAGGGAAAAAAATCTTAAATTTAAAGATTGTAAACTTCTCCTGTAGTTTACTCACATAAATGTACGAACATTTTTTATAACAAGTGTTTCATCATGTCATGTTTTCATGTAGAAATAAGGCATTTTATGTGTAAAAATGACCAAAAATACACATATCTGGGACATATAAACCTGAAAAATGGACAGAACCAGGTTTAAATTCCTTGGTTCATTTTGTAACATATTAATTACAAAAAAATGTACTGAGGGGATTTCTTATTTAGTTTTTAAGTAAACTAGATTGGACTGAAAATTGGCCTAAAAATTCAAATTTCGCCTCTTTTTTTTTTTTTTTTTTTGACTTAAAACTTTAATAATTCAGTTTTAGAATTAGATATCCACAAATCCTTCTGTACATTTCGGTGTAGGAGCTCCTTTAAGGCTGATCTTTATGTCTCGAGGGAGAAAAACGCATTTTAAGAAAACGTCCTTTGAAGTTACAATGTCCCAGAGAAATCTATGGATGAAGTGGATTAAATGGAAGAATAAAACATCTTTAGGAGCAGATTAGACAGGATTGTTGAAAGCAGAGATGTTGAGAACACACTGACCAAAAAACCAAACATTTAAAAAGTGAGTTTTGCCTGCAGTGTCTTGCCTTAATCCTTGCAGATTTACTTATAGTTTTTGTTGTTGTCTCATTTTGTAAAAGCCTGAATAGTGCTGTCTGATCTTAAATCATTTAATCTAAGGCAGACTGTTGTTACACTTCAGTCTGAGTGTCACATGCGTTCTTGTATCGTTTGACTGCGTCTCTGCTCAGACTGGACACTTGAAAGCGTCTCCTCAGAGAGTCCCTCCATTTAAAGTGCTAAAGCCTGGTACAAAGTGCTAATGTGCAGCCGGTCCCTCAGGCCTGGGCTTCACTCCGTCTCCTCCAGGAGCAGAACAGTTTAACATAAGGAGACGAGAACTCATGGATTATATTCATGCACAGATTTATTAGGAGTTACTTTCATTTAATGTTGTTTCATGGATTAATTAAATCTGTGTTTCCCAACCAGAGGTACTGAGGGGTACGTGAGGAATTACCAGGAGGTTCTTGGAATGTTTCAGGTTTTAAATGAAGATAAAATGTACTTGTATCTGAATAAAGAGTGACATTAGTGGTACATTTAGCATCTTTTTGGAGGATCTGGGACTGCAAATATAATTAAAACAAAAATATAATAGTACTAATTGACTATTTGACCCATTTATCTGATTGAAACTCAAGTTAAGGGGTGCGCTGAGCATGAAATGAAGCTCAAGACAAAAAAGGTTGGAAATGCTGTTAGTTCATCATGACCTTTAAACATTCTGTGTACTGTAAATCACTAGTTCTGAAAACATTTAAACAAAACCGTTTAATAAGAAGGATTCCAAATTCTGAATGAATCCTAATTCTACATTAAATCTGAATCATCCATGAGACATCTTAGATACAGAACCAAGTCTGGGCCGATGCCCCAGAGAACAGGGGCATCCTTTATTTCCCTCATGAACGAGCTTTGACGTTTTAACTGAACTAACGTTTATGTAAACAATGTGGCTAATGCTAAATCCTAGGCTAAACAAATGTAAACATTAAATGAGCGTCTCAAATTATTTAGCATATTTGTAATCACTTTTTATGAGGATTATTGTTGTAACACGTCACCAGCTCCTGTTCATAGTAGGATTTACCAGTTGCAGTGGCGTTTCAGGGCATTTTTTCAAGTCGGAGATGAGAAAAATCCCAGTTACAGATGCCTTGAATGCACCGTAAGAATAAACAGCAGACATGAACTTATCATCAGCTCATTCTCAGTTCATAATTACATCATTATGATTGTGCCCTTTTTGGGTTTTAAACAAAGATTCAAATGTGCAGTTTAAGTTTATTGGAAAGCATAATTACAATCAGAACAATTAATACCCGAAAAACCAGACTAATGCTGAGATATTAACTCATAAAATGATCATCAGTTTTAATCAGTCTGCGACCGTTTTAATGAACACAGCAAGAATAAGTTAAAGGTGCACGTTGTCACTTTTCTGAGGATCCTACTCAGAAAATATTGTAAGAGTTCTGTAAATGTTCCCATAATTCTACTTTATTGGGTATTAAAATTATGAATGTGTTTACAAACGCATATTTTATCTCAAACAAATCTTAATGTCTTCTGTTCTTTTTAAAGGTAAATTATTGTTTATGGCAATCAAAACAAAAACGTTCTATTGTATTCTATCACCTGACTCAAAATTTTACCTAAACAAGATTAAAAACATCTTAAAAAGGTCTTAAATTCACTCGACCAAACGTGGAACTATCACCACACATTAAACTACAATAACACAGTAATAACATCCTTCCATTTCCTCTAGTGCTCCACTTCAGCTTTTCCCCCAAAACACGAGGACTAAAACCCCTCTCGAATCAAAGAGCGTCCCGTCTGTTACGCCACGAGTGCATTACGTCGTCCTTTTGAGTCCGGCCAATCAGGCGCGAGCGTGCCCCGGCCCCGCGCTAAGAGCTCCTCAGCGTTAGATCCATGAATGCATCTCAAACAGGCCAAAACAAAAGACCCCCGGCTGAATTATGCATGTGAGCAATTAGGAACGCACGTCTGATCATCTGCCATTAATAAAAGCTCATCAGCGCGGGACAGAGCGGCTCATCTGTGTTTTACTTTGTTTAAGGCGAGACGCTGCAGGTGAACGGGAAAACATCTTACATTTAAAGATGTCAATGTTAAACTTCTCACATACTCACTACTCACATAAATGTAAGGAAAAATGTGTTACAAGTTTTTCATCATGTCATGTTTTGATGTAGAAATAAGGCATTTTATGTGTGAAAACGGCCAAAAATACACATATTTGAGACATTTAAATTTGAAATATGGACAGCATCAGGTTTAATGTCTTGGTTCATTTTGTAACATGTTAGTTACAAAAAGGGGATTTTGGATTTCTTATTCAGTTTTCAAGTAAACTACATTGGACTGAAAATTGTCCTAAAAATTCAAATTTCGCCTGATTTTTTTGACTTAAAACTTCAATAAATCAGTTTTAGAATCCGATATCAACAAATCTAGTCAAAATCTAGTCCAGATTGTACAGTTTGGTGTAGGATCTACTTTAAGGCTGATCTTTATGTCTCGAGGGAGAAAATACATTTTAAGAAGTTACAATGTCCCAGAGAAATCTATGGATGAAGTGGATTCAATGAAACAATAAAACATTTTTGAGAGCAGATTGGACAAGTTTGTTGTTTCCACATGAAAAGTGATAGGTTGACAGAGAAAACTGACCAAAAAAAGAAAAAAATTGTAGAGACTTTTTCCTGTAGTGTCTGGCCTTAATAAGAAGAAAATGTCTCTTTTTGTGCACAGAGCCGTCACCATAAGATCACTGCTACAGACAATATCACAATAAATGATAGCATACAATAATCCATCCAAAAAACTTGTGCAATATTGTTAAAAAAGATGAACTGCAATAATAAACACTGTCAATAATCAAATCAACTTATTTTTATAATGTCCAAAATCACAACAACAGTTGCCTCGATGGGCCACAGGTAAAAGCAGTTCAGATAACTGTCCCAGAATGCCCCTGTCCTTTGACCCTCCTTCGCAGGGAAAACTACAAACCCCATGGGAAAAGTAGAAACCTCGGGAGAACCACAGTGAAGGAGAGATCCTACTCCCACGGACGGACAGGCTGCAGATTAACTAGGAATGACGCATCCACTTGGACTGTGGAGCCAGAACCACTCAAGAGGGAGGTGGCTTTAAAGAGTTCCTCCAGGCGGACGAGGAGCAGTCCACCAGTGTAGAGAGATCCTCCAGCAGGAGATGAGGAACAGTTCATCTAAGTAGATGGAGTTGGTCCAGGCAGACGAGGTGTGGCTAATCCAGGGTTGAGGGAGTTCCTCCAGGCGGGTGGCGCATAGATCGTCCAGTGTAGAGATCGATCCTCCAGACAGATGGGGTGGGGGGGGGGGTCGTCACTGGAGCAGCCGCCGCAGTGTCCACTCGCCAGCCATTCTTTTTCTGATGAGTCGGTTTCTATTTGAAACTTTTGGCGGGTTTAAAGTTTGCCTTTCAAAGTTTGCAAATAAAAACCTTCTAAATTCCAAAATAAAATAAAAGTGAATTCACTGGAGAAGCTGGGATTGACCTCAGAATATCACAAAAGTAAACGCACTGAGCTTGTACTGACATTACGTTCTTATTTCAAGACAAATGATCTGTCAGTGGGTTAAGATCACTTTTCTTACCCCACTGGCAACTCTGTTTTCTTATTCTGAGCTAAATTATCACAGGATCAGTCAGAAATACCCTGAAACCAGTGAAATACTCTGCAGCCCACAAGAAACTGAGTCAAAATTACTCAAATCCAGAGAAAAATGATAAATCTAAGTTATTTAAAGCCAGGCTAGATATACATATTTGCAGTGTACAAAAAGATAACAAGGATTTCCTCACTATTCTAAAGAAAATGTACGTGCAGTAAATTGTTTTATCGCTCATTTCTTTAACAAAAAGTTGATATAGTAATGATTGTGACAGTTATTTAGGCTTTAAAGTGTTATTTCTGCACAATAGTGGTTCGTTTTATGGTCCACTCCTGAAAATATCCTCTGAATATCATGATCAAGATTAGTTTTAACGTTAAGATATACATTTTTGTTTTATTCGAGCCAAAGACTCAACTAAAAGCTCCTCCGTCTCCCGAAGTGAACGAGGCGCCCGCCATTTCACAAACTCCACTGAACGAGCGGCGCCGACATGAAACACGAACTCGGACCAAAATGGGAAGTTCAAATGAGAAGATGGAGCTTCAAAGTGAGAGCTCGGGGCGCGGAGCGGGGACCCGGAGAGGGCGGACACACGGGACACGCTTAAAACACACAGTCCAGGCTTCTGAGGTAAATGTGAGGAGTCTCTGTGTTTTAGGCGGAAATGCTGGATGAGTCGGATGAGTTCGGCCCGATTTCGATGGTGTTTGTGTAATTTGTAGTTGGATTAAATGAACCGAAGCATGTAAAGGGAGTAGGAAGTTTGTTGGATGAGACAAAACATCTTCACTCTTAAAACTTTACGTGGAATTCTTATGGAAAGTGTCGGAAAAAAATACAGACTTCTCGAAAGTCCTTCTCTCCCTCTGCTTCGTCTCTGAAAGCTCCTGTGCACAAAGTTCTGAGTTTTTGGACATTCTTTTATTTGAAAAATGTACTTCTCATACCTTTTTAATGGTTTTTAAAGATGTAATTTACCTTATCCGCCCCGCCCACATTTGCCTCTTTTTGCCACAGATCACACTCCTCTTTGACGAGAACCTCGTTCACACGAATGGAGAACGAGAGAAAGGTCTCTCGCTAAAACATTATATAAAGTAGATTGATTTGTCACACTGCACCGATTTCCTGGGGCCTGAAAACAGCTTTTTAGTCCGTGTAGAACCTATTTTCTGTTGAGCTCGTCTGCCCCATGTAAACTAATACAACAGAAACAAGATGGCGGCGCGTACGGCAACTTCTGGAATAATGTGAATAGAATAAAAAATGTATTCAAGACTTTTGAGGAACCTTTTCTGTAGATTTTGTCTGGGGTGAACGTTCTGATGTGTTCAAATGATCCAGCTCTGTCTCCTCAGGTTTGATTTCCTCCTTTATATCAGTTTACCTCATAAAGCGCTCAGTTTCAGGTTAAAACAGTCTCTCTTGTTCCTTTTCCCCACCACCTCCCTCCATCCCCTCTCTCTCTCTCTCTCTCTCTCTCTCTCTCTCTCTCTCTCTAGTTCCAATGTCTCTCCCCATTCTCTCTCTCTCTTCCACTCCCCCCTCTCTTCTCTCCCTTTCGGCTCCCATTTCTCTCTCGCCGCCCCCTCTTTCCTCTCTTGCCCCCCACCCCCCCACCCCGCTCTCTCTCACCCACTCTCACCTCTCTCTCTCTCTTCCGCTATTTCTTCTCTCTCCTGTCTTTCTTCTCTCTCTCCTTCTCTCTGTCCTCTCCACCCCCCTCTCTCTCCCCTCCTCACCCCCCCTTTCCTCTTCTCTTTCTCTCCTCTCTCTTCTCTCCCCCCTCTCTTTCCCCTCATCTCCCGCTCTCTCTGTCCTCTCTCTCTCTCTCCCCCTCTCTTTCTCTCTCCCCTTCTCTCTCTCCTCTCTCTCTCCCCTCTCCCCCTCTCTCTTCATCTCTCTCCTCTTCCCCCCTCTCTATCCCCTCATCTCTCTCTCCTCTGCCCCCTCTCTCTCCTCTGCCCCCTCCCCCTCTCTCTCTCCTCATCTCCCCCTCTCTCTCTCCTCTGCCCCCTCCCCCTGTCTCCCCTACCCTCTCCCCTCTTTCTCCTCTGCCCCCTCTCTCTCCTCTGCCCCCTCTCTCTCCTCATCTCCCCCTCTCTCTCTCTCTCCCCTCCACTCTCTCTCTCCTCCCCTCTCCCTTCCCTGTCTCTCCCCCTCTCTCTCTCCCCTCCTCTCTCTCCCTTCCTCTCTCCCTCCTCTGCCCCTTCCCCCTGTCTCTCCCCTCATCTCTTTCTCCTCTCTCTCCTCTGCCCCCTCCCTCTCTCTCTCCCTCCCCTGTCTCTCCCCCTCTCTCTCTCCTGCCCCCCCTCCCCCTGTCTCTTCTCTTATCTCTTTTCCCTGGGTTTGGCCTGAAGGCTGCACCTGCCGAGCTCCACATCTAAAATTGATCACAGTGACATTTACTGTTCTTAGCAAAGGTTAGAGGAGTAAAGCCCGTGTGCAGCGTGAGAGGCCCCTGACACTCAGACATCTCCACGGCCTCCTCACACGTGCCAGGACCGAACCTGACGCAACTGTCGATGAATAAACAATAATCCAGACAACAATGAATAAATAAACCAAAAGTAGAGCTTTACATAAACTGAACAGAAGCTTGAGTACAATGATGAATGTTGACTTTAGCAGGAGACAAGTTACAAGTCTGATCTGTGAAAAAACAGCAAGAATGCAGGTTTTAAAGGAGAAATATTCTGCATTTTTCATATTAGTAGTCTTTAAACATGCTCTTGAGTGCCTTAAGTTTGCCATCTCATGTTTCAAAACAAAAAAAAGTTTCTTCTTCATTCTGTGCCCTGTTATCAGTCATCATCATCAGTATCAGTCAGTTATCAAGTCACTGGGATAGGCTCCAGTCACCCGCGACCCCTAACGGAAACAAGCGGTAGAAAATGAATGAATGAATGAAAAAACAGTGGAAGATTCTCAGATAAGTGATGAATGAAGTTTATCCAGTTTAAATCCAGTTCAGCCGGAAGTTTATTTGACGCTTGGAGGAGTAATTTTCTGATAAACATTCCTCAAAACAGCGTAAATGCAGCTGAATGCTACTTCAGGTGTGTTTTGAAGACGGAACATTGTTAGAACATGGTTTAAAGCTCAAAAAAATCACTGTAGCAGAATATGTGTCCTTTAAATCAGTGTTTCCCAACCAGGGGTCCGGGGATCCCTTGGGGTACAGGAGCCATTACCAGGGGGCACTTGGAATGGTTTCAGGTTTTAGAAGAAGCTGAAATGTACTTTTATCTGAATAAAAAAGTGTCATTTGTAGTAACTTTTTAATATTTTTGAGGTATCTTGGACTATAAATATAATTAAAACTAAACATGTAATAGTAATAATTAAAATATTGAACTAATAAACCCATTTATTTGTCGAAACTCAAGTTAAGGCGTACTCTGAGCATGAGACAAAACTTAGGGGGGTACATGAGACAAAAAAGGTTGGGAACCACTGCTTTAAATTATTAACCATGCCATAAGATTATTCCCTCATAAAAACACATCGCTGAAGTTGTATTTAGCTGGAGACGAGTTACACGTCTGACCTGTGAGAAAGCAGCCTCGTTCACAGTAACAATGCAGGTTTTAAGGGTTTTCTTGTGCAATAAAACACCTGTAATTGAACAAATGCATGACAGATCAGCTCGATGCCACACTTCATTCAGAGACAGACGGTCGCGGCTGATATTTGTGTTTGTTCAGTCGGAGCAGGTCTGACAGCCGCCTCTGGGTTCAGGCCGCGGGACACGACTCTTTTTAGAAACGCATAATTCAGACGGAAACCGCTCTCTTTTGCAGCTCTGTTTTAATTCGCCTCCGTCTGCCCAGCACCGCGGAACAAAGCGGCGGTCAGACACGAGCCATAAAAGGTGGCATTGAGACGGCGACAAAGTGAGATAAAAATACATCTGAGGAGGGTTTGATGTGCGCTCACGACGCAGCAGAACCGCAGCTTTGAACGCACACCTCTGATCTGACACTTTCATTCACAGCAGACTTCCAATTATGTGTTTATCTGGTTACACACATCCTATAAGACGGGAAAGTATTAGTGATAGTCAAAGTATAGACCCTTTAAAATGTGGTCGCATCAAAATTCCAAAATGGAGGCAAAATTAAGTTGATTCTCTCACATTCGATCTAAATTCTACTGGTTTGAAGTGTTTGTGTTGGAAAAAAAGCAACACATTTGAATTTCCAGAGTAGAAAGGTCAGTTAGTTTGCTTTTCTATAACAAACCATGGACAAAATAAAGTTTTCTAGCATTAAAACTGTATTTTAGCTTCAAAAGAATCTAATGTATGGAATAGTATCTAATATATCTCTAGATAAAATGAAAAATGACTGTGGGCTCAACATTTCTGTGAGTATTTTTTCAGTAAAACCCATAAATCTGGATTGTTCCTTCATCAAAAATGCAAAGAGTTGATCATAATTTCCTCAAACATAATGTAAAATACAATAATAAATGTGTTTAAAGCAGCTCTGATGTCACTCACATGTGCCTGAGGCTTTTACTGACACTAAATCATCTACATTTTCCATATTCTGTGATATTCTGAGGTTAATCCCAGTTTCTCCAGTGAAATCACATTATGTTCCACTTCACTTTTGCCTCCGTTCTGGATTTAGAATGTTTTTGTTTACAAACTTTTAAAGGGTCTATAACTAGTATCAGTAGTATTTAGTAATGGCTGTAAATCGAAAAATGCACACAAGCAGTAAAAATCTAGAAATCTGATCATCAAAAACATCTAACAGTGAATTAATGTGATAAATGTTGCATTATTCGTTGTTATTTGTCACACTTTACCGATAAATTAAGTTCCTAGTTTGTGAATTTTGTTCACCGACAACGGCAATAAAAACTTTTCTGATTCTGATTTGACAAAGTGGAATCAGTTAAATGAAATCACTCTTTCAGTCTTTAACATTTCCTCTTTTGTTTTGGTCTTTGTCACAGAACACTGCAAATAATGATGTTCTAGATGAGTTAAAATGTCTTGATTTGAGGATATTAATCTGAATGTCAGACGTTTTGACTCGTTAAAATCAGTGGAGACGATTTATTTGATGGAACTAGATTATTTTACTTGTTTCAAACCGTTTGTGACTTGTTTCAACACATTATTTCTTACTTCAATCCAAATTATCTGTCAGTGGATTAAGATCATTTTACTTACTCCACTGACAAACATAATTTCTTATTTTAAGCAAAATTATCGCAGGATCATCAGAAATACCTTGAAACCCGTGAAATATTCTGCATCACATCAGCAATTAAATCTCATCGAGTCAAAACTTGTCAAAAAAATGATCAATTCCAGCCATTTTAAGCTTGAATAGATTTACATTTTTTGCTGTGCAGGGAGATCATTTATTGAAGTAAGAAATAACGCGTTGAAACAAGTCACAAACGGTTTGAAACAAGTAAAATAATTTAGTTCCACCAAATAAATCGTCTCCACTGATCTTAACGAGTCAAAACGTCTGACATTCAGATTAATATCCTGAAATCAAGACATTTTAACTCATCTAGAAACTTGTTTTTTCCTTGTGTAAGCCTGCAGGTGTGAACAATCAGAGGAAATAAGATACTCACTTCAGATGGAGCTGGACATACGCCTCCTCTCTGTGTCCGGGTGGGTTTCCTCCTGTTGCCTCCATCGACCCGAAACAAGCAGCAAGTCAAATCCTCCAGCGGCAGCCGTCCTGAGCGAGACGAGCCCCAGACCTGGAGACGGTCCTGGGACGCTGCACCGAGGCCCGAATCAGTCCCTGAATCAGAACACTGGAAAAAACCACCCCCTAAATCAGTGGCTCCCAACCTTTTTTGTCTCGTGAACCCCCTAAGCTTTGTTTCACACTCAGAGTATCCCTTAACTTCCTTTTCGGACAAATAAATGGGTTTATTAGTCGAAAATAGTCAGTTATTAGTGTTATATTTATTGTTTTATTATATTTTTGGTCCAAGATGCTCCAAAAAGATGCTAAATTTACAACTAATTACACTTTTTTATTCAGATAAAAGTAAATTTCATCTACTTTTAAAACCTTAAACCATTCTAAGTGCCCCCTGGTAATCCCTCACGTACCCCTTGGGGTCCCCGTACCCCTGGTTGGGAAACACTGCCCTGAAAATACGACCATCTTAAATAATTTAACAAGTGAATAAGTGCGTATAGTGCATGAGTGGTATATGTTGACAGTCTTAGTAAGAGTGCAAATAGGAACACACGCGAAATATCTTGTTTTACTTAAATTAAGAAAAAGACAATTCCAAACTTGAAATGAGAAAAAAATACTCTACTACACTTTCTATAAATATAAACAAGAACAAGCTCTATGGGCAATTGTTAGTTTAAAGTCTATGTTTTAGGTTCTCAAAATGTTCTAATTATGACTGAGTTTGGTGGGAGGGCACCTGTGGCAATTATTTATTATAGTTTTACATTTGTGAAGTTGCGGTTTAAAAGTTTAAAATTACAGGAAGTAGCGCTGGATTCTAAAACGGAATCCTTCTGTGATGTCATCAAAAAGCGACGTACTGTTGAAAATACAAAACAATTTACACACAGCTGACACGTTTTTTTGACAGTTTAAACGTTCATTTAACAAAATAAAGTTGTTATTGGGTATTATTATTTGTCAGATCATAACTATTGTGTAATTTATATGGACGCTGGCCCTTGTTTACCGTCTGGTTGCTATGGTAACCGTTGTAGAATCACCTCTAACTATTATATCACATTTGCTGCTCATGTCCAACCAGAAAGTAACGTCATAAACATAACAAAAACGGTCAAACTGGAGGCAAACAGGCAAAATATTTAGTAAAATCTTAAATATAATCATGTTCACTCAGTTTTAGTGAAATGTGTCGTTAAAAACTGTCACACAGACTTTAAGAAAGTCAGCTACTCAAATCAAGATAAATCCAATCACTTTTTAACTTTCTTATTTCAGATTGTACATTATTCCAGTGATAGTATTAGTTCTGAACCGGTAATAGTGGGATTAGAAGTAATATCGACTGTGTATAGTTGTAGTACGTGCAAAATAGTAATAATAGTAATAGTTTGCAGTTGTGGTTGTAGTAAAAGTACTGCCAACAAAAGCCTACAGTTGCAGTTGAGGAGTACTTTAATATTTCTTCCGAATCGTCAAAAGCAGAACATGCAAATGCTCTTTTACAGACTGAGAATTGAACCCACAACCTTCCTGTGCACAAAAACCACTGAGTGCAATCCCTCCGATCTTTAACGTTCAGTAAAGCTAAACTGTAACGTCCAAAGTGTTGTGATAAGATTATAAACGTCTCGTAGTGAATGAATGTGTGGTTGAATCATCAGCACCAGTCCCTTGTGGATTTCACTCATTAAACTCGTCTTTCTGAAGGTTAAAAACACCGTCGCTGCAAATTGAGGTGATGCGACTCTTAACATGCCGTTGTCAGAAGTCGTTCGTATTCACTTCTGACTGCGGTGTGTCTTTTTAAAACGCAGGACTTCGCTTTAGTAAAAGGAAAAAACGGATAAACTTTGGAAAAATGTACAAACTAAAGTCAAAAACGTGTGTGATTTGAGTGATTTCAGGGTTAACCAGACCTTTGTGGATCTTATTCAAGTGTGGAAAGTGCACAGACTGAACATAATAAACACAGCTCCCTCTAGTGGGCGAGAAACGACATTACAATAACACTGATCGAATGAAATAAGACAAGAAAGACGTTAAAAACACTTGCTGTTTCACGTAAATCTGATTATTATCTGATTTCTGGAGTATCGACACGTCATATAAACAGATCCGGTTTATGCAAGTAATATGTAAAAGTAATATGCAAAGTTTTGTTCTTTTTATATTATTCCCTCATCATTAACTTGGGGATTCATGCAGGTTTGAGTACGACAGCATTTGAGGAGTTTCTTTCCCTTTAGAGTGAACATATTTAAAGTGGAATGCCACGGCGCAGACGGCAGAACCAGTTCTGAAGGTCACAGTCTACAGGGAGTGTGCAAATATCCTCAAATTGCAGTTCTGCAGGTTTGACTCAGGGACAGGTACAGGCCTCGGGCGATCCAGTGGAGCACTAAACACCAAAGCAAACGTCTCAAATGTTTCGTTTCAACAAAATATAATAAAAGCTTGCGTATAGTTTTCCCAGTGCAAGAAAATGTATGTAATTAACCTTTTGCATGGGCTCTGAACCTTCAAATGTGGCAGGTTTTTTTTTAGACACACAGAATAAACAAACAAATGTACATCCACAAAGAAGATTGTAATTATAAAATACACATTAAACTAATAACAAGTGCAGGGGTTTATTATCATTCAATATAAAATAAATAAAATAAATGATGATGATGATGATGAAAATATTGTTTTATTGTAGTTTAATTGAAAAATGAGGAGCGATATTGTTTCAGCATCCTGATAACAAAAGTCCAGAGGTGGAAAGTAATGAAGCACAAAAGTAAAAGTACTGGACTTGAGCAAATCTTTCAGGTATCTGTGCTTTACTTCAGTCTTTTTTACAGTGGATACTTTTTGCTTTTACTTCACTACATTTCAGACTAAGTATCTGTACTTTTTACTCCACTACATTTTTTAACTGAACTGAAAAGTAGAAAATACTTTTAATTTTGTATGAGGGCTATTTTTAGCTCGTTGATGGTGACATTTTGCCTGAAGGTTTGAAGTTCAAGCTCAACAACAAACAAACAAACAAACATACACACAATTCTCTACAAAAATTAAGAATTTACTTCGATTTGACCAAAATTAAGCAACATTTTAATGCGTAAAACTGGTCTTTGAAACACTTTTACTTTTTACTCTTGAAGTTCATTTTCTACACCTCAACACGTTTACTGATGTAGATTTTTAATGTGATACTTTTACTTGAGTAATTGTTTGCACACGTCTCTGTAGTTTTACTTCAGTAACAACACTGAGTACTTCTTCCACCCCTGCAAAAGTCACAGTTACTGTATACTTTATGTGTACATTATTTGTATTTGTATTACTGATGAAGTGCTCCCTCTGCTGGTGATTGGTTGTTGGTGTTTGTTTTGTCGTTAGCCGTATTTCAAAGGTCATATGGGTCATTTTGTGGACCGCCTGCACACTGTTAAACTGCTGTCTCTTTTGTTCCTCACCACGCGACATATTTTCCCCAACTGCAGTGATATTTTCTACTGTAGTTTTATATTTGTTATTTTATTAATCCTAGGCCATTGTGAAGCACTTTGTGACCTATGTCTGTGAAAGGTACAAATGAGCTTTACTTACTTATGACAATTGCGCTTGTTTATCATTTGTTTAGGTTGTTTTAGGTATATTCCATTATAATGTTTTGTAGGAGGATTTTATGACACCTCAAGGCGACACACATTGTTTTGTTTTTTTGCTCTCTCATCATATCGTCTTTCATGTGGAAACAACAAACTTGTCCAATCTGCTCTTAAAGATGTTTTATTCTTCCATTGAATCCACTTCATCCATAGATTTCTATGGGACAGCCGTTTTCTTAAAATACATTTTTCTCCCCTCCCAAACCAAACTGTACAATCTGGGACTCAACAAGATTTTGACAAAACGTACAGAAGGATTTTTTAATATCTAATTCAAAAACTGATTTATTGAAGTTTTTTAAGTAAAAAAAAAAAAAGGTGAAATTTGAATTTTTAGGACAAATTTTAGATTTTTTAATCTAGTTTACACAAAAACTAAATAAGAAATCCCAAATTCCCTGTTAATTTTTTTGTAACTAATGTAACTAATGTGAAAATGAAACAAAAAATTTAAACCTGTTTCTGGCCATTTTTAAGATTTATATGTCCCAGATATGTGTATTTTTGGCCATTTTTACACATAAAATGCCTTATTTCTACATGAAAACCTTACATTTATGAGTAAACTACAGAAGAAGTTTCAAACTGATTTAAATTTAAGATTTTTTTCCTATTCACCTGCAGCGTCTCGCCTTAACTCTTTGACAAACCTGTATTTTGAAACTGAATGCAGCGTCCAGTTGAAATGAGAAGATCAGAACTGATGGTTAAACAAGTATAATTTCCTTCCATTTCATTTCACCAACGTGAGAACTAGACAAATACAAAAACAACAAACAATTACCGTTTTGACCTGAATAACTGTGCAAATAACTAGCTCATTACAATTAGCATAACTGTTTCACCATGTATCATAAAATAAACATTTCAAATTGCTCAAATATACATTAATTTAAGTCACAAATCTTGTTCCGGTCGACATTCGCTAGATCTTTAGAATTTAACGTCTTTTAACAGTGTTTGTTCTACTTTTCACCGTAGATTACTTTACTTTTTGTCTTTTCAAGCTAATTTCCGTATCCGCATTACTTCCTCTCACACAAGAAGTTACCAAAATAAAAGCATGAAACCATAAAAAGAACAAAAATCCAAAGTACATGAGCTAACTTGACCTTACCCTGAATTTTAAGTATTTTAAAGATTGTCTCCTTTAACTAAACGTGTGACACATGATTTTGGCTAAATAAGCCTAAATATATAAAAACAAGCAAAAAAAAAAAAAAAAAATCCCAGTCATTTTTATTGCTTATTTTATTCACAAATTGAACATTTACATGATTGACTTCACCCTCTGATGAAGACACACATAAAACGAAGTGACAAAAACACATTTAAACAAGAAAATCTTCAATTCAATTCAACTGCAAAATGCCTCCTAACAACAAAATATGAGAAATAACGCACACCTTGTCAATAATGTCATTTAGTAAATCTGTAACTGTGAAAAGAAAAAAATAAAATCACAAAACAATCACTCGTAAACATATCAATCAAGCATCTTAATATGAAAACCTACATGATATCAACGGCAGAAGGAAATAAAGGGGAGTTTGACGAATTGTGACCAGTTTTCTTCCTGGATTAGATAAAGTTAAGTCCTGGTTTGGTCCAGCTCCGAGATTTTAGCTGTCTTTATCTCTCCAGAGTTATTAAAGGTTGAATTTTAGTTCAAGTAAAGAGTGAAATTACATATTACACTGCACAACATGACTCGAAATGAAACAGTTTAAGTTAAAATGACTTCAATTCAGAGTTAGGTTTATTTTATTGGTCTCAAGGAATTTCTGGATCTTTTTAAAATTCCAAATATGTAATAAAATTGAAATATATATTGAAAATAGTATGCTTTTCGCTGTAATCTCAATTGTAGATAGCTGTAACTAAATTAAAATAACAACAATTTACAGTGCAGGTCACAATCTCTTGTTTGATGTAAGGGAAACCAAACGTATCGTAATAACTAATTGCAACTCAATGGAAAATAGTAATTTATAAACTCTGAGCAGTATCACACTATTATCAAATTTCTGCGACTTCTGCTGTTGCTGCTAATCCGTATTGCAGCATCGTACGTGCAAACAAAAAAGTGGCGAGCTAGCCAGGAGCAGAAAATACTTTCTTTCCAAAAGTAATCAATTAAAACTATTGTCAAAGTAAAGGATTATGGAGTATTTAAGGTCTTATCTTAAAACACATTTTAATTCTCTGGCTTTTAACACAGCGTGAGTTGTGTGGTCCTGTTTTTTAATTTATTTTATTGGTGTATAAGTTGTGTTTTTTATTTTACTAGTTTTATTGTTGGGACTTACAGAGTTAAATAAAGCTCGTTATTCGTTTCTGTATTTTTCCTGTATTGTGCAGCCCTTTGGAAACTGTTTCTGTTTGTGAAATGTGCTGTATAAATAAAGAGGATTGGATTGGATTATATATTCGTTTTTGAGTGGTTTGACATATTGTTTTCCTTAATTGATGTATGCTGAAACAAATTAACTGGTACTACACAGAGATTTTGTTGCACATTTAATCATATTTGAAAATTATTTAGCAGACTTGTCGTGTTATAATGCTAAAATGAATTAAGAAACATCGCAAGTTATCTTAATTAAAATAAAGAAATAGGGTTGGTCTATATCAATTCAAATACTCAAGGTCTAGAAATGTTGTTGTACTTTACTAAAACCATTCATTTTATAATGAAATATTTTGCATGTGTTTTGTTTAGTGTTTGTTTGTCTTTCTAATGTTTGGGGCTTAATTTGTGTATGCTAAAGCAGTCGCATCTCAGGCCCCGAGCATCTTCTTGACCATGTACCCGGGCATGTTGTAGAGGAACAGTCCGATTATGGCCAGCAGGAGGAGCGCTGTCACGATTTTTATGGTCAGCCATCGATACTGATCACAAACCAGGTGTTTCGCAGCTTTGAGCGGGATCAAGAACCAGAGCAGGGCCACGTCCGGACGACTGCAGAGGACACAGAGAAGACAAGAGATTACCAAATATGTACTGTACTTCATGGTGATCTGTTTTACATATATTTTGCATATTTTTGTGTTGTTATTGTCTTTTGAGTGTTCTTTTGTGCTTTATTTTGGCATTTCATGTTTTAGAATTTAAAATAATGTTTGTACTGAAAACAACACTACTTTTTCTGTCTGAGTCAGGCGTTTCCTCATCAGGATTCGTGTTAGCGCTCCATCTACCATGGCGAAATAAACTAAAGCTAGCTTGCCCCAACATAGTAACGTAAGAATGCAAATGTAGTCCAGGTGATTTGGGGCAGAAAGACTTAAGTCTGTTGATGATTTATGGACTTAAAAACAGCACAGGAGAACTCCAGATCTCTACTTTTCAAGTCACAAATTTGGAAATTTTAAATAAAATGTTTTGTGAGGCTCAGAGAAGGATCAGAGAAGATGAACTCGGAAATGAAACAAGCTTGAATGAAGCTAAATACACCTCCACGAATACTTTTGACGAGGAAACATGGTTAGAACCCGGCTATAAGCTCAATAAAGTCAATTTTGTATAATATATGTGTCTTTTAAATGTACAATATGTAACTTTTCTGGTGGAAGTTTCACCACTTTCTCGTCTCTATGTAGATGTTATTCCTTTATACTGCAAATTAAAATTATTTATCTGTGACATAAAACCCCTGCAATGGAATATACAACAGAACCAACAGTCAAACACTCAAATAACAATGCACAATGGAAAAAAAGGAAAAATTACCTTCTCTGTAAATTTTAGAATGAACACATTTACCACCAAACACTGGTATAACACGGAAAATATGTCAGCCAACAGAGTCTTGATTTGTGTTGGATATTTAGAAATTGAGAGACAACAAACAAAGGTTATTTATTTTACAGGAATATTGATTTGCATGAAAACAGTTCAAGTTTGCCAATGAGATATACACAGTATATTGTGCATTTTATATCGACACCTCTTGGTTTTGTCAACTTTTACTTACTTTTTAATTGGAGTTGTCATCGTGCAGCCTTTATTGTCGCTACAGTTAGTCAAATTAGTCCAAAGTTTTTCACAAGCATAACAAAAGTTTAATCTTCAATAAATACACTATACACACACTGTTACATGAATAAAAAATAAATATATCAGACTTACAATTCAACAGCAAAAGACAACAGCGTTCTTCGTTCCATTAATAATATAACTCATCTTAACTGAGAGTAAACTATATAATTAATATCTCTGGAATGAAAATCGAAAGTACAATATCCTCTTTTAACGTGTTTTGTGTTCAACGTGACATCACAATATTCTATAATCCCAATAGTTTAATACTGAGCTGGACACTGGTAAAATAATCTGTTCAACTGTCAGATTACACATTCGTTGATCTGGTTTTAGATTCATATCTCTTTATTTACTGGGCCCGTCTTGTAAATAAACAAAACGCACACACTCACAGCTAAGCGAGGTGTTTATGTTCTAGTTTTACTGGCGGTATTTTTTATTCTACTTCTGAACTACTAATTTTATTCCTTATATCACTCTAAGGCTCTCCAGTGTTTCCTCTGAGGGCCCGTCTTCAGCAGGAGCGGTGGTCGGAGCTGTGGCTGCTGGGCCCTGGCTCGTGGGCCCCTGGCGGAGGTTTGGTGTGTGCCTCATTTCTCCTCTGGGCCCTGAGTCTGTGGGTGACTCTCGGCTCCTGGTGCAGACGGCTCCTCTGATGGTGATTCCTCAACTGGTGCATCTGTACTCCGCCTTATGTTCATCTTTATAAAGCCTCATTGGGGTTGTCTGTGGTTGTGTGGTTGTGTGGGTCAGGCGGTGGGGGAGGTTGGGATGTGGGCATGTGTGATTTTAACAGTTTTTTTTGTTTACAATGTATAATTTTGTAAATGTAAAAATAAAAAAGTAAAATAAAATGTGTTTGATTGTTTTTGTTTTTTTTCCCCACAATTGCTTCAGAAAATGATGCCATTATAGACCCTTCCAAGGTGTGTAGAAAACCTAAAATATAAACGTATTTAAAAAAATCGAAAAATTATTGATATTTTTGGGCTGGTATTGATACTTAACCTCAATAAATAAACAAATAAATATATAAACGTATAAGCCTATTAGTAGGATTTGCGACATGTAGTGAAAGAAAAATAAAAAAAATCTGTTGTGGCCTGCTATGTTTTTGGTGCATTATTGTCCAGAATAACGCTGTTACGCAAGGTTTATTACGACGTTGTTAGCATACCTGCACTAAACGCTTATGGTAAAAATCTACACTAAACACTTCTACAGGAGATAATGTTTGTCATGTTGGTCGTTAGTCACCAAAATAGCCATAGTTTGTCATTGTTTGTGATGTTTGGAGGCTAATGCTATTTCTCCCATTGAAAACACATTAGTGCTAACACATGGAGTGATAGTGGGCTAACGGAACGGTGCGTTTTGTTTAGAAACACTGGAAAAGTCTCTGAGCAGAAGACTTTATTTACCTTTTAAAGACCAGAGCTGCACAATTAAACCAAATCCACACAAAAATGGCAAATTTAATGGATGCAATTAACAAATCACAAAGACTGCAATTTTTGAAGTGCAATCATTTCTTCCACAAACAACAAAATGTCTTGCTTTGATTTGAATAAAAACTGCTAACACTGTAGTTTGGATTTGTACATGTTCTCAAACAAAAGCACGACCCAAAGAGATAAAAAATTGGTTCAGAAGCAACGAAAACGCACCTACAAATAACAAATGCGACTCAATGCACCAAAACGTGATTTAAAGCGACTAAAGACGACAAAAGCGTGACCAAAAGTGATAAAAATGCATTTAAAAGCGACAAAAACAACCAATGCACCAAAACGCGACTAAAAGTAACAAAGAAGCGTTTAAATATGACAAACACAACTGACAACATTGTGTTTGTCACGACAAAAACGCGACAAATGCGAATTTGAACAGAATCCTCTGATTAAAACATAAATTGCAAATCTAATCACAATCGCACTGGTCAGAAAAATCACAATTAGATATTTTCCCAAATCGTGCAGCTCTATTAAAGACAATAGAAAATACAAAGTGAACATGAATCGGGATAAAATCGAAATCATGAACTGGACCCAAGAAATTCTAACAAATAATAATAAGCTTCAACATTTGTGGAGCATAAGTTTGGATATTTCAGACAAAACCAGTAAATTTCCTATATATTAGTTACACAGGTTGGTGCTCTCTATCTGAAATTACAACATAATCGAATTCTAAAGCGTATCAGAGAACGGCACGGAAGCAAAAAGGAACCGTCAGCACATTTGCAAAACCTACATTTGGACCGACACCCTGTTAAGCGCCGAGCATCTTCTTAACCATGTATCCGGGCGCGCTGTAGAGGAAGAGCGCGATCATGATGAGGAGCAGCAGCGCCACCACGATCTTTATGGTGAGCCACTTGTACTGCGTGCACACCAGGTTTCTGATGGCCTTAAAGGGGGTGAGGAACCACAGCAGGCTGGTGTCGGGGCGACTGGGGAGAGGACAGAGAGGTACGTGAGAGCGCCTCCTAGCTACAACAACATACAGCGGCTGCAAATGGCATTGGATAAAGGGCTGCGCTGCGGATCAAATTTCAATTGCAGTTTTTGGAGTAGTTTATTCACCTTATTCTGCCCCGCCCACTTTTGCTGTTTTTTTACCACAGATACGCACTTCTGTTGTAAACTCACTTCCGTTTGACGAGAACTCCGTTAAAGCTAATGACGAACGAGGGAAAAGTTTAGCCGCTTAAATGTTATATAAAGTAGATTGATTTGTGTAAAATGTTTAATGAACACGAGCAACAACAAGTCAACAACGCACCGATTTCCTGGAGTCTGAAAACAGCTTTTTAGTCCATGTAGAACTTATTTTCTGTTGAGCTCGTCTGCTCCATGTAAACTAACACAACGGAAACAAGACGGCGGCGCGTAAGGCAACTTCCGGAATAAGGTGAATACACTACATATACTTTAACTACAAGTCTCGGTTGCCAGCCTTTTTTCCTTGACTTGCCGGTCCCTCTTTGTCAAAACTGTGGCCCAGACAAATGTATTACGTGATTAAAATGATAACTAACAAGCCTTTATTTCAAACAAATAAAGAGCAGTTGTGGTGTTTGGCGTTATGTTACGAAATGTTTATGGTGACATTCTACGATATTACGACGTCGTTAGCATGCGTGCTCATTTCGGCACTAAACGCTAACAGTAAAAATATACACTTCTACAGGAGGTAACATTTTCTAACTCTGCTCTGGTGTTACTTGTGTGCTCCGGTGGTTGTCAGTCGCCAAAACAGTCCTGACTAACGCTATTTCTCCCATTGAAAACACATTAGCGCTAACACATGGAGTGATACCAAGCTAATCGAATGCAGCATTTTGTTTAGAAACACTGGAAAAGTCTATTCCACCCAAAATGTGTTATTGTTGTCACCTGAAAATACTTTAGGCCATAAGATTAATATGTGTAACAAGTATTATAAAGTTTGTGGAGCCTATAAAACTGGGTCTGGGTGATAAAAATCTAATGATGAGCTCGTCCCTGCGACTATCTGCTGTTTTTGTGAAATCGTCGTATCGTGATTCGTGAAAAAAAAAGCAGTTGTGGTGTTTATGTTCCCTCACCTAATTTCCAATCATTTGTCTGGGATTTTTACTATCCCCGCCCCCCAGGTTGGAAAACACCGACCTAAATTAACCTGGCCCTGTCATATGAATTCTCTTCTGTGAGTTCACAAACTCTTAATAATACATGTAGATTCTTCTCCTTCTCCCGCTGTTGGGTTTGAGCTGCTGTGTGCTGGACCAATCACAGCGCTGCATTGTGGTTTGGGCGGAAGTCAATTAGACGAACCTAAACAAACATGGCGACGCCGACGGACGTACTGCGGGATATTTCAACACATTACGGACTATTTTACTTTTGAAAATGTGCAGTTGAGGACGAGGAAGAAGTTGGTGCTTTTCTCTCTTTGGATTTATCGATTTTTTGGCTTGTTCAGCTTTTGCGACGCTGCGACCTTCAGTTCAAGTGTTCGTCATGACGTTGCGCATTTTCCCGAACTACATCAACGGCGGCCTGTCCAGATTGATAATGTGTAGAACTAAATTCAGAGTGATGCATATATCAGTCTGACGTGAGCCAAATTAGACCTAAATAATCCACACGTGCAAAGAAATCAAGGCTTAGACGTCGATGTCGTGTGCAGTGATGTCCAACACCTTTTGCAGCCATAAAAAAAAGAATCTAACATGAACCCCGACTGGTTTGACAACTAAACCTGAGATTCCTTTAGCAAACTGCATATATATCATAGCATAGACTGATTTAAAAAAAACTTTCATGGTAGAATTTGGCAATTTTCTGACATAAATCTGCTTGAGAACAAAAATTAAGCAAATACAGCAATTATTTTTTATCTGCAATACAATTAGACAGTTTATTTTAATTTGGTGTAACAACGCTGATGTCTTATTTTCAAAATGAATCTAGAAACCAATAAACAGAGGTGTAATATTAACAGACAGACAGACATTCAGACAAACAAACATGAACATTAGCGAGGGACAAAAACAGGATTAGAAGTTATAGTAAAAGGAAAAGTAACTTACCATGTCGTGAGCTGGTCCCAGACGGCTGTGCAGACTTAAAAATGCCTTTCTTCGTCTAAATTTACTTTTTATACATCGTTTATCAAGTAGTTTATATTGAGTTTTAAAAGTTGTGTTTAGTTCATGATTCTCTTGCTGTTTATTCGCTATTTATGAAAGGTTTAGTTGTTTTAATCATTCATTTATGATTCTGCCTGTCGTCTGTAACGTACTTTCTGATTTATGGCCTGTATGTTTGTGAGAAAGTGGAAGGAGGAGACAAAGAACAGCTCAAAACACATAGACAACATCGACAACAAGTGGACACAGACACAGATTGTTGAGTTCAAATGTTTGGCAAAGATAAACAACCGGCAAAACCATCCAGCCAAGAGTTAAAATTACTTATTTACAGAATATTCATCTTAAAATTGAGGATTTTTGACTCAATTAATTAATTTACTTGATGGATTTAGATTATTTAAGGTTGCGCTCACGTTCTAGAAGTTAATTTTGTCTTATTTTTATGTAATTCTTGCATTATTTGTGTGGGATTGGCTCCAAAAACGTATTAAATTAACATATAAAGTCCTTTCAACTGACAACAATCTCGTCTTTGGAGTTGAATAATGGCGTCACTTTCTGAAGCGATTGTAAAAAAATATATCACTTTTGTTGATTTAAGCTTAACACGTTGAACTATGTGCCAGTTCTTGTTTTATGTTAATAAGTTTACTAATTACAGAGACATAAACCTTAAACCAGGTCCAAACATCTGCATTTTTACCACCAAAAGTCAATTCTATCATGTATTAGGTCTGGGCGATACGGCAAAAAATGATTATCCCGATTTTCTTGGGGCCAGATCATGAGTTCGATTTTATTACAATTTGTGTTCACTTTGTATTTTTCTGTTGCCTTTAATAAAGCTGCACCATTTAGGTTTTAATGATGGAATTCTGTTCAAATTCACATTTCAAACACAATTTTGTTGCTTTTAGTGGCATTTTTGTTCAGTTGTGTTTGTCGTATTTAAAGAGTCTTTGTCACTTTTAGTTGCGTCTTTATTGTTTTTGAACGCATTTTTGTCACTCTTTCGTCGCTTGTTTCAGAACATGTTTGTACAAATCCAAACTACAGTGTGAGCAGTTTTTATTCAAATCAAACCAGGACATTTTGTTGTTTGTGGAAGAAATTATTGCACTTAAAAATTGCAGCTAATTGCATCCATTAAAATTGCGATTTTGTGTGGATTTGGTTTAATTGTGCAGCTCTGGCCTTTAAGAGGTAAATAAAGTCATCTGCTCAGAGGCTTCAGAGGCTAAACAACAGGAGAAAAAGTGTGTTTGAACAGATAGCTGCATTAAAGAGACATAATTAAAGCTCACGATTCCATTTTTATCACAGTATCACCCAGAAAATCATGTATTTCTGATCTTCTTTCTGGATTCTAAAATGTTGTGATGCCATGTTGAACGCAACCTCTTTAGTTTCAAGATGTTTGTGACTTGTCTTAATACAATTTTTCTATTTCCAAGTGAAATTATTTCCCAATTTGGTGAGAAAAATCCACTTAAACCATTGGCAGATTTCTGTTTTAAGCTAAATTATGTTGAAACTAGTCAGAAAGCTATGAAACGTAAATCAAAACTGCTCAAATTCAGATTAATATTCTGATTTCAGCAAACTGTAACACTGGCTAGACGTTTGTTTTTTGCAGTGTGTGATGTCGGTGTAAAAGTGCTGCAGATGTGAGTTCGTACTTGGGTTTCTCCAGAGGCTCCGGTTCGTTGCGTCCTTCTCCCACTGGACTCTTCTCGGCCTCTTCTCCCGTCAGGAGGTGCAGCTCGGCCTCCACTTTGCCCTGAACAACAAAACAAGTGCATTTTTTTAACGTTAAATTCACCGCAAACATTTTCCACTGCAGGTTTATTATGGAAGACGATTTGTTTCATCATATTTTGATATTTGACCTCTGGCATGGTTGTATTTAAATGCTGATTTATGTGTGTCGTCCCTGAAAAAAAAAATTATAAAGAAAGAAAGAAAGGTCTGCCTTTCACGTGTCTCGTAGTGTCCACATAGTTATCATAGTTTATTTATATTTTACTGTTATTAATTGTTGTTTTACATCAAACCATTTGACTTGAGCAAATTTCTATAAAGCAATAAAACCTTTGGTACCACTTTATAACGACTACATTAAAATTTGCCTCAATAAAGCCTGCATAAACACTTAACTAATAATGAACATTTAGTTTATAAAGCAGGATTCAGGTTTTGTCACTACTTAATTAAAGATAGGGTTAAGGTTGGGGTTAGGAATTAGGGTTAGAGTAGTCGTTAAAGAGTTAATAAGGCTGAATCCTTCTTTTTTTTTTTTGGTCAGTTTGCTCTCTCAACATATCATCTTTCATGTTGAAACAACAAACTTGTCCAATCTGCTCCTAAAGATGTTTTATTCTTCCATTTAAATCTGGGACATTGTAACTTCAAAGGCTGTTTTCTTAAAATGCATAAAGATCAGGGAAAATATTCTGCATTTTTCATATTGTTATTATCCTTTAAACTTGCTCTTGAGTGCCTTAAATTTTCCATCTCAGTGATCTCATGTTTTGAAACAAAAAAAATGTTTATTATGCACTAAATGAACAAGTTTCTCTTCTGTCTTCTGTGTATGTGGCCAGTAGATGGCGCCTAGCCCTTACAGAGTTTAATTATGTTATGACTTTATGATGCAGGTTTGCAGGAGCAGTGATCGTGTTCAGAGGCAAAAACGTTCAGAACGAGTCTGTGATGATTTAAGGACTAAAACAGCAGAAGATTCTCGAATAAATGAAGGAGTTCAATCAAGGAGTTCAGCAGGGAGTGTTTTTGACGCTCAGAGGGAGAGGATTTTCAAACATTCCTCAAAACAGCGTGAATGCAGCTAAATGCAACTTCAGGTGTGTTTTTGATGAGGAACATAGTAGAACATGTGTCCTTTAAAGTACTACCTACCAACACCAACCTTTACAATCTGAGACTAAACAAGATTTTGACAGAATGTACAGATTAATTTGTTAATATCTCATTCTAAGCCTGATTTATTAAAGTTTTAATCTCTATGCCAACCTTCAGTCAGATCTGGTTCACTCAAAAACTAAATAAGAAATCCCCCATTTTTAAAATTACTATTATGTGTACAAAATTAACCAAACAATTTAAACCCTGTCTGGCCCATTTTCAGATTAAAATGTCACAAATCTGTGCAATTTTAGCCATTTTCACACATAAAATTCCTTATTTCTACATAAAAACATTACACGATGAAAAACAAGTGCTACATTTATTTCTTACATTTATGTGAGTAAACTACAGGAGAAGTTTCAGATTTATATCCTTGAATTTAAGATTTTTTCCTGTCTCACCTTAATCTGACTTTTTAATCTATAGTTTACACCGCAAATAATGAAGTTCTAGATGAGTTAAAATGTCTTGATTTGAGGATATTAATCTGAATGTCAGACGTTTTGACTCGTTAAGATCAGTGAAGACGATTTATTTGATGGAACTAGATTATTTTACTTGTTTCAAAATCAAAATGCTTACTTCAATCCAAATTATCTGTCAGTGGATTAAGATTATGTCTCAAAATTATCGCAGGATCAGTCAGAAATACCATGAAACCCGTGAAATATTCGGCATCACATCAGCAATTAAATCTCATCGAGTCTAAACTTCTCAAATATAGATAAAAATGATAAATTCAAGCCATTTTAAACTTGAATAGATTTACATTTTTTGTGTCTGGTGTACAGTCTGATCTAAAAGCCTTCTTGTGTCCTCTGACCCACCGTGAGCTCAAACTCGTCCTCCTCGTTGCGGGCGACAAACGGCCACCAGCCTTTGATCCTCTTCTGTTTGAAGATGGACACCATGGGCATGTCCCCCTCGTTGGTCACCATGTCGATCGAGCACTGCTTGGCCGTTTTAGCGCCGCGAGGGAAACGGTTCAAGTCCAGCTCAATCGCACCTGGAAAAAAAAACACAAGAGGCGTTTGGAATGAGACTAGAGCGAGTCAGTGTGTGTTAGAAAACGGTTTGGACGATGGTTGATTGTTCACTCGTACTGTTTTCTTATTGACATGTGACAAAAACTCCATCTGTCGCCATATTGACCCTTTAAAAGTTTGTAAACATTAAAGAAAAATGGCAAAAAATATAAACAATTTCTGATTTTCCTCAATTCTACACTTTAATCATAAATATTCTCTCTCTAGAAGCTTCATTCACAATATTTCAACATTTATTTGGTTAAAAATGTTTATTCTGTCTCAATCTACAATAGAAATAATTGCTGACAGACATTCTAAATTCTGGAACGGAGGAAAAAGTTAAGATAGTGAAAAAGTGTCATTTCACTGGAGAAACTGAATTTAACCTCAGATTAGGGCTGGGCGATATGGCAAAAAATTGTAATCACGATTTTCTTGGGGCCAGATAATGATTTTGATTTTATCATGATTCGTGTTTACTTTGTTTTTTCTATCGCCTTGAATAGAGCTGCAGGATTTACGAAAAACATGTAATTGTGACTATTCAGTCACTATTCAGATTCACATTTTAAGCATCATTTTGTCACATTCAGTTGTGTTTGTTGTGATTAAGTGAGTCTTTGTCACTTTTAGTCGCGTCTTTGTAGTTTTTAGACGCATTTTTGTCTTTTAGTTGCGTTTTGGTGCGTTGAGTTGAATTATTGCAAGAGGTGTAAGAGGTGAATAAAGTTATCTGCTCAGAGGCTTCAGAGGCTAAACAACAGGAGACGAAGACGACGAAGACAGTGAATCACGATACGACTATGTCATAAAAATAGCAGATTATCACAGAGACCAGCTCCCGATTCGATTTTTATCACCGTATCGCCCAGACCTACCTCAGAATATCACAAAATATGAAAAATGTGGGATGATTTTGCAAAATGAAAACCTCCCAGACACATGTGAGTGACATTAGAGCTGCTTTAAAGACGTTTATTATTGTATTTGATATGATTTGTTTATGATTGTTTATGTTTTGTTGTTTATGATTTGTTATAGGAGATTATGATAAATTTAGCATTTTTGATGAAAGAAAATCCAGATTTTTAGCTTTAATTGGACAAATAATGACAGAAATGATGAGCCCACAATAGTTTTTCATTGTATCTACAGATGTATCAAATATTGTACCATAAATTATACTTTTTATGAAGCTCAAAACTAGAAAATAGTGTTAATTGTGTAAAAATATTGTTGATCCTTTGTAATAGAAGAGCAAACTCGCTGACGTTTCATAGCTGCTCTGTCCCTCACATAACGACTTCAAACCTTTAGTATTTAGATCTGACGTGAGCAATAAAACGATTCTGATTCCTTTTCATCAAAATAACTGCACTATAATTGAGGCGTGGCGATTCCAGCAGGGGGCGCAGTCAAAACGACGAGTCAAAACGACGAGTCAAAACGTCGGAAATTCAGATCAATATCCCGAAATCAAGACATTTTAACTCATCTAGAACTTCATTATTTGCAGTGTATATATAGTTTTGCAAATAAAAAAAAAACGTTTGCAGAAATGAATACTTTTTGTCATTAAATCAGCTCCATAGTTACCCAGGAAGTCGTCTGCAGAGAAGTGGTCGGCGTCCCACACTTGCAGGTTGAGTCGGGGCGGTATCTTGTACTCGGTCTCGTCCCACGCGAACATGGATTCCTTTTTGGAGATGACGATCTTCTCCTCGGCCATGAGGTAGTCGAAGGGGTAAACGAAGCGCCAGTTGAAGTTCCCCTCTCCGGTGATGGAGTGGTAGTGAACGTCCGTGTCCTGCTTGTCCTCCTGCTGCCCCTTCAGCCACCTGGAAAAGAAAAGCCAGGTTTACGGGGTTTGGAGCTTCTTTTTCTGGAGGTTTTTCGTTGAATTGTGCTTCTCAGAGCAGTTTTCAGACACTAAAGTGGGGCTGGGCGATACGGCAAAAAATTGTTATCGTGATTTTCTTGGGGCCAGATCATGATGTAGATTTGATCACAATTCATGTTCATTTTATATTTTTCTCTTGCCTTTAATAGAGCTGCGCGATTTAGGAAAAATATCTCATTGTCATTTTTCTGACCAGTGCGATTAGATTTGTAATTTATGATTCTGTTCAAATTTACATTCTAAACACAATTTTGTCACTTTTAGTCGCATTTTTGTCGTTTTTAGTCGCATTTTGGTGCATAGAGTCACATTTGTTTTTAAAGACGCTTTTTTGTCGCTTTTGAACGTATTTTTACCGCCTTTGTTTGCGTATTTTCGCTTGTTTTGATTTTATCACGATTCATGTTCACATTGGTTTTTTTTTTGCCTTTAATAGAGCTGCACGATTTAGGAAAAATATCTAATTGTGATTTTTCTGACCAGATTAAATTTGAAATTAATATTTTAATTAAAGGATTTTGTTCAAATTCACATTCTAAACACAATTTTGTCACTTTTAGTCGTGTTTTTGTCGTTTATAGTCGCATTTTTTGGTTTTTCGTGCATTGTGTTACGTTGGTTTTTGAAGGTGCTTTTTGTAGTTTTTAAACGCATTTTTACTGCCTTTGGTCACACTTTTGTCTCTTGTTTCAGAACATGTTTGTACAAATCCAAACTACAGTGTGAGCAGTTTTTATTCAAATCAAAGCAAGACATTTTGTTGTTTGTGGAAGAAATTATTGCACTTTGTGATTTGCTGATTGCATCCATTAAAATTGTGACTTTGCGTCATTTTCGTTTAATTGTGTAGCACTAGCATTTAAGAGGTAAATAAAGTCATCTGCTCAGAGACTAATTTACGCAAAAAAAAGTCAGGTACCCCAGTTTTAAAGTGCCTCTGAGGTACAACAACACATTTCACTAAAACATAAAGAACATGATTATATTCAAGATTTTACAGCCTATTACTGCCTATTTGTCCCCAGTTTGACAGTTTTTGTAAAGTTTATAATGTTACTTCCTGGTTGAACATGAGCGCAGAATTATGAGGTAATTCCACAACTGTTACCATAGCAACCATTTTGAAAACAAGGGCCAAAATCGAAATACATTACACAATAGTTATGATTCAACAAATAATATTCCCTGGACACAAACAGACGCGTGTTTTAGAGTCAAATAATATTCGCCTTTATTTTGTTGAATGTCGGTTTAAACTGTCAGAAAATGTGTCCGCTGCTGTGAATTGTCCCTGTATTTTCAACGGTACGTCGCCTTTTGATGACATCACAGAGGGATTTAGAACTCACCTCTGCTTCCTGTCATTTTAAACTTTTATTTTTCTCGAAATTCTCCACAAACTGCAACTTCACGGATGTAAAACTATGATAAATTTACTATCCACCAAGCTAAGTCATAATTAGAAAAACTTGACAACCTTTATTTAGACGTTAAAGTATAAAAGGCAGCTTCAAAACTCCAATTCAAAGTTTAAATAAAAGGAATAATTGGATTTTTATTTATTAATTACGACGGAGTATAAGGGCCAACTGAAAAAAAAAATGCGGACATTACGAGAATAAACTCGTAACATTTCGACATTAAACTCGTAATTGTATGACTTTTTCTGGCTTCGACTTTATTCTCATACATTTACGAGATTAAAAGTCGTAATATTACGAGAATAAAGTCGTAATATTACGACTTTTAATCTCTTAATATTATGAGATTAAAAGTCGTAATATTACGAGAATAATGTCGTAATATTACGAGATTAAAAGTCGTAATATTACGACTTTTAATCTCGTAATATTACGAAAAGAAGCTATTTCTTCCAAATCTGTTTGGTTCTTCCGACGAAACAAACCCAAACGTCTGCATTGTCGCTTCAAAGTCCTTAAACTAATGATAATGTGGTGATGCTGTGCTAAAAGACACAGTATTTCTTCGTGCGTAAACCCTAGTTCAAAGTATAACCGCACAAAATGCTCCATATCTCCATAACACAGGTACTGGCTTCATACACATTTTCGACTGTATTCTCGTAATATTACGACTTTTAATCTCGTAATATTACAATTTTTAATCTCGTAATATTACGACTTTTTATCTCGTAATATTACGACTTTATTCTCGTAATATTACAATTTTTAATCTCGTAATATTACGACTTTATTCTCGTAATATTACGACTTTTTCTCGTAATATTACGACTTTATTCTCGTAATATTACAATTTTTAATCTCGTAATATTACGACTTTATTCTCGTAATATTACGACTTTATTCTCGTAATATTACGACTTTATTCTCGTAAATGTATGAGAATAAAGTCGAATCCAGAAAAAGTCATACAATTACGAGTTTAATGTCGAAATTTTACGAGTTTATTCTCGTAATGTCCGCATTTTTATTTTTTTCCCCCAAATGGCCCTTATACTCCGTCGTAATTAATCAAATCAAACCCTCTTGGCGTTTCTTACCCTCGGACAAATATGTCGCTGGATTTCTCTCCGGTGAAAATGTCGTCGTCCTCTAACACCACCTCGTCTGTGTTCCACACGATCACCCTCAGCTCAAACCTGGACACAAACACACGCGTGTTTTAGAGTCAAAGTGTATTACATGTATGTTACGGATCTTACTTCTTTGGTTTTCTCGGCGCGATGTCGAGGGCCGGTCCTGGCGCCGTCATGTCTTTGGGAAACATGTCCACCCACATCTCTATCCTGCCCTGAAGACAAATGAAGAAATAAATAAACAAAGTGTAAAAGGGAAAGTTAATTGTCAATCCATAAAATTAAATGTCTGTGTGTCTCCATGGAGTATTATTCTTTGTAACAACTTACACTGCAAATAATGAAGTTCTAGATGAGTTCAAATGTCTTGATTTCAGGATATTAATCTGAATTTCCGACGTTTTGACTCATTAAGATCAGTGGAGACGATTTATTTGATGGAACTAGATTATTTTACTTGTTTCAAACTGTTTGTGACTTGTTTCAACACATTATTTCTTACTTCAATCCAAATTATCTGTCAGTGGGTTAAGATCATTTTACTTACCCCACTGACAAATGTATTTTCTTATTTTAAGCAAAATTATCGCAGGATCATCAGAAATACCTTGAAACCCGTGAAATATTCTGCATCACATCAGCAATTAAATCTCATCGAGTCAAAACTTCTCAAATCCAGATAAAAATGATCAATTCAAGCCATTTTATGCTTTCATAGATTTACATTTTTTGCTGTGTACAAATGTAGGAATATGTATAAAATAATTGTCCGCAACATATACTACTTTTATTTGATTTAAGTGAGTTTAAGTTTAACGTCTAAATGACAGGTCAGACGACACATTTCACTAAAATGTAGTGAACATTAGGTCTGGGTGATACGGTGATAAAAATCGAATGTTGAGCTCGTCCTTGTGACAATCTGCTCTTTTTGTGAAATGTCTGTATCATGATTCATTGTTTGTGTCTTTAATGCAGCTGTCTGTTCAAACACACACTTTTTCTCCTGTTGTTTAGTCTTTAGTTGTGAGCAGATGTTCAAAACGCCTGCACAGCAAAAAATGTAAATCTATTCAAGCTTAAAATGTCTTGAATTTATAATTTTGATCTGGATTTGAGAAGTTTTGACTCGATGAGATTTACATTGCTGATGTGATGCAGAATATTTCACGGGTTTCAAGGTATTTCTGATGATCCTGTGATAATTTTGCTTAAAATGAGAAAATATATTTGTCAGTGGGGTGAGTAAAATGATCTTAACCCAATGACAGATAATTTGGATTGAAGTAAGAAATAATGTGTTGAAACAAGTCACAAACGGTTTGAAACAAGTGAAATAATCTAATTCTATTAAATAAATAGTCTGCACTGATCTTAACGAGTCAAAACGTCGGAAATTCAGATCAATATCCTGAAATCAAGACATTTTAACTCATCTAGAACTTCATTATTTGCAGTGTGGGAGCAGTTCAGATTCCAGTCTTCTCTCAAACGTAAAAGCTCCAGGATGTGTTTAAAATGTGCACCGAGAGCCGAACGTAGATTTGCAAACATTTACCGCAAATTTGAACACAATACCAGTCACAAAAATCACAATTTGACATCTCGCTACGCCACAGTTTTGCGTATTTTGTTGTGAACGCACTTGCTCGATGCCCGGCTTGTCCGGGTGCAGCAGCGGCCTCGTCTCCACGTGTTCGGGCACCAGTTTACATCCCGCTTTGGGAATCTGCTCCCAGTGATTCAACACGCTCAGAGCCACGTGTTCGTCCGTCTGCTTCTTCAAACCTGGCACAAGAGCATGCAAACAAATCAGTATCATAACATCTCCTATACTTCTAGTGCAAGATGAAATGAAAGTAACATTTTATTGTCGAATTGTTGTGGCCGGCTATGTTTTTGGGTGTTTATTTTTTGATTTTGCCTTTTTATAAATGCAAAATTAAGTCATAAGGTGTTGGCTTTCACCTCTAACGCCTCACAGAGCAGTCAGCGCAGATATCGGGCTTTTTCAGGGCCTTTTCACAACTTTACACTGACATTTTTAACTGATATTTATAGATGAACAAGGATTTTGATCAAAAACGCACAATTTACATGTTTCCTGTGTGTTTTTTGTGTCATTCCTGCTCCGTCTGAGAAATAAAACCTCTTCGTTCAGCTCATACATGGGAAAAAATTGATTTCTAGAGGAGTTAAAATGTCTTGATTTCAGGATATTAATCTGAATTTCAGACGTTTTGACTCGTTAAGATCAGTGCAGACTATTTATTTGGTCGAACTAGATTATTTGACTTGTTTCAATCCATTTGCAACTTGTTTCAACACATTATTTCTTATTTCAATCCAAATTATCTGTCAGTGGGTTAAGATCATTTTACTTATGCCACTGACAAATATATTTTCTCATTTTAAGCAAAATTATCGCAGGATCATCAGAAATACCTTGAAATCAGTCAAATATTCTGCATCACATCAGCAATGAAATCTCACTGAGTCAAAACTTCTCAAATCCAGATAAAAATGATAAATTGAAGCCATTTTAAGCTTGGATAGATTTACATTTTTTGCTGTGCAGGGAGATCATTTGGATTGAAGTAAGAGATAATGTGTTGAAACAAGTCACAAACGGTTTGAAACTTAAAATAATCTAGTTCCATCAAATAAATCGTCTCCACTGATCTTAACGAGTCAAAACATCGGAAATTCAGATTAATATCCTGAAATCGAGACATTTTAATTTAGGTAGAAATTCATTTTTGCAGTGTACGATGTTTTGGAGTCTGTGTATAGACAACTTAACGATTATTCGATTATTTAATTAGTTGACAACCATTTCTTTAATCGATTTGTTGTGATTAATCGATAACTTGTTGCAGCTCTAAAAAGTAGTGGACATAATTTGCAGTTGTTGGTGTTTTATTTTCTTTTAATACGTTTTGTTCCCATTCCTCCAGTGTTTTCCCTTGCCCTTCGATGGGCCGTTGTTTGTTTCTGTTCCTGTCTGTCTGAGTTTAGTGTCTTGGATTTTGTTTATTCCATGAACTTTATTATTTGCACTTTATTAAAGAACATTTTGGGTGCATTTTGGGTCCTTCTCCTTCTGTTCAAACATGACATAAACAGTGCTGTATCATAAAAGGATATTCTACAGTCATGGCTGAAAGTATTTCTCCCTAAAAAGTATTGCAATTCCACGTGTTTTGCTTGACACATGTTTATTTCCTTTGTCTTTATTGGAACAAAACAACAACAAAAAAATTAAGAAAATGAAGCTAATTTGATATATTTCCACACAAAACTCAAAAAATCGTGACAAAATGATTGGCACGCTTTCAAAATTGTGGATAATAACTTTGTTTAAGCTTCTGACGCTCGTTTAAACTCTCCAGGGGCAAGTAACAGGTGTGGGCAATATAAAAATCACACCTTCTTGGGGAGAAATACTACATTTTATAGGAAAGAGATCACGGGTGACAACACTTTAAGTCATGACTGTATAAATTGAAACCATAGCAATTGGAAATTAAAAAAAAAATACTTGAATTTGCTGGGATAAATAAATAAGTAAAATTATGTATTGCTTATTGGGCCCAGAATTTGGAGTTAAAAGTCAAAAATGCGGCTGCTCGTACCGTTTTCGTCCTCGATCTCGGTCGGTCCCATGAAAACGCGGTTCTCCACTTTCACTTTCCCCTGCGGCCCGTAGTGAGGCCCGTCCAGTTTGCCGTCTTTACACAGCTTCGCCAAAATGTGCGTCGGCTTCATCGGGTCCCGCCAAACGTTGTACCCGTGGCTGTGGACAAAGCAAGCAAATTATCGGAATATTTTACTGGCACGATTCCCTCCAGGGGCGTCGCACTGGGGGGGTAAAGGGCGCTGGTTTCCCCGGGGCCCAGAGCAGGGAGGGGCCTTCAAAAGCATGCGATTTTTTGTAATTTTTCTACACTTTAATCTATTTTTCTTGTAATAAAATGCATTGCGGTTGAGTAAAGTCCTTATGAATGAGATCTAAAGGCCCCATCACAAAAAAAGAAAGAAAAAGAGTAAAATAATTGATGAAAAATAAAGAAATAAAGTGATTATAATGTGCAGTTAGTGTATTTTCTTGTAATCAAAGGAGTTTCAAGATCTTTGTGAAATTGGTCCGGTAGTTACTGCAAATGTAAACAGTACTGTATCATAATATAAACCGGTAGCTACTAGGGCTGTAGTCGACTAAAGAAATTTGACTAAAAATCTGTCCTATCGACCGATTGATCGACTAAAAGGGGTGGCAAAACTATGATGTATCTCTCTGTATATGACCCAAACTCCACCAAAAAGAACCACAATTGCACTAAAGTTGATGTTAAAAATAACAATTCATACAGAAAAGTAGTAGGAAACAGTGTATTCATGTTAGATATAGATTAAACTCATGATTCACTCCAAAATCTTTAGCTAACTCACGCCATATCTTAAGTTTTTTTTGTGCCATTTTTGTCGTATAAATCCTTTTAATCGAAATAAAATAATTAGTCGACTAAAAAAGTGCTGGTCGACTAAAACATCATCGACTGATTAATCGACTAAAAGACTACAGCCCTAGTAGCTACACAGTAAATGTAAATTAGCAAGTTTCTGTTGTGTGTATTATGCACTGGGGGCCCACCGAGAAGGTTTGTCCCTGGGGCCCTGAATTTGTTGTTACGCCCCTGATTTCCTCCAATATTGTATTTTAATGTATTTATTGCAAGACAGACAAGGCAGATGGTGAAAGATTATGAACATTTACAGAACCAAACAGTAGACACACAAAAGTAAAAGTTTGTAGACTTATTTATGTCAATCCAACAGAAATATGTTAAAACGTGTCTTTCAATGTTATAGTTGAGTTTTACTTATCAGACAAATGTGAAATGTCATATTAATTAAGTTTACGACATATCTTTCTGTCTTTTTTATTGTTAATCAGCTCTTTTTGTACTTTGTTTTTACTATAAACGATAAACTTGATGTTCAAATTATGCATTTCTTTAAAACAACTCAGTAATATCTAAATTTTGATATATTTCCCACCTCTTGTGTACGTCTATTTTATTTTTTTTGGTGTTTTGAGGAAAGGGGACATGAGAGGATAGAGATTGAAGAGGAAAATGAAAATTAAAAATAAGCAAATAAGTAAATAAAAATAATTAATTAAAAATATAAAAGAAAGAGAAGGAGTAAAGAGTAAAATAAATTAATTAAAGCAATAAATAAATACATATATATTGATAATAAAAATAAATAATCAGCCACAAGTAAGACAAACATATATAATAATAATTAATGAAAAATAAATAAACAAAACAAACAAATCAACGGTAATTATAGTAAAGGAAAATTGGTAGTGACACAGACCCTTTATTTCTCTCTCTCTCTCTCTCTCTATATATATATATAAACTTACATATTTTCCACTTTTTTTAAACATTTCCTTCTTTTCTTTTCCCCTTTCCTTTACTCATTTCTTCACGTTTCTATCTTTGGGGCAGTACTTGAGAGTCTTACATGGCGTAGCTGCGTCCGATCCCGCACGTGGCCCGGTGTTTGCTGTAGAAGCGGTTCTCCAGGTCGATCTTGGTCTCTCCGATCAAGTCGTCCGTCCCGACCAGGTCCCAGTCGTAGATGGACACGCTCAGGGTCGAGTCCATGGGCAGCGTCGCCTCGATGTCGAACGATCTGGGCGACAGAAAAACACGTACGTTCAGGTGAGGTGAAGTGTGAAGTGTTTTTTCGTATCAGCGCAAATGCAGCGGGTGTTTTTTAAAGTTTATACGACGGGTTCGACGAGACATTTCACTAAAACGCAGTGAACGTGATTATATTTGAGAATTTACGTAACATTTTTCCCATTTGTCCCCAGTTTGACAATTTTTGTAAAGTTTATAATGTCACTTCCTGTTGAACACGAGCAGCAAATATGACATAGATAGAGGTAATTCTACAGCTGTTACCTAGCAACCATTTTGAAAACAAGGGCCAAAATCCATATAAATTACACAAGACTTATGATTTGACAATAAATAATACCGGATAACACCTTTGTTTTGCCGAATTACCTTTTAAACGGTCAAAACAATGTGCTAGTTGTGTGTAAATTGTCCCTGTATTTTCAATGACACGTTTTTTTGATGATTCCATTTCAGAACTCAGCACCACTTCCTGTCGTTTTAAAGTTCCCACTGTAATGTCATCATTTACAACCAGGAAGTGAAATTAAAAACCTAATAAAATAGCTAAACGGGGGTAAAAATTGTAAAGATTTCAGCAAAATGTTAAATATATTTATCTTAACTGCATTTTACTTCAATGAACAGTCCAACCTGTCAGAGGCGCTTTAACACAGACAGGCCACTATCAGTGACTCCTCCCAGTGGGCGGGGCATAAACTAGAGTCCCAGCTCCAAGACTTCGAAGTTGAAATGTTTTGACTTTCTTAACAGCATCCGGACGACAACCCAAAAGGTTTTTTTCTAAAATGGAACACTCCTGGACGAATTACTCCGACTTTGTGCAGTGAAAATAACGATTATCATGATCAAAATACCACTACAATTATCTTTTTTCATCGTCAGCCAGTCATGATTTGTCGATTAGCCCCACTTTTGCTATGTTTCTGACACGGTTCTTATTAGACGTACACTGCAAATAATGAAGTTCTAGATGAGTTTAAACGTCTTGATTTCAGGATATTAATCTGAATTTCAGACGTTTTGACTCGTTAAGATCAGTGGAGACGATTTATTTAACAGAACTAGATTATTTTACTTGTTTCAAACCGTTTGTGACTTGTTTCAACACATTATTTCTTACTTCAATCCAAATTATCTGTCAGTGAGTTAAGATCATTTTACTTACCACTGACAAATGTATTTTCTTATTTTAAGCAAAATTATCGCAGGATCAGTCAGAAATACCTTGAAACCCGTGAAATATTCTGCATCACATCAGCAATTAAATCTCACCGAGTCAAAACTTCTCAAATCCAGATAAAAATGATCAATTCAAGCCATTTTAAGCTTGGATAGATTTACATTTTTTGCTGTGTACAGAAATGTGTGGTTTCTTTTCATAATTTCCCGCGTCAGAACTCTTATTCCTCACACGTTTGACTCACTTTCCAAACAGGGGGTTGAGCTGTTTGGAGATGTAGTTCTCCTTGTCCTTTATCTCCGTCTTCCCGAGCCGGATGGTGATGTACGGGTCCGCTTTGCCGTTGATGTCGGCCGGGTGCAGGTCCGTCGCCTGGTCGGGAGCACAACACACAGAACGTAAACCATAACCTGCTCTCACGGCGGCGCGGCGCGTGCAGAGGGCGGTCGCTCACCCGGACCACGTAGACTCGCACCAGGACGTTGACCGGGTCGTTGTGAGGGATGTTCTGAAACATCCCCATGTTCGACTCGAAGCTCGCGTCCCGGGACATGTCGTCGGTCACTTTGTATATGCACATTGAGCCCTGGCACAAAAGGGGACAAGACTCAATCGTTTAAAACAGTGGTTCCTGACAGTTTTTGTTTCACGTACCGCCTAAGCTTTGTTTCACGCTCAGAGTACCCCTTCACTTGAGTTTCGGGCAAATAAATGTGTTTAATGGCTGAATATAGTAAATTATTATTACTATAGTTTTGTTTTAATCATATTTATGGTCCAAGATACTCCAAAAAGATGCTAAATTTACTTTTTATTCAGATAAAAGTAAATTTCCTCTTTATTTAAAACCTGAAACCGTTCTAAGTACCCCCTGGTAATTTCTCACGTACCCCTTTGGGTCCCCGTACCCCTGGTTGGGAAACACTGGTTTAAAAGCAATGTCGACAATCAGGGTCCCACACTTTGTTCGAAACGATCTTCAGTGATTTTTTTCTTTTTTCAATTTTAGAACAATTTACAAACACAAACAAATAAACAGGACAAGACCAGAGACAGCACAACCAAAACTGGGACAGAAGACATCCAAATAAAATTAAGACACACAGAGTACCAATTAACTGTCCAGTTGGTCTAAAGCAGAGGGGGGCAAACCAAGGCCCAGGGGTCACATGCGGCCCTTTTGCCATTTTGATCCAGCCCGCAAAGCATTTAATAATATTTTTTATGAGTTATGTATGGCGCATTTGTCATTTTATAGTGGTCTGAGGCTGCAGGTGCTTGTTCACTCCACTAGATGGCGTTGTTTCCCCATTTCTTTTCGTCAAAATAACTGTAGTATAATGGATGCGTGGCGATTCCAACAGAGGGCGCAGTCCAAAAACAACAAGTGCTGTCCATGATATGTTCTTCTTTAAGACAAGTCAATAGGGGATACATTCACCCTGTCGACATGTGAACGTATCTCCTATTTATTTGTGTTTAAGAAGAACATTTCATGGCTATAACTGAAGAAGCATTGTTGGACTAATCACAGGAAGATCTGGACCAGCCGTGACACACCACCAGAGCTGGAGACAGTCCTGAGGAAGGCTCGCTTTACTCGAACATAAAATAAACCATACTTTGGGAAAATGTGTCAATGTGAAGTGTCTTCCTCTAAGACACAAAAACTTTAACGTCTTGATTAAACCGCAATGTTTTGAATTTATGAGCAGAAACTCTACCACTGTCACACCAAGTATTGATCATCTAATCCCTTGATTTTCCTCCAGTGCGCCGGAGAACACTAGTGCGCCTTGTGGTTTGGCCAGGTGTGCCTTGACAAAATGTTCAGTTTGAGTTAACAGATTCAAAAAGGTGGATGTAATTGACAAATGTTCAATTTGTCAATCATCAGCATCTTCATCAAAAAAGAACACAAAACCATCACTACTGCCAAATTTAAAGAACCAGAAAATGGCACAGACATTATTTGGCTCATTATACACCAGATTTTTTTTTTTTTTTTTAGTAGTGGTTGGTGTGCCATGGTATCTTTTGAACCCATAAAGTGTGCCATTACTCAAAAAAAGGTTTGAGTGATCTAATCCAGTGTTTTTCAACCTTTTTTGAGTTGTGCCACATGTCTTGGGTTTAAAAGATACCACAGCCCGCTACCTACCACTAAAACATGACCAAATCAGACCATTTAGTTAAAAAAATATTGTATATAATGAGGTAAATAATGTCTTGTTCTTTAAATTTCACTGCAAATAATGAAGTTCTAGCTGAGTTAAAATGTGTTGATTTTAGGATATTATTTTTTGACTCGTTAAGATCAGTTAAGATCAACACATTATTTCTTACGTAAATCTCATTGAGCCAAAACTTCTCAAATCCAGATAAAAATTATAAATTCAAGCCATTTTAAGCTTTGATAGATTTGCATTTTTTGCTGTGTTGGTAATAGTGATGGTTTTGGGTTCTTTTTTTGCACAAATGTTGCTCAGGACACTCCAAAAAGGTAAATTAGTTCATGAAATCCGCATTTGTGAATCTGTTAACTCAAACTGGATGTTTTCTCAAGGCAAACCTGGCAAAACCTCAAGGCAAACTGGCTGAAAATCAAGGATCTAATCTAAATATTGATGGAAAACGTGTTGGAAAAACTATTCTTTACTTTGAATTTCCCCACGATCCTGTCTTCGTCCGAGGCGTTTTGCTCCTCGTCGTCCCCGGCTTTTCCTCTGAACAGGTTGAAACTGTGCAGCCAGTCCTCGAAGTTGTCAAATTCACTCTCCAGCTCTTTAGGATACACCTGAGCGAGAATAAAACAGGATTATTAATGGGTAAACACTTTGCAAATTTGAAATCAAGCTTTTAAAACAAATTTGCCAGTTTTTGTTTAAAATAAGTTACTAATTGTATGTCCTTTTGATTCTATCCTTTGGTTGTTTTTAGTTGTAGTTGTTTTTATTATTATTTTCAGATTAAAGCAAAAGTATCAATAGAATAAATGCTTCAATGAAAATAAAGTTAAATAAACAAAAAATAACACAGTAAAATAAAAAATAGAAAAACTAAATTACAAACATACAAAAATAAATCAAACAAATGTATAGATGATAGTATAAATTATCAGATTTGTTAAGCTTTAAACCCAACAAATAATCTATCTATGTTTATGTATTTATTTATTCAATCTGGATACATCAAATAATGAATAAGAAAAAATTTACACAAAGTTATGTATGTTAAAATTCAATGTAATCTTTTTTTTTCTCAGTAAATTATTAAAATTAAATACAATTTGAATGGTCGAAGTCAAAGTCTGCAATTATTAACCGCTGTCTAAATGCAGTTTTATACATTTTATTTTAATGTTTCAATGTTTTCCCGATTGTTACAGACCCTTTGAAATGTGACGTCATAAAAATTCTGGAATGGAGGTGAAATTAAGTTGATTGTCTCACATTAGATCTAAATTCTACTGGTTTTAAGTGTTTGTGTTGGAAAAAAGCAACACATTTGAATTTCCAGAGTAGAAAGGTCAGTAAGTTTGCTTTTCTATAACAAATGATGGATAAAATACAGTTTCTAGCCATAAAATTATATTTTTGCTTCAAAAGAATCTAATGTATGGAATCGTATCTAATATATCTCTAGATAAAATGAAAAATGATTGTGGGTTCAACATATTTTTTTTCCAGTAAAACCCATAAATCTGGATTGTTCCTTCATCAAAAATGCAAAGAGTTCATCATAATTTCCTAAAACACAATGTAAAATACAATAATAAATGTGTTTAAAGCAGCTCTGATGTCACTCACATGTGTCTGAGGCTTTTACTGACACTAAATCATCTCAATGTTTCATATTTTGTGATATTCTCAGGTTAATCCCAGTTTCTCCAGTGAAATCACATTATGTTATGTCACTTTTGCCTCCGTTCTGAATATAGAATGTTTTTGTTTTCAGACTTTTAAAGGGTCCATAAGCCGCTGAGCATGTTTAATACGTGCACTTTGAATGGAATCTTAGTTTTAACTCGTAAATCTCAAGTAAAACCGTAAAAATCGCTCTCATATTTGTGTTTTTACGGTCCTGGCGTGGCGTAAACCTCACCTTGAGTTCGTCCAGTTTGGGTTTCTTCTTCTCAAACGGGTCGTGGGCCATGGACTTCTTTTTCCGGGCTTTTCCCTTCTTGGTGCCTTTTACGGGAGAGTCATCAGGTTTGATTTCTGAACAGTTTTTTACGACGGCGGAAAAGGAAAGAGGGAGACGGGCAAAAAGAGAAAGAGAAAAGCACTCGAGACATGAATTCAACATGAAAGTCGTCAAATTTGCTTCATCGCTGAGACGTAAAATTCTGTAAACTTTTAGGGTTCAACGCATTTTATCTTTTTATTTTTTTAATTTTTATTTTTATTTAAGGTGAGACATTGCAGGTGAATAGGAAAAAATCTTAAATTTAAAGATATCAATTTGAAACTTCTCCTGTAGTTTACTCAATAAATCTAAGAAAACAATATATTACAAGTTTTTCATCATGTCATGTTTTCATGTAGAAATAAGGCATTTTATGTGTAAAAATGGCCAAAAATACACATATTTGGGACATTTAAATCTGAAAAATGGACAGAACCAGGTTTAAATTTCTTGGTTCATTTTGTAACATATTAGTTACAAAAAGATTTACAGAGGGGATTTTGGATTTATTATTTCGTTTTTGAAGTAATAAGATCTGACTGAAAATTGTCCTTAAAATTCAGATTTTGACTGTTGTTGGTTTTTTTTACTTAAAGAGTTAGATATTAAAAAATCCTTCTGTGCGTTTGGTCTAAATCTTGTTGAGTCCAGATTCTACAGTTTGGTGTAGGATCTACTTTAAGGCTGATCTTTATGTCTCGAGGGACAAAAATGCATTTTAAGAAAACGGCCTTTGAAGTTACAATGTCCCAGAGAAATCTATGGATGAAGTGGATTCAATGGAAGAATAAAACATTTTCAGGAGCAGATTGGACAAGTTTGTTGTTTCCACATGAAGCCGATATGATGAGAGAACAAACTGACCAAAAAAATGACTTTTGCCTGCAGTGTCTCGCCTTAAACAGTGAATTCCCAGTGAGAATGCAAACTGTGGACAGGTCGTGGAGTCAAATGCCAAATAAATGTTGAATTACTTTGTTTGACATTGTTTTTTTGGACATTACTTTGACTTTTTTAACAACCCAATGCCAAAATAACTCCAGAAAAATAAATAAACTCAACATTTGAATGCGTCATACTTTGTTTTTGGTCATAAAATGTTGACCAGAACAGGATCAACAGAGAATACTGATGGTATTTTTGAAATGTCGTGTATTTTTATTTGTATTTGAGGACTTTCATGGAAGCATCTACTGTGCGTGAGTTAAATACAGGCCATGTTTTTCATTCATGTCACTTTGAAGAGCTGCTGTTTGAGGACGACTGCGGCGGGACAGAGAGACAAGTTAGTACATGCAACCTTTAAAATACTACTACTACTACGACTACTACTACTAAAACTACTGCAAATACTACTGAGTTTACATAGCCCTCGATGCAGACTAAAGAGGACACACGTGCAAAAATTAAACTACTATAACTGGGGTGAATTTGGTTAATCTGGGAAAACTTTTTGATTTTGATTTTATGATTCAAAAGATGTAATATTTTGATTTGAATTTTGCTATTGTTATGCCAAATCTTTCAAATCTACACAGGAAGTCTATACGAAGGGTTATTTCATTTTTGTTTTTCCTAATTTTGACCAGGTTTGGTGGATAGCACAAGTGGTAAATATTTATCACAGTTTTTGCTGTTTGTGAAGATGATTCCCACTTGTCGAAACTAATAATTTAAATTTGTGACTTCACTAGACCCTATTACTCACTTTATTAAAATAATAATAATAATAATTTTAGCTGTGCCCATCTGTATAAAATGTTGGCCTTTAAAATGTTGTGACATCGTCTGAAATACAGCAGTCACATAACGATATGCTGCTGCGGTCTTGCAAGGACCACAAATCTATCTTTAAAAAATCACAAATTAACTTTATTCTTAAGTGAAAAAAATAACTGTATTCATATAAATGTATTCATCTGGAGAGTTTCTTGCCTTTTGCCTTTAATCCCACAAACAATAAAATGTCCAGCTTTATGTAATGTCCCAAATAATCCAAAGTCAGCTGCTTCTATCACGATGAACGCTGCTGCTGCTGAGGTCACAGATACAGACTAAAGATGACACAAGCAAACACTAACTACTTCTATTACTATTACTTCCAGCACAAATATTGTTAACTAATATATATTCTACTGCAGTGGGACAGAGACACGACTCAGTGGCATTAGACAATGGACTGAACTGGAGATCGTAAGAGAAATAAACATTCAGCTTTGACAAATGTTCAAGTCAAACAGATATTTAGTGCAGTCGGTTTTACCTCCGTCGCCCAAATCCATGTCGTTGTCCTCTGTGTCTGAGAGAGCGGCCTCTTGAGCTCTGAGCACCTGAGAAACACAAGCACAACATCAGTTTGAAAACAACATTATATGAACATTTGACGGATAAATACTGAAAAACAGGACAAAGTTTGTATTGGAAAACATATCATATTCACTGCAAAAATGAATTTCTACCTGAGTTAAAATGTCTTGATTTCAGGATATTGGTCTGACTCGTTAAGATCAGTGGAGACGATTTATTTGATGGAACTAGATTATTTTACTTGTTTCAAACTGTTTCTGACTTGTTTCAATACATTTCTACATTTCTTACTTCAATCCAAATGATCTCCCTGCACAGCAAAAAATGTAAATCTATTCAAGCTTAAAATGGCTTGAATTTATCATTTTTATCTGGATTTGAGTCGTTTTGACTCGATGAGATTTAATTGCTGATGTGATGCAGAATATTTCACTGGTTTCAAGGTATTTCTGACTGATCCTGCGATAATTTTGCTTAAAATAAGAAAATACATTTGTCAGTGGAGTAAGTAAAATGATCTTAACCACTGACAGAAAATTTGGATTGAAGTAAGAAATAATGTGTTGAAACAAGTCACAAACAAGACAAATAATCTAGTTCCATCAAATAAATCGTCTCCACTGATCTTAACGAGTCAAAACGTCTGAAATTCAGATTAATATCTTGAAATCAAGACATTTTAACTCATTTAGAAATTGCAGTGTTTAGCGACCTAACATTACATTTTACATTAATCAAACAGTGGATCTTTCTTGTGCAAATAGTGATGTTAGTCAATGGCTTCAAATGACTACAATCATTTGATAAATGAGCTGATTTTCGTCCATCTCGTCCACCAAGTTGTTTTCCTGACTTCATGTGCATCTTTCAACCCGGAAAAACAATTTCCAGAGTTCCCGAGGTCCACATAAACACAGCATTAGAGGCCCCCAACAACAGTGTTCCTAAACGTGACCCTAATCTTACCCTAATTGTGAAAAAATATATAAAAAATAATAATCTTTTGCATAACCACCAATGCAAGACGACAATCTGTGGCGTAAGTGGGTTGGGAAAAAATGAAGCGTTTTAGCACTCAGCTCTACTTCCCTTCCTGTCTTCACAAACTGCAACTTCACACGTGTAAAACTATGCTAAATATTTAGCACAGGTGCCCTCCCACCAAACTAAGTCAGAATTACAATCATGAGAACCTGCATATAGACTTTACACTGCAAATAAGGAATTCCTGGATGAATTAAAATGTCTTGATTTACGGATATTAATCTTAATTTCAGACGTTTTGACCAGTTAAGATTTGTTAACACTATTTATTTGCCGGAACTGGATTATTTTACCTTTTTCAAACCGTTTCTGACTTGTTTCAATACAATTCCTCATATTTCAAGCCAAATTATCTGCCAGTGAGTTAAGATATTTTGACTATTTTCTTATTTTAAGCGAAATTATTGCAATTATCGGTCAGAAATACCTTGAAAACAGTGAAATATTCTGGGGCACATCAGCAATTAAATCTAAATGAGTCAAAACTAAACAAATCCAGACAAAAATGATAAATTCAAGTCATTTTAAACTAGACTAGATGTACATTTTTTGCTGTGTAAATACTGAGACATTTTCACACAAACAGGAGCCACAGTGTTGGGCCCAGACCTCGGTGAGAGTCTCGATGGAGGCGAAGTACTTGGACCACCAGTCCAGCATGCTCTCGTCCAGCCCCTCCTCCTCCACCTCCTCGCCCTTCTTGCGCTTCTTCTTCTTCCCTTTGTCGTCGTCCTGTCCACAAACACATCCTGTCACAGAGCTGCGTGATACGGCAGAAAATTATGATCACGATTTCCTTGGGGCCAGATCATGATTTCCATTTTATCAGGATTCATGTTCACTTTGTATTTTTCTGTTGTCTTTAATAGAGCTGCACCATTTAGGAAAATACCTAATGTGATGAGATTTGGAATTTTTTAAATAATAAGACTCACATTTTCAACACAATTTTGCCGCTTTTAGTCGCGTTTTTGTCACGCTCAGTTGTGTTTGTCGTATTTCAACGTGTCTTTGTCACTTTTAGTCACGTCTTTGCCGTTTTTAGTCGCGGTTTTTTCACTTTTAGTCACGTTTTGTTGCATTGAGTCCCGTTTGTTGTTTGTAGGTGCGTTTTTGTCACTTTTGAACGTATTTTTATCGATTTTGGTCGCGTTTTTGTCGCTCGTTTCAGAACATGTTTGTACAAATCCAAACTACAGTGTCAGCAGTTTTTATTCAAATCAAAGCAAGACATTTTGTTGTTTGTGGAAGAAATTATTGCACTTCAAAATTGCAGCCTTGCTAATTGCATCCATTAAAATTGTGTTTTTGTGTGGATTTGGTTTAATTGTGCAGCTCTGGCCTTTAAGAGGTAAATAAAGTCATCTGCTCAGAGGCTTCAGAGGCTAAACAACAGGAGAACAGACAGCTGCATTAAAGACACAAATAGTCAATCACGATACCGCGAGTTCACAAAATAACAGATTTTCACTGGGACCAGCTCAACATTCCATTTTTATCATCGGATCGTCCAAAAAATCATGTCACGTCACGTTTATGTCAAACACAAACAGAAATAAAATGAACTCTTACCTCAACTTTGACCACAGCATCAGAGCACTGGCGTAAAAGTAAAACATAATTAATATTCCTGACTTGAAATGTTTATTGTATGGAAATGATTTGTATAAACTCACAGAATCGAGTTTGACGACTGTGTCCATCTTCTTGAAGTTTTGATCTGGCTCCGTGTTGACAACAATTATTTCCTCTAAACCAAGAAAACAGAGAGCGTTAAGAGATCATTTTATTAAACAAGAGTTGTGATGTGATTTGGCAGATTTTTGTAGCAGGAAATGGGTGTGGAGTGTTTGCATTTTTGTCGAAAATTGAGTTGATTAAATATTTAGTACTATCAAATCAAGATTTCTTCAAGTTTGGTAATTTTTTTTAGATTTTCTTAACAGGGCTTCCGTGGGGCATTAAAAGTCACTTTAAAAATGCATTATAAAGCATTAAATTCACTTCCCTCATGCAATAAATATAAAAAAAAAACATTTTGAAAAAAGCTTTATCCATCAGAACAATAACTATTAACATAATAAAAAATAAGCGCAAATGTTATCATCTCCCCAGAGCCGCTGTATCAGCCAATCAGAAGAGCGTGTACTGGATTTATTCATCTAAATGTTAAAAGCTTTGATCAAATCATCTAAAAAGTAAAATATTGGGCTCAAATCATACATGTGCATGGTTTAATTTAATGTTAATTGGGTTTTTGAATATTCTAAAGTGGTTTATTATATTCTGGTCATTCTGCTGTCAGTGGAATGATTAAAAAACAATGATTTTGACATGATAAAAGCCTAAATGTCCTGTTTTGATGTTGATTACGACATTAAAACTCTTGACATTGTTATTAAAGGTCCCATATTCTGCTATTTTCCCCTTTACGCAGTCTATTCTAAGGGCTTTGTTGATACATTGTTTGTCTGACCTGGAGTTTGACGTGCTCCAGTACCTCGACGACGGACGTTGCCGTTTGGTAAATAACAAGCTAACTCTTCGATCTGTCGTATCCATCGTGTAATTACTGTGTAGCATTAGCATTAGCTGTTTTTATTCTGTGGCTGCGCGCTTCCTGGAGGCGTGGCTTAAACACCGCGTCATCCATGGGAAGCCGCGTCATCTTAGTGAGGAGCCCCCGTCTGCCTGCTCAGCCGAGGGGGACAAAAAAGACAGTTCTCTAGCGAAAACATGCGGGAATCAATCAAAAAACCACTTTGGGCACACATACGAGGCCCAAATAGCACCGTAGGAAGGTTAAAACCTCTGAAAAGTCGATTTTGCATGTTATGGGACCTTTAAAAAGCATTACATTTAATTTGCTGAACCCTACTTGTGCAAAAACCCACATAATCTTGCAATGTCAGTGTCACAGCTTCAAATCTAAGCTCCTGGTCGGGCGGTGAAGTCTTAAGCACTCGCCCACTTCACTTCCTCACAGTCCAATAACAAACTAACCCCTGTCTGCAGCTGCACTGAAAGCTAAAGCTGGTACCGTTGGTGTTCCAGTTGTTGGCCTGCTTGTCTCCGGGCCTGTAGATGAACTTGCGGAGCGTTGGGACGGCGTGAGACCCGACCAGAGTGTAGCGCCCGAAGGCTCTGCAGTCGACCACGCGGATGTTCAGGGGAGGGTGCAGCAGCTCGTTCTCCGGCAAGTCCTGCACCCAGAAGACGTAGAGTTAAAAAGTGGTGACGGGGCCTGCAGTTCATGGTCTTTACAGAGTTTTGCACACTGTTCTTTAAAGAGAGACACAACAGGCGTTTAAATCGTTTGCTTTTTGGTCAGTTTCTGCGTTCTCGACATAAGAATTTTCGTGAATAAACAACAACAATCTGCTCCTAAAGATGTTTTATTATTTCATTTAATCAACTTGTATCAATAGATTTGTGTAAATTCAAAAGCTGTTTTCTGAAAATACATTTATAGAAACAAAGAAACAAAGATCTGCCCTTAAATTAGCTCCTACACACAGAAACTTAATAATCTTGGACTAAACAAGATTTTGACAGATTAAACTGAATATGTTGATATCTAATTCAATTTCTGATTTATTTAACTTTTAACTCACAAAAACTAGGCAAAGTTTGAATTTTTCTGACAATTTTAAGTTTATTCATACACTAAATAAATCGCCTCTGTATTTTCTTTATTTAAACAAATGAACAAGGTCACATTTGACGAATGAACTATTGAATTTAAACCTGATTCTAAACATTTTTCAGATTTTTATGTCCCAAATATGTGAACTTCTTACACATAAAATGCCAGATTTATATATGAAAATAAAAGATGATGATGAAAAACTTGTTTTCTTATATTTTTGTCAGCTGAATAGAACAGAAGTTTAAAATTGATATCTTTAAATTTAAGATTCTGGCTCCTCTTCAGCTGAAGTTTCAAATGCTTGTTTGAGTCACTTGGTTGAAAATATACCAAGGCACACCACCAACTGAAACATTACCAAATCACACAGTTGTTTGTTGTTGTTTTTTTTTTTTGTTATTTACGTTGCAGATATTGTCTATGCCAGTGTTTCTCAAACTGTGGTACGTAGACTTCTTCTGGTGGTACGTGGACACCTCCTGAATTGTAATGTTTACTTCATTTAAAGTACATTGTATTCATATTTTTGCCCTTCCTTTGGTAAATTTCTTGTTAAAACTACTGTGGCGACGGTGTATTCCGACTTAAGACCTGGTTTATCCCTAATTTAAACCTGAAATGGTACTCAGAAAGCCAAATCTTTTCTTTCGTGGTACTTTGGGTTGAAAGTTTGAAAACCACTGTGTGTCTGGTTCTTTAAATTTGACAATGGAGGCCGTTTATCTTTCATTTTTTTGTGAAGAAGCTGCCCAGAACACTCTAAAATAATACATTATTTCTTCAAATCCACGAATCTAAACATTTTAAGTATCGCCAAATATTTACATCTTTGTTGCAGCTTTGAGTTTTACAGAGAAATGTGTGACGTTTGTGTGATCTGAGCGTCTCATACCACTTCGAACCACTTGACGAGCGTGCTGAAGTTGGGGTTCTTCTTGTAGTTCGGGATGAGCGCCGACTGCACGCCTTTCCCCGCGCACTCGATGTCCACTCTGGGCCTGTCCACCTGCGCCAGGTTCACCCGCTTCAGGTCCCTCAGGCCCCAGAACAAAACCTGCAGAGATGGGTTTAAATGTGTTTGAGAAGGAGAGAAATGTCTTTACAGCATTACAGGGTTCTTAAATTATGTCAGATTCTTGTTGCTCGCTGTGGGAAGAGAGAAACTAGAAAAGCTCAAAAACCAAGACGTAAACAAGGATGAACACGGCATTGACCAGTATCAAAAATTAGAACGCCATGAGCTCTAGTTTTGAGAGAAGTTCCCAAGAAAAATATACTGGAAAACGTCTCAGTAGCACGTACAGAGATGAAAGTAGTACAACAAAGACTTTCTACAAAACAGATAAGAGCAAGGGAACTCTTTCACTGCTATTTTCAACAATATGTTTTAAATTACAAGCATGTTTGTGATGAATAATTGTTAAGGTACAAAGATGAAACTTGGCATGGAAATAAAACATGTTAGGACAAGCAAAGTGTTAGATTACGGCCCACGCTAAACCCCACAGGAAGTCGGCCATCTTGGATCAAACCCGGGACAAGCGCACAACATCGTACTTTTGACATCTGCTCCAGTTTTCATCAAAAACTCTTCAAATTTGGCCAAAATTTACTAAACCCATTAGCAGTTACATTTTTTTATACTATGTAGGCTGTGGTCATGGTGATTTTTCAACAAGATATTTACAAATCTATCCTTCATAAACTTTGTCGAATTTGAATGGACTCAATGGAACGTGCAGATTTGTGAGGTGGATCCAATGATACTGAAGGAAAATCAAGTCTCTGTCTAAGAAAATTGTTCTCTAGCGCCCTCTGGAAGTTTTATTTTTACATTTAGTTTACATGTTTTCTCCCCGTGTGGTTCTCCCCGAGGTTTTTACTTTTTCCCCAGACAGTTTTTGTAGTTTTTTTCTTGCCGAGAAGGAGGGTCAAGGACAGGGGATGTTCTAGGACAGTTATACATGTGCCAAATTCCTTTAAAACTGCTTTTCTACTGCTGTTGGGATTTCGGGTACGGCAAAAATAAACTGAACTGAATGTGTGGACAGACGTTCTACCTCTGAGCCACAATCAGCCTCTTAATGTCCCAGTGACTTCACCTCGATCCTGTATTTGCTGAGCACGGGTCTGATCCCCAGAGGAACCGGAAGAATGGGCCCGCGGTCCATGTCCGTGGGTCCATCGATGGGAGGCAGGTCGGCTTTACCGTTCGGACCGATCTGAAACACAAGCATGTGCAATGTACTCTTTACTTTTACTTGAGCATTATTATATTATATATTTTTAATAAATGAGGTACTTTTATTTGAGTACAATTTAGTCTGGGTAAAGTTAAACTGTACTTCAGCTATATTTATTCATATTGAGTCTTGAGAGTATAATTCCATCACAAATAAACAACGCAAACTACTCAAAACTATCATAAATTAATGTAACTCTCTTTTTTGATTCTATATAAATATCAAACGGTACCAGAAGTACACTCACCCTCACATAAGTATCGGTTCATGCCAACGTGCGTCATACATCAAGAATAGAATTAAATTGCGGCTGTTCAGAGACATATTGAAGAGACTAGTGTTAAATTAGAATTTTTAGGTCAATTTTCAGTCGTGTCTAGTTTACTCAAAAAACAAAAAAGGAATCCAAAATTCCCTCTGTACTCTTTTTTTTGTATTTTTTTTATAACTAATATGTTTAATGTTCTGGCCTATCGAGGTAACTGTTGTGATTTTGGGCACTACAAAAATAAATTGATTTGATTTACTTTTTTGTACTTTGCCTTTTTATGAACAAAACAGGGTCACAAATGTTGCCTGAAAGGTGTTGGTTTTTCCCAAATAACGTCTCACAGAGCAGTCAGCGCAGAGATCGGGGCTTTTGAACGGCTTTTTTTGCGAATTTACATTGACATTTAACTGGCAAAGACCTTCATCAATATAAACACTAAATGCTGAAACTTAAAACTTATAAATATTTAGTGCGGCTTTTACCACACACAGGAAAAGTTTTAGAGACTTAGAAGCAATATTTCAGTCGTTGAAGTCCATTTTGTTTGACCTGTAGCTAATGCTGTGTTCCAGGCAACTGGGAATTGGGAAATATCTTTCCCACTTGAAAGATATGACTTCGGAGCATTTCATCTGAATTGACTCGTATGTAAACAAATTTGCTAATGCCAACTGTAAGCTAAACAAATGTGGACATTAAACAAACGTCTCAAACATGTTAAATAACAGATTATTTTCTGATTTATCCTGTAACAAATGTTTACATGGTTTATGTGTTGGTTAATCGCTCAGGACCTCTTTTGTGATGATTATTATCGCTGTAACATGTCATAGTTGATCATGTAAGTGAAGTGGGAGTCTCTCGACCAGCTCCAGTTCACAAATCGGATGTACCAGTTTGAGCGGCGATCCAGAACATTTTTTCAAGTCGGAGGTGGGAAATATCCAAGTTACCAGTCGCCTGGAACGCGCCATAATCACTAATGCTAATCATTTATTAGCATGTTCTCCATAACTCGCCACAACAAAGCCACATTTGTGTTTTAAAATGCATCTGTTCTTTTGGACGATGTAATTTGTTGTTGTAGAAAAGTAAGCACAACAGGAGACAGTAAAGATTAGGACTGTTCTGATATTTGAGCAGTTTATGTAGATTTTCTGTAGAGTTTGTTTACATTAGCGACCAGAATCAAGATGGCCGTCTGGCATGAACTGATTTTGACCACATTTCTTTTCCAAAATCTCACCTGCAGCAGTTCAAAAGCAGCCAGCATCTCTCCGGCGGTGCAGTTCCCTCTGTAGATCTGATAATACTCGAGTTGTGGAGGGAAGCGAGGCGGGCCGTAGTGTTCGTCGGCCATTTTGACGACCGGCTTTGCGAAAGTTCTCCCCATGAAGTCGGCTTTGCCCTGAAAACAAACGAAAACACCGACTCCAGCAGCCATTAAACAACTTCAAATCATGCTTTTGAATAACATAACAATACTTTGTCCATCACCAGAACATTTATACAGGTAGAAACATGGCTTTTGTGCACATGTTTCCAGACAGACAAGGACAAAATAACCAGTGAACTGCAAAACAGGATTGAGAGGATGATTCAATGCGCAAAAAAATGACAACTAGAAATACATGTAAAGTCTCTCTTGCAGTTAGTGGTTAAACAAGTCTAAATAATGAGGTATAATGAAAACTAGAGGAATGTTTGCCACAGTAATGTATAGTAAAAGAAATCCAGTTCCAGCAGCCATATTCTGACTGTAAAGATCTACTGAAGAACTCATGGAAACGTATTCTTATTTTATTTACAAATTTCAAATAGATAACTTAAAAATAAAGAGTATTAGGGCTCTTTATGATAGTTCAATCATCGAGAATTTAAACTATTGGTCACTTGAAAGAGAAACTGACTCAGGAATGAGGAGTGAGACAGGGATGCGCTTGGTCACCCCTTTTGTTCAATTTGTACTTGGAACTATTCACCTAAAATATCAGACAAAACAATGAATTGTGTTGCAACTGATGGGATGAAACACAAAATTTACAAAAAATGACCAAACTAGAATCTTCCATACCTAAAGTGATACATTTCCTTCATAATATTGGTCTAATGTCTTTATACAAACTGAATATACAAAAAAAAAAGTTTTTTTTTCCTACTCGCGAATTCCGTTTATCTTTATAAGTAAAAATAATCTCTTAATTAAATATTTGGGTATAGTTCACCATAAAGATTTGTACAATTTGCCGCTCTTACAGTCACAAAATGGCCGCTGAAATTGCCACGGTAACAGTATCCATAATCTGTCTAGCTTTCCTTATACCTCATCGGGTCTAAACATGTACCGATCGTCCCACATTCAAAAAGCACAATGTTTAAGTTAAAGAAATGCAACAGGGACAAGTTTTATAAGATGTATTAGTTATGAAAAGTGTTATTGTTATATATAATTGTCCTTCTTGCATGTCTTTGTGTTGACTACACACATAAACAGTCGCTCTACTGTAAAACAAGCACAAACTCTACTTATCCCAATGTGGTCCAAAACAATGGAGTTATTCGCCGGAGCAGATGTGAAATTGATAGCAAAATATTTTAAATATACTGGATAAAATCAAACTCTTGCATAAACAGATGATGATGACAATCCCCTTTGAGTGTCATTTACAAAAGCATCCCAAGGACTAATGAAAGAAACATGGCAATTAAACAAATAGGGCTGAGCAAATAATACAATTTAAATCGAGATTAAAGTATTTTTATGGTTAGAAAAATGGCAATTAAAGTGGCTGTATCTGATTTTTGTCCAAGTAGTTGAGCAAAATGTGTTACAGGTTGTACTGGAAAAGCAGCTCTTAAGGTCAAAATGAAACCGCCGTGTGTTGTTAGCATGCTAGTTGTTGTTAGCATAGACCATGGATGTATTAAATGAACTGGATAAGGCCCTGTTTCCGCGAGCCAGATTGATTAGTGGCCGTGCGAGGTATTGCAGCCTTTTGGGCCCAGCCTTTTTGTATAAATGCATATTATAATTGCAGACAGTACTTAATTATTTTCAGTATTTAAATAAAATAGAAGGAAATTTTCTGTTTCTAAAATCACAGAAATTAGCGTTTTTAAATTAAGTGACGTCACGGTAAACATGTGTGAGCCGCGTGAACGAGCGTCGGACGATACATGAAGCACGTGGAAAAGGCTCGACTGGAGACACCTGTAAGTTGTATTTTATTTCATTTTAGACACTTTCACATTTGATCTAACATGAAGACTACAGTTATAATCACACAAGCTAACATTGACACAAAAACTTGCAGCTGCGTGATCGCTTCTGTCGCTCAAAGCATCATGGGGGATTGTCGTCACACGGTGGGAGGCGCTAGCCCCTTTTCAGGAAGTAATGTGGAAGAAAAAAACTTTTTTTGGCTTCACGCGCCAATGAGCACATGCCATAGGGATAAATAGGGCGCCATTTTGAATTAATCTTCCAGCTTTTATAATAGTCTATGGCATAGACACAGGGGAGTAGACAGGGGGGACAAAGAGGTCTGTTGTCCCAGGCCTTAGGGTCTTAAGAATTTGGCTCAGAATTTATCGCTCTTTCAATAAATGTATATTAGAAAAGGTCCCATCTGGGACTTCTTGCCCTGGGCCCCAAAATTTCTGTTGAGGGCCCTGCATAGACTTACACATAAATTAGTAAACGCGGTGTTCGATGTTCATGCTATCGGCCAGTCTGGTTTGATTTGAAGGTCCCAACGACCAAATTTAGCTCAAAGTCTTGTTAAAATACGTTGTTGATTGTGGAAACCTTTTGTTGTTTTATTTTAGATCCTGTAAAACTGGTAACTGAGCAAACTTTAACTGGGCTGAGAATTCTGATGTTGTGCTTCTGGTAAAAATCTAGTAACACTGAACATCATTTTTTACATTTTATTAAAGAATATACCATATAAATGAAATGAACATATTATATATATACTTAAAATTGTGATTGGAGTTTGACAATGAGCAGAATTGTGTTTATAAATGTCTACGTCTGCTTTACTGTGGCCTCTGAAAGTTGTCAAAAGCTCTTATAAATGTATTGCGGTGAATAATTAAGATGAAACATGTTTTAAAAGGGGATTAAGTCCAAACAATTTTAAATGTTGTGTTTTTAGTTCTGTTTTAAAATCAGGTACAGCCCCTTTAAATGACACTTAATAAAAGTCTCTTTTGTTTATGGTCAGGAAATGATAATTGAAATTTTTATTTGGTTTGACAAAATAAAATTGAATACAAAATCGAAATCAATAAGTATGAGGGAAAACAGAGATTTTTTTGTGTCTTACTGCCCAGCCCCACAAACAAGTATAACCAGGTCTGTATTGTTGCAATTGTGTATGAATTTGACACTGAACTGACACTTTTATATTAATAAACAAATTATTACTGCTTATTAGAATGATGTTATAAATTAATTGTGATCCTAACAAGCTTTGGAGTAAGGAAAGTGTTAGCAAATGTCAAATTAGCAGCAAAATAAGACATTTATAAGGGCCGAATAAATACACATTAACACTGAATTAAACACTAACAAGTATGCAGATTAGTTAGTTAGACGTCAATAATTGTTACCCTTGATTTTGTTAAAGACTGTTAATAAAAATGAATCAAAAGGACATTTTTACAACATTTATTGATCTGTTTTGTGGTTTCTGTGTGTGTTTCGTGCGTCCCGAGCTCTTACCACCGTGTCTTGGTCGTAAAGCTCGATGACGATGATGGGAGGGTCGTCTCTGAGCTCCGTGGCCTCTCCAAAGAGCTCCACGTTTTCAAAGACGAGGAGCTGGTCCCAGGTCGGGCACAGGGTCTCCGGGAGAACCTGAGAGAGAGAGCGAGAGGGAGAGAGGGAGAGGGAGGGAGGGAGGGAGAGACAGAGGAAGAGAGAGGGAGGGAGAGAGAGAGAGCGCGAGGGAGAGAGAGGGAGAGAGAGAGTGGGAGAGAGAGAGAGAGGGAGAGCAAGAGAGAGGGAGAGAGAGAAAGAGAGAGAAGGAGAGGGAAAGAGAGAGAGAGAGGGAAAGCGAGGGAGAGAGAAAAGAGAAGGAAAGAGAGAAAGAGAGAGAAAAAAATGGAGAAATGGAGAGACAGCAAGAGAAAGAGAGAGAGAGAACAAGAGAGATAGAAAGAGGGAGAGAAAGAGAGAGAGAAAGAGACAGAAAGAGATAGAGGGAAAGAGACAGAGTGAGCGAGACAGAGAGAGAGAGGGAAAGAGAGAGAGGGGAAAAGAGAGAGAGAGGGAAAGAGAGAGGGGGGAGAGAGAAAGAAAGAGAGAGAGTGTGAGCGAGATAAAGAGACATAAAGAGAGAGAGAGAGAGAGAGAGAGAGAGAGGGGAATTAAGAAATGGAGGGACAGAGACAGCGAGAGAGAGAGAAAGAAGAGAGAAAGAGTGAGAGAGAGAGATAAAGAGAGAGATAAAGAGACAGAAAGAGAGAGACAGACCTTAATATCTGATTCTAAAACATTTTATTTATTTATGATTTATTAAAGTTTTACGTTTAAAAAAATTAGACGAAAATTGAATTTTTAGGCGAGTTTTCAGTAAAATCTAATTTACTCAAAAACTAAATAAGAAATCCAAAATCCCCTCAGTGAAGTTTTTTGAAAATCTTAAAATGAACTATGGTATTTAAACCCGGTTCTCTCCATTTTTCAGAGTTTAATGTCCCAAATATAAGCAATTTGGGCCGTTTTTACACATCAAATGCCTTATTTCTACATGAAAACATGACATGATGAACAACTTTTATGTGAGTTAACTCGAGGGGAAGTTTCAGATCGATATCTTTAAATGTAAGTGTTTTTCCTGTTCACCTGATGTGTCTCTCCTTAACTGTCCTTACCTCGGTGACCTGGCTCTGTGTGGAGAAGAAGACTCGGGCGAAGGGATCGGAGAGGCCTGTGCTGTCGGCGGCGAACAGACTGCGAGCCTGATACATGTGCACGCGCAGCTGGAACATCTGCTTCACTGGAGACAAACACAGACCGTTAAACACAGCACATTTCAGTCTTCATGTCCGGGTATCTGACGTCTCACTCATGTAGGTGAGGCTGATGGGGGGCGAGGACGGCATCCCGGGCCCCTTGGACAGCTTGTTCTCCTCGAATCCGTTGGGGAGTCCGCTCAGATAGTCTCGGCGCTGGCGGTTCAGCCCCAGCCACAGGTACATCTCGATCTTGCTCTGCACCGTCCAGCCCGCCGGACCGAAGCCCTTCTTTCCGGGAATCTGAGGAGCGCATGGGAGGAAGAAATGTATCTGAGCACTGAATTAGACAAAAATAAGAGCAGTTTCTAGATTTGTGAAGCCTCCAAATGCTGTTGAGGACACATTCACGGTCAAACTAAAATGTATTTCTTATGTTAACGTTGAATTAAGTAACTTCAGGGATAGAGCTCCCCCTTTTTTTCCTTCCTTTTTATTGAAATAAGGAAGTACAGTTGCATACAAAAACATTACATGTTGCCAAATATAAAAACAGAGCCACAGTTTCTCAGGAGAGTTGTCTTTAGGTAGCCTGGCCCTGCCATATGAATTCTCGCGAGAATCCATCTGGGCTGTGTTCCGCTGTCAGGGCTGCACCTGCCGTTGTGTGCCGCACCAATCAGAGCGCAGCATTGTGGTTTGGGCAAAAGTCAAAAGGACAAACCTAAACAAACATGGCGGCACCAACGGACGTACTTCGGCCTGTTTCAACACATTTACATTATTTTGCTTTTGAAAACGTGCCATAGAAGTGCTTTGTGCATTTGAGGACGAGGAAGAAGTCTGTGCTTTTCTCTCAACTGGATTGCCCCCTAGTGGTTGAGCAACTACGTGCATGTAAATAATCTGTTGCTTTGGTAAAACCAGGTTTACACTGAATTGAAAAAGGTCTAAAAGAGGTTTGAAATACAAATAAAGAGTTTTTAAAACATGATCGTGTCTAAACCGGGATTAAACCAGGACTGAACTGAGATGAGGAGTGTTTAAAACTAGGATTATTTCAAATCTAAGTGAAGACAGGGGACTCGTTTAACCGGAACAAATTCAGTATAATTGAACTAAACCAAGAAGTCTAAAGGTGACGAATATGCAAAATCAACTTTAATGAGCTTTTAACCTTGTTACGACAGTGTTTCCTCATCATTTCTTTATGCAAAGTTGTATTTTGATTGATTACAGTGACAAACGTAGAGTTCTAAAACGTCATGAAGTCTCTTTTCAAAAATAAAAACATGTAAATAACGATCTGCTGCTGGTTACAGTTAAATATCACTGTGAAGAGGCGGGGTTTATCAGTTTTGAACAGGAAGTCAATGAACCTGTTTCAATTATTAAGCCGTTTTAGATTATTATCGCACTTTACGCTGAAAAAATGTAGAATGATGATCTAATTATGTTGTCAAAGCTGAACCTTTAACTGTGTATAATTCAGGACTTGCCCAAGACTAAATCAAGTCGAAACAAGGTCTTCCTCTGAACGAGTAGTGGACCAAACCTAAACTAAACCAGGACTTACTACGTCTGCATAAACCAGGACCAAACTGGGACAGATGCAAGAGCAACAACCAGGACCAAACAGGACTAAAGCAAGTGCAAACAGTCTAACTCTGAGCTAAATCAGACAAATCAAGGACAACATTTGGACTAAAGTATACCAAGACAGGTTAATGCCCAGGACTAATCAAAAACGGAACTAGAACCAAACCCGGACTCACCCTGAGGAAGAGGGTCTTGACTTTCCCGCAGTCCTTGCCGCGCTCCTCGTCCATGCTGGAGTACAGGATGTCTTTGGACGGGATACGGGCGTAAGCGACGCGTTTGCCGTTACTGATCATCCAAATGAACACGTCGGGAACACTGTGCTGAGGCTGAAACACAACATTAAAGTCCATGTGACAGTTTAGACGACACATTTCACTAAAACGATGTGAACATGGTTATATTTAAGATTTTACTAAACATTTTGCTCCCAGTTGGACAGTTTTTGTAAAGTTTATAATGTCACTTCCTGGTTGAACATGAGCAACAAATATGACACATTTAGAGGCAATTCTACAACTGTTACCGAGCAACCATTTTGACAACAAGGGCCAAAATCCATATAAATTACACAATAGTTATGATTTGACAAATAATAGCAACTTTATTTTGTTGAATGACTGGTTAAACTGTCAAAAAGTTGTGTCAGTTGTCTGTAAACGGTCTGTATTTTGAGTGCCATGTCACTTTTTGATGACATCACAGAGGGATTCCGTTTTAGAACTCAGCAATAATTATGACTTTGTTTGGTGGAAGGGCACCTGTAGTAAATATTTATCATGGGTTTACATTCATTTAGTTGCAAATTGTGAAGACATTTTGAAATATAAACGTCTAAAATGGAATCCCTCCGTGATGTCATCAAAAAGCGACGCTGTAAATACAGAGACAATTTAAATGTAACCGACACATTTTTATGACAGTTTAAACAGTCATTCAACAAAATAAAGTCGTGATCAGGTATTATTATTTGTCAAATCATTAACTATTATGTAATTTATATGGATTTTGGCCCTTGTTTACAGTCTGGTTGCTATGGTAACAGTTGTGGAATTACCTCTAACTGTCATATTTTGCTCATGTTCAACCAGGAAGTGACATTATAAACATTACGAAAACTGTCAAACTGAGGACAAATGGGACAAAATGTTTAGTAAATGTAACTGTGTACACTACAAATGTGTATTCTAACCTGTCATATAGAAATTAAACTTTTATTTTCCAAAATTTCTTCACAAACTGCAACTTAACAAATTTAAAACTATGATAAATAATTGCCACAGGTGCCCTCCCACCAAACTAAGTCATGATTAGAACATTTTGAGAACCTAAAATATAGACTTTTAACATATTTTTAGTCCACTTTTAGTCATTTATGTTGAAGAAAACCTTTATAAAAAACAAAATACAAAAAGACAGTTTCATCTGTTCATAGAAACAGAAGTAAATTGAACAGAAGTATAAAGCTAAAGCTGCAATTAATGATTATTCTAGCAGTCGACTTGTCAAACAATTATTTCTAATGTACATTGAGACTTTAAATACATTTTCAATCAATTAAAGGTTAAAATATGACGACTGAAGGCTTCTAGATGGAGAATATTTACAATAAAAAGTGTGTTATTGATGAAAATACCAAAAATGTGTATCCTTTTTGACATTTTGATTTAATTATGCTGCTGTCTTTGTTTTCGTATGTGTTTTAGGCTTTTTCTTATGTGTTTTAGAGTCTGTAAAGTCCAAATAACGATTATTATTATCAAAACACGACCACAATTATCTTTTAAAGTCGACTAATCACGAGTAATTGTTGCAGCTTTATACCGAAATGTCAAGTGTTTTTGAAGAAGCTCAGTCAGAATTATGTAAAAAAGTTTGAAAAAGTGTTGTAATTTCGACTCTCTTTGGTTAGTTCTGTCACGCTGCTTTTCTTAAGCTATGTTTGGTTTCATCGTCTGCCTCTTTTGTGCAACAATTTGTATTTTCTGCAATAATAAATTAACTTTTTATGTCATATTTTCTTACCTCATCAGCCAAAAACCGGAGCTTGTGCAGGAAGTTAAATGTGAGTTTGAGTTTGTCTCGGACGGTGCTCTTTTTGACCTGAGTCCTCATGGTCTTTGCCTGCTGCCCGATCGACTCCTGCAGCACAAAAAACACTTATTATCATCAAGAATACAGGTTTTGGAACTAAATCTGGACAAATCTGGTCTAAATCTGGAATGATTCTTGTTAAAATAGTAAAGCTGTGCAACACGGCAAAGAAAAAAAACAATTATCAATCTCAAATTCTTTTCAAAAACTAAATAAAAATGGTTTTCATCATTGATTTCACGATTATAAACAATAAAAGGATTACAATTTAAGGCGAGACACTACAGGCAACTTCAATTTTTTGTTTTTTGGTCAGTTTTCTCTCTCAACATATCGTCTTTCATGTGGAAACAACAAACATGTCCAATCTGCTCTTAAAGATATTTTATTCTTTCATTGAATCCACTTCATCCATAGATTTCTCTTGGACATTGTAACTTCAAAGGACGTTTTTTTAAATACATTTTTCATCAGCCCTAAAGCAGCTCCTACATCAAACTGTACAATCTGGACTCAACAAGATTTTGACAAAATGTACAGAAGGATTTGTTGATATCTAATTCTAAAACTGATTTAGAAATGTTTTAAGTTAAAAAAAGAGGAACATTTTGAATTTTTAAGCCAATGTTCATTCAGATCTTGTTTACTCAAAAACTAAATAAGAAATCCAAAATCCCCTCTGTACATTTTTGTAAATAACTAAACAAATTAACTAACGGAATAAACGAACCAAAAAGTTTAAACCTGGTTCTGTCCATTTTTCAGTTTTAAATGTCCCAAATATGTGTATTTATGGCCATTTTTACACATAAAATGCCTTTTTCTATTGCCTAATTCTACATGAAAACATGACATGATGAAAAACTTTTTCTTACATTTATGTGAGTAAACTACAGGATAAATCTCAAATCTACATTCCTTTTCACCTGCAGTATTTAGCCTGAAGTAAATAAAAATAAAAATAAAATAAAAATAAGGCAAAATTTGAATTTTTAGGACAATTTTCAGTCAGATCTAGTCTACTCACTAAACTAAATGAGAAATCCAAAACCCCCTCCGTACATTTTTGTAAATAAATAAAATGTGCACAAAATGAACAAAATTTCAGCTTTGACAGTCCCAAATATGTGCAATTTTGGGCCATTTTTACACAGAAAATGCCTTATTTCTGAATGAAAACATGACATGATGAAAAACTTGTAATACATTTTATTCTTACATTTATATGAGTAAACTACAGCAGAAGTTTCACATTGATACCTTGAAATTTAAGATTTTTTTCCTATTCATGTTCAGCGTCTCGCCTTAATCCAAAAAATAGCCCGTTTCATTCCTTAAAAGTCTGAATCCTGCTCCAGAGTGCATGCTTTTACTGACTGAGAGGATCGTTTGTTGACCTCTTGATTAAAATAAACAATAAAAAACAACTGTGCTGGATCTCAATATTGATTAAAATCTGATTAATTGCCCAGTTCTAACAAATCAAGAGTAAATAAACGTCTTTAAACTGAAGTACGCACCACGTCTGCCATGCACAGCTTCACTCTTTCTCGGTCCAGTTTGGTTCGGCCCGACTGGTTCTGGTCTTTGTTTGCGAGCGACAAAAACTGACTAAAAACAAGGAAAAAATTGTATACTTTTATTTAGTTTTCACCTGTCAAACAATAACAATGTTCAAATTAATGAAAAATGAGATAAAATTACAACGATGGAAAGTAACAAAGCACAAAAGTAAAAGTATTGTACTGTAAAATGTTAAAGTTTCTGTACTTCATCAGATTCTTTTTTATTTTACTTAATTACATTCGAGAGAGATCAGGTTTTGACAAAAATATGTAAATAACAATAACTTGATAAATAATTGTGCTGATTTTTGGTTTCAATCAATAACTTATTTCATCAAGATAACTATATTTAATGTTTTAACACAAAAAAATAAGTATTTCTCAAAATCTGTGTGAAATACTACACATTTTTTTACTCTAAAAGTACATTTTTCAACTGGTACTTCAATACTTTTACTAAATTGGATGTTTTATGTGATATTTTGACTTTTCTTGAGTAATTTCTTGCCTGTGCAGCTGTACTTTTACTTTTAATTGAGTATTTCTGCCACCACGGGATCAAAAACGGTCTGTTTTTCATGTATTTTCTGTGTCTGACCTGCATCCGTGGCTGAGTTCCTCCAGGACTCCTCTCAGTCGTCGTTCGGGATACGCTTTCTCTGTTTTTATGACTTCCTGGACGTCATTCAAACCCTCTTCCTGCAAATACAAGATACAGAGTTATTTTACTCTGATATTATTTGTGTATTACAACCAAAAAAGACCTTTTACGAACCAAAAATAAACCAAAAACCTTCTAAATTCTGCAGCAGGTGGGAATTAACCTTGAAATATTGTAAAAATATGAAAAATCTAGTCTGTTTTGGCAAATAAAAATCATTCAGAATGATTGACGAGAATGGTTTAAACACATTTACAACTGCAATAGTCACTTAAAATCATTTGAATTTAGATTTAGATGCCAGTATGTAATAATAATTGAACATGTTATGGTCGATTTCTTTTTTCCTCCAGTCGCCTCTTTCCTGGAATCGTGAATATACTGACGACAGAGCGTTTTCAAAGGTATATTCTTGGACTTGCCAGTTTGTCTGCGATGTTGTCGATGACGTTGGCGTTGAAAAGCCTCCTCCTCTGGTCCTGCCACCAGCTCTTGATGTAAATACAAGGCTTTCTCTCAAAGTACGGCAAGTGGAAGTAGTTTCTGAGGGAAAAGTGAGACAAAATGTTTAATCTTGTGCACGAAAACTGTGGCCATGTGACGTCAAAGTGTAAAATTTAAGGTTAAATTATTTTCCGGTTTAATGCGATGGATTATTTTAGGTTTATCTGAAAAGCATCATCCAAGTGAAGTTAAAGTGACACCACAAGGCATTGTCTGGAGTTGGAAATAACCTGCATGAGTCCACGGAGATAGAGATAAAACATTTTTTTGTTGAAATAGACACAAGCAAGAAGAAGCTTCTCCAGGGCAAGTACAAGTCAGGTTTGTGGAGTCCACTCACAGTAAGAATGCATGCTTTTATTTAAAAAACCAAGCAAAAAAAACCAAAGAAGATACACTTGGGGATTTTACAAAGAAAACATTAATTTTTTCGTAAACTTTAATTAATTTAATGCTTAAAGTCTATATGACAGGTTCTCATGTTTTTCTAATTCTGACGTAGTTTGATGTGAGGGCACCTGTGGTAAATATTTATCATAGTTTTACATTTGTGAAGTTGCAGTTTGTGAGGAAAATTTGAAAAATAAAAGTTTAAAATGACAGGAAGTAGTGCTGAGTTCTAAAATGGAATCCATTTGTGATGTCATCAAAAAGCGACAGTAGAAAAACTCAAATGACAACTTTTTCTGACAGTTTAAACGGTCATTCAACAAAATAAAGGTGTTATCAGGTATTATTATTTGTCAAATAATAACTATTGTGTGACTTATGTGGGTTTTGGCCCTTGTTTTCAAAATGGTTGGTATGGTAACAGTTGTAGAATTACCTCTAACTATGTCACATTTGCTGCTCATGTTCAACCACGAAGTAACATTATAAACTTTACATGAACTGTCAAACTAGGGACAAACAGCCAAAATATTTAGTAAAATCTTAAATATAATCATGTTCACTTTATTTTTGTCAAATCTGCCAAATGGACAATAAGAATTATGGTACACTTTACTGTGCAAGCAGGAAATTTTGTCCTCTGTGTTTGACGTATTCTTCAACTCCTCGAGCAGCAACCTTAGCTGAAAGTCTATATGACAGTTTAGACGACACATTTCACTAAAACATAGTGAACGTGATGATATTTAAGATTTTACATTAAAATTTTGCCTAAAAGGTTGCATCCATCCAGAAGTCATTGTCAATCAGTGAGCTGGTCTGGGACTCTGGTTTATGCTACTCTGAGCAGTGAAAGCCCCGCCCACAAGGAGGAGTCACTGATAATTGGCCTTTTGCTTTCCTGATGTTTAAAATGTTACTTCCTGGTTGGACACGGGCAGCAAATATGCCAGAGGTAATTCAACAACTGTTACCTAGCAACCATTTTGAAAACTAGCCCCAAAATCAGCATAAATTACACAATAGTATTGATTTGACAAATAATAATACCGGATAACACTTTTATTTGGTTGAATGACTGTTTAAACTGTCAGAAAGATGGTGTCAGTCGTGTATAAACTGTCTCTGGAATTGTCAACGGCACGTCGCGTTTTGATGACATCACAGAGGGATTCCGTTTCAGAACCCAGCACTACTTCCTAAAATTTGAAACTTTTATTTTGCACAATTTCTTCACAAACTGCAACTGCAAACCCTATAATAAATAATTGCCACAGGTGCCCTCCCACCAAACTAGGTCATAATTAGAACATGAAAACCTGTCATACAGACTTTAAAGTGCCTCTGACAGGTTTAACTAAAATGCAGTTAAGATAAATATATTTTAAAATCTTTACACATTTTACCCCATTTGAACTATTTTTTTAGGTTTTTAATTTTACTTCCTGGTTGTAAATGATGACATCACGCTAGGAAATTACCATAGCAACTACACTGTACACCAGGGCAAAACTCCTTTAATGTCACAGATTTGATCATTTGACAAAGAAAAATACATGTGAACACCTTTTATTTTGTTGAATAAGTGTGTAAAGGGTTAAAAAAGTAGTTTATTTTGTGTAAATTATTCATGACCTTTGTCTCCCCAGTGTGATGTCATCAGTATTTTTACTTCCTGTAATTTTCGATATCTTTTTCAACTTTTCTCCACAAACAGCAACCTGATTAGTGTAAAACTATAATTTATATTTACAAGAGGTATTAATACACTGAATAAAGTCAAAATTAGAAAATCCTAAAAACCTGTCATACGCCCTTTAATCTTTGTCGTTTTCCTGAGTCTGTGTGATCTTTCGTCTGACCTGTCTGTCACGACGGGCTTCATGGGCGGTGTGACGGACACCGACTGAAAATCGCCGTCGTCCTCGATCTCCTCGTCGCTCGACTGGTTGATCAGCTCCGTCTCCTCCTCGTCGCCTTCTTTTTTACCTTTGGATTTGGGCTGCATCACGCCGTCCGCCTCATTTCCGTAGTAACCTGCGCAAATACCGTTATGTTCAAGCGACGCAACTGAAAGTTGAAAGTCCTAAATTGTGTAAAAACTGTAAAATTACTCCTTCATAGTTGTTTTTTCAAGTAGAGCTGGGGAATATGGTAAAAAAAAATGATGCAAATGTTTTCCTCAAATTGAACAATAAATGAATAAAAATGGCTTTCAATTTTAACTTTATTAACAAAAACAATACAGATGATGAATTATGATACATTTAACACAAAAAATAGTCACATTTCTTCCTCCAAAGTCTGAACGCAGTGATTAGAAATGAATGAATGAATGTCGATTAGATTAACTGCACAGCCCTATTGTAAGAATGCAAAAAAATCAAAATAAGTACGCATAAATTAATTTTAAAAATAGCGAAAATAAGAAAATCAATCAAAAAGTTGATGGAAAAAATCAAAAGGTTACAGTGTTATGATAAAGTTTTATCATAAGACTGTTATGTTTTATGATAGTGTTTGGGATGAATAAAAGTAAACTCTTATTCTGATTGTGTTATATATATATAAGGTTTTGTTTTTCATTTTACGGTCGATTCGAAAACATTTACTGTCGCGTTTTAGCACATTTGAACATGAACTGCAAAAAATATGATCAAAATATCATAATAATAAACATTATCAGTATTACTAACCCTAATCCTTTTATTATAAATGACGTACGGCTGGGTGAAATTACCTATAGTGACTTCAAAGTTGATGGGTTTGTCTCCGATCTTTCTGTCGATCATTGTGGCTTCAAGGAACGAACCGAACAAGAAAAACTCCTCGACTTTCCCGGTGGCAGTCTGTGGAAGAAGAAACGAAAAATCAAACAAAAGCAGAATGTTACCAGGGCACGCTCTGAGTAATTTACACCATGATAAAAAGTTTTGAACAGACACTTCTGGACCAGTTCACTCTAAAATCAAACCGACAATAAATAAATATATCGGATAGTTTTGAATGAATTTTTATGTTGATCCAAAAGCAATGACGTATATTTTATGTAAACGAAATTAAAGTCTCTCTGACATAATGCACTAATTATGTTTGGTGGGATAGAGCCTGTGGTAAATATTTATTATAGTTTTACAATTGTGAAGTTGCAGTTTGTGAAGAAATTTTGAACAGCAAAGGTTTAAAATTACAGGAAGTGGCACTGAGTGTCAAAATGGAATCCCTCTGTGATGTCATCAAAAGGCGACGCATCAATTTATACACAACTGACTTATTTTTCTGACAGTTTAAACAGTCATTCAACAAAATAAAGGCGTTATCAGGTAATATTAGTTGTCAAATCATAACTATTGTGTAATTTATATGGATTTTGCCCTTGTTTACAGCCTGGTTGCTATGGTAACAATTGTGGAATTACCTCTAACTGTGTCATATTTGCTGAAGTAACATTATTAACGTTACAAAAACTGCCAAAATGAGGACAAATAGGCAAATGTTTGGTGAAATCTTAAATATAATCACTACATTTTAGTAAAACATGTAGTTTAATCTGTCATATAGACTTTAATTGTGCGCACGAAAATAAATGTTAAGATGGGAATAGATCACATAATGCATATCTCAAGAAAAAGACCAATTTCGATACCACAAAAAACTCAATTTTTTGAGACAACAGACTGTAACTTTCAACACAAGATAATAACACTTTCTTTTTTTAACAAGATGGTTATAAAATTGTTCAAAAAATGTAAAATTTGGTCTTGTTTTTGTTGTTCAAATTAGCATCTAGTTTCTAGTTTTAGTATCTCATGTTCGATACTTTTGCCAACACTACTCTTATTTAGGCGCATGTACGGATAATTACTCATGTTTAAATTCATCAAACAAGTTGCTCAAGTGAATCCCCGGGGCTTATTACTGTCCCATAAATATTCCATGTCTTTACATTGTCTGCAACAAACAAAGGGTAAATAATTGAGGAGGTGGTCTAAATAAAGAGGATAAATAATGTATGAGAGTCTGTGTACAACGACCCTTGGCTCTGTCACTGGATCCTCTACAAGAAAAAAGGTTTAAGTTACTACAAAGTCATAACCCATATTTTGGTTTATTCATGGAGTGTTAATTGGTGAATTTATTGTCAGTCTGGCTAACTGAAGAATATTCACCTTATTCTGCCCTGCCCACTTTTGCCGTTTTCGGCCACAGATGCGCACTTTTGTTGTTCCATTTGACGAGAACTCCATTAAAGCTAATGACGAACGAGGGAAAAGTCTCGCCGCTAAAATGTTACATAAAGTAGGTTGATTTGTGTAAAATGTTTAATGAACACGAGCAACAACAAGTCAACAACGCACCGATTTCCTGAGGCCTGAAAACGGCTTTTTAGTCCTTGTAGAACTTATTTTCTGTTGAGCTCGTCTGCTCCATGTAAACTAATAAAACGGAAACAAAATGGCGGCGCGTAAGGCAACTTCCGGAATAAGGTGAATACTTACTACACATCTTGCTCTAAGTTAATAAGTAATCTGCCTTTGACCCAAACGTCAATGCTTTTTGCAGAGAAGGCTACGACTCAAGTAATTCTTCCTTTAAAGTTGCTGTACTTGATTTTTACTGTTATGAAATGTGAAAAACAGAGCTAGTTCATGTTAAAGTCTTTACGTCAGTGACATGTACCTCTTAGTTTAATAACGCAGTCCCAGCGTCTTAAATATTCACCTCCATGAGTTTAGAAGCACTTCACTGAGACTAGAGCGAGTCTTCTATCCCGGGTGGAGCTAGTAAACATTAGCATGCTAACGGCACACTTCCTGCTTCTCGTAGAATAAAACGCTGCAGCAATAGAAAGCGCCGTGGGCTCATTTTCACCCAAATAGATGCTTTTACAATACATCTGTGCTGGAGCAACACAGATTTACTTCATTACGTGTCGGGAAAATCGGAAACGTGAACTAGTTCTGTTTAACACGTTCAAAACAGTAAAAATCAGGTACAGGCCCTTTAAAAAAAACTCCTAGTCACATCTAAGTATCAGCTTTAAAGAGAGAACAAAGTACAAAAGTAAAAGTACTGTAAATTTTCTACATTTTACAGTAGATACTTTTTACTTTTACCTCACTACATTTCAGAGCGTGTATCTGTACTTTTTACACCACTGCATTTTTGAACTGGACTGAAAAGTAAAAGTATATTTTCTTGATGTTTTAGATTTGATGAAAAGACAGATGGGTTTATTTTTTAGCAAATCTTTCCTGTTTTTTTCCTACTTCCCTTTGAGCAAACAAAAGCCTCTACAGAGAAAAAATAACCTGGAAAGTTGCCTAAAATGATAAAACTCAATAAATCAATTAAGACTACAATTTGATGCTTTAATAGCTCTCCAAACCAAAAATAATTACTTTTACTTTTTACTTTTAAAGTACATTTTTATAGGGGTACTTTTACTTGAGTAGATTTTAAAATGTGATGGTTTTTGTTTTTTTGTTTTTTTGCTGCTGTATCTGTATTTTTACTTGAGAAACAAATGGAGTACTTCATCCACCACTGACAATTACCAGGGGGCACTTGGAATGGTTTGATGTTTTAAAAGATGAAATGTACGTTTATCTGATTAAAAAAGTGTTATTAGTTGTAAATGTAGCATCTTTTTGTAGTATTTTGGACCATAAATATAAGTAAAACATAAAATATAACTATAATAATAAACAATATATGACTAGTAAACCCATTTATTTGGCTGAAACAAAGAGAGTGAGAAAGTAAGACAAAGCTTGGGGTTTACTCGAGACAAAAAAGGTTGGGAACCACTGGTTTAGGTGATTAATTGGTTGATGGTGTCTTAGTACAGACACTGTCTCTTGTACCCCCTAAACTTTGTCTCACACTTAAAGTACCTGTTAACTCTTGTTTCAGGCAAATGGGTTTAGTAGTTGCATATTGTCAATTATAGCTATTATCTATACATTTTCTATTTGATTTTTGGTCCAAGATACTTCAAAAAGAAGCAAAATTTACAAGTAATAACACTTTTTAATTCAGATAAAGTACATTTCATCTTCTTTTAAAACCTGAAACCATTCCAAGTGCCCCCTGGTAACTCCTCATGTACCCCTTGTCCCCGTATCCCTGGTTGGGAAACACTGTCTTAGTCGACCAACATTTTTATAAGTCGACTAATTATTTTATTTAGATTAAAAAGGATTTATATGGGACAACAGCAAAAATGTTAAGTTATGAAGTAAGTTGGCTGAAGATTTTAGAGTGAGTCATGAGTTATACTGTACAACGAAATAACACGTAACAATATACTGTTTACAAGTACTTTTCTGTATAAATGGTCAGATACATCTTTTGATAGATTTTTGTTACACCCCCTTTAAGTTAATAAGTCAGTCGATAAAGCAGGTCTTTTGTCGATAAACAATTTCGACTTCAGCCCTAAAGGAGACACAATCATGAACACACAAACATAAAAAAGAAAAAGTGCTGAAAAAATCAATACTTTTTAATCTTCTAACGTTGACACATTGGAAGTTGAGCTAAAATGTACTTCAAAATGTTATTCACCTTATTCCGGAAGTTGCTGTATGCGCCGCAGTCTTGTTTCCGTTGTAGTTTACATGGAGCAGACGAGCTCAACAGAAAATAAGTTCTACATGGACTAAAAAGCCATTTTCAGACCGCCCAGGAAATCGTTGCAGTGTGACTTGTTGTTGTTCGTGTTCATTAAACATTTTACACAAATCAACCTACTTTATGTAACATTTTAGCGGCGAGACTTTTCCCTCGTTCGTCATTAGCTTTAACGGAGTTCTCGTCAAATGGAAGTGCGTTTACAACAAAAGTGCAAAAAACGGCAAAAGTGGGCGGGGCAGAATAAGGTGAATAGTGTGCGGGTGTGCTAAAACCACTTCTAAACGCACTCTTGACTCTTCCTCGTGCAGCACTGACCTCCGAGATGTTGGGGATGCCCTCGACCTGGACGTCGGTGGAGCTGGCGACCTCTGGGGACGACACGTCCAGGATCTCGACGCCCAGTGAGATGAGCAGCCGGGCCCTGAAGGAGGCGCCCTCTCCCAGGCCCTCGTTCAGCTCCTGGTACTCGTCCATCAGAGAGTAAGTGCGCGTCGAGCCGTACATGTTCACCCAGGCAGGGCCCAGCGTCGGGAGGAAACCTGCCGGCAAGTTACTCGAGTTATTTTGGAACATCCTGAGAAAATTCGTGGTCCAACAAATAGTAGCAGAACAATTAGGTCTGGGAGATATGGCATTTTATCGCGATTCATGTTCACTTTGTGTTTTTCTATTGCCTTTAATAGAGCTGCACGATTGAGGAAAAATATCTAATTGTGTTTTTTCTGACCAGTGCCATTGTGATTAGATTTGCGATTTATGTTTTAATAATAAGATTCAGTTCAAGTTCACATTTTTGACGCTTTTAATAGTGTTTTTGTCATGTTCAGTTGTGTTTGTTGTATTTAAACATGTCTTTGTCACTATTAGTCACGTTTTTGTTGTTTTTAGTCATGTTTTTGTCGTTTTTAGTCACGTTTTGGTGCATTCAGTTGCATTTGTTGTAGGTGCGTTTTTGTCGCTTTTGAACATATTTTTGTAGCTTTTGGTTGCGCTTTTGTCGTTTGTTTCAGAACATGTTTGTACAAATCCAAACCACAGTGTTAGCAGTTTTTATTCAAATCAAAGTTCTGTTGTTTGTGGAAGAAATTACGGTAATTTTAGAAACTGTAGAAAAGAACATTTCCTTCTATTTTATTTAATTACCGATAATAATTAAGTACTGTCTGCAATTATAATGTGCAATTATAGAAAAAGGCTGGGCCCAGGAGGCTGCAATACCTCGCACGGCCACTAATCAATCTGGAACACAGACAGAGGGGGCGTGCCTTATCCAGTTCATTTAATACATCCATGTTTTTTAGGTTTTAAATTTTACTTCCTGGTTGTAAAGTATGACATCACACTAGGAAATTACCATAGCAACTACACTGTACATTGGGCCAAAACTCATCTAACGTCACAGATTGTGTTCATTTGACAAAGAAAAACACATGAGAACACCTTTATTTTGTTGAATCAAAGTTTAAAGGGTCAAAAAAGTGGTTTATTTTGTGTAAATTATGCATAACCTTTGTCTCCCCAGCGTGATGTCATCAGTTTGTTTACTTCCTGTAATTGTCAACAGATTTTTTTTAACTTTTCTCCACAAATAGCGACTTGATTGGTGTAAAACTATAATTTGTATTTATCAATCAATTATCAATACACTGAATAAAGTCAAAATTAGAAAATCATAAAAACCTGCCATACGCTCTTTAATATTCTGTTTGGAGTACCATAAACAAGTCCATTCCCCACAGACAATGAAGACAATATTCATCCCCTATTTTGCAATAAACAGTCAATAATGTGTAGCAGATACTTATCAACTAACAGTTTTGTCTCATGTCCTTTTACATCTTGAGTTCTGAAAGCACATTCACCTTTGTCTCCGTCGTTGGAGATCTTCTTCAGGTCCAGGAAGTGCGTCCCGATGGCCACGTCGTTGACTTTGTCCGAGTCTCGTATCTGGAGTTTCATGCGTTTGCACAAAGGAGGAAACATCTCGGTGAAGACGATCTGCTCGTTCCAGATCGGCTCGTAACAGCTCTTCTGCACCGTCGTCTTCCCCTGAGGACACACGGCACGGTTTCCTCACATTGGTCAAATAATTAACGACAAATTTGAAGTCACGACAGAGACAAAGCTTTTACGTGCTGAAAGTGAATGCATCTTTATTAGAATGTCTTTATTAAAACTAGATTCTTTCCAAAATTCTGCACAAACACCAGACATACTTTTATAACTAAAGTTGGCAGAAGTGTCTTGCACAAGGACACAACGGTATGCACTAGTCAAGTTTAGAATAAAACTTAAAAATTTGCCATTTACACCAGTTCAAACTTTCAATATGTGTAATAATAATAATGGCACTAAGTAGTCTTGTATTATAGCATGTAAAGAGAAGTGTTTACATTTTTTTTATAATGTTTTCTGTATACAAATTAATTTCTGTATATTTTCTGACAATTATATTCAGATGATATCATGTCAAGCCAACAGAAATGTGTTTAATGAGGTTTCATTATCAGACAAATGTGAAATGTCTATAAAATGAATCACAAAGATGCAGAAACATAACCATATACACTGGTAAAATAAAATTCTGGAATGGAGAAGACTGGTGGCAAAATTAAGTGGACCGTAAATGTTTCAATGATTCTCTCACATTAGATCTAAATTCTATTGGTTTTAAGTGTTTGTGTTGGAAAAAAGCAACACATTTGAATTTCCAGAGTAGAAAGGTCAGTTAGTTGGACAAATGATGGACTAAATACAATTTTCTATTTTTTTTCTAATTGTATTTTAGCTTCAAAATAATCTAATTTATGGAATAGTATCTAATATATCTCTAGATAAAATGAAAAATCCTTGTGGGCTCAACATTTCTGAGAGTATTTTTCCAGTAAAACCCCTAAATCTGGATTGTTCCTTCATCAAAAAAGAGTTTATCATAATTTCCTAAAACCTAATGTAAAATACAATAATAAATGTATTTAAAGCAGCTCTGATGTCACTCACGTGTCTGAGGCTTTTACTGACACTAAATCATCTCCATTTGTCATATTTTGTGATATTCTGAGGTTAATCCCAGTTTCTCCGGGGAAATCACATTATGTTCCACTTCACTATTGCCTCCGTTCTGAATTTAGAATGTTTTTGTTTACAAACATTCAAAGGGTCTATTTAAAAATTCACTTTACTTTTTCATTTTAATGTTTATTCAGCTCTTTTTGTAGCATTTTTTAACCATAAACTATATACTCAATATTCAAATTTTGCATATCTTCAAACAACCTTCACTTTATTATCTGAATGTCGATCTATTGTGCTCACCTTCTGTCCTGCAAACTGCACTTGCACATAAGGATCCACCAGGTCTTTGTTTTCTCCGATGAAGGCCTTTTTGACGTTGGCCATGATGCTCTGGTTCATTCGGGGCAGACCTTCAGCTCGGTAGATCTTCAGGTAATACCGGGCCCACTGCCGCTCGGCCGGGACGCCGTCAGGAATCAGCAGGTTTCTGAACACGAAGACATAGGACAGCACAATTAATTGAAATCAAACAAAAAAAAAACATAAAAGCGCCAAGAATATGTCTAAAAGCACCAAAAACACAATTAAAATCAACAGAAACGTGACTAAAACTGACAACAACGCAATTTAAAAGTGACAGACGCGACTATAAGTGACAAAAAGACATTAAACTGTGAAAAACGTGACTAAAAGTGACAAAAACGCAATTAAAAGTGACAGGCACAATTATAAATCACAAAAAAGATGTAAAATAACAAAAACGCTGAAAAAACCCCCCAAAATAATCTTGAATATTCATTTTATGGATTACATACGTATACATTGACACTAAACAGATAAGCAAATTCACAGGGAAAGTGAAAAAGCTGCACTCCATAAAGGAAATATCATTTAGTTAATTGAAGAAATATAATTAATCCTGCTACAATGCAATGATTAATTAAACATAGCTAAAACATTTTATTTATACCAAAATATGTCGATTTTTTCACTGTCTCCCTTTACAAACTGCATATAATGTGTATAATGTACATATTTATTTACATTTTTTGTACTCTAAATTGCAAAAACAGAAATCCTTTTTGAGTCACAATTGTTTCTAAGTCTAATACTACAGTCTCTCATATAATTTGTTTCACATTCCTCTCGTCTTTGGTGGACAATGGCCCAATAACGAAATACTTTATTGTGCTTTAAACATTTACATAAAGTTTAGAAATAAAACTCCTCATTTCAGATTCTCTAATGGCATTCCTACCCCTCGATGTCGTCCTCGTCTGACTCGTTGGCCTTGTGTGGGGTTTTGATCGTGTCTCCTTTGGCCACGACGGCGATGTCACACTTCACATAACCTTTACAGCCGGCCGTGATGTCGTCCGGGTCAGACAACAGCGCCCACTTGTGGTAAAACTGGTGCTCTGCAATAAAAGTAACGCGGTATAATGCTGTATCACCACAAGGATTATCACGAAAAAAGACAGAGACATTTTTATCAATATCGTGAATTCTACATCTAATTTCCTTTAACTGATTTGACCAATTTGCGGCCAAACAGTTCTCATTATTCCACATCTGACAGTATAAATAAGTGACGTTGTTATGACCCTTTAGACTTACCAGGCTGAGTGTAAATTGTGCCAACGTCTAATTTGAAAGTTCCGACAAGTGTCCCGCTGCGCAGCAAGTTTTTGGAGTGTATCACCTGAAGGAATAAAGAAAAATGTCATTATTAATTGTTTACTTTTTGTTGTCATTTTGATTCTTTCGTGTTGTCATATAAACTGATAAAAATGTTGTACATCAATCAATAAACATAAATACTTACAGACAACTTGATAATTTTGTCAAACATAACTTCTGGAGGGACGTGGAAGTCGAACACAAAATACTGAAAAAGAGAGATTATTTTAAATACATCTTAATAATTGTGATAATAGACTCCAAAACTATTTAAATATTAAATTGCAGATTGGGTTTTGAAATGTCAATAAAATAAGAAATACTGACACAACAAACCTAAAGCTGGATAATCCCAATAAACTTTTTTCAAAATTCATTTTATTGTGAATAAAACATGAGCTGCATCAAATAAATAGCAGAATAAAATGATTTAGTAGTTAGTTATTATTTCTAGTATGAATAATATTAGGTCTAAAACATTTTTTCTCCTGTTGTTTAGCCTCTGAGCAGATGACTTTATTTACCTCTTAGAGCCAGGACTGCAAAATTTTGAAATGCAATAATATCTTCCACAAACAACAAAATGTCAAAATGCTTTGATTTGAATAAAAAACTGCTAACATTGGAGTTTGGATTTATACAAACATGTGCTGAAACAAGTGACAAAAGCGCGACCAAAAGCGATAAAAATGCTCTCAAAAGCGACAAAAACCTGACTAAAAGTGAGAAGTGAAAAATGATTCGAATAATTGCTAACCCTGTAGTTCTGAAAGAGACAAAAGCGCAACTAAAAATGATAAAAACGCTCCCACAAACAACAACCGCGACTTGATGCACTAAAACGTGACAAAAAGGGACAAAGATGCGTTTAAATATGACAAACACAACTCAACGTTACAAAAACGTGACTAAAAGTGACAAAACTGTGTTTAAAAATGTGAACCGAATCCTATTATCAAAATACCTAATCGCACTGATCAGAAAAATCACAATTAGATATTTTTCCTAAATTGTGCAGCTCTATTAAAGACGAGAAAAATACAAAGTGAACATGAATCGTGATAAAAATCGGAATCATCATCTGGCCCAAGAAAATCGTGCCCAGTCCTAGTCATAGTTTGTTTTTGTTTTTTAACTCAGGATAGTAAAAATAAAATGGTGCACACAGTAAAAATGTAGGTCAAATCGTTGCTAAACTGTGTCATAACTGAACAGTGAGTTGTTGGTGTTGATATTATCGTTTTGCACTGACCTCGTTGTAGTACGGGCAGTTGGTGGACTCTTTCATGGAGGTGTATTTCTTGTCTTCTCCGATCTCGACGCAAACCATCGGATCCATGTTCAGGCCGATGAGCTGCCGCGCCTCGATCACTGTCACACTCACCTGGAAGAGAGACGCTTGGAGCTCACGTATTGTCAACTTGGAGTCTAAAACATCTCTAAAACATACGGCGCAGTATAAAAACTCTTCTTTGCTAGACTTCGGACACCTTTAAAAATCGTCTGACAACACTGTAACATCACACACTCTTCTTTTTCCTCTTCTTCTTTCATTGTTGTGATGTTAATTAGGAGTTTGCAGATGAATCAAGAAGAACCAGAGCCAGAATTTTTCAAATATATCAATGTATTTACAGTGTTGTCAACAGAAACTGTGCTCTTACTTGGTAATCCACTGGTCGTCCCGAACTGGGCTCCATCTTTATATCTGGTTTGGATCTAAATTAATGAAAGAAAACCGTGTTAATGTAAGTTCCCATCACTATCCATTTATCCAGGCTTAGGTCAAGCACAATGATTCCTACATTAGAGCTGCAAGTAACGATTATTTTGGTAATAAATTAGTCTAGCGATTATTCTTGTGATAAATTGTTTATAACGCAAAAGCAATGTGAGATTTTACTAAATTTTACTCATTTGAAGCTGAATTGAAGCCGTCAGTTTATCGATATCGTGATGGACTTCTTGGAAATACGTGTATTGACACAGAGATGTGCATCATGATACTTTCAAACAACATAACTTCATGATAAATTGCTGAGTTAAATAAATTATTAACCTGTAACTGCCGCATTGAGGCTGAATCTGCAGCTGAAAAGGTGAACTATTCATAGGACAATTGTATTCTGATATTAAGCACATTGTAAACATGAAATTACAATGCATTTTGTTATTTTACATAATTAAAACATCGGTTTAGTAAAGCTGTAACACTGGTTTAAAGGATATCCATATATCAAGACATGCATCGTATCAAGTTTATTGCATCGTGAGGTATTACTAGTTTTAGGACGTCCTGGTGGAGAATATTTACGAACAAAACGGTATTTTCATCAAAAACACAAAATGTACACATGTCCCATGTTATTTTTGTGTGATTCCTGCTTTGTCTGAGTCATTAAACCTGTGAATCTGTGAATAACCAGCTAACGATTATTTGATTACTGAATTCATTATCAATTAGTTGCGATTAATCGATTCACTTGTAATAGCACTACCTTAAATACAACATTAGTTCCGATTAAAGCCCTAAGATATAAATACCATGTCATATCATACCAGCTTTATTTATATAACTCTTTAAAACTTTACAGCTGACCAAACTGCTATACACAGAACGTAGAATAAACAAAGATCAATCACAATAAAAATCTTTAAAAAACTGACAAGAAAGTAAATAAGTAAAAAGTAAAACATGGGTAAAAGTAACAAGAAATCTAAAAAACATGTCGCTCAGGGTTAAAAGCCAATTAAAAAAGGTAAACCTAACCCCTTTAACAACTAAAAGTCCTAAATATTAATATGGAGCAACAGTATTTGGATTTATGTTGCCAATTCACAGTAAAGGAAGCGAATCTGGCATAAAACCCTCCAAAATCTCAGTACGACTGGCCCAATGCGCGACTGGCTTTGTAAAAAGAGAGGACATTCAAAAGGACCACATTTTGAGCAGATTCTCACCTCTTGTTGGAGACATTGGTGGTAACGGCGGTGACTGAAGCCAGAGAAATGGTGTCCGGATCTTGGCCTCCCATGAACGAGCCCAGACGGTCCAGGTTCTCCGTCTCCAAGATGGCCGGCTCATCTGCGGAGAAAAGAGAGCAAAGTCAGACACTGTTTTGGTGTAATAACAGTGAAATCTCAACAAAAAACAAGAATGTAGGCTAAACAATGTCTTAAAAATGTCTAAACTAGGTCAAGAAAGGAATGAACCAGGACTAAATGAGATAAAACCAGTGCCAAACCATGAATTACTTTACTATAGCTAACCTGAATGTGTATTTTTAGTTAAACAAACAGGATGCTGGAAGTCTAAGTCTATTTTTATAATGTAAAAGTAGTCATTATCTATCCCACAATCTTCTACATTTCAAATATAGGTCATAATATTTGATTAAACGTAAAAACAAACAAACAGAACATTCAATTGTAGCTCTGTAGCAATTAGCTTGCTCACGTTAGCATTAGCTTTCACACTTGCCATAACTAAAACTCTTAAAACTTCATCGGCTGTAAAATGTCTATAATTTTGGGTTACATTTACATTTAAAAACATTTATTTCGATGGAATAGTTTGCCGTAAAAGTAAACAAATGGGCTAGCTCCCTCTGAACGCTAAGCTGAGTGTAACTTCAGCTGCACTTCCTGGTTCTTCTTGGCCTGCGTTTGTGGCGGCCATCTTAGTTTTTTGTTGTTGTTTTCCTGTGTCACTGATACCTCCGCCTTTGTCCTCCTTGTTCCCGCGGTGCTTACTGCGCTTCATGCTTCAGGAGCTCCTTTCAGCTCTGGAAAAGACACGTACATTACATGTATTACTTGAAATATGACAAAACCGATGTGTTTTATTCATTTGAAATAATAACAAATGGAGATTTTACAACATTTAGGCTAAGGGTAGGCTAATAACTTATACTTATATTTATATTCCCGATGTGTTTAGTTGATGTGGGTGCAAGCAACATTTATAAACTGTTGTGGCTCTGCAGATTGTGGTGTGGTTGCATAAAGAAAAACATCGTAATAATGATCAGGTCCAACATTTATATACATTTATAAACAGTTATATGAATACCCCAGAGCTTTGTTAGCGATGTAGCCCCTACTTTTTGTTCAAATGCGCAGGGTTTGTAATCAGACGATAGATGCGTCCAGCTGCTAATTTGTAGATTTTGTAGATTTGCAATGTTTCTTATTGATTTAGCAGAAATCCGTCTGGTTTCGCATGGTGCGTTCAGACCGAGGTGACGATGCCGTCGGGTTTACACGGAAAGTCTACAGCGGACGTGTGTCAAGGCTGTCCAGAGTTTCTGCGTAAACTTTACCACGCGTCAGTCAATCAGGAGCTTCCTCTGAACAGCAGATTTACATCAAGTTTAGACATGCGTCCAAAGCGTCAAAAACACTTCAGCGTCTGCCTCAAAAGTACAGACATCAAGGTTTGAAGGAGGTTTAAGTCCTCTGTGTTATTTTTTCCTTTTCTTTTCTTCACTTGAAAGCGGCCATGTTTGTTTTGACTTGAGTGAACCACGTGTCTCTCTGATTGGTTAATTAGTCCATAATGTCTTAGTAAAAGCGAGTGGTTTTGGCTGAAAAGGTGACCACAGAGAGACATCAACAACTGTGGGTCAACATAATTTCCACTGAGCTAATATTCTCAAAAGTACTGAACATACAGACCAATGGAAAGCCAGGAACATCAGCACATACATCATCACCAGAAACATTCGGCTATAACCTAAACGCAGGCTCTTAGTTTTGCCACAATTTATCCAGAGCAGGAGCATCAACAACACCATTAATGGCCTGATCAACATTTCTGGTACGACCTTAAACACACAGCTTTTTGTTATCGCTTAAAGGTGCTGTACATGATTTTTCCTGTCTTAAAAATGTGTAAAAGAGATTGAGTTAATTTTTAATCCAGAGTTATTCCTCACTTTCCTAACGTATTCTGATCATCTTAGTCATTCACCGCAATGAGTTTATGAGCGTTTTTCTCAACTTTCAGCTGTGACGTTTTGCTGTCACGGTAAAGCTAACGACAGCTAGCATGTTAATAGTGCATTTAATGGTTTGCTGGATGTAAAACCTTTATAATTCAATGCAGACAGCTCACAGCGGTCTCATTTTAATGCTAAACCCTGCTTTTACAATCTATATGTGACAAAACTAATTTAACTAAAACTACTACCAAGACACAGGTGTTTTTATTGCTCAAAAATACCATAAAAAACACTTAGCTAAGGTGCGTCACTCGCTTGTCTCATTGGGTTACAGGTAAGATCTATGGAGAGGCAAGTCCGCTCAATGTAAGAATGCATGTTTTTCAAGGTATTTTAGAGCAATAACAACACTTGAAATTGAATAAATGCAAAGTAGAATATGTTTATACCGTACTGTGAAACATTAGCATCTGGATGTATACAAAAAGGTAGTTCCTCCCCCAACAGAAAAGTTACATAGTGCGTCTTTACACAAATATCACACTATCCATTAATTTAAGCTAGTTTCTATTTTTGTCCGTTCAGGGAAAAGAAAGCAGTTGGATGGACACTTTAAATAATTTATGGCCCATTAAAAACACTAAATCTATAATTGGGTCGAAGAAAATCCCTCAAACACGAGTTTATAATCGAAATTGACAGATATATCTTTCTACGACGCAAAAATGAAAACAAAAAGGCAATCAAGCATACCTCATGGACAACATTAATCTGCCTCTCTCAAATTATACATGATTTATGGCCCATTTTTTATTTGAAATGTATTTATTTTTTGTCTATTTGTGTTATACTTTGATGGTTAATACTGTATGTGTACTATATAGTTTGCAAAATGTCCCATATTATTTAATTTAGACCTTCAAATCATTGCCATCATTTTGCTAAAAACTAGCAATACACAACAAAAAAACAAAACATTAACTCAGAGCCGATCCAAACGGGCCTTTCTCAACAGGCCTCTCAATTATTCAACCGCACTGACCTTCATACATCAATTAACGCGGATAAGTTTCAGCTCCTTTGTGAAAAATAATACACTCCAATAATTATTCTGAGCGCATTCGAAAAAAGCAGACACTGTCATTTATCGCGGACACAAATCGAGCGTTTCTGCACGTACTAAAGACGAAAGTGAAGCTGGTGAAAAAGTTACTTGCAAATTGTTTTGGGGAAACCATTTTGTAAAAGTATCTGTACTACAATATCATCAAACAGTTAACTAATCCAGAATGCTTAAATTTACAGCCAAGTGCACAACAAATAAACTGCAATTTCTTCACTGCTGTGTACTTTTACTTCTAGTTCGAGTACTGCTACTACTCGGTTACTACTACTTTTTGAATTAGTACGACTACTTCAATCAACTCTACTTCTCGGAACCAAAAATACTTCTGCGTATGATGCATTATTCCAACTCAAACAGCAAATAAACAAATGTTTCCAGCAACTTTGCAGCTCTGCAGATACAAAACACTGCAATTATGAAGTCAGTTATAATATTTTCTTTCAAAACATACACTTTTAGACTGTGAAAACTTCTAATTAAAGTTAGAAAAAGCATTACCAAACAGAGTCTATTATCTCAGCTGTATCTTTGCATTGAGAAAACATTGATAATATAAATAGAACTCACCACACACTAGAACCACAGCGCTCTCTCCTTGTTGTTGCAGCTCCCGTTAGACTTTAGTATGAATTTTGGTCCAACTTCACATAGACATTTTTGCCCGGGCGCTGGAACTCAAGCCTCAGAGGAGCATATGGGTCAGAAAAGCGCAGCTCTGGTCTGCGACAGGAGATGGGCTCAAGTGAAGTGATACCGACATCAATAAAGAATGAGCTGAACCCGAAACTGGTAACTATAACTAGGCCTCGCTGAGGGACGACGCGGTGAACAAAGGAGCGCTGGAGACACGGCCGCTGTGCAGGAGTGGAGCCCGAATGTGAAGGTTTAGTTCAAGCTTTTAGTACAGGTTTAGTACAGCTTCATTTGTGCAGTTTTGTGCAGGAACAAGACAGAAAAAGGTCTATGTCATTTGGAGAATCCGCCAACTTTTCCAGGAGATCGACAGGTGATGCCAGAGGTCAAACATTCCAGAAAAAGTAATAACATCTCCATGACACAGCAGGTGGCGGATGCTCCTCCGTGAAACATGTTTCAAGGGCCACAGCTCTGGTTAATACAGTAGATCATTCAAACGTTTAGCCTTTACCTGATTTTTACTGTTGTGAAATGGGATCTAGTTAATGTTCACAATTTTTTTGCATGTAATAAAGTAAAATCTGTATTGTCCCAGCACAGATATGTTGTAAAAGCATGTATTCGGTTGAAAATGAGACTCCATCTTTTACTCTCCATTTATAGAGCGTTTTATCCTACGAGAAGCAGGAAGTTCAACGTTACTATGCTAATGTTTGTTAGCTTTACCTGTAATGGCAAAACTCACATTGCGCTCAGAGACTGGTGAAAAGTGCTTCTAAACTCATGCACATTCAGGTGAATATTCAGGACACTGGGACTGCATTAGGAAAGTGAGTGATACATGAGACTGATGTAAAGAGTTTAATATGAATTAGTTGTTTTTCATGTTTCATAACAGTAAAAATCAAGCACAGCACCTTTAACGTGGCTCTGACGGAGACACTGTACCTTTAACAAAGGGTTAGAACATTCATTTTCGGTCTGAATCACACTGTAGTGTTTGTTTTCGATGTCATGATAGAACTGCTTAACTTTGAGAATGTGACAAATAACCTTCAACTTACTCCTTCTGAGTAATAATATACTTTCCTTTTATTGTGTATAATGGTTTTGACATTTTGCCCAAACAAATACACAGCAAAAAATTTAAATCTATCAAAGCTTAAAATGGCTTTAATTTATCATTTTTATCTGGATTTGAGAAGTTTTGACTCGATGAGATTTAATTGCTGATGTGATGCAGAATATTTCACGGGTTTCAAGTAAGAAATAATGTGTTGAAACAAGTCAGGAACGGTTTGAAGTAAAATAATCTAGTTCTGTTAAATAAATCGTCTCCACTGATCTTAACGAGTCAAAACATCGGAAATTCAGATTAATATCCTGAAATCAAGACATCTTGAACTTCATTATTTGCAGTGTACATAAACAGACAAAAAAACAAGCAAACAAACAAACATTTGCGGTCTGTCCATGATCATTTGGGTCATTTCAGCAGGAAGCCTGAGGGCCCACAAAAGGCCACACTTGGCCCCCAGGCCACAGTCTGGACACCCCTGGCCTCGAGGTAAACGCTGGCTGTGGAGGCGAAAAGCTCTAATGAAAGAGACAGTTGATGGATGAGCAGATGCACAATTATAGACACAGAACAAAATGTCTCCAGGAGCTGAAGATGGCTCCTGATTAAACTTTAATGACGGCAGCTCTGGGTTTTGTGCTGTTACAATCTTCAGTCGCAGCATAAACAAACACTACCCATAATACGTTCACATTATTTTACACAATTTTAACCATATTTTGCACCACTTTCATCATTTTTCTAAAGATGCCCACAAACTGTAGGGATGTTTGACCCTGCTTAGTGTTGCAGAGTGAAAACAAGGCTTTTGTTTGGTGCGTCAGGGGCGTATCACCATATTCTGAGCCCTGGGTTCAAACCTCCACAGTGAGGCCCCTAATACAAAATGTTTTTGATTATTTATTTATCCCAGCAAATTTAGGTACAATTGTTATTTTTTCAGTCACTATTTATGGATTTCAGACTTTTTTGTTGTCGTCGCCATCTTGATGACGTCACAGTATGTTGTATGTTACATATTCATAAAAAATAGCACATCTCTCTGAACATGAAAAGGGGCGGTACTTCAAGAAGACATACGTATTGGGTTTTCATCCTTATCTACTGCAGGCGAGTCACTGACACTTAAAAGCCGCAAAGAAACTCACTGCAAATTACAATCACTAGTTTTATTTGTTTGTTTGATTTTTCCTTGTTTTTTAAAGGGTGATGGGGCCCTCAGATCTCACACATAATTGTATTTTGTCTCTCAAGGACCTTACTCAACCACAATTCCTTTTATTACAACAAAAATAGATTCATTGTAGAAAAATGCAACAGAGAAAAATGCCGTGGGGCCCGCAAAATATAGTAACCTTTTCCCCCCCTGCACGACGCCCCTGGGTGCAGTCGAATATTGTAGCCTGACAGGCTAAAGGAAATGAAAGTGTTGCGTTTGTCATTATGTATTATACTGAAAATGTAAATAAAAATATGCAAACAAAGGTGTAATAGGGCGGCAGAATTATTGTGATTTGAGTTGGCCCAATTATCAAATCGCTTTGTTATTTGGATGATTGAAAGTCCTCTGCAAAGAATAAAATATCCAATATCGTGTTATACCTGTAGATTAAACCTCTAAAAACATGTTCTGAAATGTATGAGATTCAATAACTTCTGCACCTTTAACTTTTAATAAAATTGCATACCTCCAAATGATTGATACATTTTTCAAGTTTGTCTGTTAACCAACAACTAAATTAGATAAATAATAAAACCAGTACAGCTAGACTTACTTTATTTAATTTCCTCAGTTTAAACCTCTGCAGTCCAGTTCTGAAATGTATACGTGATTCTTAAAAGTTTATCAGTTCATATTTCACTCTTTTCTCAAATGTCAAAGCTCCCGGAGTTGTTTACAATGTGCACTCAGGCAAAACTCTTTTTTTTTGTGGTCAGTTTGCTCTCTCAATATATCGACTTTCATGTGGAAGCAGCAAACTTGTCCAATCTGCTCCTAAAGATGTTTTATTCTTCCTTTTAATCCACTTCATCCATAGATTTCTCTGGGACATTGTAACTTCAAAGGTCGTTTTCTTAAAATGCATTTTTCTCCCTCGAGACATAAAGATCAGCCTTAAAGTAGATCCCACACCAAACTGTACAATCTGGACTCAACAAGATTTTGACAGAACGTACAGAAGGATTCGTTGATATCTACAGTAATTCTAAAACATTTTTTTTTTTTGAAGTTTTCAGTTTCAGTCGAAATTTTTAGAACAATTTTCAATCAAATCTAGTTTACTCAAAAACTACACAAGAAATCCAAAATCCCCTCTGTAAATGTTTTTGTAAATAACGTGTACAAAATGAACCAAGAAATTTAAACCTGTTTCTGTCCATTTTTCAGATTTAAATGTCCCAAATATGTGCAATTCAGTTTTTACACATAAAGTGCTTAATTTCTACATGAAAACAAAACATGATGAAAAACTTGTAATACATTTTTTTCCTTACATTTATGTGACTAAACTACAGCAGAAATTTCAAATCGATATCTTTAAATTTAAGATTTTTTCCTATTCACCTGCAGCGCCTCAACTTAAAACATATAACGCAGCTCTAATTGCAATCACACTTGTCAGAAAAATTGCAATTCGAGTTTTTCCCCTGTAATCCTGCAGCACAAGCGCCACTCCCACTCTCTGGATCTCGTCGTTCTTACTGCGTATTCACCTCGGCACCGGCACATTCTCGATATTCTCGTCTCTGTCTAATATCGCCTCCATTTCTGTCAAACTGCGCCTTTGTTGCCTGTCGCGGTACACTTCCCTTCATGAATTAGCCATGGGCGCGTCGGCTGCCGAGGCTAAAGTTGCCGCTCTCCAATGGAACAAGGCCGTGAATAATGGATGGAGCCGCAGCCGCCGTTACATGTGGCATCCTAATTATACCTGATCGGCGCCGACGACGACGGACGACGACGAACGACGGAGCAGCAAGAGTCACGGAGCAAAGGGTCTGAGCCGCGGGCCGAGGGGGCGGGACGGGTCACTGTGTCAGGCCGTTATTATCTGCAAGAGAGGAATGGTTTCACTGGGTTAGATCGATGCTGTAGCAAAACAAAGACCTTGAAAAGCGCACTGTTATTCAAAAATCAAACCTGATAGAAGGAATCTGTTTTAAGATAAATATATTTCAAACTCTGCTAGAATCTTAACGAATTTAACCCCAGTTTAGCTCGTTTTTTAGGTTTTTAATTGTACTTCCTGGTTGTAAATGATGACATCACATTGGGAAATGACCAAGAAACATCTTCTACAGTGCCCCAAAACTCATCTAATGTCACAGATTTTTTTATTCGCCAAAGAAAAATACATGTAACAGCTTTATTTTGTTGAATCAGTGTTTAAAGGGTCAAAAAAGTAGTTTCTTTTGTGTAAATTATGCATAATCTTTGTCTCCCCCCAGTGTGATGTCATCAGTTTGTTTACTTAATTTTTCAGCTTTTCTCCACAAACAGCGACCTGATTGGCGTAAAACTATAATTTATATTTACAAGAGGTATTAATACACTGAATAAAAAACAAAAAATTAAAACCTGTCATACACTCTATACGCGTCAAAATTTTGAATAGAAGTTAAAACCCTACTGTAACTTTTTGGCTAACATTTTGGTTTCGAATGTTTTATGGCACTAAAGACAAAAACTCCCCAACAACGTGTCCTTACAGTGAGGGGGCTTGCCTCTCCACAAACATGCCTTGTACTTGGCCTGTAGGAGGCGCTCCCTTCTGCTTTTGTCTTTGGTGAGAGAGTACATGGCATAATAAATGATCCATCTCGAACGTTCACAAGTCTGGTTTCAACTTTCTATTTACAGGGGACTCTCCATCACAAAGTTACACAGTGCCACTTTAACTAAAATACTTATTAAAATGTATTATGTGCGTGTGTTTTCTTTCTTTTTTTAATATAGGGGTGAGGATATTAAACCTTCTTTTCTCCTGGAGATGGAATAAAACCAAACAATCTCTGGGGACAAGCAGCAAACAGAGTACTTTTTGGCCAATAAAAAGTTCCATTTCAAACTAGATATGAATTTATATCATACTGTGCAACCTTCCAGACAAAGCAAAAACTATTTTATGAGAAAATCATGAGGTGACAGACCCTGAAAGAAGAAAAAAAAACATACATAGTGCACCTTTAATTTTGATACATTTAAAAAAAAAAAAAAAAAACATCTTACAGCATTAGCATACATTTTAGCCTCGGTTAAGCTGCATTATCTGTTATCAATTTGATTTTCTCAGTTTAGTTTAAAATTTTACTTCATGTTGTTTTATTATTTCATTTATAAATTGTATATATGCGATACATGTCATTAGATCTATTTGTATGAACTTAATGTCATTATTTAGGTCTGTTTGATTTATCAGCTTTAGTAACTCCTTGACCTATTGATTTAATAATTTATTGCTGTAAGTGGTGGTGATATTCCTGAAAATGTGGGATTTTTTTAGCTCTCGTTACGCTTCAGAATCACTCGAACACATGCAAATCAGCCAGAAATGAAGTCAGAGTATGTATAATTAATCGAGTGTGAGATAATTCAGCTCCAGCTTGAGTTTGTGCAGACGTGACTGAAGTAAACAAGGCCACGCTGCTTCATCTGTCACTGACGCTCTTTCACTCTGACGGAGCCTTTTTATGACCCGGAAATGAAAAATGCATGGTGTGAGTCTAGTCAAAGTGACGTGAAGCTGCTCTGAAGCTGTTGAACTTATCGATCTCATCTTATTGGGCCGAGTTACAGGTCAGATCTGTGGAGAAGGAAGCCTGCTGAGAGCAAGAACGCATCATTTTCAGGATATTTTTGTTTAAAACGGGTGTAATTGAAGAAATGCAAAATAGACAAACTTAATTCCGTGCTGTAGAACATTCTGAGTGTTCAAAAACTTCTCTATAATGCACTTTTTTAATTTTTTTGTCCAAAGTATTCATACATTAACAAGTTCTTCTTTCTTTTTTTTATCACAGCAGTCAATGTATTGCATATAAGTGCATATGACAGGGGTTTATTACTTTCTAATTTTGACTTTATTCAGTGTATTAATTCCTCTTGTAAATATAAATTATAGTTTTATACCAATCAGGTCGCTGTTTGTGGAGAAAAGTTGAAAAATCAGTTGAAAATGACAGGAAGTAAACAAATTGATGACATCACACTGGGGAGAGACAACGGTTATGCATCATTTACACAAAATAAACTACTTTTTTGACCCTTTAAACATTGATTCAACAAAATAAAGGTGTTCAGGTGTACTTTTATTTGTCAAATAGAAAAATCTGTGACATTAGACGAGTTTTATTCCACTGTACAGAATGGTTTTTGATAGTTTCCCAGTGTGACGTCATCATTTACAACCAGGAAGTAAAATTAAAAACCTACAAAAAACGGCTAAACTGGGATAACATTTTAAAGATTTTAGCAGAATTTGAAACATTAAATATTTCTCACTGTTTGCAGGATCATTTAGCTTGAAATAAGAAAATGTATTTGCCCATGAGTAAAGTTGTTTTGTCAAGATTTTCTGATTTACAACTTTATTTAAAGTGCGTATGACAGGTTGGACTAATGTAAAATATAGATATAAGGAAGATAAATATATTAAAATTTTTGCTAATTACAAAACCAGGAATGTATGTATGTATAAAATAAAAAAGACTTCAAAATATATGTCAACATGTGTTTAAAGGGTCAAAAAAAAAGTAGTCTCTTTTGTGTAAATTATGCATAACCTTGTCTGCATCTGCCTGGTGTGATGTCAGTTTTTTACATCCTGTAATTTTCAACAGATTTTTCAACTTTTCTCCACAAACTACAACTTTTAAAATGTATAATAGATATTAATACAGCAAATAAAATCAAAATTAGACGATCATTATAACCTGTCACACGCACTTTAAATCCAAACGTCTGTAATCTTAACTTTTGAGTCGAACAATGCGAGTTTATGGAGCAGAAAAGTTAAAATATAATGAAGAAACATGACAGAGGCAGATCCACTCGACACCAGCGCAACTCGACACCTCAATTATGCCCCACGTCCTACATCCTACCTCCTACCTCCTGGCTCCTAGCTCCTTTGTCCTTGTTTCCTCCATGAAGTAAATCCCAGGGAGTTATAAAAGATAAATGTATATATTTTTAAATTACCTTTTTTGTTGCAGTCTACAGTTAATGTAATAATTGTGGGACTTAAAAGTAGAAGTTAAGCCTGAATTAAAGAAGTCTGAGAAGCAGTCCTGTTAATCTTCTATAATCTAATAGAGATATATATAAAAAAAAAGAGATTTATTGATATATTGTCATAGTTGATACAGTATTTATATCAGGATTTTTTGCATCTGCTCTATTGATATGTCACTATGTCACAAAATTCAGATAAAACGGGCCACAAAGTCAAATCTAAAATTTAGAAAGCTCATACAGAATTGTTTTTTGTATCCTATATTGAATGTTTTACTGAATAATTGAAGGAAACCTGTGACTAAATAAAGATAAAACTCATGAGGTTCACACTGATGTTAACAGGCATTTTTGTGGCTGTTTAAAAAAAAAAAAAAAAAAAAAAAGGCAAAAAGCGGCAAAATATACCAGTTTTATCCAAAAGAAAGTAAACATTTATGTATTTGTTAAAGTGCGTATGACAGGTTTTTTCTGGTTTTGACTTTATTCAATGTATTAATAACTCTTGTAAATATAAATTATAGTTTTACACCAATCAGGTCACTTTTTGTTGAGAAAAGTTGGAAAATCTGTTGAAAATTGCAGGAAGTAAACAAACTGATGACATCACACTGGAGAGACAAAGGTTATGCATAATTTACAGAAAATAAACTACTTTTTTGATGCTTTAAACATTGTTTAAAACAAAATAAAGGTGTTTTTTTCTTTGTCAAATGAAAAAATCTGTGACATTCGATGAGTTTTGGTGCAGTGTACAGGATGGTTTCTTGGTAATTTCCCACTGTGATGTCATCATTTTCAACCAGGAAGTACAATTAAAAACCTAAAAAACAGCTAAACTGGGATAAAATTGGTAAAGATTTGAGCAGAATTTGAAATATATTTATCTTAACTGCATTTTAGTTAAATGAGTCCAACCTGAGGCACTTTAAACAGTTTGTGCAGGTAGTGGTTTAACAAATAAATACATATTTCTTTCAAAACAGTGTTAAATCCTAGAATATCACTGCAATATATAGATTTATGCGTGTTTTGTCACATTATATTGTTATTGTATTGTGTTATTGTGAACCGTGTGGGACCATGTGATTCCCGGCTCTATTTCTAATAAATTAATCTTAATCACGTTCTATGTCTGGCTGTTTAATTGTGTTGTTGAGCATGAGTGGCTGTGGGCAGCACCTGACACAAGTGTAGAGTTTCCTCATGAGTCACACAGGCTCCGGGACAAGAAGAAGGAGAGGGTGAGGAGCGAGGGTGAAGACGAGGAGGAGGGGGGAGGCCGAGGGCTTTTCTGTGACACATGAGTAACAGATGAGCTCATTTAGAACAAATTCAGACTCCTCAAACCAAATCAAATGTGATCAAATCCAAGAAGAAAGAGACAGCAAAGTTTTAATCTGGAAAATGACCCCATCGTCTGCACTGGACGTCGTCTGTCTCTTGAGTGCCTTAAATTTGACATCAAAAAAAGTTTCTTATTCATTCTACGACCTGTGTTATCAGTCACTATGAAATGACACTTACCGAGTGCATCCAGCCAGCAGATGGCACCAGCGCTATATACAATCTAGTGAAGTTAGCGCTGAAAAGACGTCATTTTGCGGATTTTCTGCAGCAGTTATTGTGTTTAGAGGCAGAAATGCTCACGAGTTTAGCGATGATTTAAGGACATAAAACAGCAGAAGATTCTCAGATAAGTGACGTTTGAAGTCTGAAGATATGTCAGAAAATCCCAGAAGTTCAGCAGGAAGTGTGTTTGATGCTCGGAAGGGAGAGGATTTTCTAATAAACATTCCTCAAAACAGCGTGAGTGCACATTAATGCTACTTCAGGTGTGTTTTTGATGACGGAACATAGTTAGAACAAAAAAAGAAAAGAAAAAAAAAGTCACTGTAGCAGAAAATGTGTCCTTTAAAATATAAAATGACATAAATGTACAAATATGTTCCATTCTAAAACAGCTTATCTTTGAATACAGAATAAAAGCTAAAATATTAGATCTAAAAACGCACAAATACAGGACATGGCGCTTGATTTGTCAAATTTTCTTGGGGAGGACCCTCAAATCCCCCTTTATAAATGTCAAACTGTAAAAAGAAAAACGTAAATGCTGACGAATGAGTTTGTCGTTATTGTTATGTCCAACTATTTAAAGTGTGTTTAGTGGGCCACAAATAAAGTCATGTTTAGGGCCAACAAACGCCTAAATTATTTCTACATGAAAACATGACATGATGAAAAACTTGTGATACGTTTTTTTCTTACATTTATGTGACTAAACTACAGGAGAAGTTTACAATTTATATCTTTTAAGTCAAGATTTTTTCCTATTCACCTGCAACATCTCACTTTAAATGGAAAGAAAAAAAATCGCTAGACTCATCGATTAGCAAAACAATCATTAGTTGCAGGCAGCCCTAGTTGTGAAACCTCATTAATAAGAATAGCAAGATGAATTTTGGCATAAATGTGTTTAATCTGTGAGCTAGAAGGATAAAACAAAATCTCTCTCACGTGGCTGTCTAATAATCCCAAACAGAATCTTGTCACTTTGCCTTAAACGACAACAAATATTATGCATGATTTGTATATTATTTGTATACTTATTGTCCTTTAAACCTGCTCGAGTGTCTTCAGTTTGACATGTCATGTTTTAAAACTAAAACTAAAATGCTTCTACAAAAGAAAAACATAACTTTATCACTGTGTTGGGAGATGCTATTTTGACTTAGCTGTGGCTCCATCTACTGGCTGTAGAGGCGATTACACACATGTGACTATATACCCATAATGCATTGCAGTGTGCAGTGGATCTGACGAAGTTGTAGTTATCGGGATTAGATGGAAGAAATGTTTAGGGCGAGTCTGGTGATGATTTAATGACTTAAAACAGCAAAGGATTCTGGGATAAATGACATCAGCATCATCTACGTCGAGTACTAAGCTTTGTCTCACACTCAGAGTACCGCTTAACTTGCGTTTTGGGCAAATAAATGGGTTCACTAGTCGCATATTGTCAATTATGACCAGTATATTTTTCAAAATACTCCAAAAATTTTAAATTTATAACTAATAAGACTTTTTTATTCAGATAAATATATACTTCATCTTCATTTAAAACCTGAAACCATTTCAAGTACGCCCTGGTAATTCCTCACGCACCCCTTGAGGTCCCTGTACCCCTGGTTGGAAAACACTGATCTACGTCACACATCGAAGGAGTTCAGAACACAGTGCTGGAGGGAGAGGATTTACAAACCAGCGTCATCAAACTAAATGTTACTCCAGGTGCGTTTTTGATGATGGAACAATGTTAGAACATGGTTTCAAAGCTCAACAAAGTCAATTTTGCGTAATATTTGTCCTTTACACTTTGGAACTCTGAGTCTAACACTTTCAGCCCGAGTTTGTGTTTTTCCAGATACTTTTGTGATTCCGAGTGAAAAATGCATGGTGTGAGTCTAATCAAAGTGACGTGAAGCTGCTCTGAAGCCGTTGAACTTATCGATCTCATCTTATCGGGCCGAGTTACTGGTCAGATCTGTGGAGAAGGAAGCCTGCTGAGAACAAAAACACATCATTTCCAAGATATTTTTGAGGTAAACGTGTATAATTGAAGAAATACAAAAAATACAAACTTAATGCCGTGCTGTAGATCATTCTGGGCTTTCAATAACTTCTCTATAAAGCATTTTTAAAACTTTTTTGTATTGTATATGTCCAAAGTATTCATACATTAACAAGTTCCACTTTTTTTTTTTTTTAAATCACAGCAGTCAGTGTATTTATTAAAGTGCGTATGACAGATTTTTACGATGTTCTAATTCTGACTTTATTCAGTGTATTAATACCTTTTGTAAATATAAATTATAGTTTTACGCCAATCAGGTCACTGTTTTGTGGAGAAAAAAAAAAGAAAAATCTGTTAAAAATTACAGGAAGTAAACAAATTGATGACATCACACTGGGGAGACAAAGGTTATGCATAATTTGTGTTTTTCCAGATACTTTCATGTTTCCGAGTTCACGTGAATGCCGGGTGTTTGTCAGCCGTCCTGGGGCAGCCCGGTGGTGTAGAGGTAAGACACGGTCCCCGCCTGAATCTGAAACGTCTGCCCCTGGATGTGATTTCCCGTGAGCTGCTGGTTCGTTTGACTAATCGAAATGGCCTGCCCGCTCTGACTGCTGATGTGAATGCCCTGCCCCGGCTGCTCCTCCGCCTCCTGAACGCTCGGCAACACCTGCAGCTGCTCCATCGCCTCCTTGCTCAGAGTGATCACGTGCATCTGCTCCGGCTGCTCCGAGTTCTGGTCGCCCTGAGCCACCACGGCGAGGTTCGGCAGGTTCTGGGCGAGCAGCGTGATGCTCTGGTCCTGGCCCTGAACGAAATCCAGGTTGTCGGCGCTCACCACCAGCTGGATTTCCTCGGCACCGCTGGGGAAAGGCTGCAGCTCCAGGATGCCCTCGCTCGGCTGGTCGTGGGAGGAGGTCGGCGGCTCCTTGGTGTGTGTCTTGGCGTGGCTCTTGAGGTTGTCGAGGCGGGTGAAGGAGAGGTTGCAGGAGGAGCAGCTGAAGGGTTTTTTGCCCGAGTGGGAGGCAACGTGTCGTCGGCGAGCGCTGGGGTCTGAGAAGGACTTCTGACAGACGTGGCACTCGTATGGTTTTTCTCCTCTGAAATGAATAACAGCAGTGAACAGCGGTGGAAGAAGTACTTAAGCTTAGTGTACTCAAGTACAGATACAGGAGAAAAAAAAGACACAGGTAAAAATATTATTACATGTTCTGATATTTTGGCATGTGATAAAGTAATATCGGTGCTGTCCCAGCACATATATTGTAAAAGCATCTATTTGGATGAAAATGAGACCGCTGCATTTTCTATTAATAGAGTCTTTTATTCTACGAGAAGCAGGAAGTGTGCTGTTAGCATACCAACGTTTGTTAGCTTTAAGGTCCATGACGCTCTGGAGTCCAAGACCAAGTGCGTCTAAACTCATGGAGGTGAATATTCATGATGCTGGGACTGCATTAGGAAAGTGAGCGATACATGGAAAGACTTGAAAAACATTTAACATGAACTTTCAAAACAGTAAAAATCAGGTACAAGGACTTCAATTGTTGCATTTTAATTGCCTGGAAAATCCAGAATGAGATCTCTGCTTTTTTTTTTAAAATATCAGATCGATATCAGTATCCATGGTGCTAACAAGGAAAAAAAGAAAAGAATAAAATATCACAAGACTGAAAAAAAAACAAGAGATGCACAAAAACACTGTTGTTTTATGCAGCTAAAATCTGGAACGGTCTTTCTGAAGATGTGAGACAGGCCTCCACTCTGACAATGTTTAAACCGTGCACACGACTGAAAGATTTTATCTGCACTCTTCTCTTTTAAAGCATTTTTTAAAAATGCTTCTGTTTGTCTTTATGTGCTTTGGGATTTTAATGCATTTTTTCCTGTTGTGTAAAGCACTCTGAATTGCCTTGTGTATGAATTGTGCTCTACAAATAAACCTGCCTTGCCTTAATCTAATCCAATCTGAGAGAAATTGAATTGTATTGTAACTGATAAATGTCCAATTAACTCCTTTGTTTCACATTACAGCTGCAGTAATTAATCGACTAATCGTGACTAATCGACTATAAAAAATAATAGCCTATAAAAATGTGTACTCGACTGACTGTATAGTATAGTATAGATTAAAAAACATGTGTGTATTCTGGATTCCAGACAAGCATTTGAAACACCCAATTTGTTTTGTGTTTCTGTGCAGGGATTCACAGTAAAGGTATTTATTGTCTATTGTGGCTAATCTTTATCCATATTAAGTTCATGTAAATGTGTTTGTCCATGTGTTGTTTTTATGTTGAATTGTCGCGGTGATGACTAATGGGCATCCTAAATAAATAAATAAAAAAATAAATCCAAAGTTACTAGAACGGACGATGGATTTTCTACCAGCAGCTGATTTTATGTATTTTAGGATCCATCAAAATGTACGCAAATGTGGTTCATTTAGTGACAGAATTTTGAACATTGTGTCTTTTTTAAGCGAATATTCTGCCTGTTATGAAGTCTGTGCTTGTTTCATTTCTTCTGTTCTTACTTGTGGATCCTGATGTGAGTCTGCAGCGTGGATTTAGTGGTGAAACATTTGCCACAGATTTCACAGGTGAACGGCTTCTCTCCTGAAAACAATAATAAAAGCAGACGATTAGAGATTTATTTAAAACAACCGAAGCCATGTAAAAATAAACACGCACAAAAATAAATCCAGATTGTTTATCTCTATTTGACTGTGTGAACGTTGTTACACTTGCAAAAAGAAACAGGCAGATTATTTGATTTAATTTTAAAAACATAAATAAAACTAACCAGGACATTGATCAAATAATCCACTCTATAAATAAAGGAGTAGCTCTAAAAATGAATATTATGATTTCTAATAATTTGAAAACTCCGCTGTTACATTTCAATTACATTTCAGTCAGTAAATAACGGAAACTGATACAGACCATGAGGAAATAATTGCTATTTATTGGCTGAAATGTTATGGATTAGAGTTTTAACTTATTTATATTTATTTTACTGCAATAAAGTCTAAAAATGTATTAACCTGTGTGAGTCCTGAGATGTTTCTTCAGCTGCGCCGTGTCCAGAAACTTGTGGTGGCACTCAGCACATTCAGGCAACGACTTATCTGAAAGAAAAAGAAATACAATTATATAAAAGGAATATTTTACTGGACATTATTAGTTTGATTTTTGAATAAATAAAATAACAAGACCTGTGTGAACTCTGTAGTGACTTTTGAGCTGCCTTTTCTGAGTGAAGGTTCGATCGCACTTATCACAGCTGAAAGACTTGTTATCTATTTAAAAAAAAAAGAAAGAAATGTCACTGACACATTAAGTGTTCAGAACATAGTAACACAGACAGTGAAGTTGAACAAATTTAAATTCTTATTTAAATTTGATTTCCATCGATAAATTACAAGACCATTAATATGTAACCACCACCAATTATTACAAACTTTTTTACTTTTATGTCGTACTATTTCTGATTAAATGTTTCTTTTTTTCTTTTGTATTTGTCTTCTCAATGTTCAAACTTGGGCTAAAACAGTTCAATGTTACGGTTTAGCTGTGCATACGACTGAAAGATTTTACCTGCACTCTCTTATTTTAAAGTTATTTTTATAATTATTTTGTATGTCTTTATTGGTTATGTTATTTTAATGGGATTTGTCATCAGAGCTGCTTTAAACACATTTATTATTGTATTTTACATAATGTTTTAGGAACTCTTTGCATTTTTGATGAAGAACAATCCAGATTTATGGGTTTTACTGGAAAAATACTCACAGAAATGTTGAGCCCACAATCATTTTTCATTTTATCTAGAGATATATTAGATACTATTCCATAAATTAGACTTTTTTGAAACTAAAATACAATTTTATGACTAGAAATTTGTATTTTGCCCATTGTTTATTACAGAAAAGCAAACTAACTGACATTTCTACTCTGGAAATTCAAATGTGTTGCTTTTTTCCAACACAAACACTTAAAACCTGTAGAATTTAGCTCTAATGTGAGAGAATCATTGAAACATTTACAGTCAGCTTCATTTTGCCTCCAGTTGCCTCCATTCTGGATTTTTGATGACGTCACATTTTAAAGGGCCTGTTCAGCAGAACTAAAGCTCGTGGGTGTCCAGCGTGTGCGTTTACCCTCGTGCAGCTTCATGTGGTCCTGCAGAGAGTTCTTGGTGCACAGGGCTTTGTTGCAGACTGAGCAGACGAACGGCCGCTCCCCTGTGTGCGCCCTCTGGTGGACGATCAGGCTGTTCTTCTGAGTGAAGCTGTGGCCACAGACGGAGCACCTGAAAGGCTTCTCTCCTGAAACAGAAAACACATGACCATGAGTTAAAGTCATGCTTTACCTACACACCATATGTCTCAAAGAAATTATTCACAAAAACAACTAGAACGAGAATAACCAGAAGTCCAAAAATAAACTAAAAAAACAAAAACAAATGTGTGAGGCAAATTATACTTTTTGCCTGTTGTATTACCAAGGAAAGTATACTATTCTAAATGGAACTGTTTAAAATCTATATGTAGGTTCTAATGATTTTGTAATTGTGATTTAATTTGGAGGGAGGGCACCTGTGGTAAATACTTAATATAGTTTTACTGTGAAGTTGCAGTTTGGGAAGAAATTTTGAAAAATACAAGTTTTAAATTACAGGAAGTAGTTCCGAGTTCAAAAAGCGACGTGGCATTGAAAATACAAGACAATTTACAGACAAATGACAAATGTTTTTGACAGTTTAAATCAGGGGTGTCCAAACTTTTTCCATCGAGGGCCACATATTGAAATGTAGACCAAGCGGAGGGCCACACATCAATCGCGAAACTTTAAAAAAAGCTGCATTTATTTGATGTTTTAAGCACCACCACATCTACAGTCAGTCTCATTGCCTTAATATCAGGTCTGTGTCGCACCAAAATGTTAGTTATTTAGGTCGGAATTGTAGAAAATCTGAAATGTGCTGTAAATAGCACTTCTCAGGACAATGTGGGCCAGTTCACCAGGAAGCCTAAGGGCCAAGAAAAATTGGTCTGAGGGCCGCATTTGGCCCCCGGGCCTGAGTTTGGACATGCCTGATTTAAATTCTCCTTCAACAAAATAAAAGGTATTAGCTGGTATTATTAATTGTCAAATCGCAACCATTTGTGTGATTTATATGGATTTTGGCTGTTGTTTACAGTCTTGTTGCTAGGTAACAGTAACAGAATTACCTACAGAATTACCTCAGGAAGTGACATTATAAACTTTACGAAAACTGTCAAACTGGGGATAAATGGGCAAAATGTTTAGTAAAATAAAATAAATATAATCATGTTCACTACGTTTACGTGAAATGTGTCGTCTAAATTGTCATATAGACTTTAAATAGAGGCAGTAAGTAATATCCATACTCCTACATTGTATAAATTAGAAATCGCCTGTGCCGCAATAATCTCAGCAGAAAACACTTTGCGATTGTAGAATATATAGAGATGTACTGTAAATGCTGAAATCAGAAATATTATGTAAATATAAACACGGATATGGATATTTCGAAATAGATTTAATAGCTAAAAAATGTGGGTTTGTGAACATGTCATTTGTTAACATCTAGATCACTTTTAAACAGATGTGTGCGAAGTAGTTCATAATTGTAATTTAATTAAGAGTAACGTTTCTTTAAAATAATATCACTCAAGTAGAAGTACAAAGTTGTGGTCAAAGAAACTACTCAAGTAAAGTGGGACAAAAAAAGAGGGACAAAACATTAAATAATGCACAAAATCTGGTATTTCCAAAGGCTAAACCAAAAAATGTTGAAAAACTAAATCATATCTTAAGGAGCAGAGCAAGAAACACAATGTTCACATCATTTAACTTTGTCAAAATAAAGCTTCTGTCATTTGTAGATTTACTGACAGTGAGAAAAAGTGTCTGAGTGTCTGTTATAACTGGTCCAGTTTTGATTTACCCGTGTGCGTTCTCATATGAATCTTCAGAAACAGGTGATTTTTAAACACTTTGTCGCACTGGTCACATCTGGCCTCTGTGTTTGGATACTTCCTCTTTCTTCCTCTTTTCACCTAAAATGATAAAATACAGAACCTTATTGATTTCACAGACAATAAACTGTTAAAGCAGCTGAAACATGCGCCCCTACTGGTTTAAAACAGCATTACAATTACACGACTGATTATGGGACGTCATATTCAGATCATAACTTGTACAAAATTTTGGGCTTGGATGTAGGATCTGGAAAGTGAGGAGCTCGCTCTTATTTCTGATTGTAAAAAACAGCCTGAGAACCAAAGCACAAAATGTAAACAAACAGCTTATTCCAAATGTCTCTGTATTTATGAATAAATAAACATTGTATTGTTTTCTGCAAAATCAATATTTGAGTTTGAACTTCAATGTGACGACGATTAGGGCTGCACAATATATCGCAACAATATCGATATCGCAATAATCGTTATCGCAACAAACTCAACTTAATGCAGTAACAAAAAGATCCACCATCTGATTGAAATGTTGAATAAAAATGCTGTGAAAGGCTGTTTTTTATTCATGATTTTCCTTGTTCAGTCCATTATATTCACGGATTTGTCTCTATCAAGTTTTTATTTAAAGCATGGACGTATTTATTTTAATATAACTGAAATTATTGTGTCAAAAAGTATATTCAATAAAGGCTGTAGGTCAATGGTTTTATGGTTGACCAAACTGTTCTTTAGCAAACTAATTATTTTATACAGATTATAAGAATTTGAGGATAAATTGTGAGTTTTTTGTGTCATTACATAATTGACTAGTACTTTTCTGCATAAATTGTTATCTTTTACACAATTCTGTGAGCTGGGGGACAATTGAGTGCACTTTTGGTGAAATATTTGGTCTGATCATAAAAATGCTTTATAGTTTTGAGAGATTTTTATTCGACTACAATGTTAGTGTTAAAATATCACAATAATTTGTAACATTGTGCAGCTCTATACTACATAAAGGTACATTTCAGTGGCCGACTGAGGAATTTGGGGGCCCAAGGCAAAATTAAGTCCAGGCCCCACCTCAACAAGTGTGATTTTCTACAACCTTACTGTCTTTTGAACTGTTCTTCAAAGAAAGCTTTTGTTTTTTGTTGTTTCGGTTTTGTTTTTTTAAGATGTTGTGGCCGGACAGGTTCATAAAATCGGGTGGTAAATGACAATTGGAAATGTCTAATTCATATGTGCAAAAGCTACATGTTGTATTCAGCTTTGGGTGTGGAGGTCATTCCCCTGAAGATTTTTTAAGAAAACAGACCATATTTCGTGTTAGATTTGACAATCCCAGATTATAGACCCTTTAAAATGTGACGTCATCAAAATTCTGGAATGGCGGCAACTGGAGGCAAAATTAAGTTGACTGTACATTTTTCAATGATTATCTCACATTAGATCTTTATTCTAAATGTTTTAAATGTTTGTGTTGGGAAAAAGCAACACATTTGAACTTCCAGGGTAGAAAGGATGGATACAATACAATTTTCTAGCCTTAAAATTTTAGCTTCAAAAGAAGCTAAAATATCTCTAGATAAAATGAAAAATGATTGTGGGCTCAACATTTCTGTGAGTATTTTTCCAGTAAAACCCATAAATCTGGATTGTTCCTTCATCAAAAATGCAAAGAGTTGATCATAATTTCCTAAAACATGATGTAAAATACAATAATAAATGTGTTTAAAGCAGCTCTGATGTCACTCACATGTGTCTGAGGCTTTTACTGACACTAAATCATCTACATTTGTCATATTTTGTGATATTCTGAGGTTAATCCCAGTTTCTCCAGTGAAATCACATTATGTTGCACTTCACTTTTGCCTCCATTCTGAATTTAGAATGTTTTGTTTATACATTTTCAAAGAGTCTGTTTCAGAACCTTGTCTATGATGATTGGGGGGCATCTTATTGGGCGCCCCTACAGATTGGGGGCCCAAAGCAATTGTGGCCTGTTGCCTGATACAATTAAAAGTATAAGGAAAAAGCTATCATTTGAACAGAAATATGCAAAAAATGTACAATTTGGGCGAAAAAACAAATTACCTTCTCTTTTTTCTTTGGTTCTTCTTGTCCCAAAGTGTAGAATTTATATTTAAGAGGCATCTTTATCCGGCGCTTGCTTTGTTGTTCGCTTTCATCACCACTTGGTCCAACTTCCTTTGAAAATTCGCCATCAAACATCGCCTCTTCAACGCTTTCTTTTTGCTGCTTGTTTTCCTCAATTTGCTGGACATTTTTCCTCGGTCTTCCTCTTTTGCGACTTGTCAGTTTTCCCACATTTTGACTTTTGCTCACAACTTCAAGCTCCTCAATCAAATCTTTAACTTCTAGTCGTTTAGCTGCTGACAAAAGTTGCTCAAAATGCTTTCCTTCAAGAGAAATCTGTCCAATATAAATAAAATCAATCACAAATGAGAAAATATCAGCTGGCACGTTGTCCATTTTGAGTGTAGCGTGGTTTGTGTCGTGTTGTGAGGTAAATATGTTGTGGAAATAGTCACTACTTGCAGCTAAAAGCGTTTTATGTGCTTTGAAAAGTCTGTCTTCCACCTCGATATCGACGTCACACAGGAGCCCATTGGTCCGCAGTTCGTCAAATTTCTTCAGAATGTTTAGTTTGTGCTTTTCTGAATGAAGAGGAAGCATCTTGAGTTGGATTCTGTAAATGACAAACACAATCATTAGGCAGGAGTGCAAAGTAACATAGCCCCGTAACTAAGAGAGATTAAAAAATGAGTAATGATAGTGCTTAGTTTTCTACATTTATTTTTAAATGCTGGTTTTTAATCTATTATTTAGAAACAAAATGTTAATTGTTTCAGCTGTAGTGTGTGTTTTTTTCTGTCAGTGATAAACATAGTAAGTTAAATATTCAAATAATTTTTTAACATACATTTGACATTATTTATTAACACTTGCGGCTGAACAATTTTGACAAACAATCTTAGAGGCTCTGTGCACAGAATTTCAGTTGACTACTTATTTTAAATAGCTAGCTCATTGTACTATTGAGTACTTTCTGTCAAATTCTGAGTTTTTGCAGAGTCACACGTGTGCTAATGCTAACTTTGAACTTTGAAGTCTAATTGAGCTACTACTACTACTACTACTACTAAGAAAACTACTATTTTCAATCCTCAAATTAAATCTTCAGAAAAAGTGATTTGTGGTGAAGAGCTTTTTTAACTTTAGCTGTTACATACAAAGAAAAATTAGCTATGCACAGCAGCAATTGGCTGACTGCTAACTGCTTCTTCACAGCTAATGCTAGCTTTTATTGAAATGTAAAAAAAATATAAACACACAATTAATTAAAATATAAAGACTTCCGGATTTTTAAAAAAAATATTTATAAATAATTCTGTTTTTTAATTTGATTTGTCTAATTTGTATCTTATTATCCTATTACGCTTCAAAAATAGCATTAGCATTAGCATTGACCCACAAACACCTCCATTTATCAACACAGAAGAGTCTCTGGGGAAGAATTTGTAACGTTTTTAACATGTTTTCTGTGACATTCACCTGCAGCTCACCGTTTACTGCTTGATCTTTAAGTATTTATTCATTATAGTTTGACTCTACAAAAACCCCCATAAAGAGATGAACAGGACTCCTCAGCAGTACAATCTAGTTATTTTAAACACAAAAAGCCTGCTGAAATTATCTAGATTTTCCTTCATTAAATGTGTTTATAATATTCCCCAAATAATAAAACAAATTATGCAAAGTGCAATAGTAAAAGTGCAACTTACATTTTTTATAAATTGTAAAGTAAGCAATAAGCAGGCTGATACCACTCACTTTTATCTGAGGGGATTTCATTTGCCAAAACCATCTTGATTTTTTATATTTTTGAGATATTCTCCCACTTTCTGCACTGAAATCGCAATATATGTACCACTTTTGCCTCCAGTTGCCTCCATTCTATAATTCAGAATATTTTGTCATCCAAACCTTTAAAATGTCAATAAATTATACCTTATATTGAGTTATGCATGAGGTACACTTGTTTTCATTCATGGTTACATTTATTGAACTAAAATCGGGAGCGACAACACAACTCAATAAAATATTAGCAGCAATAGTTTCCCCTTTGAATTAATTTACCATTTTTACATAAAATAAAAAGTTGAAGCATAAAGGTCTTTACAGTTACAAACCTTCTGCACGCACGCCTCTGTTCTGTTAGCAAGCAGGCTACATCGGGCAAAAAACACGCTTTTTCGTCAAATTACAACCTTTAAACTCCAGAACTTTTTGCAGCTGAACGCATAAAATAAAACGACAACACTACGCGCCAAATTTAAAGTTTATAGGCTTGCATTTTCGCGGTGCATTTCAAAGTAGCGAGCTTCTAGGACCTTACCGTGTTTTCTGCACATTCACCAAAGCGCGAGAACTGAGCCGGGATATCGCGAGACCGGACGAGATCTGCTGCATCTGATCTGCTGCCAGCCAATTCAATGTTTAATTGGCTCAAATCTGCATCACTATTCGCAAGTAAGACGAGAAATATCGACTGTTGAGCGCGGATTTGATAATTATTCGTTTTGCAAATCCAAACACGAGCGATTTTGCCGTATTTGTAAGCGAATTTTAATAAATATGGCTGAGAGGAGTATGTTTACAACCTGCTTTCCCATCAAAAAGACAAGAAGCGGCTGAAGAGTTTGGTAAGTGAACGAGTTTGAGCTTCTACATTGAGTATTTTAAGCCATATATGCACTTATTTTTTGGTGGTGGACGGATTCAAGCCTGTGTTTAAGAATAAATTGCTTTTGCTGTATTTTCCCCGTGTAAATCGTGTGAACTTTACATAACGGGTTAAAACAATTATCTAATCAAATGAAATAACGTACAGCCGAGTTTTACAGAGAGCGAAAGAATCAAGCGGGGTGAAGTTAGTTTTGTTTTCGATATTCGTGACACATTCAGCGATAAATGGCAATAACTCCAAAACGACTGACACAAAAAAAAATCTTAACAACGTTATCACAAATAGGAAATATGTATTAATGTTTCACAGGCTTCCTTTTCGTTATTTTCGCTGGATATAATGAGCACCGAGCCGTAAAACGCGTCTGAATGTGAGTTTCGCCGGAAAAGATCGCTCTTTGCCGAGCTGTAAGTAAGGGACCGTGAGAAAAGTGCAGGATCTTTTCGTTTTTTGCTATAATTTGCTAAGTGTGTGTAGTCATGAGACCAGTGGCATTCATTAAAGGGACATAGTGGACAACGTTCACAGCCTGTCTTTTCAACCCTACTGGTAGAAAAGGGAATTATATGTCCAAAGTCCAAATATTTAGACATGTAATTGTATTTGCATGTCCAAAAATTACAATCTTTTTGTAATAGCTTTTTTCGACAGGGTCATAGAGACACCAAACCACTGCCATTCTGTCCCCATGGACAGTGGACCACTTTCACAGTTTCTTATTTCACCCCTACTGGTAGAAAAGGGTATTGCATGTCCAAAAATTACAGTCTTTTTGTAATAGCTTTTTTTGACCGTAATTTTTGGACATGCAATACCCTTTTCTACCAGTAGGGGTGAAATAAGGAACTGTGAAAGTGGTCCACTGTCCATGGGGACAGAATGGCAGTGGTTTGGTGTCTCTATGGCCCTGTCGCAAAAAGCTATTACAAAAAGATTGTAATTTTTGGACATGCAATACCCTTTTCTACCAGTAGGGGTGAAATAAGGAACTGTGAAAGTTGTCCACTGTCCCCATGGACAGAATGGCGGTGGTTTGGTGTCTCTATGACCCTGTCGAAAAAAGCTATTACAAAAAGACTGTAATTTTTGGACATGCAATACCCTTTTCTACCAGTAGGGGTGAAATAAGAAACTGTGAAAGTTGTCCACTGTCCCCATGGACAGAATGGCGGTGGTTTGGTGTCTCTATGACCCTGTCGAAAAAAGCTATTACAAAAAGACTGTAATTTTTGGACATGCAATACCCTTTTCTACCAGTAGGGGTGAAATAAGAAACTGTGAAAGTGGTCCACTGTCCATGGGGACAGAATGGCAGTGGTTTGGTGTCTCTATGACCCTGTCGAAAAAAGCTATTACAAAAAGATTGTAATTTTTGGACATGCAAATACAATTACATGTCTAAATATTTGGACTTTGGACATATAATTCCCTTTTCTACCAGTAGGGTTGAAAAGACAGGCTGTGAACGTTGTCCACTATGTCCCTTTAATGAATGCCACTGGTCTCATGACTACACACACTTAGCAAATTATAGCAAAAAACGAAAAGATCCTGCACTTTTCTCACGGTCCCTTACTTACAGCTCGGCAAAGAGCGATCTTTTCCGGCGAAACTCACATTCAGACGCGTTTTACGGCTCGGTGCTCATTATATCCAGCGAAAATAACGAAAAGGAAGCCTGTGAAACATTAATACATATTTCCTATTTGTGATAACGTTGTTAAGATTTTTTTTTGTGTCAGTCGTTTTGGAGTTATTGCCATTTATCGCTGAATGTGTCACGAATATCGAAAACAAAACTAACTTCACCCCGCTAAAGAAGGTGTGGCAATAGTGTTGAAGATCTATTTTGCACATCTGTCTTTGTTTTTTCTGAATTCATTGAGGATTAAATGTCAGAAAATGTTTTATTTTCTATATATTTTTGGTGTAAATTTTTACATTCAGAGAAATTGTTTTAGTCAATAGATCACACAGTATATCACCCAGAGATCATCAATAAACCTCAAATCACGAAATCCTTATTTATTTATTTTCAGGTTTGAAGTGTGAAAAATATTTATTTTGTAGAAATGGGCCCTTTAAAAGTTTAAGAGTTTCTGAATTCCAGAATGGAGATAAAAGTGAAATGGAACACGATGTGATTTCGATGGAGAAACTGGGATCTAAATATCACAAAATAGGCAAAATCTGTATGGTTTTGGCAAATGAAGTTTACAGTTTACATAAAACATGTAACATTTTTTGATGAAGGTTGTTTTTCATTTTATCTACAGCTTTATTCCCCAAATTCCCCATCCATTATAATCTAAAAGTAGACTAACCCAACCATTTTTTTCCTACATTGCTTATTTCTGTGTTGTAATTACCTAAAACCCTTAGCATTTAGTTTAATAGTTTAATTATATACTGGTCTAATTAATTTAGCATCCAAACGCCTCCAGTCACCTCCATTCTGGAATAGAACATTCTGATGATGATTCATGTCGTCTGTATGTTTTAAAACTCAGCTTTACTTCCTGTAAATTTCAATATTTTCCACCTTTCCATCACAAACTGCTATTTGACAGATAAACTATAAAATATATATTTACCAAACAAAGTAATAATTAGAAAAGCATAAAACATGTCATTTGCACTTTAATTACAGCTCTGTCGTGGTGATAAAATGTTCAAAGTAGTAGAGGCAAAACACAGACAATAATACATTTTCATATTAAACCAGGACTAAACCGGGTCTCAACCGGGACTAAACCAGGACTAAACCGGGTCTCGACTGGGACAATATCGGGTCTCAACCGGGACAAAACCAGGACTAAAGCAGGCCTAAACCAGGACTAAAATCAGCCCTAAACTAGGTCTAGATCAGGCCTAAATCAGGCCTAAACCAAGACTAAACCAGGACTAAAATCAGCTCTAAATTAGGTCTAGATCAGGCCTAAACCAAGACTAAACCAGGACTAAAATCAGCTCTAAACTAGGCATAAACCTGGCCTAAACCAGGACTAAATCGGGCATAAATCAGGCATAACCAGGACTAAACTGGGTCTCGACCGGGACTTAATCGGGCCTAAACCAGGCCTAAATCAGGCCTAAATCTGGAGTCCACCGGGTCTTGGCTGGGTCTCAACTGGGACTAAACCAGTACTAAACCAGGAATAAGCCAGGACTAAACCAGGTCTACACCAGGACTAAGCCAGAACTAAAAATGTATGTAAAAAATATATGTTTCAGATTAAATTTTGACAAACTTTGCAGCTCTATTTTAAATCTTACAAAGTCAAATCATCAGCTTTCTGGATAAATATTAAAACGGCTGATAGCGGCTCTTTGTGTATGTTTTACAGACATTTACAATTTTATCACCTCAAACCTTATGTCACTGTCCCGGTTTGCTCTTTGTACTTTGAAACCCCTCCGTTACATCCAGCGCCTGAGCTTCCTCCGTCTTGTGCGTGTTTTGTTCAGGTTTGTGGAGGATGAAGCGCGTGAAGGTGGCCGTGGTCGGGGCAGGGGTCATCGGGTTTTCCTCCGCCGTTTGCATCGCCGAGTCCCTCCCAGACGTCGCCGTAACCATCGTCGCCGAGAAGTTCAGTCCCGACACGACCAGCGATGGAGCGGCCGGGATTCTGTTCGCCGCCGAGTTTCCAGGTAAGAAAAAATAACAAGAAACTGTTTTTAAAATGTCCGTTATCAAGCATTGTCCAGGTGTTTGTTTCTGTGGTAGTTTTCTATTTGTTAAAGCTGGTCGGAAATGGATTAAATCATAATAATTGCAATTGTTTGGATGTTTTGTGATTCATGTTTTAAAGCAACTGTAGTTTATGGTTAGTTTTTGTGTTTTATTTTAATTTTTTATGGTTAAACATTGAAATGGGAAATTAATTTTTAGTTTATTGCTCATTTTGCTCTTTCAGTACATTGGTTTTCATTTGGAAACATATAAACGTGTCCAATCTGCCCTTTAAAATGTTTTATTCTTTCATTGAATCCACTTCATCCATAGATTTCTCTGGGACATTGCAACTTCAAAGACCGTTTTCTTAAAATGCATGTTTCTCCCACAAAGACATAAAGATAAAGACAAAGATTTGTTGATATCTAACTTTAAAACTGATTTATTAAAGTTTTAAGTCAAAACAATTTGTTTAATCAAAAACTAAAAAAGAAATCCCATATGATATATGATTTCCTATTCACCTGCAGCGTCAGTGATAATCATGATAATTTAGGTCACAATATAATCATAACATGTAAATAAACGCCAGAATAGCAACTACAGTGCTAGATTTTTATTAATTTATTCCTTTTTATCCACATCTGATAAAAGGAAACTATCAGCTGCTGAACATGTTCAATATGAAAAGAAAGCTAAAACCTTAAGAAAATATATTTATATTTTTACTTTTCAGTCCAGTTAAAAAATGTAGTGGAGCAGAAAGTACAGACACACGCTCTGAAATGTAGTGAAATAAAAGTAAAAGTATCTGCTGTAAAATGTATTTAGGTAAGGTACAGATACTTGAGTACAGTACTTTTGCTTTTGTACTTTGTTACTTTCCACCGCTGGTAAAAAGTGATATTTCTGAACTTTTGTGGTTAATCATTTGATGGTCCACGTTTTGTGCTCGCCTTGAACCTCAACAAGACATTTACAGACGCATTTAATCACATTCCTGATGCTTTGTGAAAATATTGTCTGAATATTATTATGAAAATGACAAAATAGGTGAAATGAACTGCCATGTGCAGTGTCGCCACTAGATGTCGCCAAAGAGGAGCACGCTCCATAAACGGAAATACACTGTTGTTAAATACCATCTTAAATGCTTTTGTGGAGGTGGGAAATGTATTTAAAGTTAGATAATATTGTTGTAGACATAATGCCGTTATAATATAAAGTATTCTGTCAATAATAATAAATCAAAAACATTTAAAAAGGCTGCAAATGAGCTGATCTAAAATTAAAATGGATCAAACTTGCTGTGTAATCTTTCAAATAAGGATACACGGGCTTATTTGAGGACAATTCTACATTGCCATTAATTTAATTACATTTTTTTTAACCTTTTATTTAACCAGGAGAGTCCCATTGATATTAAAGATTTTTCATGAGAGTCCTGGCCAAGAGGTAGCAAAGTTCAACACACTTACAACATATAACCATGGCCCATATTATTTAGTCTGTCAATGATTTGCCAGACGTCATGTCAGTTATACACTGACACTATAATCTATGTCCACGCAAAAACAAAGCAGCGAACACCGAGAAGTTCTCATTATAACGGTGTCAGTCTGTGATTGATTAAAAAACTCATGTCTACAGCTCATTGTTGAGAAAACCCTGTGTTTTTCTCAAAGGCTGCAAACAGAGGCTGATCCAGAAGTCATGGTGGTACACGAGTACAAGGGTTAGCTGTCATTATAGACTCTCAGTTGTCTTTTAAAAAACATGTTAAAAATGTGAGAAAGAGATTTTAATGTTATCTAATACATTTTAAACACGTTAGAAATAACTTGACTACAAAGGCCTCAAAATTGTACTTGAATGCCACAATTTTCTCTCCTGTAAATTACTGTCTGACCAGACTGTGGCCAATAGAAAGACTTAATAATAAATGTAGTTCATACCATCACTGTAAGATTTTTTAACAAATATTAATTCTTAAATTGGGATAACTTAATCGTCTATTCAGACATAATTCTAGTCTTCTAATCTTCTGAATGGTTTGGCTCCACCCCCGTTGAACGACTTCATACTCAAACACAAACACTGGAGCGTCGAGCAGAGGAGACTGAAAAATCCCATTGAGAAGGACTTCATTGGGACAGTCTGCTTTCTCACACTTGGAATCAGGTCCCTCCACAACTCAGAAACATGGCATCATTTCACAGCTTTAGAAAAGGTGTAAAAAAAGTGGCTTTGGACAATCAGACATTTAACATAACGTGAGCTAACCGTGTGTGTGTGTGATGGGTCATGTTCAAATGATGTTGTGCCTATAGTTTGTGCTTTTAGTATGTTCTCTTTAGTATTGTGTCTCACTGGTTCACTTTGTGGTCATGTCATGTGAAAGGACTGAGTGATTTTTATGTTGCGATGTATCCCTCATTCTGCCAATAGGACACAGATAAAAATTAGCCTCCACGGCTGATTGTGGCTCATGTTAATTAATGCAGTGTTTTATAACCCTTTTTGAGTTGTGGCACACTTTTTGAATTTAAAGCATAGCACGGCACGCCACCTTCTACTAAAACATTACCAAATCAGACCATTTAGTTTAAAAAATATGATGAATAATGTTTGTGCTGTGGTCTGGTTCTACAAAATTGGAAATAGTGATGGTTTTGTGGGTTTTTTTTGGTGCAGAGGTTGCTCAGGACACTCCAAAATGGTCCATAAGTCAATTACATCCATATTTGTGAATCTGTTGACTTGAACTGGACATTTTTTCAAGACACACCTGGCAAAAACTTAAGGCACACTAGTGTTCCCCAGCACACTGGTTGAAAATGAAGGCATTAATGTCCCATATAGGCCCATATTAAGTAACATAAACATGTGCAACATTAACAACATGATGAAGTGCAGGTTATGAAAAACAATGACACATTATCGAGACAGTCTTTCATGATTTCAGCTTGATTTTATAACTTAAGAATGTTCAGTTTTTCTGCATCATGTTTCAAGCATAAGGAGACTGTAAGACTCTCTTAGAGCTCTGCAAGATTCACATTTTTGTGTCGGTTGTGCTCTTGTCGTGTTTTGCAGACATCCCGCTGGACCGGCAGAGGCGCTGGTTCAAGGACAGTTTCCGTCACCTCCTGGACATCGCTCACTCGGCTCAGGCGCCTCTCGCTGGAGTCATGCTCAGCTCGGGGTACGTTTAAGACTCTACAGACGGTTCAGTGTGACGTCTGGAGCTGGAGTCGACTGAAGACCTGCCCCATCGACCGATTAATCGACTAAAAGGGGGTGTGGTTAAAATATATTATAACCATATAGTATTTCCATGTGTCTGACCCAAACTACACTTAAAATACACCAACTGCCCAGGAATTCATGCTAAAACTACAATTTTTACAGATAAGTACTGGGAAACTGTGTATTTATATGTTAAACTCTAAGCTCTTCAGCAAACTCACTCCATATCTTCTTGTTTTTGCCACATAAATCCCTTAAATCTAAGTAATTAATTAACTGTAGGGTGTAAAAAAGTTAATCGATTAATGGCAACTAATGGATTATAGAAATGGTTGTCAACTAATTAAATAATCGAGTAATCGTTAACTGGTCTAAACACAAACCCCAAAACATTCTGTGAGCTGAAAGAAGAGGTTTTATTTCTTAGACGGAGCAGGAATGACAGAAACAACACACAGGAAACATGTCAATTGTGTGTTTTTGGTTAAAATCCTTGTTCATCTATAAATATTCTCCTCCAGGACGTCGTCAAATGCCTTCACTTCAGCTTTTTCTGGGAAAAATTGAGTAAAATTCTCATATTCAACGGTCTTTCACGCTAGCAACTAATAGATGAATTTAAGGAATAATTGCTTGACTAATCGATTACCAAAATAATTGTTAGTTGCAGCCCTAATTGACTAATATAAATGTTGGTCGACTAAGACACCATCGACCGATTAATCGACTAAACGACTAAAGGATACAGCCCTAATGACATCGCAGGCCCAAACTATCAAACAACAGATCAGTGGATCTATCATTATCATTATATGTATTTAAAATCTATGTGACACTGGCTCTAGGCGATATGACAAAAAATGGATATCACAATTTTCTTGGGACCAGATCATGATTTCAATTTTATCTCGATTCATGTTCACTTTGTATTTTTCTGTTGTCTTTAATAGAGCTGCACCATTTAGGAAACATATCTAATTGTGATTTTTCTGACCAGAGCGATTAAGATTAGATTTGTGATTTAGGTTTGAATAATAGGATTCTGTTCAAATTAACTTTTTAAACACAATTCGCTTTTAGTCATGCTTTTGTCACGTTCAGTTGTGTTTGTCATGTTTGGCATCACTTTTAGTCGTAGTTTTTAGTCACATTTTTGTCGCTTTTAGACACGTTTTGGTGCATTGAGTCGTGTTTGTTGTTTGTAGGTGCGTTTTTGTCACTTTTGACCGCATTTTTATCACGCTTTTGTCACTTGTTTCAGAACATGTTTGTACAAATCCAAACTACAGCGTTAGCAGTTTTTATTCAAATCAAAGCAAGACATTTTGTTGTTTGTGGAAGAAATAATTGCAGCTCCATTAAAATTGCGATTTCGTGTTGATTTGGTTTAATTGTGCAGCTCTGGCCTTTAAGAGGTAAATAAAGTCATCTGCTCAGAGGCTTCAGAGGCTAAACAACAGGAGAAAAAGTGTGTTTGAACAGACAGCTGCATTAAAGACACAAACAGTCAATCACAATACACAGTTTCACAAAAATAGCAGATCGTCACAGGGACCAGCTCAACATTACATTTTTATCACTGTATCACCCGACCTATATGACATATATATATATATATATATATATATTTTTTTTTATATGATTAGTTTTATGGGATAGAACCTTTGTTAAATATGTATCACAGTTTTTTTCCCTGTGAAGTTGCAGTTCGTGAATTGTATTAGTGTAATTAGTTTTGTGATTTTTATTTTTAAAACGCAGACATTCCAGCCAAGCCAAGGTAGAAACATAGCATTAACCTAAAAAGGATCATAAAAAAGGATCAAAATCATAAAGCTGCGGCGCGTTTTCTCCTTTTTGGGTGAAAGTGGTGAACGGACATCAAACCGAGAAAAAGATTTTCCAAATTTTATATTTAATTTGGCTTTTTAAGGAAGCTCAGGTCTACAATTGGTCAATGCCGCCAAATTATTCTAAATACACTACATTTAACGCAGTTTTCACAGAAAAAGGGTTATGAGCAGCGTGTCAGAAGAGGCCTATATCGCTGTACAAAGTGTAATTTAAGAACTTCAAACGTCAAAACTCAACAGCTGTAAACATTAAATATGGGCTGAAATAGATAAAAATAGACAATATATCCACCTGTAAAGGATGAGATTCATACGGCAAATGTGTTTGTTGTAAAGGCCCATGTCTGAGGCTCATCTGTCGGGTTAAATACATAAATAAATACATAAATACACTGTTTACTAGCACTTTTCTGTATAAATAGTTATTTTTGCATGAACTCCTGTGCAGTTGTGGTCTTCTGAGTGCAGTTTGGGTCAAATACATGGAGATACTTCATAGTTTTGATGTATTTGCCACACACCCCTTTTGATTAATCAGTCGATGGGGCAGGTCATCGACTACAGCCCTACTAAATACATTTAAAAAACATAATGTAAAATTGTAAATCTAATCAATACAATATAATACAATACTTGTCATAATATAGATATTTCTCATGCGTATTTTTTTTTAATATTTGACACATCATAAATTATATAACAGGATATACCAATACTTCCATGTGTCCAAAGTACTTTACCAGCTTGAATAACCATAATGTGGTTTGGTGCAGGTGTCAGATCTTTAAGCAGGTCCCGGCCGAGCGGAGGCCGTTCTGGAGTGACCTGGTGATCGGCTTCAGGGAGATGAGTCGCTCTGAGCTGCAGAGGTTTCCAGAACACGCCTTCGGTCACGTTTTCACGACGCTCAAGTGCGAGTGCGACACCTACCTGCCCTGGCTGCACCACAGGTACAGAGTTTGTGCCACAAATAACAAAGACAGAGAGTTGTATTTTATTCATTTTAAACACTCCTGGGTGAAGCGGTTTTGGCAGCGCTGGTTGTAAACGTACTTTACAAATATATTTGACCTTTAGAGCTGCAATGATGAACTAATCGTGACGAGTCGACTAACAATTGCATTTTGACAATCATAATCATTCTCGGGACTAAACAGACTCAAACACATGAAAAGACTGTGACATTATTACATTAAAATGTCAAAAAAGAATAAACAGTTTCTGATTTTCATCAAAAATACACTTTTTTTTTCCATCAAAAATACACTTATTTAATCAAAAATACACTTATTCTCCAGAGGCTTCAACTTTTTTTTGGTTAAAAATGCATTTAAAAATATGAATGTACAGTAGAAATAATCTTGTCTAGTAGTACTTATTTTAGTATTAGATTGTCTAGTACTAAAATAATTGTTGGTTGCTGCTCTAGTTTGAACAAGATCTTACTGTTAAAAATAAATCACAAATATAATGCTAGGACTGTCACTAACGATTACTTTAATAGTCGACAAGTCAAACAATTATTTCTATTGCATATTTAACTACATTATTTGCCAAATAATGGACTGAAGGCTTCTAGATGGAGAATATTTATGAATAATTTGTTTTATTGATGAAAATCTATTCTTTTTTGACATATTTTTTGATGTCACAGTCTTTGTTATAGAAGGTCTTTTGACAAGTGTTTTAGAGTCTGTAAAGTTCAAATAAGAGACGCTGCAGGAAAACAGGAAAAAATCTTAAATTTAAAAGATATCGAGTGTAAACTTGTCCTGTAGTTTACTCGCATAAATATAAGAAAAAAATACATTACAAGTTTTATGTGTAAAAATGGTCAAAATATGACATATTTGGAACATATAAATCTGAAAAATGGACAGAACCAGGTTTAAATTCCATGGTTAATTTTGTAACATATTAGTTACAAAAAATGCACAGAGGTGATTTTGGATTTTTTAATTTAGTTTCTAAGTAAACTAGATCTTACTGAAAATTGTCCTAAAAATTCAAATTTCTCATTTCCTAATTTTTCTTTTTTTACTTAAAACTTCAATAAATCAGTTTTAGAATCAGATATCAAAAATCCTTCTGTACGTTTGGTCTAAATCTTGTTGAGTCCAGATTGTACAGTTTGGTGTAGGATCTACTTTAAGGCTGATCTTTATGTCTCGAGGGAGAAAAATGCATTTTAAGAAAACGTCCTTTGAAGTTGTCCCAGATGTCCCAGAGAAATATATGGATGAAGTGGATTCAATGGAAGAATAAAACATCTTTAAGAGCAGATTGGACACGTTTGTTTCCACATGAAAGACAATATATTGAGAAAGAAAACTGACCAAAAATGAAAAAATAGGAAAAAAAAAGAGTTTTGCCTGTAGAGTTTCGCCTTAACAATTAGTGGATCAGCAATTTTTATTGTCGATTTATTTTTATAGTCGATTCGTCATGACTAGTTGATTAATCATTGCAACTATGACCAGACAATTTGATATTTATCCAAAATTGTTCATCATAATAACAACGGATAACTCTTTTATTATGTTAGTGACTAATTAGAATGTGAAATTATTGCAACTGTCTTCTTCCGTTCTTTAATCTTCTTCTTGGTTCCAGGTTCACAAAAGCGGGCGGTGTGGTGCAGCAGCGGCGCGTGTCCAGCCTACACGACCTGCGCGCCTTCGACCTGATCGTGAACTGCTCCGGCCTCGGCTCCGGAGCGTTAGCCGGCGACGCCGATGTGTTCCCCGTCCGCGGCCAGGTGCTGAAGGTCCGCGCCCCCTGGATCCAGCACTTCATCCGCGACGCCGACGGCAAAACCTACATCTACCCCGGCGTCCGAGGCGTCACGCTGGGAGGGACGCGGCAGGAGCGGGACTGGAGGCTGGAGCCCGACCGGGACGACACGGCGGGGATCCTGGAGCGCTGCCGGAAGCTGGAGCCGTCGCTGGAGAAGGCGGAGGTCGTGAGTAAGTGGGTGGGTTTGAGGCCGAGCAGGAGGTGTCCCCGAGTGGAGCGCGAGACTGTGGAAATGGGCGGGAGGGGCGTGCCGGTGGTTCATAATTACGGGCACGGCGGCTGGGGAGTGACGCTGGCTTGGGGCTGCGCCGTCGACGCGCTCAAGCTCGTCACCCAGAGCTTACGAGAAATGTATCCCGCGGCTAAGCTTTAAAGGAAAAACCGTGACATGCTGCAGTTCGTCTTTGTACGGATTGAAGCAATGTCACAGACAAATGTTTATTTAAGGTGCTACAGGTGAATAGGCAAAAATCTATTTGAATCTTCTCCTGTAGTTTACTCACATAAACGTAAGAAAAATCATGTGTTTTCATGTAGAAATAAGGCATTTATGTGTAAAAACGACTAGAATTGCACATACTTTTGTAAGAGAATTTTTATTAAGGGATTGTCAAAATGACACATAAGAATATGCTTACGTGTGACAAGCTGACTACCAGTATAGGCAACTAGATGCTTAGTGCAAGCGATGTTGTTTTCAATCTTATATAGAGTTGTCTTTTTGACCTGTTTCCTATTTCTGTGATCAGCTGTTGCTTTCTGCTCTGCGAGGTCATGGGAGCAACATAGGTATGTTGACCTATGCTTGTCTAAACTGAATAAAAGGCAGGGGAAGGGAGTTGGCAAGTTGGAAGAGGTTGCTGTTGGGACGAGCAGACGGAGGCGCCACTGCAGAGAGTTGAACAGAGCGTCACTTCTGCTGTTGGGACGAGCCGATGAGAAGCGCCACTCTCCCTCTCCCCGTGCATTGTGCACGTAAAAAGCCTAAGGGCCAGTATCTGATTATCTGTTTAATTCTCAGTCAGTAGAAGGTTGTTCTCTCAGACTGTCTAGGTTCAGTTGTCTTTGTGATAATTTCCTGACAACTTTTTATACATTTTAAATCTCTTGAATTTTTTCCCACATATTAGTTATAAAAAGATACAGAGGGGATTTTGGATTTCTTGTTTAGTTTTTGAGTGAACTAGATCTGAGTGAAATTTGGCCTAAGTATTAAAATTCCGCCTCATTTTTTTTTTTAAGGACAGTTTTTTGAGCTTTAAACCATGTTCTAACAATGTTCCATCATCAAAAACACACATGGAGTAGCATTCAGTTGCATTCACGGTGTTTTGAGCATCAAACACGCTTCCTGCGAACTCCTTTGATCCGGGACATGTTTTCAGACTTCATACGTCACTTATTAGAGAATGTTCCGCTGTTTTAAGTCCTTATATCATCGCTAAACTTGTTCTGAGAATTTCTGCCTCTAAACACAATAACTACTGCAGCAAATCCACACAATGATGTCTTTTCAGCGCTAACTTCACTAGATTGTATATAGCACTGTCGCCTTCTGCTGGCTGCATGCACTCAGTGAGTGTCATTTCATAGTGACTGATAACACAGGTCAGAGAATGAATGGCGCTGTATCGGACCGTTGTGGTAAAGAAAGCGCTGAGTCGAAAGACAAAGCTCTCGATTTACCGGTCAATCTACGTTCCTACCCTCACCTATGGTCATGAGCTTTGGGTAATGACCGAAAGGACGAGATCGCGGATACAAGCGTTGAAATGAGCTTCCTCCGCCGGGTGGCTGGGCGTTCCCTTAGAGATAGAGGAGCTCAGTCACACGGGAGGAGCTGGGAGTAGAGCTGCTGCTCCTCCACGTCGAGAGGAGCCAGCTGAGGCTCAGGCATCTGTTCAGGAGGTTCGGCTGGCTTGGGAATGCCTCAGGACCCTCCGGAGGAGCTGGAGGAAGTGTCTGGGGTGAGGAAGTCTGGGAGTCCCTGCTTAGACTGCTGCCCCTGCGACCCGGCCCCGCGAAAGAAGATGGATGGATGGATGGATGGATGGATGGAACATGAGATGGCAAATTTAAGGCACTCAAGAGCATGTTTAAAGGCTAATAACAAAATGAAAAATGCAGAATATTTTTCCTTTAAATCTGACAAACGTTTTAAACGTCTTGGTGTGTTTTATCCACACATTAGTTATGAAAAGATACAGACAGGATTTTGGATTTCTTGTTTAGTTTTTGAGTAAATTAGATCTGACTGAAAATTTGCCGCGGATCTTGTCTCGAGGAAGAAAAATGTATTTTAAGAAGACGTCCTTTGAAGTTACAATGTCCCAGAGAAATCTATGGATGAAGTGGATTAAATGAAGTATTGAAACATCTTCAGGAGCAGATTGGACACGTTTGTTGTTTCCACATGAAAGACGATATGTTGAGAGAAAATAACAAATTTTGCCAGTAGTGTCTTTTTGCCTTTTGTTTTCTCTCTCAAATTTGGCCAATTTTCATTCAGAACTTGTTTACTCAAAAAATAAATAAGAAATACAAAATCCCCTCAGTACATTTTTTTTGTAACTAATATCTGTCCATATTTCAGTTTTAAATGTCCCACATATGTGTATTTTTGGTCATTTTTACACATAAAATGCCTTATTTCTACATGAAAACATGACATGAAGAAAAACTTGTAATACATACTTACATTTATGTGAGTAAAATACAGGAGAAGTTTAAAATTGATATTTTATACATTTTTAAGATTTTGTCCTATTCACCTGCAGTGCCTTGCCTTAAAACAAATGTATTCAAGTGAAACGATAATAACTGCTGTAGATTTCTAATAACATGCACAAAACTAATGACACAATTTATATTTTTCATAAATGATTAAGTAATTATTGCAAATCTTGATTTAAAATGTTTAACAAGACCTTTTACTTAATCATTTTAATCTTAAAAAAACAAAACAAAAAACTTTTTAGTCAATTTTTTTCCTTTAAATCAACATTACTGAAATTCAAATAAAAGTGAATAAGCTGATATTTATGATGACAATAAATGTGAATAACAGTGATCCTCATTATACTGTTTAAAGATACTACTGATATGAACTTTAACTTACAAGATATTTAACGAGGACTGGCTTATAATCGTAAAACAAAACATGAAGGAAAAATAAATACAGGAATATTACAATTATTACTAACATAAAACACTAAAAACACTACCACTAATGAATAAATGTGTTCAGTTTTCAATAACCATTATGTGCTGTAAAACTCTGTCGAACTTCTGTGTAATAAGGGTGTAATCTTTTAGTGTTTAATAGATTAATTGGTCGACTAAGGATTTAAACGGCAAAAACTATCAATCAAACTTTTTTTGACTAGAGGATTTTGAAGTGAATCATGAATTTAATTGAATTTATACAGTGTTTCCCACAGAACCTGCTGAGACTCTGGTGGCACATGTAATCTAATTTCTATTTTAGGCAAATATTGGAGAATAAATGTCACTTAATGCATCTATTCAATCTTTAAACAGTTCTGTTTTGAATGGTGTAGTTCAGGGCTATTCAACTCAAGGCCCGGGGGCCAAATCCGGCCCTAAACCCATCTTCAAAAATATAGAAAATAAATGATCTCTTGTTAGTGGTTTAGCCCTGGGTGTGCCCTGCCTAAGGCCCAAAGTCACTGGTATAGGCTCCAGTCACCCGCGACCCCTAACAGGAACAAGCGGTAGAAGTGAATGATTTAGACCTGGTTTAGTCCTGGTTTAACTCTAGTTTAGACCTTGTTTATTACTGCTTAGTCCTGGTTTAGCCCTCATTTAGTCCTGGTTTAGTCCTGGTTTAACTCTAGTTTAGACCTTGTTTATTACTGCTTAGTCCTGGTTTAGCCCTCATTTAGTCCTGGTTTAGTTCTGGTTTAGCCCTCGATTCGACCTGGTTTGGTCTAACCAGTGCCGGGGCCCCACCCTGGAGCCAGGCCTGGGGTTGGGGCTCGTATGCGAGCGCCTGGTGGCCGGGCCTTTGCCCACGGGGCCTGGCCGGGCTCAGCCCGAAAGGACAACGTGGGTCCGACCTCCTGTGGGCTCACCACCCGCAGAGGAGACCGTAGGGGCTGGGTGTAGAGAGGACTGGTCGGTAGACGAGGCTGGGTGCCTCGACGACCCAGTCTGCGGAGACAGCGTCTAGCTGTTGGGACAGCGGCGGCTCGTAGCTGTGGTCGCACGGTCTCTGGTGCCTGTCGCGGCGGCAATCCCCGAACCCGGTGGTGGACGCCGGAGGTAAGGGATGCCGTCAGGCTGAAGGAGTCCTATCAGGCTTTGCTGGCTTGTGGGACTCCTGAAGCAGCTGACAGGTACTGGCAGGCCAATCGCACTGCAGCTCGTGCTGTCGCAGAGGCAAAAACTTGGGATTGGGAGGAGTTCGGAGAGGCCATGGAGGAGGACTATTGGTCAGCCTCAAAGAAATTCTGGCAAACCGTCCGACGCCTCAGGAGGGGGAAGCAGTACTTCACCAACACCGTTTACGGTGCGGGTGGAGGGCTGTTGACCTCGACTGGGGATGTGGTCGGACGGTGGAAGGAATACTTTGAGGATCTCCTCAATCCCACTGTCACGTCTTCCGAGAGGAAGCAGAGGCAGAGGACTCGGTGGCGGACTCACCCAAGCCGAAGTCACTGAGGTTGTTGGCAAGCTCCTTGGCTCCGGGGGTGGATGAGATCCGTCCTGAGTATCTTAAGTCTCTGGATGTTGTGGGACTGTCTTGGCTGACACGTCTCTGCAACATCGCGTGGCGGTCTGGGACGGTACCTCTGGACTGGCAGACTCCTCAGCCTCCCCGGTAAGGTCTATTCCAGGGTACTGGAGAGGACCGATAGTCGAATCTCGGATTCAGGAGGAGCAGTGTAGTTTTCGTCCCGATCGTGGAACACTGGACCAGCTCTATACTCTCCATCGGGTACTCGAGGGTTCATGGGAGTTTGCCTAACCAGTCCACATGTGTTTGTGGATCTGGAGAAGGCATTCCACCGTGTGCCCTGGGGCGCCTTGTGGGGGGTGCTCCGGGAGTATGGGGTCCGGGGCCCTTTGCTAAGGGCCGTCCGGTCCTTGTGTGACCGGAGCAGGAGCTGTGTTCGCATTGCCGGCAGTAAGTCAGGCCTGTTCCCGGTGCATGTTGGACTCCGCCAGGGCTGCCCTTTGTCACCGGTTCTGTTCATTATTTTTATGGACAGAATTTCTAGGCGCAGTCAGGGCGTGGAGGGGGTCCGGTTTGGGGACCACAGGATCTCATCTCTACTGTTTGCGGATGATGTCGTCCTGATGGCCTCTTCAAAGCAGGACCTGCAGCATGCACTGGGATGGTTTGAGCCGAGTGTGAAGCGGCTGGGATGAAGATCAGCACCTCCAAATCCGAGGCCATGGTTCTCGACCGGAAAAAGGTGGCTTGACCTCTCCGGGTGGGTGGAGAGTCCTTGCCTCAGGTGGAGGAGTTCAAGTATCTCGGGGTCTTGTTCACGAGTGAGGGAAGGATGGAGCGTGAGATTGACAGGCGGATCGGTGCAGCGTTTGCAGTGATGCGGGCGCTGTATCGGACCGTTGTGGTGAAGAGAGAGCGGAGTCAAAAGACAAAGCTCTCGATTTACTGGTCAATCTATGTTCCTACCTTCACCTGGTCATGAGCTCTGGGTAATGACCGAAAGGACGAGATCGCGGATACAAGCGTTGAAATGAGCTTCCTCCGCCGGGTGGCTGGGCGTTCCCTTAGAGACAGAGAGGAGCTCAGTCACACGGGAGGAGCTTGGAGTAGAGCTGCTGGTCCTCCACGTCGAGAGGAGCAGCTGAGGTGGCTCGGGCATCTGTTCCGGATGCCTCCTGGACGCCTCCCTCGGGAGGTGTTTTGGGCATGTCCCACCTGGAGGCGGCCCCGGGGTAGACCCAGGACACACTGGAGGGGCTATGTCTCTCTGTGGCCTGGGAACACCTCGGGATCCCCCCGGAGGAGCTGGAGGAAGTGTGCGTGGACAGGAAAGTCTGGGAGTCCCTGCTTGGACTACTGCCCCCGCGACCCGGCCCCGGATAAGCGGAAGATGTATGTATGTAGACCTGGTTTAGCCCTCGTTTAGCCCTGATTTAGCCCTCGTTTAGACCTGGTTTAGCCCTCGTTTAGCCCTGATTTAGCCCTCGTTTAGACCTGGTTTAGCCCTCGTTTAGTCCTGGTTCAGTTCTGCAGATGTTGTTAAAGCCTTTTTACATGTTTTCCATTTTTGGACGTTTCTGGCCTCAAGGACAAAACCATCCAAAAAGTCTGGCCCTTGATGAAATAAAGTTGAATAGCCCTGGTGTAGTTTAGGTTTTTACAATAATATAACGACAAAAAATATTATTATACATATATCAGTTTATTGTTTATCTTGTTTTTAGACTTTGGACGGCCACCGTAGTTTCCTTTATTAATGTGAAACACTGTTATATATCTCTACTGTTACTTTTCTGTGCAGTGTAAGTTTGTTAGTTTATTTATAGTTGTTTTTGCATGAACTCCTGTGCAGTTGTGGTCTTTAAGTGCAGTTTGGGTTAAATAAATGGATATAATCACATAGTTTAAAAAATATATATTTTTACAATACCTCTTTAGTCGACTACAGCCCTACTATGTGAGTTGAAACTTGATTCTTGCCAATTTTGTATTTTAATCAATTTAATATTTTGCACAAATTATTGCTGTATTGTCATTTTTCACTGGTTAAGACAAGTGTGGCCTTAGATGTTTGTTACCGATAATAAAAGATTTACTTAACTGAATTTTTTTCTCTGAACGTGAACATTTTAAAGCAACACATTTGTACAAAGGAGGCAGAGAATAGTAAGAGACGTTCTAGTGTGATGCCCCCTAGAAAAAAAAACACACAAAAAGTAGCAGACAATCTTTTTAGTCATGGGCTTTTTATTCCTCAAACTCACCCACAAAAGAAACACTTAAAAGTTCAAAGTGAGAAACAGACTTATGTCCAGATGATGACAGTCAAAGTTCGCTGGTGCAGACCTGAAGACTCTTTCAATCATGTATTCATGGGTTTCAGATGACATTTTGAGGACTTTTGACGTTTGAAAGGCTCAACCATAACTTTACAACCCCCTGCCTGGATATTAAACTGAGTGAATGTTTGGACTTGGTTTTGCGCTTTTTTTAGATCTGGGTTTGCTCTGGTTTAGTCCTGGTTTTGCTCCAGTTTGGACCAGGTTTAGCTCCGCTTTAGCTCTGGGTTAGTCCCGACTTTGATCTGGTTTAGCTCTGATTTAGACCTGGTTTAGTCAGGGTTTTGCGCTTATTTAGACCTGGTTTGGCTCTCGTCTAGTCCTGGGTTTGCTCCTTTTTAGCTCCGATTTCGCTCTGGTTTAGTCCTGGTTTTGTGCTTGTTTAGACCTGGTTTTGACCTGGTTTGGTCCTGTTTTGATCTGGTTTAATTCAGGTTTTGTGCTGGTTTAGTTCTAATTTTGCGCTTATTTAGACCTAGTTTTGCTCTGGTTTAATCCTGTGTTTGACCTGGTTTAGTTATGGTTTTGCGCTTATTTAGACCTGATTTTGCTCTTGTTTAGCCATGGTTTAGCTCTAGTTTTGCTCTGGTTTAGCTCAGCTTTAACTCTGGTCTAGTCCTTTAGTCCGGGGTAAACCTGGTTGAGTCCAGGTGTAGATATAAAGTGAAAAGCTGCAGGTGGTCATAATGTTTTGGCTGATTATCTGCCTTTCCCCAAAACTGACATCAATGTGAAATCAAATAATTCCGTTTAAATGTCTATTATTGCTTCCAAATGTGAAAATGAACGGCCCACTTACATCTGTTAAACTTTTTCTACTTTTAGTGCATTTAAAATTAACGTCTTTTAATAATAATTTCAACATTTTAGTAGAATCTTTTGTGTGCACGACGCAGCTTTCAGGCACATGATAAAACGCTGTGCAACGTTACTTTAAAAATATACACAAAGAAAACATGAAATACCCACTGTACAATCTGAAAACGACTTTTAAAACATTCACAAACGCTCTTATTTACAAAATGCAACTGCGTGAACTCAAGTCAAACCAAGAAAAACAACGACCGATGAATAATATATTGTAGCAACCATCAATGTGTCAAAAACAAATTCTGAAAACGCTCTTTATGCAAGTTTGGGTGAAAGAAAAGATGGTTTTAGTGGTTTTGAAGTCTTGGTTTTGTCCTGGTTTAGTCTAAGTTTTAATTGTTTTGTTCAGTCCTGGTTTAATCCCAACTTCGTCCTGGTTAATTCTTTAATTAGAATGACTAATAAATGCAGAAATCATAAATGTTTAGTCCTGATTTAGTTGCAGTTTAGTCCCGGTTTAGGCGCAATTTTGTTCTAGTTTAGTTTGTTTTGTTGCCGTTTAGTCCCGGTTTAAGCGCTGTTTTGTCCCGGTTTAGTTGCGCTTTTGTCTTGTTGCGGTTTAGTCCTGGTCTCGTCGCGGTTGTGTCCTGGTTTCGTTGCGGATTAGTCCTGGTTTAGTCGCAGTTTAGTCTTGGCGTGGTTTAGTCCTGGTCTCGTCTGGGTTTAATCCGGATGTAGATTCAGTTTAGTCCTGGTTTAGTCCTCATTGGTTCTTGGGATTTGGTCCTGGGATAGTTCAGTTTAAGTCCTGATTAAAGGTGCATTAACACTTGCAAAATCACATCAAAATTGACTCAAACTGGAACTAAATCTGGACTAAAGCAGGACTTGAACCGCGACAAAAATCCTTGTTTACATCAGGACTCACAAAAGAGGGGCAAGTTTAGTCAGGAATTAGTCCAGTCCTGCTTTAGTCCCGGCTTTAGTTCAAACTTTGCATAAATTGTACCTCGAACGCCCAAGGGCTGGTTCTTATTTCTGTAAAAGTTTCCCAGGTTTAAGAATAAATTCACTACAACAGAAAATCAAACACGCCTTCAAGTGAAAATAAGTTTCAGTCCCGTATAAAAGCATTCACTGCAAAAGGGTTAACTAAGAGTTTAACTAAGAACATTTAAGTAGTTTTAGATTAATGTACTTATTTGGTCTTGATTATTTGACAAAAATAAATTACCAGCGATTAAAGAAGGAAAACTGCACTTTGAACTGGACTAATCTTAATTGTCAAATAATTTACTTGAAATAGTTCAAATAAAACTAGCGGAAAAATGTAATAATCTAGTCAAAACAACTAAAATATTGTGTATTCTGATTTTTTTTTTTAGTGCGTATGACAGGTTTTATTTATCTGGTGGGATAATGTGTTGTAAATATTAATTAGTTTTACACCAATTAAGTGAATATTGTGAATAAAACGTGGAAAAGAAGTTGAAAATGACAAGAAATGGAGCAGATCTATGACATCACACTAGGAAAACATCTAAAAGTTTGTGAAATAATTTCCTTTAACCATTTTAACATGAATTCAACAAAATAAATTAATGAAAAGGAAAAAAAAAACGCCAAAAATACTATTTTCTGTGACATTAGAGGAGTTTTGGCCCAGTGTAAAACATGGTTGCTAGGTGACTGTTATGGAATTTCCTAGTGTGATGTCATTATTTCCAACCAGGAAGTAGAATTATAAACCTAAACAAATATCTAACGGGTGTAATCTGTTTAAAAAAAAAAAAAAAAAAATCTTAAATACAATTACCTTTATTAACTGTATTTTAGTCAAATGAGTTGTCCAACCTGTCATAGGCACTTTAAAGGAGCACTGTGTAACTTTTTTGGTGTAATGTCTGGTGTCTACGTGTAGATTATATTGCTTTGCCTGTAATGTTCCACAGTATGGCATTTTAACAACAGAATTTTGGGACACATTTTATGCATTGTTTGTAATGAAAATCACACCTTTCTCTTTCTCAGTCAGGTGTTTACTCGTCACAATTTTGTCTTAGTGCTCCATCTACTGGCAGCAGAGAGAATTACCATGGGGAAATAAACAAAAACTAGCTTATCCCGACATGTTAATCTAAGCATGCAGTCAGGGCAGCAGGATGAATCGCAATCGAAACAAAATCGCAACGGCTGTAAGAAATGTGCTTTATTCTTCTTAAAAACTGCTAACCGTGTAGTTTAAAATCTGCACAAATGTGAATCGTAAACGCTAATGTGGCTCCTTTATTGGTTTATCCGTTTATAGATTCATAGCTCTTTCAGTCTTTGTCAAAATGTAAACTTTGAACAGATTATTATTAAAACACAAATCGCAATTGCAATAAAGAAAAATCACACTTCGATATGTTCCACCAAATTGTGCAGCTCTACACGGCAGAAACGTCTGGTGATTATTTCTGAACTTAAAAACGGCACAGGAGACCTCCAGATCTCCACTTATGACATCACAAATCTGGGAAATTTAAACTGAGTGTTTTGTGAGACTCAGGGGAAGAAGCACTCGTGAACTGGATTGATAAAACAATCGTGATTGAAGAAAAATACAACTCCAGGTATGTTTTTATGAAGAAACGATTAGTTAAAAGTGCTATAAATTCAATTTTGCATATGTGCACTTTAATGCCATACTGTGAAACATTCATGGTAAAGCAATAACATTCATGGAGACAAGCACCTACTTATTTCTTGTGAACGTGTCCTTCGTCGTCTTTTCAGTCGTTTCTCAAGCAGTGAAAAGCAACAGCCAAAATCCACAGTAAAATCAAGTTAAAACAACGTCAAAGTGTCCTTCTAAATTATTAAAATCTGGTCTCAAAACGGTTAAATATCTGGCAGTCCGTGGAGCCGGTTTACGGCCCGATCCCGTCCTGGCTCTGGTCCAGGTTCTCGTTGCTCTCGTAGCAGCCCGAGTCTCTGGGTGAGTCGCCCAAAAGTCCACGTCTCTCCAGAAGAATCTTGTCCTGACCTGAAGGACTGCCTCGCTCTGGATCACTGCTGCCTGTAGCACAAGAGCAACACCAGGGGGAGCCGTTAACACGCAACAATGCAGAATAATGGACGTCAAACAAATGTCATGGAAAGGCTTAAACAACATCTGCAGGACTGAACCGTGTGTAAACCAGGACTTAATCGGGTCTGAACCAGAACTGAACCGGGACTTAATTGGGTCTAAACCAAGACTAAATTGTGTCTAAACCGGGACTGAACCGGGACTAAATCGTGTCTAAACCAGGACTAAACAAGGATTGAGCCAGGACTAAACCAAGACTGAACTGGGACTTAATTGGGTCTAAACCAGGACTCAATCATGTCTAATCCAGGACTAAACAAGGATTGAGCCGGGACTGAATCAGGACTAAACCAAGACTGAACTGGGACTTAATTGGGTCTAAACCGGGTCTGAACCGGGACTGAACCAAGACTAAATTGTGTCTAAACCGGGACTAAACCAGGATTAAATCGTGTCTAAACTGGGTCTAAACCAGGACTAAACAAGGATTGAACCAGGACTAAACCAAGATTGAACTGGGACTTAATTGGGTCTAAACCGAGACTAAACCGGGTATAAACCAGAACTAAACCGGGACTTAATTGGGTCTAAACCAGGACTGAACCAGGACTAAATTGTGTCTAAACAAGGATTGAGCCGGGACTGAACCAGAACTAAACCAAGACTGAACTGGGACTTAATTGGGTCTAAACCTGGTCTAAACCAGGACTAAACAAGGATTGAGCCGGGACTGAACCAGGACTAAACCAAGACTGAACTGGGACTTAATTGGGTCTAAACCGGGACTGAACCAGGTCTAAGCCAGGCCTTAACCATACATTTAAAAATATTTCTGGACGATGGGTTGAGGGCTGGATCATATCCCTTGGAGGGCCTGATTTGATCCTTGGGCCTTAAGTTGAAGAACCCAGGTTTAAGGCGTCAATAATTGTGAAAATTGTTAACAAAATACTACGATTTTATACCGTCACATCCCAAATCACAACATTCATAACTGCCAATAGTTTACAACCAAACCCAAACAGATAATAAAGTTCAATATTTGTAGATCGTAAGTTTAGATATTACGTTCATCAAAAGGTTAATCTCCCATAGAGTTGACCAGTAATATGCCCCTGCACTTAAACTGAAATTATGGAACTAACTACTTTAATCAAATCTCTGAATAGTACAGTTGATCCACTTGTTCTAGATCAGAAATATCGGTCATCGGCCACAGCAGAAACACCGATATTGTGTTTCTGTCGCGCTCTCACCGTCGTACTCCTGCAGCAGCTCGACGGCCGTCAGCAGAACGGCTCTGTGCTGAGAGTCTCTGATGTTCAGCTCGTCCAGATCCTCCTCCTCCAGCAGTTTGAACGTGTCCAGGTCTTCGTAGCCGTTGAACAGGAAAGTGGGCAGGTGCTCCTACGACACGGGAACAGAAAGTTAAAGTTAATCCGTGTTCACTGAGCGCTCTGAAGGAATCATGAGCGACACTCTGCATTGTATCAGAATCAGTGTAGTCCCTCATTTGTCCAGTAGAGGTCGACGTTAGAGAAGATTTTAAAAGAATGAAAAATTGTTTGTTTCATCATATTTTGAATGTTAAAGGGTTCTCATTTTAATTTCTGGCGCTGAGTTATGCAGTATACATTTTTTATATTGGCATTGGCCTTTAAACATGTTCTTGAGAATCTATACAATGTTATTTCTTGATTTAGAACTAAAAATATACTGTTTTTACAACGAATAATATAAGTTTATCACTGCCTTGGGAGACGCCAATGTAACTTAGCTTTGGCTCCATCTACTGGCTTCAGAGGGAATTACATACAATTACACTGCTTGTTATGTAATGATCGTGATTATTTATTTATTTATTTATTAGGCCGGGACAGTGCATGTTAAGTAATGATATAAATGCTGTAAAAAAACAACAACAAACAATTATAGTCATGGGCTAATATCCATCCGCATTAGACTGCAGAAATGCTCAGAACGAGTCTGATTTATGGACAGCGCGGAAATCCTCAAAGCCACGTCAAGAAGACCTCGCACATCGAAGAAACGCGGGACTGTTTTTGACGGTCGGCGGGAGGAGTTTCAAACCAGGATTCGTCAAAGAAGCATGAATAAAGCTAAAGGCAACTCCAGGTATGTTTTTGATCAGTGAAGTTAATTTTGCATACAATTTTACAATTAAACACTTTATTCATAAATATTCTATATCAGTGGTCCCCAACCCCCGGTCCGTGGATCAATTGGGACCGGGCCGCACAACAAATAACTAATTTATTATCAGAGTCTGAGCGATCTTTTATTTTGAAAAATGACCGGATTCCCTTGGTTACATCTCGGTCACTTGAGCTAAAATTGAACCCACAAGCAACAAAATGAGTAAGAAACAGACGTCTTTGGAAAGTTTCTTTGCGAAGGGGAAAAGGCCCAGAAGAGACAGAACAAGACCCGACGACGGCAAGAAAAAGAAAGCTTTTAACAGACAATACCAGGAATCCTACGTGAAATATGGACCTGTCGCCACAGGTGACTCTCGCACACCGAGCCCACTCTGCGTAATATGGACCGGCTCTAATGAGACAATGAAGCCTTCAGAGCTGCTTCACTTAGAGACCAAGCACCCTGGGTTAAAAGACAAGCCCCTGGACTATTTTGAAAGAAAACAGGTACACAGTGGATTCACGTTTATTATGATAAACGCCCCCTCCCCTACCGGGCCGCAGTAAAATTGTCAAGCGTTGACCGGTCCGCGGTGACAAAAAGGTTGGGGAACACTGTTCTATATCTAGTAGCCTTCATTCACAATATTTCAACATTTATTTGATTAAACGTTTTAGTTTCTTCTAAGTCTTAAGCTACAATAGAAATAATCGCTGACTAGTCAACTGCTAAAATAATCGTTAGCAGGCCCATCAACAGAAATTTTGGGGCCCAGGGCAAGAAGCCTCACATGGGCCCTCCTCTAGTATACATTTATAGAAAGAGGGACAAATTCTGGGCCCCTAAGACTCCCCTGATCGTTAGTTTCAGCCTTAGTCAAAACGTGGATTTAAATATCGTAATATCGACAGATCTTAATACGGTGCCGGCCAGCTCTGTACCTTGAGGTTGATGCGGTCCAGCAGCTCCTCCACAGACGTGGGCTTGGGCTGCCGCGCTCGCCTCCTCCTGCGAGTCTTCTTGGGTTTGGGCGGCTCCTCGTTGATCACATCCACGTAAATGAACTTAAATGTGCCCACTTTTCCGTTGAGCATCCCCATCCACGTCCCCATGGGAGGTTTACTGATGATGTCGATCACATCTCCGCTCTGAGGAAGGAAACGAAGAAGAAAATAATGAGGTATTCTTACAGAGAGCATTTACCCTGACGTACTTATGGCAGGTTGTTCTCTTGTCTTGGGACTAAAACAGGACTAAACCAGGAATACATAACAATGTCTAGACTAGAACACAGAGTTTACACCAGGACTAAACCAGGACCTGTACCTTAAAGGTGCATTCACACTTATACTACATCTAGATGGGACTAAACGGAGACTAATCTTGGACTAAACCAGGTCTAAACAAGGAATGCATCAAAACTAAACCATGTCTAGAATAGAACACCTGAGTTCAAACCAGGACTAAACAAGTTCTAAACCAGGACCTGAACCATAAAGGCGCATTCACATTGACACCATCTAAATGGGACTAAACGGAGACTAATTCTGGGACTAAACCAGGTTTAAATCAGGAATACACCAAGACTAAACAAGGACTAAACCCAGTCTAAATTTAGAACAAAAGAAATCAGAGAACAAAAGAACTAAACCTAAACCAGATTCAAACCAAGTCTACATCCGGACTATATCATGACCTAGTCTAAACCAGAATAAATGGAGAACGAAACCAGGGCAAATCAAGAACAAAACCAGGACTAATCTAGGTCTACATCAGGAGAGTGACACTGCATCTAAATCGGACTAAACTGAGACTAATCCTAGAACAAAACCTGGACTAAACCAAGGACTAGAACAGAACCAAACCAAGTCTATGTCAGGACTAAACTGAGCCAGAACCAAGCAATGAGTTAGTTTGAGTGAGTCATAAAGAGGGAGCGTAAAGCTTTTTTTCCACAGAAGAGCCTTTTTATTGGACGTAAACCAGGACTAAACCAGAACCCTGATTGTACGCTTAGTTTGAAAGAGTTGGAGTTTAAGTACTTGATGTAAAGTCTGTGTTGGAGCAGAACTCGTCCACAGAAAGGGCTTCTTCACTTCCAGATATAAACCAGGTCCAAACCAGGACTAAACCACTAAACCAGGATCTGTACCTTCAGTTTGAGTGAGTCTGAGTCCTAAGTACTTGGTGTAAAGTCTGTGTTGGAGCAGAACTCGTTCACAGAAAGGGCCTCTATTCACCTTATTCCTGAAGTTGCCGTACACACCGCCGTCTTGTTTCTGTTGTATTAGTTTACATGGAGCAGACGAGCTCAACAGAAAATAAGTTCTACATGGACTAAAAACCTGTTTTCAGACTGACCAGGAAATCGGTGCGTTGTTGACTTGTTGTTGCTCGTGTTCATTAAACATTTTACACAAATCTGCCTACTTTATGTAACATTTTAGCGGCAAGACTTTTCCCTCTTTCGTCATTAGCTTTAACAGAGTTCTCGTCAAACGGGAGTGCGTTTACAACAAAAGTGTGGCAAAAAACGGCAAAAGTGGGCGGGGCAGAATAAGGTCAATACTCCCACATATAAACCAGGTCTAAACTAGGACTAAACTAGGACTAAACCAGGTCTAAACTAGGACTAAACCAGGAGCTGTACCTTCAGTTTGAGTGAGTCTGAGTCATAAGAATTTGATGTAAAGTCTGTGTTGGAGCAGAACTCGTCCACAGAAGGGGCCTCTGTACTCCCACATATAAACTAGGTCTAAACCAGGACCCGTACCTTCAGTTTGAGCGAGTCCGAGTCGTAGGGGCTGGGTGTGAAGTCGGTGTGGACCAGGGCTCGTCCACAGAAGGGGCCTCTGTACGGCGGCTCCTCTTCCTCGCCGTCCTCGCTCTTCACACTTTCTCTGTTGCTGTGAGACGAGTCTGTGGTGCCCACCGTCTGCCCGCCTGAAAAACAACCACAACGAGGACCAAGATTTATTCGCCGATGGCTTTTGTGCACGTCGTGAGCCACATTCGAAGCCTTTAGTTCAACTTTTTCCACAGACATTACGATTTTAAAGCCCTCCGAAGCTTTAAATGTAGCCGTTTATGTCGAACGTTTTCAGAATTTGAATCTTCTTAGTCCAGTTTTGGTCATGTTTTTGCAGACAGATCGTTATGTTTTACTTTAATTTACAGTGAATAATGTTAACAAATATGAAATTCTGGCACTTTTAAAACACATTTCACACAAACATTTTGATAAAGTAATGTAAAACAAAAGTGAGACTGTTGTTTTGGGTCAGTTTTTTGAAGTTACATTTGGGAAAACAAGTGCTGTCAGGTTAAAATAAACAATTGCACTGGACAAGCTAATTATATGTTGAAATTGTTTTACTTTTTTGGGTTTGGTAAGTGTTTAAACAACTTCAGTGCAAAATGGGTCAGACAGTTTGCACGTTCAGTTTCCTTGGACCTTTACACAAGGCAGTTATGGTATATTTTACAATATCTTTAAGTTCCATTTAGTCCAATAAACCCTTTCTATTGATTAAAAAAATAATCAGAAACTAAAATTTAATTTAAAATTCCAAAATGAAGTTGACTGTAAATGCTTCAATGATTCTCTCACATTAGATCTAAATTCTGCTGGTTTTAAGTGTTTGTGTTGGAAAAAAGCAACACATTTGAATTTCCAGAGTAGAAAGGTCAGTTAGTTTGCTTTTCTATAACAAACAAATGGACAAATTAGCCTTAAAATTGTATTTTAGTTTCAAAATAATCTAATTTATGGATTAGTATCTACTATATCTCTACATAAAATGAAAAATGATTGTGGGCTCAACATTTCTGTGAGTATTTTTCCAGTAAAACCCATAAATCTGGATCGTACCTTCTTCAAAAATGCAAAGAGTTGATCATTTCCTAAAACCTAATGTAAAATACAATAATAAATGTGTTTAAAGCAGCTCTGATGTCACTCACATGTGTCTGAGGCTTTTACTGACACTAAACCATCTACATTTTTCATATTTTGTGATATTCTGAGGTTAATCCCAGTTTCTCCAGTGAATTTGTCTGAATTTAGACCGTTTTTGTTCACAAACATTTAAAGGGTCTATACAGCAGGAGTCTCTCTGCTTTAAATGCCGACACACTGCACTTACTCATGGAGCTCTGTCCGCTGAGCGAGCTGCGCAGACTCTCCACAGATCCTCCGGGCTTCAGTCGAGGTTTGTCCAGAGAGTCGGTGTCTGTGTGCGGAGAGTGAGGGCAGCTCAGCACCCGGTCCGGACTCGACTGCAGAGACCAGGAGCAGAAATACACACGTCAACCATTTGATAGGACAGAATTTAAAATGTGTCGCTATTGAGATTAGATTTGTGACATAAAAAACAAGATTTGGTTTACAATTGTTGAAGAAACTTTTATCCTGCCCATGACTTGGTTCCGTAAGTACATTTTCGATTCATTTTTCCCATAGACTTCGGAAAAAATTATATATTAAAGTTTGAAAGCTTGCTCGGGGCTAATTTGTGGTAAGTAATGAGCACAAAACCTGCCATTTAATTAAAAACTATTTCTTAAACATTATTAAATGCTCAGTTATTAAAACATTTCGCAGAATTTTAAGATTTACAGGTGTTTTTGGATGGAAAACAACTGCGTTATGGATTTAAAGTGACTATGACAGTTGGTTTTTTTGGTGGGATAATACCAGTTGTAAATATAAGTGATAGTTTTACACCAATCAAGTACTTTGTCAAAATAAGTTGAAAATGAAGTTGTATTAGTTCCAAAACATGAAGAAAAACATTTTGTCTTTTAGTATTAATTCAACAAAATAAAGCATTTTTAAAAATTATTTATCTATTTATTTGTTTTATTATCATTATTTTTCAAATCTATGCGACATTAGAGGAGTTTTGGCCCACTGGTTGCTAGGTAACAGTTGCAGAATTTCATGTGATGTCATGATTTACAACCAGGAAGTAAAATATTAAACACACAAAATTAGCAAATTGGGATATTTTTTATTTTTTAATCCTGAATAGAATGATCTTAACTGTGTTTTAGCAAAAAATAATTGTTCAACCTGTCATCTGTACTGTAAACTCTTCAGATTTAAATTTTTCTTAAAGTCTAGGGTGAAATTGAATGAGAAATTTACTTCTGCAAGTTCCAAATGTTGTTCTCGTCTCCACTCACAAATTAATAATAAAAATGTAAATGAATGCAGAGTTGACTGTGGTATAAAGAGTATTTTGTTACTAAAGCACGCACATGTTCGGAGAGCGAGGAGTGGTATCGTTTGGAGATGTGTTTCCTCATCGTGTCTCGCACAGATTTCACTTTTTTGCCCAAAGAAATTCGAGATGGCGGAGGAGACTTCAGGCCGTCCTTCATCGAGCCCTCGTCCAGTTTGGCCTGAAACGACACCAGAGAAAGAGTAAGTCCAAGATTGAGACCAGGTTTAGTCCAACATTTAGACCTGTTTAGTTCAAGTTTAAAATCTGGTTTATTCCACATTTGAGACCAGATTTAGTCCAACGTTTAGACCTGGTTTAGTCCAAGTATCAGACGAGGTTTAGTCCAAAGATTGCAACCAGTTTAAGTCCCAGTCTGAGATCTGGTTAAGTCCAATTGTAGACCAAGTTTAGTCCAAGCCCTCGTACAGTCTGGTCTGAAATGAGACCAGTTAGTCCAAGTTTTAGACCAGGCATAGTCAAAGATTATGATCAGGTTTAGTCCAAATTTAAAATCTTGTTTATTCCACATTTGAGACCAGATTTAGTGCAACCTTTAGACCTGTTTAATTCAAGATTGAGACATGGTTTAGTCCAAGTATTAGACCTGGTTTGGTCCAAAGTTTAGATCAAGTTTAGTCAAAGTTTTAGACCTGGCATTGTCCAAGATTAAGATCAAGGATAGTCCAAATTTTAAATCTAGTTTATTCAATATTTGAGACCAGGTTAATCCAGGTTCAGACCTGTTTTGTTCAAGATTGAATCTGGTTTAGTCTAAAGATTGCAACCGATTTTAGTCCCAGTCTGAGATCTGGTTAAGATCTCGTTTAGTCCAGGTTTGAGACCTAGTTTTGTCAAAGTTTCAGACACAGTTTAGTCCAAATTTTAGACCTGGTTTAGTCCAGGTGTCAGAGGTTTAGTCCAAGATTTAGACAAAGTTTAGTCAGAGTTTTAGACATGGCGTCGTCCAAGACTGAGATCAAGTTTAGTCCAAATTTCAGATCCGGTTCATTCAACATTTGAATATTGTTTAGTTCAACTTTTAGACCTGTTTAGTTCAAGATTGAGACTTGGTTTAGTCCAAGTATCAGACAAGGTTTAGTCCAAGATTGCAACTGGTTTAGTCAAAGTCTGAAACCTGGTTAAGTCCAATTGTAGACCCGGTTTAGTCAGATTTTTAGACCTGGTTTGGTCTGTGTTGTAGATCTAGTTAAGTCCAAGTTTCAGGCCTGGTTTTTGGTTTAGTCCAAGATTGAGACCTGGTTTCCGATCTGGTTTATACAACATTTGAGACCAGGTTTAGTCCAACCTTTAGAGCTGTTTAGTTCAAAAGTGAGACCTAGTTTAGTCCAAGTTTTAGACCTGGTTTAGTCCAAGTTTAGTCCCTAGTTTTGTGTTGGTGACCTGGTTTTGTTTATGTTTCAGAGCTGATATGGTCCTGGTTTATTCTTCATGAATCCTGGAAGCTCTAGTTTGGACAATTTCCTACTTTGAAAGAGAAATACTTGATTTAACATTTGAAAAGCTAAAAACAACAACACTTTAATAAACCTGAGATAAAGCCCTCAGAATGATTCCTTACAGCATTTTCTCCGTCAGAGCCGATTGTGTGCAGCGAGCGGTTTGTCAGATCAAATCCTCCAAAACTGCAGGCTCTCTGGAAAACGAAAAGATACACAACATTAAACTAGTCCAAAAAAAAAAAAATAAAAAAATTCAATAAACACCTTTCTTTGCCATTAACAAGGCCTCACAATTAATCTCGATCATATCATAATTTGAATAGACACAATAATTAAATATCTGGTCTTACAAAGGCTGCAATTTCTGTAGAGCAATAATGTTCTCCACAAACAACAAAATATCCTGTTTTATTCTGCATAAAAATTGCAAACCCTGTACATTAGATTTGTTAAACATGACTAAAAGTGCAAAAAAAAAAAAAAAAAAAGACAGGAATGCAACTAAAGGCGACAATAACGTGTAAAGCAACAAAAAGGCATCTAAAAGTGACAAAATAGTAACTTATGTGACAAAAACGTGACTAAAAGCACCAAACTGCAGCTACAGAAGTAACAGAAACATGACTGAAACATGAGAATTGAAAAAACGTGACTAATAGTTGCAAAAAAAAAAAAAGCTAGAATTAGATTATAGAAATAGATTAAAAGCGTCAAAAACGTGACTAAGAGTGACAAAAACGCGACTAAAAGCAACAAAACTGACTAAAGCGACAAAAACACAACTAAAAGTGAGAATTGTTACTAAAAGAGACGAAAATCATGACAAAAAAAGAGAAACTTTCTGAATCACGCAATTATTTTTTATATCTGTCTTTTTGTGAATTCTCCTAGTTGTGTTTAAAATGTGAACAGAACCCCATTAACATAAAACATAAATTACAAATCTAATCACAATCACAAAACTAGTCAGAATAATCACAATCGTGCAGCTCATATTTTAGTGTTTAATCTGAACTTATTTCTGATTTGAAAACCTACATCTCTAATTGCAATCGCAGAACTTGTCAAAAATATGAAATTGCAATTACATTTTTTCTTAAATAGTGCATCCTTGGCCCTTAACCATTCTGTTTCCATCTGAAAGCCATTTTGGAGCGGTTTATTTGAGCTTTAAACTTTGGTGTCAGTGAAAACAAACCAGATGTGTCTGAGGGCAGATAATTATGATGCAGTCGACAGGAGCCGTATAAAAGCTTTACAGTGGCACTAATTACAAAAAGCCCCTGGAAAAGTAAACTCACGTGAAGAAGGCGGCCATTTTCTGTCAAATTATCATGAATTTTCAGACGAGGATTTGGATGTTCTGTCAAAGTGTTTTTGAATCTCTGTTTGAATTTCACAGGTTGAATACTTTGTTTTTGTCTTTTTGTTTTCAGTCTGCTGTTTTGTTTTGTTTTGTTTTGCTGCTGTTTTGACGTCTTTAAGAGACAACGGATGGAAATGAGCCACTGGCATATTTCCAGTGTTTACTCACTTCTGTCTCGTGTTCAGGAAAGCAGTGAATCCCGAATGTTTCCTGTGAGCTGTGGGCTTTTATCAAATGCCATCAGAGTCATTTATCAACAGTTATATTTGGCAGATCAGATCTTGTAAATGAGTGCTTTTCAGAGTCTGAGCAGCACAAGCCGCTGTGTTCTGCATCTAATAATAAAACACTGAATAAAAAGCTTGTGCGGCGCCTGCATGTGACTGACCATGTCACATGCAACTGAAAGTGCTATTTATGAAAGACATTTAATCATATTAGCAATTTTAAATGCTTGTGAATTTCTCACTTGAAATTTTTTGTAATCCTGAAACATGATTTTTTTATTCTATTCTATTCTATCTATTTAAAAAATAATAATGAAAAATTCACCTTTAAGTGTCCAATGGATATATTCAGCCCTCAGCCAAAAGAGTGTACATTTTGAACACACAAAAAAAAAATCCCCAAGCAAAGCAGGTGAGAGAATCTTGGCGTCTTTAGTCTTTACACTGTACAATGATGAAATATTAATTTGGAATTTTTGGACAGAAAAACACATTTAAAATCTACACTGAAAAATTCAGTGACTAATTAAACAAACATGTTTTTTCAGCGTTAAAAAAATTTGAGGAATTTGCCAGTATTTAAAATCCAAAACAGATTTCCAGATGCCCTTTCCATCAAAACCAGCCTCATAACTGACTGGATGAAGGCGTCTTGCTCATGGACACAACAGAATGACATATAAACCTGTTCAGTTGGACTCACTCCATGTAAACCCAGCGGCCCGAGCATCCTCTGCCTCAGCTCTCCGTCTGTGACCGACCGCGCCATCTTGGCCTCTTCCTCCGCGACACACGCCTCGCTCTCGGACGCGCAGCCCTCGGCCGCGCCCCTCTCCTCCATCTGCTCCGCGGCGCCCCCCGGCTGCCGCACAGGGCTGCTGCCGCCGCTGGTGTCCGCTCGGGGGCAGGTCCTGGAGAGCTTCTGGCTGCCGCAGGTGTCCAGGCTGCTGGAGGAGGGCGAGGTGGTGATGGAGTCCGAGTCGCGGTCCGAGGACGTGAGCTGGTCCTGGAGCAGCGAGGCCAGGTGCTCCACAGGACACAGGGACGAGGGGGGCTTCTTATGGACCCCCGAATACAACGGACTGCTGGAGGGCGAGGCATCGGGGGCCGGGTTATCTGAAGAGAGCGAACGGAAAGACAGAGCAATTTAAAGGACACATTATGCAGTTTTCATATTGTTATTAACCTTTAAACATGCTTGAGTACCTTAAATTTTCCATCTCATGTTTTGAAACTTTTTAAAATGTTTTATTATTTATTAAATTAAAAGATTTCTCTGCTGTGTGCAATGACACTTACTGAGTGTCTACAGCCAGCAGATGGCACCTAGTGCTAACACAGTTTCGTTTTGCTAGCACTTAAGAGATGCAATGTGAGCCTAGTGAGCAGTAGCAGTGATCGTGTTCAGAGGCAGAAACGCTCTGATCGAGTCTGACGATTTCAGGCCTTTAAACATGCTCTTGAATGCCTTAAATTTGCCATCTCATGTTCAAAAAAAGTCAGCAGATGGCGCCAGCACTACATATACAATCTAGTGAAAAGAGATTTGCTGCAGCAGTTATCGTGTTTAGAGGCAGAAATGCTCAGAGCGAGTTTAGTGATGATTTAAGGACTAAAAACAGCAGAGACTCTCAGATAAGTGAAGTCTGAAAATATGTCCGAAAATCCCAGAAGTTCAGCAGGAAGTGTGTTTGACACTCGGAGGGGGAGGATTGTCTAATAAACATTCCTCAAAACAGCGTGAATGCAACTGAATGCTACTTCAGGTGTGTTTTTGATGACGGAACATTGTTAGAACATGGTTGTAATTCTCAAAAGGTAAGAGATGTAACTTGTACTTGGTTTAAAAACGACAATCACAACTGAGCCTTGGATTCTAATGTCCGTCTCATACTGAACAGTCAATCGTCCTTGTGATACATTCAACACTTTCCTCACTGTGGCACAAATAAAGGCTCTCGTTGACGTTTGTAAATGGAGTGTGACGTATTATTGGGAATAGTTCTGATAAACATGATCTTGCGTGTTGTACCGTCTCCTGCGTGTCTGCGGTTTTCCTCGTATCGGATCAGCTTCTTCTTTACTTTCCGGGTGGAGTGGACCAGTTTGTGCAGCCGCCTGAAGGAGACAGAGTCGTCCTCGTAGTCCGACAAGTCACAGGCCTGGAAGAAGTATTACAAATGAATACGCTAAACTAAAATATCAAACAATTTATTTAATTCCCCTAACTGCAAATACATAAACAAACTGACGATAACGGAAACTACTGGGATTCACAAAAATATCTTGTGTGGTGTATTTTTGACAATACCTTAAATACATTTCCTGTAAGGCTTTCTCTCACATTCTATTTTTCTCTCCATCTCTTTTGTTTTCTTTTTCTTGCTCGTTATTCTTTCACTTTCTTGCTTTCTTTCTTTTTTCTGAATTAATCTGAATTATCTACACTCTATTGTATTATAAGTATTTTTTATTAGCGATATCTAAAAATCAGTGGAGTAAAGATCATCCTGCAAAGGATTTTTGTCTAAAGTGATTATCTGAAAAGTCAGGTCGACTCAAGGCCAGGATCAAAAGTGCTTTACACAACAGCAAAAGTGAAAAGAAACTGAAAACAGTCTGACTGTTTAAATCACGATTAATTTTATTTTAAAATTAATTTAGTGATATCTGAAAATCAAAATGGGATCCCAGTTGAGTAAAGATCGTCCTGCAAAGGATTTTTGTGAAGGAAATATCATTTTATGAATAAAACTGATGAGTGGAAAGTGAGGGACAGCGTCTGATGGTATCGAGAAACAGAATAAATGATGTTTAAAAAAAACTATTCTGTCCAAAAAGCCAGTGCAAGTAAATCAAATAACTGAAATAAGAAGGCAGTTTGAATGTTTAGAAGTGTGGGAAAAAGCAGCTACTGAAAAGAAGGAAAAAGAACATGAAAATACAGAAGGAAATCTGAAACATGTAGACAAGGTTAAAGCACCATTTCAAGACACAACTTGATTTATCTGCACTCTTCTCTTTTTAAATGTTTGTATAATGATAGTATATGTTTTAATCTGTTTTGTGATTCTAAAGTGATTTTATTCTGTTTTGTAAAGCACTTTTAATTATCTTATGTACGACTGTGCTCTACAGATAAACATGCCTTCCTTCTTCCTTCCTCTCAATTTCTCATTCTCGCTTATTCTGTATTCATCCTTTCTCTTTTTGTTTTATTCTTCTTCTTTCGTTTCTTGTACCCTCGCTTTCGCTTTTATTCTTCCTCCCTATTTCTTCTTTCCTTCCTTCCTTTTCTCTTTCTTCTTTTCTCTCTCTTCCTGTCTGTCTTTCTCCCTTTTTTCTTTTTCGTTTATCCTTCCTTTCTCTCTTTTCTTTTTACCCATCTTTGTTATACTTTTTCTGTATCTGTTTTTTTTTCTCATGTATTTCGTCTCATTATGAAGAACATACCAACGACCTTCAAAAATGAAAGATAAAGGACAAAACAAAAATAAACACAATCAAAACATAGGATTGGTTCATCTGTGGCTAAAATAAACAAATAACCAATAAAAAGGGACAGAACAGGATAAAAAATGTAACAAAATGTCACTAGTCCAGAGAATGTAAGTCAGTTTCTTAGTAAATATTAAACTAGATGAACAAAGCCTGAATGCCGTGTCATCGTTTGTGTTCAGGTTAAACTTCCTGCTTTCCTGGTCTCAAATGACAAACACTTCAGTTTTACTTAAAGCACACATTTCTCTTCTGTTTTTGTGGTTTTACAACTTCACCTTTTGGAACGACTTCCACTTTTACTGTAACCGCCATTAATATAATAAAACGGATCAATCTGTGGTTCAACCAGGACTGAACCAGGGACTAAAACAGGACTAAACCAGGGACTAAAGCAGGACTAAACCAGGACTAAAGCAGGACTAAACCAGGACTGAACCAGGGACTAAACCAGGACTAAACCAGGACTAAACCAGGTCTAAACTGGACTAAACAAGGACTAAAGCAGGACTAAACCAGGTCTAAACTGGACTAAACAAGGACTAAAGCAGGTCTAAACCAGGACTAAACTGGACTAAACAAGGACTAAAGCAGGTCTAAACCAGGACTAAACCAGGTCTAAACTGGACTAAACAAGGACTAAAGCAGGTCTAAACCAGGACTAAACCAGGTCTAAACTGGACTAAACAAGGACTAAACCAGGTCTAAACCAGGACTAAACCAGGTCTAAACCAGGACTAAACAAGGACTAAACTGGACTAAAGAAGGACTAAAGCAGGTCTAAACCAGGACTAAACCAGGTCTAAACCAGGACTAAACAAGGACTAAAGCAGGACTAAACCAGGACTAAAACAGGACTAAACCAGGGACTAAAGCAGGACTAAACCAGGACTAAAGCAGGACTAAACCAGGACTGAACCAGGGACTAAACCAGGACTAAACCAGGACTAAACCAGGTCTAAACTGGACTAAACAAGGACTAAAGCAGGACTAAACCAGGTCTAAACTGGACTAAACAAGGACTAAAGCAGGTCTAAACCAGGACTAAACTGGACTAAACAAGGACTAAAGCAGGTCTAAACCAGGACTAAACCAGGTCTAAACTGGACTAAACAAGGACTAAAGCAGGTCTAAACCAGGACTAAACCAGGTCTAAACTGGACTAAACAAGGACTAAACCAGGTCTAAACCAGGACTAAACCAGGTCTAAACCAGGACTAAACAAGGACTAAACTGGACTAAACAAGGACTAAAGCAGGTCTAAACCAGGACTAAACCAGGTCTAAACCAGGACTAAACAAGGACTAAAGCAGGTCTAAACCAGGACTAAACTGGACTAAACAAGGACTAAAGCAGGTCTAAACCAGGACTAAACCAGGTCTAAACTGGACTAAACAAGGACTAAACCAGGTCTAAACCAGGACTAAACCAGGTCTAAACCAGGACTAAACAAGGGCTAAAGCAGATCTAAACCAGGACTAAACCAGGTCTAAACTGGACTAAACAAGGACTAAAGCAGGTCTAAACCAGGACTAAACCAGGTCTAAACCAGGACTAAACAAGGACTAAAGCAGGACTAAAGCAAGACAGAAACCGGTCTAAAGAAGGACTAAAGCAGGACCTAAACCAGGACAAAAGCAGGACTGAACCAGGACTAAAACAGGACCTAACCAGGACTAAACAAGGACTAAACCAGGACTAAAGCAGGACTGAACCAGGACTAAAGCAGGACCTAACCAGGACTAAACCAGGATTAAACAAGAATTAACAAGGACTAAAGCTGATCTAAAACGGGACTAAATCAGGACTGAACCAGGTCTAAAACAGGACTAAACCAAGACTAAAACAGGTCTAAAACCAGGACTGAACCAGGACTAAAACAGGACTAAACCAGGACTAACCCAAGCATTAAACCAAACCTTAAATCAGAACTAAGTCATGACAAACTAGGACTAAAGCAAGACTAAACCGGGACTAAACAAGCAGTAAAATAGAACTAAACCAGAACTAAAATAGGAGTAAACTAGCACCAAATCAAACCTAAGTCAGGACTAAATGAGGACCAAATCAGGAAAAACCCAGGACTAAAAAAAAAAAGGAGCAAAATAGAACAAAACTAAGACTAAATCAGGACTAAACCAGGAGTTAAACAGAACTAAACCAGGACTAAACTGGGACAAAACCAGGAGTAATACAGGACTAAACCTGGAGTTAAACAGAACTAAACCAGGATTAAACCAGGAGTAATACAGGACTAAACCTGGAGTTAAACAGAACTAAACCAGGATTAAACCAGGAGTAATACAGGACTAGACCAGGACTAAACCTGGAGTTAAACAGAACTAAACCAGGACTAAACCTGGAGTTAAACAGAACTAAACCAGGTCTAAACCAGGTCTAAAATTGGACTAAACCTGAAGTTAAACTGAACTAAATCAGAACTAAACGAGGAGTAATACAGAACTAAACCAGGACTAAAACGTGAGTAAAACAGAATTAAAGCGGGACAAAAACGAGACAAAATAGACCTAAACCAGGACCAAAAAAGGAATAAACTAGAACCAGATCAGACCCAAGTCAGAACTAAATGAGAACCAAACCAGGACTAAACTAGGATTAAAGTCGACTACAGGAAGTTAATATTTAATCCCTTATAAGACTATTTAAAGTCAAATAATTTAATATCTATTTCATTAATTCTTCTTTTTTATCTTCTGTATTATCTGTAAACTAGGAACATCATTTTATTTCCTGCTAAACACGCTATTGAGGAAACCAAATACATGATATAAACCTGGATGTATGATGTGCGTCTGACTTTAAGAGCGCTTTTCTCACAGGTGGAGACCGTCTGAACCAAACCGCTCTTTAGCCTTTTATAAACCTCACTGAAAACCACAGCCATGACTTTTGGGCATCTGCTTCTCATTTTCTGCACGGCAACAGCCTCGAAAGTCCCTCCTTATTTTACACATGAACAAATAAAAGGCTGTGGTTTGGGTTTCATAGTTTTAAAAGTGTTTAGCTTCGAGCAGCGAGACACAAATATGAGCGCAATGTGGACCGCCGCGTGGACCTGAGAAGTGTTTTAGAAACGAACGAACAAAAATACAAGACAAAGAGGAGGTGTGTCATGTAAAACAGTGAATTAGCAACCGAAACTAATGTTAAAATGAACAGAGCTAAAAGTGGCAACGTCTCTTTTACAGTTTCAAAAGAAAAACAATAATTAGGATAGTTTTCAGTTCATTGGAATATTTGGCTGTTCATATTTTCATCATTTTGTATTAGTTTTGGAACTTAACCTTACATTTCTACATAGAACCTACAACATGCAGACCATCTTTTCTTTACGGTTCCAAGAGTAAAAAAGGAATTTGGTGAATTTGCTTTTCACACGACTGAAATAGTCTTCCTGCCTCTGTCCGTTCAATAATCTCGTTTCAGATCTATGGAAATGCACTTTTATCCCAAAATGTTTGTTCTTGTTTTTGAATGCCTTATAAAAAAATAAAAAAGTGTCTGTTTCAGGTTTTTGAATCCCTCTTAAATGTAAATGTTTGCTGGGTATTTTACTCTATTTTTCCTGTCTATTACTGCTTGTATTATTGTAAATGAGTATTGTGAGGCGATATGAGAGCGTATGTGAGGATTTGTGTAAGTTAGTTGAATAAGTCTTGTCTGTGATTATGTTCTGCTGTGGGACTGCTGTCTGCTGTTTAACTTGTTTAACCCAAGGACCCCCTCGAAAACGAGATGATCCATTTTAAGATGTTTTTCCTCTCAGAAATGTTAAATAAATAAATGAATGTGCTGTGGTTTTGGTTTTTTGGTAAAGGGTTGGAACACATTTTGTCGTTTTGTAAAGTTTCCATCTTTTTGGTAACGTGTCCAATAAATAAATGAAAAGGAACTTGGAGTCACCACAAAAAGTACAAGGTCTGCAAGTACATGATTTGGGAGTGGACTGCGGAAACTATTTGTTATATTTAAATAAACACATTAAAAATAAACAAGTATGGTGAGACATTACAGGCAAAACAATTTTTTTTCAGTTTTTTCTCTCATCAATCTGCTCCTAAAGATGTTTTATTATTTCATTTAATCCACTTCATCCATAGATTTCAAACTTCAAATGACACTTTCTTAAAGTATATGTTTCTCCCACAAGGACATAAGATCAAGTTCCAAATCAGGGAATAACGAAAAGGAACGTCCCAAATAAGCAAATGACTAAAACAAATTATTATTATGTATCCGATTATATATCATTATCATTAATATAAGTGTTTTTATGTCATTAAAACATGGATTTGGCAACTGCTACTTCTCCATTAGTCTTTGGATGTTTCATAAATCAATGAATCACATGTTTGTCCAATTATTTCAAGACCTAAAACTAAATACTAGTGATTATGAAAAACATGATTTAACAAAGTTTACTGTAAACAACAAGACACTGAATCCAACAAACAAATGTGAAAAATGTGTTTGTTCAGAAGCCGCTGTCCTCTCAGGGACAATAGACCCAGTGGGACCAAAGACCAGACCATAGACCGGACCAGGCTTAGACCAAAGAATAGACCGTGGCTCAGAGGGATTTAGAGAGGCCCGGGGCCCAGCGCGGGACTGGACTGAACATCCAACTGCAGCACACAGGGCCAGCCTCCTGTCACTAAAGATTATTCAAGAGTTTTATAAATACTTTGTAAAAACCAGCACAAACTACAAGTATTTTACCTTCTTCTGTCTAAAGTTAGCTACAATAGGTTATTTTTAAAGTCGCTACACCTGATTTTTACGGCTTTGAAATGTAAAAAACATAACTATTTCATTATAAAAGTCTTTACATCAGTCACATATATCTTTCACTTTCCTAATGCGGTCCCAGCATCATAAATATTCACAGCGTTGAGTTTATGAGCACTTTTCACAAGTCTGTGGGTAAGGCTAACAAACATTAGCATGCTAACGATGCACTTCCTGCTTCTCGTAGAATAAAACGCTCTGTAAACAGACGCACAGAAAGTAATATAGTCTCATTTTCACCTGAGTAGATACTTTTACAATATATCTGTGCTAGAGCAACATAGATTTTACTTCGTTACATGCAAAAAAATCAGGTACATGAGCTAGTTTTTCACGTTTCAAAACAGTAAAAATCAGGTACAGCACCTTTAAAAGCACACACATTTTGCTAAATTGACTTTTTTGAGTTTATATGCTGTAACATTGTTCTCCCATGAAAAACATTGCTGGAGTTTTATTTAGCTTCATTCACGCTAGTTTCATTTATCCTGTTTACGAGCTCATCTTCCCTGCTCCTTTTCCGAGCCTCATAAAATCCCTCAGTTTCAAATTTGTTTTTTATAAATATTCATAAAACATCAGTATCTAAAAAGTATAACAGGGAGAGACTTCAAATAACTTTTATCTGGTTTAAAAAACATTCAGAGACTTTTTGTCATTTACCATTTTGAGGGATAGATCACTGGAATGTCAACATTTGGGGAAAATATGTAAAAAATATGGATTCTTTTTCAATGTTTTCTGATTAATTGGGTATTTTAGTTGTTTAAAATATCATACATGCTCTTATTTGTATCATATTGATGGAATTTGAAGTGTGGGGATTGTATAAATGTAAAAAACAACTTGATATTCCTGAAAATGACACTCCAGCAGCAAAAATGTTTGACTTAGACTCACAGTGAAGGTCTCGCTGGTGACGGGCTCCACGCACTCACTGCCCTCAGAGCGACAGCTGTGTCTGCTCTGGCTCTCAAACTCCTTCAGCTGCAAACAAAAACAAACAGAGTATATTCAAAGCGGTGTAAAGGCACAGCTTGAGCCTTGGTTTATACTGGTTCGTCCCGGTTTCGTACCCGAGCCAGAGCTTCTTCTATGGAGATCATGTTCTCCTTCACCATCATCATGAGCTGGATCCTCTCCTCGTCTCCCATCGTGACCTCAGACGCCACGAAGCCCACGTCGTCTCCTGTAAACAGAGCAGAGTCGTGCTTTTAGATGCAGTTTTGTGCCTCTGCGTCTGCTGATGTTGTGAAAATGGAGCTGTGCAGTGAAAGCAATTTCTGAAACACAAGAGTTTCAGGGGTTACAGAGTTCTTATGCGCAGCACAAGGGGACAAGCGTTTTGAGATGGAAATGTGCTGCAGCTCTGGAGTCTAATGAATAAGCTCTTGGTCGACAACAGATGTGCCTTTTTCATTGATTAATTGCTTGATTTTGTGTGCTGGAAACACTAGTGTGCCTCGAGGTCAGGGAAGTACCTTTCCAGCTTTAAAGTGCGTATGACAGGTTTGAACGATTTTCTCATTTTGATTTAATTTGGTGTATTAATGCCTATTGTACATAAAAATCTAGTTTTACACCAATTAAGTTGTAGTTGGTGGAGAAAAGTTGAAAAATATGTTGAAAATTACAGGAAGTAAAAAACTGATGACATCACACCAGGCAGACTCATTCCATCCAAAGGTTATGCATAATTTACCCCAAAAAAAAAAAAAAAAAACCCTCAAAACTTAATTCATTACATGTTCACATATATTTTCATTTGTCGGACAAAAGTGTATTTCTGACATTAGCAGAGTTTTAGCCCAGTGTGCAAGTAATTTCCTAGTGTGATGTCATTGTTTACAACCAGGAAGTGATATTACAAAACTAAAAAAATGCTAAAAATTATCAAATTTATAATTATTTTTTAGCAAAATTTTAAATATATTTATCTTTCCTGTATTTTTGATATATGAGTAGTCCAACCTGTCATAGGCACACAATATCAACCGATACTGAAAATAGAACTCGCTTTGTTAAAACAAGAATAACGTATGACAAAACTAATGGGTTGTACAACTGTTCTTTACCCTTCAACTAACGACAGAACAACTTTATGTAACAAAACCTCAAATATCATGAAATGTTCTGGACCAACAAGGGCCTGTAAATTGTTTTAATAAATCAATTTAAAGGCCCACCAGTATATCGGCTGATATTCTGATTTCGATATCCAATTCAACAAATTTTTTGATATTCGATAGCAATATCGCTATCGGTGCATCCTTACTTGAGGTATAGCCTGGTGTGCCTTGAAACAATTCTAATTTGGATCCATACATGGATTTCATTGAAAAAATTACCAGTTTGGAGTGTCCTAAACAAACTTCTGTACCAAAATCAGATGGTGGCAGACAAATACACATTATTAGCCACATTATACTGTATACTACCCTTTTTTTTTTATTTTTTTTTTTTTAACTAAAACATTTTAGTTTAGTCGTGTGCCGTGGTATCTTTACAACCCAAAAAAAGAAAAAAAGTGTGCCATATATTAAAATATTAAAAGTGACGACAGATGATTTAACAACGTCATTTGCATCATTTACATCAGACAGATGTGAGCCGCCATGAGATGAGGAGCAAAGAGAAGGAGACGAAAATAGAAAGTTTTAGCTCAGACAAAATTTCCAGTGTCTCCTCTTCATTTCCTTTGCGGTTGAACTCTGTGTGGGCTTAAGTGTCAGTAAACAGTCACCTTTTCCAGAGCACGTCCAAAAATCTGGCTTAAAATTGTTATCTTTATCTTTCTGTGGTGCATACTTTGTGATTCTAGCTCCACTTTGCGAGACTGAAGTGACTGCGACCGACTTCAGCTGCAGATGACTGAAAGTGACAAGGCACGACTGAAAATCATTAGAAAATCGGGCTAAAAATCATGTAGTGTGTCCTCACCTTATTTCACAGTATGCAGACTACTTCAAGAGGATAAATTATTTTAGTTTAGTTTAGTTTATTTTAGTTTGTGTTTGATTCTAACTGTCCTAAAACAACAGATCTTTTTTTTTTTTTTTTTTACATTCTATTCATTATAAAACAGCAATACTGATCTAAAATGACTTCATAATAGAAACGGAACTATTGACTTCCTGTTTAATACTGCAGAACTCACCTCCACAAGCTGTGGTTTTCATTTATTTTTATCGTTGAACATTATCTTCGTGAGATTTTTAACTCTACACGTTTGACCCAGAGCCAGTGGCGGACCTAATGGTAACTGCCTTGGGCCCCCAAACTGAAGGGGCCCCAATAAGATGCCCTTACGAATCATAAAGCTCTGGAACGGTTCCCTCAATATCACAATAAAGTAGCTCAATGTACTTTTAAACCAGAAAAAGACCAACAAAATGGTCTCGTATTGTCAAGTGTATTGATTCTGCCCAAGCCACACCCCCTAATAAAGCTAAAAAGTAAATACAATATAACATTATAGATTTACAAATGAAAAGCATGTATTTAAATCAGTTGGAACTAGGGCTGTAATACTTTAGTCGATTAATCAGTCGATGGTGTCTTAGTCGACCAAGATTTTTATTAATTGACTAATTATTTTATTTGCATTCAACAAAAACAGCAAAAACGAAAAGATTTGGAGTGAGGTAGCTGAAGATTTTGGAGTAAATCTGTATCTCTAACATAAATGCATTATTTACTAGCACTTTTCTGTATAAATTGTTATTTTTGCATGAACTCCTGTGCAGTTTGGGTCTTCTGAGTGCAGTTTGGGTCAGATACACAGAGATACTTCATAGTTTTGACGTATTTTTGCCACACCCCGTGTGTTAAAATGCACCGACAAACATTCTTCTGGGGAAGGACCCCCAAACCCCCTGTTAAAGCTGTTTAGGACATGTAGCTGTTGCACATAGGAATTAGAATTTTCCAGTAGTTCACTTTTCACCCCAACTGTATGAACCTGTCGAGCCACCACATGTAAAAATAAAAACAAAAACAATAAAACAACAGCTTCCTTCAAGAACAATTCAAAAAAAGACTATACTGGATGATGAGGGACTTGGCCTTCATTTTGCCTTGGGCCCCCGAATTCCTAAGTCCACCACTGCCTAGAGTCTGAATTTATAATCAGTAAGTACACAGCAGTGGGTGGGGATAGGGGGGAGGTGAAAACAGACATTTCATAAGCTCGACTTTAACACAATCCGTCCCGTTCTAACCTGAAAATAAAACAGTCTTACCTCTGGAAACGTGGCGCAGAGTTCCTTTTTGAGATTTTCGGAAACTCTGCCAGAACGACTTGCTTCTCCTTTTGCCGTCCGCTTTCCCTGAACAGATCGGAACAAAAGAGTGATTTCATCTACAGGAAAAACGAGTCTCACTGGACAAAGAGATACTTTCAAATCAAATCAAATTCAATCAAATAAAGGTTGAAATACAGTGTCTGGAGGCTTATAGATGGAAATTATTAATAATTAAAGTGTATTAGTGATGAAAATTTGACATTTTGATTTAATAATGCCACTGCCTTTGATAAAAATTGTCTTTTTGTTTGTGTTTTAGAGTCTGTGTTGTCCAGATAACGATGACAATAATCAAAATTTGACTACAATTATTCAGCTACAGTAAACATGAGTCTCACTGAACAACGAGAGACACTTTAGGTTTCAGGGTTTGTCCAAGAACAAAATGAAAGAAAGGGCAAAGAACCAACAACTTTTAGCTCCAGGTTAGTGTTTTTCCTCTAGGACTTTTGTTTCATGCAGCACAAAAAACTAAAACTTTTTTGTATACTGATACTTTTTAAATACAGGCTGAAATAGAGATTATTAATGATTAAAGTGTATTAGTGATGAAAATGTTTGATTTTTTAATAATGCCACTGTCTTTGTTATAAAATTATCTTTTTGCTTGTGTTTTAGAGTCTGTATTCTATGTATGTATATATGTATATGTATGTATAATGATGACAACAATTATGTATGACTACTTTTTTTTGTAGATTTGTCATAATTAGTTATGACAAAGCTGAAGTTTCCTGGAAGCTCTCGGTTAATCCAAATAGTCTCTTCAATAATATTATATTCACCCTTAAAAATAAAACATTTTATTTCTCAATTGAAACAAAAATAATTTAAAAAAAGAAAATAAATATTATGACTAAGAGTTTTCCTGTTGTTTCTGTTTTAAAGTGCTGTAAAAAATAAAGTTTGATTGATTGATTGAATAAATATTAAGAAAACACAACAAAAATTGCACTAAAATTCTGTCTTCATTTCAGTTTCTGCTTGTATTTGATTTAACTTTGTGTTGGTAAAGTCAACAATTTTGTGAAATCCTGCGAGGCTTTTGGGCTCTGCAAAAATAAACTGAAGTGAATTTCTGTGTTTTCTCTGGACACATAACTTGGATCTGTTTAAAAGGTAGCGTTAATAAAAAATAATGTGTCGTTTCTTACCTCCTGATCCATCGTCAGAGCTGGACTTGTGCACCGGAAACCTTTAAAACATAAAACAAATCGAGTTTATTACTAATATTTCAAACGATTCAAAGCGACTCGACATTTCATTTCACCGTCACCTGTTTTCCAAAGTCATTCGCTTCATGTTGAATTTATCACATATCGAACTGTCCACGCGTAAAAGCAAAACAGAACGGTCAATTTCTCGAGGCAAAAGTGAAGAGTTTGATCCAAAATTGTCCAAAATGGTGTAAAAAAGGTGGCGTGGCTGTCGTTTTTGGCGAGAGAGAAGAGAGTGGAGCTTTAACAATGAGCTCTTTTGCGTTTAGGCTTTGAACCAGAAACAACAGCAGAGTTTGCAAGTTCCACCTCCAGCACTCGCTCTGTTTGTCCCTCACACACGCACACCTCTCTCTCCTCTGCATTTCTCTGTCTGCTCGCTTTAAAGAGAAATAAAGTCAGCCATATTTGGTACTTTTTGAAATTCTTTTGAGGAGAGAGTAGGGTTGGATGATATAGCAAAAAATGATCACGATTTCTTTGCGGCCAGCTCATGATTTCGATTTTATCACGATTCATATTGCCTGTCTAACCAGCTAAACTAACACTATCTAGTTCAGTTCAGTTGTGTTTGTCATATTTAAACGCGTCTGTCGTTTTTAGTAGCGTTTTTGTCAATTTGACTCATGTTTTTGTCGCTTTTAGTTGCATTTTGTCACGTTCAGTTGTGTTTGTCATATTTAAACGAATCTGTGTCGCTTTTAGTTGCGTTTTTGTCACTTTTAGTTGCGTTTTTGTTGCTTTTAGTCGCGGTTTGTTGCTTTTAGTTGCGTTTTTGTTGCTTTTAGTCGCGTTTTTGTCACTTTTAGTTACATTTATGTTGCTTTTAGTCGCGGTTTGTTGCTTTTAGTTGCGTTTTTGTCACTTTTAGTTACGTTTTTGTTGCTTTTAGTCGCGGTTTGTTGCTTTTTTGTTGCTTTTAGTCGCGGTTTGTTGCTTTTAGTTGCGTTTTTGTTGCTATTAGACACGTTTTTGATGCTTTTGCACTCGTTTTTTATGCTTTTAGATGCGTTTGTCGTCATGTTCAGCTGTGTTTGTCATATTTAAATGCGTCTGTCGCTTTTAGTTGCGTTTTTGTCACTTTTAGTTGCATTTTTGTTGCTTTTAGTAGCGGTTTGTTGCTTTTAGTTGCGTTTTTGTTGCTTTTAGTCGCTGTTTGTTGCTTTTAGTTGCGTTTTTGTTGCTTTTAGTCGCGTTTTTGTCACTTTAAGTTACGTTTTTGTTGCTTTTAGTCGCGGTTTGTTGCTTTTTTGTTGCTTTTAGTCGCGGTTTGTTGCTTTTAGTTGCGTTTTTGTTGCTATTAGACACGTTTTTGATGCTTTTGCACTCGTTTTTTATGCTTTTAGATGCGTTTGTCGTCATGTTCAGCTGTGTTTGTCATATTTAAATGCGTCTGTCGCTTTTAGTTGCATTTTTGTCGCTTTTAGTCGCGTTTAGATGCACCGAGTCACGTTTGTTGTTTCTTGGCTCGTTTTTGTAACTTTTGAACGTATTTTTATCACTTTTGGTCGCTCTTTTGTCGCTTGTTTCAGAACATGTTTGCACAAATCCAAACAACTGTTGGCAGTTTTTATTCATTTTTCATTCATTTTGTTGTTTGCTGTCTTATCTATTTATATATATATTTATAGAAATAAAGTCAGCCATATTTGGTACTTTTTGAAATTCTTTTGAGTGGAGAATAGGGCTCGGTGATATGGCAAAAAATTATGATTTATTTGCGACCAGATCATGATTTCGATTTTATCACGATTCATATTGTCTATCAAACTGTCTAAACTAAAACACTAACCTAATTGTGATTTTTCTGACCAGTGTGATCGCGATTAGATTTGCCATTTATGTTTTAATAATAGGATTTAGTTCAAATTCACATTTTAAAGACAATTTTGTAGCTTTTAGTCGCGTTTTTGTCACGTTCAGTTGTGTGTCATATTTAAACGCGTCTGTCGTTTTTAGTTGCGTTTTTGTCGCTTTGAGTCATGTTTTTGTCGCTTTTAGATGCATTTTTGTCACGTTCAGTTGTGTTTGTCATATGTAAACGCATCTGTGCTGCTTTTAGTCGCATTTTTGTCACTTTTAGTTGCGTTTTTGTCGCTTTTGGTCACATTTTGTGACGCTTATACGCTCGTTTTTGACGCTTTGATGCGTTTTTGTCATGTTCAGCCGTGTTTGTCATATATAAACGCATCGGTGTCGTTTTTAGTTGCGTTTTTGTGGCTTTTAGTCGTGTTTTGGTGCATAAAGTCACGTTTGTTGTTTGTTGGCTCGTTTTTAACGGAGATTATATTACACTTTTTCTTTTAATTTCATTTTTATTCATTTCTTTTTGCTAAAGTTTTTAATAGTTTTCCGCAAATCTTCACTAGAACATTAAAAATTTTTGATAGATCTTCCACTTCTTGCTAGAAGTGTTTCAAAACAAACTGTAGAATAAGTAGAAATAAAAGTGGTGATTGAAGCAGTAAAGCATTTTTTTAAACGTTCTTTCAGCTCAATGAACATTTTATTTTATTGTTTATTATTATAAAAGGGCTGTGTTATATGAAGTACAGTTTATTGCAGTTGTGGTTCCACTTGTACTTGGCAAAAACTGAACTGGAAACACAAAGAGGAAACTCAAAGAGAAAGTAATTCCCCATCATTTGTAGATTCAGACATGGCACAGATATATTATATTTACCTTTTGTAATAAGATCGCAATTAGCAAATCACAAAGACTGACATGATCTACGTAACAATTTCTTCAGGAAACAATAAAATATCCAGGTCTTACTAGCTCTAAAAGTTGCTCACGCTATTAGTTTATGGTTCATTCTACTCTCAACAGTTAATGCTCCTGGACGCGTTTAAAATGTGCACTTTGAAAAGAATCTTACAATAAAAACATAAATCGCAAATGTAATCACAAAGCTTGTCAGAACAATTGCAGTGGGCTCAGTGCACAGCAGCATTTGGCTAATCTGACAGTTTCCAAACCCGCACAAGAGCGTCTGAAAAACCGCCCAAAACCTGCAGAACATCCCGGTGCTGTTTGTATTTTCTTCTGTATTTATGAACGTACAGCTCCTGCTGTGACAGACCTGCCTGTCCTCGCTCTCACATATGGCTGGATTTGTCACCAAAATTCAGGACTTTCATTAAGTTTACTCTGAAATGAATTCCTTTTAAATGGTAAATTGCTCTGGCCAAACCCGCAGACAATATTTATGACCCGCGACAGATGATAAAAAGCCGCCCAATTCCATGGGAAAACTGCTGACCTGGCAACTCGGCTCACAGCTCATGCTAACTGTATTAAAGGCAAAATAATCAGCATTTTTCATATCATTATTCTCCTTTAAACACGCTCTTGAGTGCCTTACTGAGTGCATCCAGCCAGCAGATGGCGCCAGTGCTATACACAATCTAGTGAAAGTGAAAAGACGTCATTGTGTGAATTTGCTGCAGCAGTTATTGTGTTTAGGGGCAGAAATGCTCAGAACGAGTTTAGCGGTGATTTAAGGACTTAAAACAGCGGAAGATTCTCTGATAAATGACATATGAAGTCTGAAAATCCGGAAGTTCAGCAGGAAGTGTGTTTGACGCTCGGAGGGAGAGGATTTTCTAATAAACATTCCTCAAAACAGCGTGAGTGCAACTGAATGCTACTCCAGGTGTGTTTTTGATGACGGAACATAGTTATAACGGGGGTTAAAGCTAAAAAAAAGTCACAGAAGTCGCAGAATATGCATCCTTTAAAAGGTAAAGAGAACAAAACGACAAATTAAAGTGTAAGTAAAGACTATCTGATTACTTCCATTTTTTTGTTTTTGTTTGTTTTATTTTGATCTGTATTATACTTCAAAGTTAGCTTTAGCGTTAGCATTGACCCGCAAACACCTCCATTTATTCATTTTAGTGTGACTCTGCAAACACCCCATTGATAGAACAGGAAGCACTCAGAAGTACAATGAGCAAAAAACAAATAGCCAACTTCTGTGCACAGAGCCTCTTTGTCAAAATGGTTCAGCCCCATTGTGTAAAGTTTTAATGAATAATATCAAAAGTATGTTAAAAGATTATTTGGATAGCTACTACTTTTATCACTGACTGAAAAACCACATTACACAGCTGCAACAATAAACATTTGGAGGTATTTTATGAGAATATTTTGAGTAATATATATCTACGTACATATTTAAAAGATTAAGAGCCAGCATTTAAAAACAAACTCAGGAAACTAAGCATTTATTACTAACTTATTTTAACATTCGATATCAATGGAACAAAATCTAAATGACAGTTGTTATATTGAATGTTCCACTAGAGGGCGACCTGCTCATTGCTGCATCATTACTCATCCAGGATGTCATAAACGCTGATCAAGTGTGGACACAGAGGATTTCAAGGCTCTGAATCAAACTTAAACGGAACAAGACATGTCTGAGGAGAACACAATCATCTATTAAGTATTTTAAATATCTGACTCATTAGATTAGTGTGCTCAGAGAAAGGAAACGAGGAGAGGAAGCAAGGTCAGAGGAGACCAGGAAGTGGCGATCAATCTGAGGAGGAAATCCATTGTGAAGGAAAAGTGGACTCACATTCGGCTGAGTCAGAAAACATGACACAGCACAAGATTTACTTATCACTGTCAGCTGCGAAAGTGAGTAACGCACAAGTCATGGGACAATTACCAGGTTCAGGGATAAAGACTGGGAGAAGATACTTTTAGTGAATAAAATAAACTGTAATTATCCAAAACCTGCTGTGTTTGTTGTAGATCTGGTTATATTTTCTCATCATAATCGACTTTTCATGCTTTTATCTATGTTATAACACTGCTCCCTCATCAAAAACACAGCTGGAATTGTGTTTAGCTTCATTCACGCTGTTTTTTTTTAATCCTGTTTACGAGCTCTTCTTCTCAGAGCCTCAGAAAATACTCCGTTTCAGATTTCCCCATTTTGCGATGTCCGAGATACAGTTCTAGTTGTCCTCGGAGGTCAGATTTTCCGAATTCTGACTTTTAAATTCACACTGGAACACTCACTTCTTGGAATCTCTGGCAACGTTTCAGAATCCAGAGTTTATCCGAGTTAGACAATCCAACATGGCTGCTCCTACGTTGGGATAAAGTTTTGCATCGACAGCTGATAGCAGATAGAATATTTTCCCCTTAGTTGCTCTCTTCTGCCCCCTGCTGTCTGTGAAGCTGCTCCTGTGCTGCCGATACACTTCTGCAGGGCGAACGAGGGAAAAGTCTCGCCGCTAAATTGTTATATAAAGTAGATTGATGTGTGTAAAATGTTTAATGAACACGAGCAGTAACAAGTCATGATGCACCAATTTTCTGAAAACAGCTTTTTCGTCCGTGTAGAACTTATTTTCTGTTGAGCTCGTCAAGCCTCATGTAAACTACAACGGAAACAAGATGGCGACGCCCACGACAACTTCCGGAATAAGGTGAATATTACCTGGATAGGGTAATGCTAGCTTAAACCTGTCGCTGCCGCCCCCTGTGGCCACTCCATTGGTACTGCAGTGAAAAAATCCTCTGTAGCCCAGAACATTTTTCCCCTCGAGCACAACGTAAACACAAACTGCTGGTGTTCAGCTGACAGGGACGGACAGGCCAGCTACACTTTCACAAAAGTCGGATTTTGTGGCGATTTTTACCCATTTTCAGATCATGAACTCTTTTTCCTGTTCCAAATCCTTTTTAATCTTTAGCTTCGGCTCGCTCTGTTTCGTGCTGCTCCGCTCTAGCAGCTCCCGCTCCGATTGGTCAGAGTCATGATCCGGGCCTCCTAACCCGGAAAATCGAGTTAGCCGCTAAAGGCTAAACTGGCTTAAACAGGCAGACATCTTGGTTCCTGGGGGCTTGTGTACAACTTACACTGCAAATAATGAAGTTCTAGCTGAGTTAAAATGTCTTGATTTTAGGACATTAATCTGAATTTCCAATGTTTTGACTCGTTAAGATCAGTGGAGACGATTTATTTGAGAGAACTGGATTATTTGACTTGTTTCAAACCGTTTGTGACTTGTTTCAACACATTATTTCTTACTTCAATCCAAATTATCTGTCAGTGGGTTAAGATCATTTTACTTATCCCACTGACAAATATATTTTCTTATTTTAAGCAAAATTATGGTATGATCATTCAAATACCTTGAAACCAGTGAAATATTCTGCATCACATCAGCAATTAAATCTCATCGAGTCAAAACTTCTCAAATCCAGATAAAAACGATAAATTCAAGGCATTTTAATTTTGGATAGATTTACATTTTTTGCTGTGTACAAATGTAATAACACTGATAAAGTAACTTAATTGGATCCATATTTGGTTGATTTGAGCACCCTCGTTGGTTTTATTGTTTGATTTGAGACGCTACAGTCCACACTCTGTAATGTGTTGCTCATAGTTTTTCCGACTTGACTTAGGACACAGAAACTCTGAGAATCTGCGTTCCGACCTCTGAGGACAACTGGAACGCAACGTTAGTCCATAAATCATAACTTCTGCCTGTTTCTGTTTACGTTAGCATGTCGGGGGAAGCTAGCTTTTTGTTTATTTCCCCATGGTAATTCCTTCTGCTGCCAGTAGATGGAGCGGGATGAGAGAAGGCCTGACTAAGTTTTTTAATATATACTGTGCATTATTTTAAGTTTTATTTTAAAACATGAGACGCCAAAGAAAACGTACAAGAGCAAGTTTAAAGGTGGATAAATATTAAAATAATGCAGAATATGGGTCCTAAAGTTAATAATTAGGTGTTTAAATTGACTTGACTTTGCTGCTTATGAACATGAAACAGATGTGAAATGTGTTTGAGAACTTGGAAAACAAACTAGGGATGAGCCATTAACCCATTTTTAATCGAGGTCAGGATTCAGTCTTGTCCAATCGTCAATGATTTGCTTTGTTTTTAATTAAGATCATTGCGGTCAGTCCTTTGTAAATGAATGTTATTTGGGGCAGAGTTTGAACTTTGACAATTATGTGTGTCCAATAGAACGGTTAAAATCTGTCTTGTTTGTGAACATTACCAAATCATATGCTTGAAGCTGTTTTATTTGTTTATGAGGGAAAAAAACGAATAGAATTAAAAAATAAAGATTGGGGGAAAATATGTAATTGTGCCTTTTCTGACCAGTTTTGCGATTTATGTTTTAATTAATGGGATTCTGTTCAAAGTTCACATTTTAAACATAATTGAGAAAAATTAGGAGAATTGACAGAGAGACTGAAATATGAACTGACCAATAAAATATCCATGTTTCTGTTTGTTGTTTAATTTAGTCACATTTTCATCATTTTTAGTCATGTTTTTGTCACTTTTAGTCGGGTTTTTGTCACTGTTAGTCAGGTTTTTGTCACTTTTAGTCAGATTTTTTGGGTTATTGCCACTTTTAGTCAGGTTTTTCTGGCTTTTGTCACTTTTGTAAATATTTTTGTTACTTTTAGTTGGGTTTTTGTCATTTCAAGTCATGTTTTCGTCACTTTAAGTCATGTTCTCGTCACTTATAGTTGGGTTTTTGTCACTTTAAGTCATGTCTGTTGTTTTTGTCACGTTTTTGTCACTTTTAATACAGAGTTTGTCACTTTTAGTTACAATTTAGTCACGCTTATGTCACATTTAGTTGCGTGTCAGTCGCTTTTAGTTGCGTTTGTCACTTAAAGTCTCATTTTTATCGATATTAGTTGGCCTTTAGTCAAGTTTTGTCGCTTTTAGCAGTGTTTTTGTCACTGAGTCATGTTTTCGTCACTTTAAATCGCGTTTGTCCATTCTAGTTGTGTTTTTGTTGGTTTTAGTCACATTCTTGTTGTTTCAGAACATGTTTTAACAAATCTAAACTATTGGGTTAGCAGTTTTTATGCTGAATAAAACGGGATATTTTGTTTGTGGATGAAATTATTCCACTTAAGAAAAAAAAAAAACAGCCTTGGCGATTTGGTCATTGCATTCATTCAAATTGCGAATTTTATTAATTGCTCAACCCTAAAATAGAGATCGATCAATATAAGGGGACAGTTTTCTTTTTTACAAACTATACTAGATTAAAAGTGCACAATTTTTGGTGGAGGGTTCACTACCTGCTTGTTTCCGTGGAGATGCCGGGAATGCTACTCAGTATGGCATTAAAGGCATCTATTTACGCATTTTTGTTAGCAATAAAAATCCCTGTAAGTGAATAAATGCTGTTTAATTCCACACTTGAGGCAACACAGTAAGGTTTCCATGAGACAAGCAGGAGGCAGATGCTCCACAAGAAAAGTTACACAGTGAACCTTTGAGAAAAACCAGCCAAAAGTGAAAAAACAGTGCAAACAAACGCACCTTCTGTCGAGTTCTGGTGTGGACGTGTTGCTGCTGAGGCCGAGAGATTCCTGCGAAGCAAAAACAAAAACATTATTCACAAACATCTGAGAATTCAACAAAACAAACTCAAATATTCGTGGTATGTGCGAGCGAGAGAAACGTGGTCTTTGTATCAGAACTTCAGCCCAAAACAATCTCAAGGACGTGCAGAGGCCCTCGAGCCGCGGTCAGTGCGTTTAAACAGGTTTAAAAGTCTCAAAAGTCGCCGCGTGTGAAGTCTGAAGTTTGTTTTGCTTGTAGTTTGACGTAGTTGTGACAAAGCAAGAAAAAAGAATAATATAAAAGCCATTTCCTTGTGTTTTAAGAACCTCTTATTCGTACAGTATGTTGTATTGTTTTTTGTAAATTATCTTTCAATCTATAATCTGGCATATTTACATTTGTGCTATAAAGATGTTCAGTAATTAAAGTCCAATATAAATACGTTATAACTACATTAATTAATATGTAAATAGATAAATGCATGAAGAAAGACAGAAAAAGAAAAACAGTAATCAAAGAAAGACATCCATACTGTACATTCTAATTTATTGTATTTTTAATTTTCCTTTTTAGATATATGTTTGTTTTTGTATTTTTGTATTATTTATTGAAATAAATATAAAAATTTATTTATTAAAGTTACAGTACACTTTTCTGGGATGGGATGCTATTGATTTGAAGGCGTTATTTGCACATTTCCGTGGATATAAGTTGGTCGAATGCCTTATTGTGGAACATTCTAGACATGGTAATAGCTTTGACACAAGCAGTAAACGGAAAAGTTGCAAACTGCGCCATTTTTCTTGATAAATACAGGGCACTGTCTAAATTAAAACCTAAAATTAGGTTTGTTTTAGTTTTTAAAAAAATATTAAAACATAAAACCTAACATTACTACATGGTAGGGTTGTCAAAAGTATCAAAAAATCAGATACTAATTAACAACTATTTGAATAAATTAAATGAACAGGATGAAATTTGACCTTTTCTCATTAACTTTTTACAGTTTTAGAAATATTTTGAGCTTTATCTGCTATAAGAGCACGTAGAAACATGAAGAAAGTACTATTTTTTGTGTTGAAATGCCTGCCTGCTGTCAGTAAAAAACAACAGTTACAGCATTACAAGGCGGTTATACTTTACCTGGATCTGAGAGCGCAGCTGCAGAGACGTGGACAGACACTCCACTTTGCCCTGAAACACACAAACGGAAAATTACAGGCACAGCATAAAAAAAAAAAAAAAAAAGAGAAAGTATACCCAGGTATTAATCAATACTAAAACTAGTATTGGCACTATATACTAAGTTTGGCAAGTCTTGATAAGACAAAATCAAGCTTTCCTGACGAGTTTTAGGGTTTTAGGCTTCAATTCAGACCAAAGGTGGACTTGGCTTTGGTCTTGGGTCTCAGGTCCTGGTTTAGTCCTGGTCTAGTTCAGGTTTGGTTCCTTAATTTAGTCCCAGTTTTGATGTAGTTTGAATGTACCCCTGAAATCTACAGAACCATCTTAAAAAAAACAAACCCTAGATTATTTATATGAAAAGACAGACAAAATAAATAAATAAATAAAGGAGGAGGAACAGAAGAAGAAAGAAAGAAGAGGAAGAGGAGGGAGGGAGGAGAAGAAGAAACGGAAGGAGGAGGAGGAGCAGAAGAAGAAAGAAAGAAGAGGAAGAGGAGGGAGGGAAGAGAAGAAGAAACGGAAGGAGGAGGAGGAGAAGAATAAGAGGAAGGAGAAGAAGGAGGAGGAGGAGGAGAAGAAGGAGAAGAAGAGGAAGGAGGAGGAGAAGGAGAAGAAGAGGAAGGAGGAGGAGAAGAAGAAGAGGGAGGAGGAGAAGGAGAGGAAGGAGGAGGAGAAGAAGAGGAAGGAGGAGGAGAAGGAGGAGAAGAGGAAGGAGGAGGAGAAGAAGAGGAAGGAGGAGGAGGAGGAGGAGAAGAAGAGGAAGAAGAAGAGGGAAGAAGAGGAGCAGGAGGAAGGAGGAAGAAATTGATAAATAACATAAATAAAGAAAATAATAAGGAAAGAAATATAAAAAAGAAAAAAAATACAGAATGTCTTGATCTGTACCAGAACTAGTAGAAGACCACATGGTAACACATAAATACACACAAATGTTTTAGTTGCAAATTAACATAACATATTTCTAATCATCATTAAAGTATTGAAATGTGTGCAGAGTACTGAGCTCTGTCCTTTGTGTCTAAACAGTTTAAAGTTCAGTAAAAGCACAGATTCTACTGTAACAAACTCCAGTGAACTGTAAATCTCAGCTCGTCCACAGACGGGAATAGAAGCCATATTTAACTGAGCTGTGGTCTGAGGAGGAGTTATGTCATCGTCTGCAAAACGCTCAACCAAACAACAACTGGACTTTGAGTTTTCAGGAAAATACACTCACTTACAAGAGCAAAAAACACCAAAGTTATAAAGTACACAAGATTGGTTTTCATGTTTTTCCAATTATTACATTATGAGGTGGATTGTGCTTGTATTTGTATTTTTACATTGTCATTTGTCACAAAAATTGGAGGAAAAATGTTGAAAATTACAAAATTAAAAGTAGAGCAAGGCTTGTATAATGACAAAAGCTACAAAATCGACTTATCGCTCAGTAAATTATCTTTAGAACCACTATTTTTGGGGCTAAATATTTACTGAGTGTACATTTTCTTGGCACTAGTGTGGAAATGTTTGTTTGTTTGTAGTATCATGGAGCTGTAAAGGGCTGAATAAGCAACTTCTATGAATCATTATAGAAACTAACAAACTGCTTAGGTGTTTATTTCATCTTTTTATTCAGCTGATTTTTTTCATATTGTACTGCACATTTTTTTCTATTTTAGTTTTTTGGTCAGTTTTCTCTCTCAACATATCGTCTTTCATGTGGAAACAACAAACTAGTCCAATCTGCTCCTAAAGATGTTTTATTCTTCCATTGAATCCACTTCATCCATAGATTTCTCTGGGACATTGTAACTTCAAAGGCAGTTTTCTTAAAATGCATTTTTAAATGTCCTAAATATGTGTATTTTTGGCAGTTTTTTCACATAAAATGCCTTATTTCTACATAAAAACATAACATGATGAAACACTTCTAATATATATATTTAATATATTTTTTCTTACATTTATGTGAATAAACTAGGAAAAGAAGGAGAAGTTTCAAATGAATATCTAAATTTAAGATTTCCTATTTACCTGCAGCATCTCGCCTTATAAAATTGTCAGTTAAAGTCTGTATTCTCAGGTGCTCATGTTTTTCTAATCACGACAGTTTGGTGGAAGGGCACCTGGCTTAAACATTTATCATAGTTTCACATTTGAAAAGTTGCAGTTTGCGAAGAAATTTGGAAAAATAAAAGTTTAAAATGACAGGAAGTAGTGCTGACTTCTAAAACTGAATCCCTCTGTGATGTCATCAAAAAGCGACGTGGCGTTGAAAATACAGAGACACTTTACACACAACAGACACATTTTTCTGACAGTTTAAACCACCATTCAACAAAATAAAGTTGTTATCAGGTATTATTATTTATAAAATCATAACTATCGTGTAATTTATATGGATTTCGCCCTTGTTTACAATCTGGTTGCTATGGTAACAGTTATGGAATTACCTCTATGTCATATTTGTGCTCATGTCCAACCAAGTACACGATTTGAGCCCAGATTGGGAACTTTAGGTCCGTCACATGCTCTGACAATTTAATAATCAGTTGAACCTGAAGAGCGCGGCGAGAAATAATTCTGTTTTGACGTGAAACTTTCTCGTTATGTTCTACGTTATGTTCTCAGGCAGTTTTGATAAATAAAATATGTAAGTAAACCATTTTAAGAACAAAAATATCAATCAATAACAAATCAAAACAGCAATTAAGAGAATGAAGTAAAACACTGGGCTATTAAAGGTGCACTATGTAACTTTTCAGGCGGAGACTTTGCCAGAAAAGTTACACAGTGCAACTTTAAATATTCTATAATGTATCTGAGCAGGAGAAAATGTGTGGTCTGTGATTTTAACATTTTAAAATATGGTTGTAAGTAAAATTTAAGTATCAAATCGCAATTTTGCCGTAAAGAGAAACTGAATAGAGTTATTGAGAATCTAAAAACAACATTTAATGATTACGTAGGAATTAAAATAATGGATTGTTTTTAAATTGGAGTCATCCCAGGTGTTTATGTTCAGTAAACGCTCTGTAGACAAATCTAATCTGGTCCAAAACCAAAATATTTTGCTCGGAAATCTTGAGTTGTCATTTTTGTTTCAAGGACAGAGACGACTGAATGATACAGAAGCAGAGTTCCCAAAATAAACACGTCACATTGAAAAGAGCAGAAGCATAATGTTGGAATGTAACAGAGCTTTAATACGCCACGGCTTCCACGTTTGTTACTAGAATTATTATTTACATCTTTAACATTGTCCTCTGTTAGAATATGTGGTGACAATAACGTTCATTTTGTGTTCTTTCTCCAAACTTAATGTCTTTAAAAATAACCAAAGTATGTGGTTCAATAATCGGTCTCTTTTACAGAAGGAGACTGGTTCAAGTTTCCCATATGGTCCTCCGTCTGGTCTGCCATCTAGTCAAAGTTTAGTCCCTTTTCTCTCTGCTTTAGTCCAGGTTTAAACCTTGCTTTGGTCCAGCTTTAGACCTCGCTTTGGTCCAGGTTTAGACCTCGCTTTACACCTCGCTTTAGACCAAGTTTGGCCCAGTTTAGTACAAGTTTAGCTCATGTTTAGCTCAAGTTTTGTCCCAGTCCACATTTACTCTCTGCTTTAGTCCAGG